>CM076581.1:344057380-344663431 GCA_034641835.2 Pinus albicaulis | reverse complement strand
GAGATGAGGGAAAAAGAACATGGATTTATAAAGGTAAAGCCATGATTGCGCAATTTGGACCTCCTTCCAAAACAAGGCAGCAAAATGATAACAAAGAAGAGGCAGCAAACTCTTTAGCAAGAAATGAGGAAGTGTAATATTCCTAATTTGCAACAGCAAATTGGAATATTCTATTTTGTTTATTTTTCCGTCTATAGTCTATAAATAAATAAAAAGTGAGTAAAGAGGGTCTAAACTCACTTAAATGAAATAAAACATCCACCTAGTAGTACAACGTTGTCACTTAAGTGGGAATCAAGGGGGGACCCAACACCACGTGGAGGAGGGGGCCTATGTACACTCTAGAAGTTTCTCCAAGCTTCTACGCAGATAAGGATGAGAATGTGGATAAGGATGAGGATGTGGAGGAGAGAGAGGCTACATTGGGTTTTGGAGGGAAACCAACACTATAAAAGATGGAGGAGCCTCCTCATTTCATTCATGCTTGGATGTTTGGTTGATTGATTATTGAGTGAGACATATTGTCTTCTCTTTGGCACGCTGGCTGTTTAGCCCGTCTGCTGCACTGTTTAGTGCAACCGAGTGTCTCCGTGCGGAGATCTCACCCTTAGCCTCGGGGGACTTCGAGTGTCTGCTCAGGCAAGGTTATTTTCTTAGCATCATCCTCCAGGACAGCGTTATTGCTGCAGCGGCGTAATACTGTGTTGTAGGGTGTTGCTGTGGTGACTTTACGACACCACCTCCTTCTCTTGTTTTTCAGAGGGAGAGCCTCTCTCTCCTTTGGAGGATCAGATTGGGAGATATTGGAGCTTATTATCAGATCTTGGCATCAGGCCTATATGTTCTTCATGGTATACTGCACAGTTCTTTCCCCAGATCTGCGTTATTGCTGAGGGAGCAGCGTTCCAAGGGTTTTGGCATCATTTTGGAGTTAGATCTCTGATTGAGGGTGATCCTTGGATTGGCCAACCAATCTAAGTATATTTCTGATCTGATACTGAAGTTTTCTTCAGAAATTCTGAATCATTCTTCAAATCTGCTCCGGCATTTTCATGTATCGCTGAAATCCCCAAGGGGAAAGTAATAAAGAGCCCTTTGGGCATTTTGTCTCATTATAGATCTCTGTTTTCATGTATTTATCAGTTTCAGATCTGTAATACAATAAATATAAGCTTCAGCCTCCTAGAGAAAACGCTGAAGTATTTCTGGATCAATCTTTGTCTTGCGACACCTCTATTTTGAGGGGTTTTTTTCTATATAAATTGCTGTTTAACCTTGCTGAATGCCTATGCCGTGTTCCCAAACCAATTCTCTGATCATCCATACTATTATACATCTTATTCCTTCAGAAAAAAACGCAGCCCTTGCTTCAGTAAAATTCTGCATACTCAAAGTCTTGGGAAATCAGGGTTTTTATTGACTAGTCGGGAAGGAGGAACTGTTTAACTTAGCAAAACGCCTTTGTTTGAGCTGAAATTCGACATGGAAGTCCCTCTTGACCTATTCTAACATATCCCAGAACCTTGAGACGTCATTTTACGCAGATTTCCTTATTCACTCATTTTAAGGCCAAAATCCTCACTTTTCCCCACCTTTTTGCCCTTAGAAGCTGAGTAAAGGTTTCTGCTGCTATTTATTTTGGTTGCTGAACATATTCAGAGATATTATATGATAGCTGAATCCCTCATACCTGAGGAATGCGTTTTTCAGGCATAATCTGCTGAAAATTCCATTTTTGGGATATTACAGGAAGCAAGGTCATTATGGGCAAGTAGGGACAAAGACTCAACTGTGAGTCTTGCATGTTAAAACAAATAGCAATCAAGTCTTACCCAAGTTTCCTTAAGATTAGTTTGTTGGAACTACTGGGGTTACCCATGGAGACGAGGACCTGGGTTAGGGCCTATTGCGGAAGGTAGAGACATAATTTGCCTCATAGAAACACATTAGCATGAAGGGTGCAAGACACCTTTGTTTGAAGGGTACTGGAAGATAGCAGTGTCGAACAAGGCAACAGGGAATGGCAAAGGGCACGAGAGTATCATGGTATTAGTAAGAGAAAAAGAAGGTCGTTTCATTCATCTAGAAAAAGAAGACCCAAATAAGCAATTTGTTTGGCTTAAAATATCAGAAAATGGAAATCACATTAGAATTGCAGCATGCTATTTTGCGCCGCAAGTTTCAAAAATCTACAAAAGTAGAGGGCTTGAACACAAAGATCCCTTTGCAGCCCTAAAAACAGATATTGCAATATATTCTCAGCTAGGTGAAGTCGTTATAGTGGGGGATTTCAATGCTAAAACTGCAGGTGAACAAGCTAGCATTCTTTGTTGTAAAGAAGACATTGATCCTATCTGGCTTACAGAAGAGAGTAATCATCAGTGGGAACGAATTTCAGAGGATAAAGGCTGCAATCTCTTTGGAGAACAATTGCTTACGCTATGTGGGGCTTTCTATTTACTCATTTGTAATGGTTTGACTAGATGGGAAAAGTCCGGTAATTTCACTTGCAATACTTACAATGGAGCAAGTGTAGTAGATTATGCAATTTGCTCGCGTAGTTTGTGTGAGAAAATGGAGGAAGTGCTGATTGGAGATCAAATTTGGGACTTAAAATCAGATCACAAGCCAATTTATTTAAGTTTCTCTTGGACTGGAAAGAAGCAATTAGGGTCAAAAACTCAATGTGTTCAACAAAATCCCCCAAAGGGAAAAATTATTTTGACTCCAGAGAATTGTAATACCTTCAAAATAACGCTAGAGAGGCTCTTCAAGAAGGAGGAAATCTCATCTCATGGCCTTCATAGTCACGGATTAACACATTTAATTCAAAGCGCACTTGCTGAGTGCAAAAGAGCAAAAATTAAGTAGTCTGAAACAAATTGCTTTCTGGTTAATGCTTGGTTTGATGAGGAATGCAAAAAGGCAAGGAGAAGGTGGAAGGAATCTGACACAGATAACATAAAGCTCAAAGCTTACAAGTAGATAGAAAAAAAGAAAAAGGCTGAGTTCATGGTTTGAAGGAGAGAAGAACTAATCTTCCTCGGGAAAAATAACCCCAAATTATTCTTGAAGGAGCTCCAAGCGAAAAAGGTGCAAACTGAAAACAACATTACAGCTTCTAAATGGTTTGACTATGCAAGACAACTTTATGAGCAGGATCCCAAGGTTGACCCTCCTCCCTTGGTCAACACAGACACAAAACTCTTCACGGTGCAAGAGGTAGAGATGGGTATCAAGAAGTTGGGCGCTAGAAAAGCAAAATACTTAGATGAACTCCAAGCAGAGTATCTAAAGTGGGGCTTAAAAATTCTTTCACCTCACATCACAAAAATTTTCAACATCTTACAGCAGGGGTTCCCCACAGATTGTACAACTAGTATGGCAATACCTCTTTTCAAGAGTGGTGACGTCAATAATCCCTCCAATTATAGAACCATAATGATAAACCCCTTGTTTGCAAATTTATTTGGAAGCATGTTAGAAAAGAAAATTAGCAAGTGGGCAGAAGAAAGAGATAAACGTGCTAAAGGGCAAGCAGGTTTTAGACCTAAACATTCCACAGTTGATCATTGTATAACTTTAAGGCACATCATTGAAAAAGTTTGGGAAAAAAGGAAGAAGTTTTTTGTTGCTTTGTTGATTTCAGAAAAGCCTTTGACACGGTTCCTAGGGATAAGCTTTGGGGCAGAATGGGGGAACTCGGGGTTCCCAGGCATTTGAGAGCAGCTGTGCATAGGTTGTATGAAGAGGTGAAAGTCAAAATCAAAACTTCAGCAGGCATTTCAGAAAGTTTTAGAAGCAATATCGGGGTCAAGCAAGGTTGCCCATTGTCTCCTACCCTTTTTGGGTTATATATTGAAAAGCTTGAAGAGTGGCTAAATTCACGTGGGGGTGACGGTATCCATTTGGGCAAGTTCGTTATAAGGCTTCTTTTGTACGCAGATGACCTTATATTGATTGCTAAATCAACTCTTGGTTTGCAAGAGCATTTACGTTCCCTTGAGCATTTTTGTAGAAGGGTTGGGATGCAAGTCAATATCAGCAAAACGAAAGTAGTGGTTTTCTCTAACAAAAGAAAGCATAACCAACATAAGTTCTATTTTGAAGGCAGCATTCTGGAAGAAGGTGCAGACTACAAATACCTCAGAATTGACTTTAACATAAATTTAAGTTGGGATGGTTGTAGAAAGAAAAGAACTTTAGGGGGTTGGAAAGCATTTTATGCTCTTCGAAACAGGTGTAGAGAGGCGGAGCTGTGGGATTGGAAAACCACTCTAACTCTTTTTGGGCTTCTAGTGATTCCGGTGATTCTCTACGGTTGTGAACTGTGGGCCAGCAGCAAAACCGAGATGTAGTGGAAACAAATTGAGAAAATTTAGAAGCGTTTGATTACAAACAAATTCAAAATTAAAAGTGCAGTTCCTTATGCTATCTTGTTAAGTGAAACAGGGGTTGCTCCTATTGAAGCAATTGCTATGGTGCGAGTCATAAGGTATCTGGAAAAAAATGAGCAAATGGAAGAGGGTAGATGGCCTAAGGTTGTGTTTAGTCACAGATTGTGCAAAAGAAATAAGACTTGGATGCGGCAAAATAACAAATGGTTTAGTAAATGGGGTATTTGCTCGAGCATGTGTCCTACAAACAGTAAAGAGATAAAAACTTTTGTTATGGATAAGTTCCACAAACATACTTAGGAGAAAGAGCTAGGGAGGAAGAAGAAGTACTACATTGAAGAGTTTAACCCCACACATAACCATCAACAAAAGGCGTACATAGGGGCTAATATTTCTTGGAGATCTAAAATTCTTATTGCTCAATTAAGGACTAATTGTCATCAACTCCGTTGTGAAATAGGGCATTGGAAAAGGCCAAAGGAAATTTGGGAGGAAAGAGTATGTATTTTTTTCTCCTTCGGAAAAGTGGAAACATAAAAACATTTCATTTTAGAATGCAAGGCCTTCAAAGACAACAGGGAAAACTATGCAGGTATTCTGGCAGCTAGTTCTTGGGATAATCTATTCAGCGAAGAGTTTGTCGATAAGATGGGAGTGGTTATTGTAACACTTCACAGGAAAAGGGCTGAATACGAAAGCCAGATAGAGAAGCAATCTATCCCATAGGGTATTTTTAGCCTCGTGGACATTAAAAATTCTTTCTTTCTTTCTTTCTTATGTTTAAAATTATATATGTTTATTGTAACTCTATGTTAGGTGGCACCTTCTTTGGATTTTTAGTGGCAACAACACATCTCCACACACACGGATTGACGTCAACACATTTTCCAATTGATTATTTTTAGCCATAGGCTAAACATGTTAGAGAGTGGTGTTTTTGAGGTGGTTTAAAGTAACGAGAAGGGAAACTTTCCGATTTATTATTTTTAGCCATAGGCCAAACATGTTAGAGAGTGGCGTTTTTGAGGTGGTTTAAAGTAACGAGAAGGGAAACTAGCCTACCATTTTTTGGCCGAAATTCTAGCAAGAATCAAGAATAATTTTGGATTGATGGAATGTCAAATATTATATGTTAACATTGCATAATCTGATTGCAATATAGTATTCGAGGATGCATTTTACATTAAAACAACAATTTCAACAATTTTAAATTGATATCTTGGCAAAGATTACTTGCTTGAATTTCAATTATAGAAAACTAGCAAAGGTTGAAAACTTAGAACGTTTATGCTTCTTCACTATGTTTAACTTAAAGACACATCAAATTTTTCCTATTAGCAAAGTTGTTTTTTTTTTTTTTTTCCATAAAAAAACAAGAAAAAAATCATTATAATCTATTTAAAAAAATATTATACATGTGGCTGTCCCAAACAAGACTTTGGTTGGACTTCCAAAAAATAGATTGTTTGAAGAAAAAAAACAATTACAGAGGCTTTACCTATCATCTCTAGGCATGGTGAAATAAACATTTTCTTCAACTTACAACTGTAAAATCTCTATTATAGAAGAAATCAGGACATAACTATTATATAGACATTTATATACACAAAGAAAAACCTAGGATAGAAATACTTAGTAAAATGAAATTTGATATTACATGCAATTTCATTTATCTCAAAGTTGTGATATAGACATATCTCATTTTCTAGGGGAGAAAATGATTTGGAATCCATTTTATGTTCTAAAATTTATTAAACGAGGATCTACAAATGCTCACCAATGGTGATTTGTTTCAAGTGATCAAATAACTTAATATAATATGCATCCCAATTATATTGCACCCACTCCAATGAGTGTGTCATAACACAAAAGACAAGGAACAAAATAATTTATTTAACCCCTTGTTTAATTATAAATTTTAAACATTATGTAAATGAACTCGTTACTAGCTATTATAATTTTTTTTATGAAACTAACTTATATTATCGAAAATATGAGTTAGTTGTACCTGCAAAACAATTTATGTGGGAAATTAAATGTCATTCTAAAACTCACTTGATGAAATCACTTATAATGAACATAGTTCAATTGTTGGATATGTCTAAAATGGAGAAATTTAAGCACATATCCTTGCTACAAACAATAGACTTTGATGTTGGTTGATGGCCCATTTATTGGTTATCTTCATGCCTTTGGATCAACATGCTTGATGATGGTGCTAATTCCTTGCTTCATGGTATTTCTCCTTGCATGGATTGATGAGATATGTTTCCCGTCAATGAGCGCCTGTGTATTTGAGATGTCTTTTGTGTTCTTATGACGGTGCTTGATAAGATAAACAAATGCACCTTATGGGATGCCAAGCTTCCTAACACGTAGACTACATGCATGCTATTTTGCGTTGGTGATGAAGTACCCTAAGGTATTGAGGTTAACTTGACATGATTTTGGATCTTACATTTGAGGAGCACTTCACTTTTCACATGAATTTCACATGGTTGGATTCATGACATATACACTTGTAAAATTTGAGAAAGTTGTTTACTTTGTGAATTGTGACTTGCATTGGGATTTGTGACCCTTACCTTAAACATTGCAACATTTCCTGCGGTGTTGTGTTTTGCATTTGTGAATAGGTTCCTTGAACATTATAACCCATGCATTGGGAGTTGTGACATGCATTGAGAATTGTGAATTTTCCTAGAGCATGGGATGAACCTTGTGATAGGTCTTGCATGATTGTTTTTCCTTATTGGATATGGTATCAACAAAAGATTCAAGTGATTTTCAATTTATGGGTGAGGATTGATGACATGACATCTTTTAAATGAGGGCATCCTATTGCTTGGGGGTGTTTATTATTGTTGACAGGTCCTAACAATGTGCAGCTAGAACCTTACTTTAAATTCCAGTCCAAGATTGTACGCTTTAAAAATGTTGCACACTATATATGCATTCCAATAATCCTAAATTACTAGCCTTATTTAATTAGAAGAGGTTTTATATATTAATCATAGGTTTCTTCATATAGTCTTGATTGGAAACTTTAGATGGCATATTACACTTTTACTCTAGCTAATCAATAAGCATTTAATCCTCTATTTGAAAGTTAGTTGTAAGAATTCTCGAACCATGCAAAAACTAGATTATACAAATCAAACCATATCACCTATTGCTACATAAATTTATTAAAGCAATTCAAAATAATGATTGACTACTTAAGAAAATTGAGCTACAACAATGAATACTGTTACAGAATGTAGGCTACAGCTACTATTGCAAAAATTAAAGTGCAATTACAACAATACAAGAAATATAAATGATAACTACGACACTTAAAAATAAACTGATTACAACACTTAAAAAACAAAACTAGCTACAAGAATTTCATTCAATCGTTGCATAACTAATTCAACTAATTAACTACATAATTGAGATGAAATATGTCATAAATTGTATAGGTTGAAATCTATATCACATAAAAATGTAAAGTTGTGACATGCATTACCAAAGAAATGAAATGCATGACTTGGGAATGCCAGCAAAGAGAATAAAGATCATGATGAATTTAGAAATTCATTGACATGCACTGTGAAAAAATGAAATGCATGACTTGGAAATATCAGCAAAGAGAATAAAGATCACGATGAATATAGAGTAGCCCTTGCTCTATAGTTAATTGAGTGATCACACAGATATGCATGCTTAGTAATCGAAATAAAAATTGAGGTACTTGCTTTGTATTTCCTAGAAGACTAGTTGAAAAACAATCAAACCCTTCATGTTCTTTCTCCTGACTTTTATATACCAGTTCCTCAATATTGTACATCTGCTAACTACTTTCTAGTTATTCTTTTCCTACATGGAGGCAAAGTAACCGTTTTTTAGTTCAAAAATAGAGAAGTTCTTGGACATAACTTCCCACTGTCAGAACTGTCGCATTAACTGCAGATTCATGCCTTATACTTTAGTCTACTGGCTTAAACAGTTTATAGTGACATAAGAATGATGTGGCAAAATAGTTAATACAAGAACTACATAAAAAGTAAATAACTAATGTAGAGACGGTTATTGTTGAAAATTCATGCAACGACATTTCTCTTATCTTTTCAGTTCACGGTGCTGCTGAATGATTTACTAGCAAATGTCGTTCTTGCTTAGCAATTCAGTGTTGATGAAAAATTCCAGAACGGCTATTGCTGATGAGAAACCATGTAGCGCTCCTGTTGGCGATGAGAAATTTTGCAACGTCTTCTTCTAATCAACAAAGTAAATGGGTATCCCATTGAGATCTTGCAATGCACATGTCATCCATTCCAACATACCAAATGTGTAATCTCATCAACGTCCTACCAAAACTCATTCTTTTAACACAAAGCCCAACCAAATATGTAGTCTCATTAATTTCCTATCAAAACTCGTTATTTCTTCACAAAACCCAACCATGAGGAATGTAGGATTTATTTTGGGTGAAATGAGGAAATATTACAAGGAAAACGCTGTATTATGGGTAAATAGAGTGACATAAAGTGCAATTGAAGAGGTTAATTGTAGATCTCATAATTACCCTCTAACTTATATTGTTGCATGTACCTTGTGCAATCATTTCGAGTCTGAAGAGATGATCTGCGTATGCCGGTTTGCATAGAATATTCTATAGTTGTAAAGAACCGAGTAGTTGATTGCTTTGCGTGAAACCCAACCAACATTTCAATCATTTTCCATCTTTGTTCTTTGTCCATAACTAGATCTCCCCTATAATCTGGAATTGGGTACTGAAAGAGTGGATGTAACCGTAATAAAATCCATTCAACTTCCACAGTCCTCACAGCGTACAATTTACTTCGGTACGGTTGCATGAAGATTGTGTAATTAATGTGGTTCTCTCGCTTCTAAAGTGTCAAGTTTTTAGCAAGGAGTTGTTTTTTTCATGACTTTTTGGAGTTTTCGGGGCTGGAATATGGTGAAAAAAATTGAGGTAAAATCTTGATTTTTGTTATTTAAACTAGTTTTTTTACTGTAAATATAGATTCAGCACCCTCAAAAACCCTTAGGACACTTCGATTGTGCAAGTTACCCATCAAATTTCTGTTTTCAATAAATTCTTTCTGGATTTTAAAGAAATTAGACAGGGAAAATCCACCAGAACAACGTTCAAAAAATCACACTAAAGACAACTCCTTTTCACAATGCTGTAGGTAGGCCATCAGCACTGTTCATTATGATTTGTGGAAACTGATGAAATCTTGTACAAATTCAATTCGAACTTTCCTCATTGTTCCTCTGATTTACAAATTAGACATCTTCTAGTGTTCCCTAAAAGCCTTAAGAATGGAGTCTACTTCTGGTCTAACTCATAATGTTGTAATGAGTTCTTCAGCTTTATATAACTCCATCATTTCAATTCAATTTCAATTATTGATTAGAAAGCCCTTAAATTTATGTCTCCAATATAGTGATCGAGTTCCACATGAAACTTACATGCACTAAATAGTTGTGTAAAAATATTTCGGAGAGTAAATTCCTCCTTTCTGGAATACTAGAAAGATATAATGAACGTAAATTCTTATTAGTAGGTCGCTGATCCAAAGTCGAATTGGAGGTTAATCTTTCAATATGAAATCTTAGCCATTGTGCTTTTAAATACAGAGTATAAACTGGAGAGGGCAGTCGACACATAATTAGCTGAGAAGCTAATTCTTCAACTTTATTAACTTTCTTCTTTATTTCTTTGATTCCTATGAATTTCTCCGTTGCTTCATCTTCATAATTCTATTTCATTGCCACAAATTGTTTGTGCAGCTCCCTGTCGATTTGTCTGAGCCGCTAAATGGTTTAAGGCTTTAAGCCTAGCTACTGCAGAATTCAAACACTTACTCTTTTTTCCAAATTATTTTTCTTCTGTATTGTCTTTACAGGTATATATTCCTCAGGTTTAAAAGACATATATAAACTTTTCCTGTGTCTCTTTCAATATTGAGTCCTTCAACTTTCTCCCTTAATTTGTCTAGTTCCTTCGTTAAATTAAAAGGATCTGATTGTGACTTCAAATTTACCTGAGAGGACGTGGGTTGCTTTCCAACTGTAGTTGAAATCATGAACTCCTCTGTCTTCTAGCTCATCATGTTGCATTGGTGTTGTAGACGGTCGAACTTCAGACTGTGCCCTGCTGTTGCTTGGAGTATCTGCAATATCACGCTTTCTTTCTACTCTTCTTCCTAGTTCATTGGGTTCTTGTTCCTATTGAAATGTCTGTGCTTGAGGGTCCTCTTCAATAACTGGAGCGACTAACTGCTCCACAAATTCTCCCCAAATTTCCATTAGATGACAAATGCAACTCTTACCAAATAAATAGATTAACCCATGGCGGGCTAATTGATCTGTTTTAACTTTTTCCTCTCTGGTACTATCCCACCATTGCATGTATGGATTTTAGCAGAAAATAAGGAACATTAATTTTCATGCCCCTCTGCAAATGTGCTAGAAAACAAAAGTGGTAGGTCATGCAGAGGAATGAACATCCCTCACAAGTGAAATATCTAATAATATGATCGAAAACTTCTACCCATGGAGCTGGTAAAGACAACCTCTTTACTCCTTGTTCAGTATCCTCAACTGCCCCTCCTTCGACTCAACTATATATACTCCGCGTGCAGTTGCAGATTCTACTTTTCTTATAACCATCTCCTTTCTTCAGGAACCAACCCAATTGCCTAGGAAATATTTTCCTATGTTACTACAAATTCAATGTTCTCAACTCAAGCAACATTGGTATGTAAGTCAAAATTCAATGCCAATAATTCAGCCATTGTTAATGTTCTCAATTCTCTAAAAGAATCTAAAAGAATTGCAGCCATCCTGCTCTGTAGACTATGTCTGCAACTTTACGATTACTCAAGACCATTTCTGTGGTGATTGTCTTGCCGAAATAGGTTTCCTCCCATCTTTCTTTTTGTTAATTTGCTCTCTCTGATATTATGCTGCACTGAAAATCATCACCGTAATACTTCTGAATAATAACCAGTCTGCAGTCAGCTTCATTTGCAAAGGAATGGCAAGTTACTGCTTTTGCATGTAGCATAATTTGAAGGCGTTGTCTAATGGCGAAATTCAATCCGGCGAATATTTTTGTTTTTTTGTTAATGATTTAGCACCATTAACACAACAATCCTGGCACCTAACATCTTGAAATTTAATAACTATAACTCAATTTTCTTTAAAATTTCCATCCCTGGATTACCCAAAATCTTAGAAGCTCCACAACTATCACCCGAATTTCTAAAAATTCCATCAAATTTTGGTGCTGGAATTTTCAGAAATTCGAATTGTCTTGCAAGTTCCATAATTGTCATCTTGTATTATTCATTAGTTCCTCATAATTGTTTCTTCCTGCCGATAGGACAGGTAGGCTACACTGGCAATCCTTTGCGCCCGTCAATCCTTTCAATCATGATATCCAGTCATCATTTCCCTTCCACATCATTCATGCATAAAATATTGTATCCTTTGCAATATTTATCTATACGATGTTACGTGCTATTTCATCAATTACGGACATCAACTTTACACTGTATTTGACAAATTCCACCGAAGAGCAGTATCGATCCGGATCTGCATCTGGCTAGCACGGAGCAAGGCTTAGCGATCTGTTCACCTTCAGCGGACAGCCAACAGTGTCGTTTGAGAAACTTTCCCACGATCTGGTTGCAATCCTTCTTCTCACTTCTTCAAAGAGTGGCAAATTGGAGCAATCGCTTGTTGAGTCATGGAAAAAAATTCAACGGGTTCAACGGTGGTTTCTATAAGCAGCGCTGATGTCGGTCGGCCCTGGTTCAGTGGGCAGTTATTTTTCACTATGAAAAAAACGCTGTTTTTTGTGAAAAAAAAACAGTTCAAAATTAACCCAAAAACACCAGTGCCATTACAAAACACCATGACAAGACATGGGCAAGCTCAACCCGCATCAGGGATTTCGATCTAGTAATCCTACCTTTTATAAAAAAATAAACTAAAACGTTCTGCAATCCAAAACAGGTGTCTAGTCAAACAATTTTTACAGAACTCTAGAACAGAATCTGAGAGTAAAAAGCATATAACCCTTTTAACAGAAAGCATAAAAAACAGAACCCTCGGGAGAAAGATGTTGGAAGCCACTCAGACACGCATGTCGGAGGCAAGATCACCCCAACATCCTTCTAAATAAACAGTAGAAAACTCTGGAAACAGTCCAGAACGAGACTAACAGAAACAATAGTAAAGCAGCTTCTCAAACGACTGAAACAGATAGGAGAAACTAAGCACATAAGACCGATCTCTTCGCCCCTCTGCCCCCTTCTCAGCCTCAATGTCAAACGAGCGGCGGATAGCGGACTCTTTCATGGAATATCCATCACTTCTGCGGGAGACATCACACATAATTTTTTTTGTGGACGATGTGTTGTTTTTCGCAATGATGATAAATTCTGGTTGGAGCACGTTAGAGCGGATTTTCAGAAATTTTTGTGAAGCTTCAGGAATGGAAGCCAACACCGGAAAATCCTGTTTCTACCATCTAAAGGGAGCCTCGGAGGATCTGGAGTATATCAGGGGTCTGTTTCAAGTTAGGACAGCTTGCTTGAAAGAGGGGTTCACCTATCTCAGTTTCAAGTTGAAGGTTACGAGATACACAGCGGTAGATTGGGATTGGATTCTTGAGAAGTACAAGAGAAGAGTTAACAGCTGGGCAAATAAGTGGCTTAGCTGGGGAGGTAGGCTGATTTTGTCTCAGGCCGTTCTTCAACAAATTACAATTTTTTGGGCTCATCAGTATTGCATCTCAAGGCAAATCAAAAAGAAAATTCAGGGGTATATGGCGAAGTTTATTTGGAGTGGTGGACTGGGAAAAAGTACCATTCATTTGGCTAAGTGGGAGGAGATCACTAAACCCAAAGATTTAGGGGGCTGGGGAATAATTGAACATGACACCTTTGGCTCGGCTCTCTTGATGAAGTCTCTATGGAGGAGCATAAACAATTTTGGAATCTGGAAGAGTATTATGGCCAGAAAATACTTCAATATGAAACCTATTGAGCAGGACCTCCAGGTTCGGTAGGGATCGCAGATATGGAAAAGTTTCTTATTAATTTGGCCCCGGTTTAGAGATCGATTACGCTGGGAATTCGGCTCTGGGCATTTGATTCATATTGGTTCATACTCTATGGGATCACCCCGGAATGTCCCGATCCTGTTGGATCCTATCATGATTGAACTGCATCAAAAAGGCTATTTTATGTTGGGCCAAATTACTTGCTAGAGAGAGGAGAGTCCGGAATGGTTATCTGCTAGCTATCTGGGTCTATCATCTAATGTGGTGAAGGAATGGGAGAGCTATTGTGACCATCTTAGAAGCAGGGGGTGGAAAAAGCGTAGGCAGGGTGACAAGATAATATGGGGGGGAGGGGAGGAGGCGTGCAGGGGTGGCAGACCAAAAGGAATCAGATTGAAATTAAGGCTCATACAGAGATATGATGAAGGAAAAGGAAAACAAGAGCTATCCTTGCCGGCTAAAGGATCTTTGGGGTGAAGGGGTACAAAAAAAACATTCCATATTCTTTTGGTTGGTGTGAAGAGACAGGAATCTAACTTGGGTTAACCTCCAGAAAAGAGGCTTCATTGGTCCTGGGATTTGCCTACTTTGCGGGGAGGATAATGATGAAAACTGCCATATTTTTTACAAGTGTAATTATGCCAGGAGGATTTTAGAATTGATTGGGTGGAAGCAAAATTGGGTCATTCCTTCATTTGACAATGCAGAGAGTTGTATTATGCAATGGAGAGAGAGAGGAAAGTTATTTACAAACCTGGAAATTCTGTTCCATTGGTACATTTGGGGATGCCGGAATAGGAGAATATTCAAAGACAAAGTCAGTGACCCGGTGATGATCTGCAACCAGCTGGTAAAGGATTTGGATAAACTGAAGACTCCCGGAAAGGACCCAAAGGATTTGTCCATAAGAAACTGCGCCCATGAAATAAATTATCCAGCGGGGTATTTCAATGGGGCCGCTCAAAATCAAGTTTGTGGGTGTGGTGCTTGGTTACGTATATCCTTGACTTGTCACTATAAGCTTTATTGGTTTGGAGGCTCTGGGACTAACACTAGGGCGGAGGTGATTACTCTATGGGGTCTAATGTGGTTTGAAAACCATCTGAGATATGACAGGATATCTATTTTCGGGGATTCAGAAGTGCTGATAGATCACATGCTCAATCTAGCCATTATAAACTAGTTTGGTTTATCTTCTTGGCTAAATCGTATTGAAACCCAGAGAAAGAAGTTCTCTTTGGTCTCTTTCAGGCACATTTACAGGGAAAGGAATTCTCAAGCTGACTATTTGTCGAAGAAGGGGCTTAAAGGTAGATTTGGAGAAATAAATTATGAATTTTTTCGATGAAGTGGGCAGTTATATTAGCGACAAAAACACATAGAAAGGATATGTTGGTTTTAATGGTAGTATTTAGGAGGTGAGGGTATCGATTATTTTGATTCCAGCAAGGCCATTTACGAAAGCAAACAAATGCGAAGTTGATTTAGGATTTGTTTGTTGGATGTGGAGCCTATCCTGATTCAGAGGTCTTTGTTTCAGCTGGATGTATATCGGAAGACCGTACACCCCTCCACATAGGGGGGTGTGGGGGACTTGTTCCCCGTGGGATTCGAGGGGTCCGGGGCCAGTGGTCGCCCCCGAAGTAAAAACGGATGTAAAATTGCCTTGTAAAATATTGTAATTTCGTAGTTAATCTCGCCCGTTCATTAGGCGGATGATTTGACGATAGAAGTTATGTTTAATGTAGGGTTTTTTGCTCTAAAAGACAACCCCTCGTTTTGTATGAGAGTATTGTATTGCGGCTGTGTATTGTATGTGCATTATGAGTGAGAAACAAAAAGGGGGATTGAGAGAGAGAGTAGAGGATATTACAACGGATCCACTATAGGTTGTGTCTCTTCATCTTGCTAGATAATGTAAAGGAAAGACTGGCTGTTCAGGGTGGACGTAGCCCAAATTGGGTGAACTACATATATCTATGTCTCTCTTGTTTTATATGTTTTCTGTGTTTGTGTTTCTGCATATTTTATGTGTTCCATTGCTCTGTCATATATAATTTTTCTAACATGGTTTTTGTTCTGCTTTTTGGCGTTGCAGTTCACTGTTGCGGTTTGGTTTTGGGTTGGAGAGAGACATGGTTCGAAGCTGAGTGGAGGAATTAGGAGTTCGACACTGAAGAAATTAAGGGGTTGGAGCTTAATGAATGCAAACATGATAACGAGACAAGAAATTTCAGAACACATGGAAACAAATGATCTAGGACAAGTGAAAATTTCCTCATCAGCCAAAGCTCAGAACTGGGTTTGGGTCAATGGTCAATGCCAAATTGTATCAAGGCATTTAAAACGAAGACTAGCCCGTCTAAAATGGCAGCAACCAAGGAAAAAACAAACTCAAAGGAAAAGTACTCAGCGCCTTCGCAATAAGCAATATTCGAACAAGTCCCCTTTGCAAGCATATGGCAACATGCCGAGATGAAAGTCATTGATGATTCTACCTTATACAATCCCACATCCACACCTCTCTCCTGGTCATCTAATCTCTATGTGATAGAATTGTTAAGTGAAAAAAAAGGTTGGAGGTTCTAGAAGCTAAAGACTAAGAAAGGGATAATTCAATTCATGTAATAACAGTTGAGAAGCAGGCTTTTGCAGAAAACAATAAAATTTTAAAGGAGAAAGTGGCATTGCTACAGGAAGTTCTCCTGATAGGGAAGACAAAATTGCAACACATGAAGGCAGATGTGCAAAACATGAAGAAATTTGTAGTCGAGAGTATAGAGGTGGTGAATGCCAAACCATCCCTGGATATAGGGAAAGCAGAAGGCCAAATAGATAACCATGAAGAAACAACAAGATAAGAAAGGAAATAAGGCTCCACAAAAGTTTCCAGAACTTGGGCTGAAGTTATTAGAAATTCTACTAATAGGGATGGAGAAACAAAATTTAGGGTCGACAACATGCAAGATAGAGAAAGCAAGGAAAGACGAGATAGAGCAACAAACATAATTATTAAAGGGGTGAAAGACTATGGGAAAAATGAATCTACTTTTGACCTTGCAAGGGAATTTTTGAAAGACAAGCTGCTATGGCAAGGAAAAATATGCCAAGCATGGAGGGTAGGAAAGTTTAACAGTGAGAGAGCCATACCCATAAGAGTCACCATGCCTAGTTTGCGTGATAGAGATATAATTCTAAGCAAGAAGCAACTCTTGAGGGGTTCTCGTTTTTCTCTAGAAGAAGATTTAACTATAAGACAACAAGAGGAAAGGAGGGAGGAAATGTCAAAGGTTAGGGCAACAAGAGATGAGGGAAAAAGAGCATGGATTTATAAGGGCAAAGCCATGATAGTGCGATTTGGACCTCCTTCCAAATCAGGGCAGCAAGATGATAATAAAGAAGAGACAACAAACTCTTTAACATGAAATCAAGAAGGAAGGTCAGTATGGGCAAACATGGACGCAAACTCAAATGTGAGTCTTGCATGTCAAAACAAATAGCAATCAAGTCATACCAAGGTTTCCTTAAGTTTAGTTTGTTGGAAATGCAGAGGTTACCTATGGAGACGAGGACCTGGGTTAGGGCCAATTGCGGAAGATAGAGACATAATTTGCCTTATAGAAACACATGAGCAAGAAGTGTGCATGAGACCTTTGTTTGAAGGGTACTAGAAGAAGACAATGTGGAACAAGGCAGCAGGGAATGGAAAAGGACACGGGGTATCATGGTATTAGTGAGAGAAAAAGAAAGCCATTTCATTCAACTAGAAAAATAAGACTCAAATAAACAATTCATTTGGTTTAAAATATCAGAAAATAGAAATCACATCAGAATTGCAGCATGCTATTTTATGCCGCAAGTTTCAAAAATCTACAAAAGTAGAGGACTTGACCACAAAGATCCCTTTGTAGCCTTAAAGACAGATATTGCAACATATTCTTAGCTAGGTGAAGTCATTATAGTGGGTTATTTCAATGCTAGGATTGCAAGTGAGCAAGCTAGCATTCTTTGTTGTAAAGAAGACTACGACCCTATCTGGCTTACAAAAGAGAGTAATCATCAGTGGGAAAGAATTTCAGAGGACAAGGGTTGCAATCTCTTTGGTGAGCAATTGCTTACTCTATGTGGGGCTTTCGATTAAACCATTTGTAATGGTTTGACTAGATGGGAAAAGTCTGGTAATTTCACTTGCAATACTTACAATGGAGCAAGTGTAGTAGACTATGTAATTTGTTCACATAGTTTGTGTGAGAAAATGAAGAAAGTTTTGATGGGAGATCAACTTTGGGACTTAAAATCAGATCACAAGCCAATTTATTTAAGCTTCTTTTGGATTGGAAAGAAGTAGTTAGGGTCAAAAACTCAGTGTGTTCAACAAAATCTTCCATAGGGCATAATTCTTTTGACTCCAGAAAATTGTAATACATTGAAATAAGCACTAGAGAGGTTGTTCGAGAAGGAGAAAATCCCATTTCATGACATGCATAGTCACGAATTAACACATTTAATTCAAGCGCACTTACAAAGTGCAAAAGAGAAAAAAATAAGAAGTTTGAAAAAAATTGCTTTCCGGTCAATGCTTGGTTTGACGAGGAATGAAAAAAGGCAAGGAGAATGTGGAAAGAGTAAAACAAAGATAACATAAAGCTCAAAGCTTACAAGCATATATTAAGAAAGAAAAATGATGATTTCATGGTTTCGAGGGGGGAAGAACTAATCTTCCTTGGGAAAAATAACCCCAAATTATTTTGGAAGGAGCTCCAACTGAGAAATATGCAAACTGAAAACAATATTACAACTTCTAAATGGTTTGACTATGCAATACAACTTTATGAGCATGATCCCAAAGTTGACCCTCCTCCCTTTGTCAACACATACAAAACTCTTTATGGTGAAAGAGGTAGAGATGGGTATTAAGAAGTTGGGTGTTGGAAAATAAAAAGACTTAGTTGAAATCCAAGTAGAGTATCTAAAGCGGGGTTTAAATTTTTCTGCACCTCATATTACAAAAAATTTCAATATTATCATACAACAGTCCTCGATTGATTGGAAAACTAGTTTGGAAATACCTCTTTTCAAGAGTGGTGATGTCAATAATCCCTCCAACTATAGGACCATAATGATAAACCCCTTGTTTTCAAAGTTATTTGGAAACATGTTAGAAAATAAAATCAACAAGTGGGCAGAAGAAAGAGATAAACGTGCTAAAGGACAAGCAAGTTTTAGACCTAAACATTCCATAATTGATCATGGTATAACTTTAAGGCACATCATTGAGAAAGTTTGGAATAAAAATGATGAAGTATTTTTTTGCTTTGTTGATTTCAAAAAAACCTTTGACACGACTCCTAGGGATTGTTGAAAATTTGGAGGGCTTAAGGTTAATACAAATTCTCTTCTTGATAATTGCTTGTGAGCTTGCTTTTGTTTCTTATGTCTTAGTAGTTAATCTTTCATAAAGTCAATTATCAAAGTACACAGGACACAAATGTTAGGCAGAAGAAGCACTTTTATTGTGGGAAGGTAAATCACAGATTTACCTTCCTTACTTCAGAATTCATCATAACCCTGATTATGTCACATTCTATCACATAATATATATTTCTTCCAGACTTTGAACTAGATATAGCTTGACCGCAATCTTTCTAGAATTGACAACAGTTTTTCCTTCTTATCAATTCACATATTTATCAATTCTGGAGCCCTTACTTGTATTCATATATACTTCAGTATTATACCCATATAGAATTCCGCATTTGTCATTGTAGTATGACTGCAATCCTTCTTGAATAACCTTCTGCATAACAACGTTGTGTTACATTAGAGATATTCTCATTTTCTATTCCCAAGACATATTTGCATTTTTTCTTTCTTTTAACTTATCTATATACAGACCTTTATTTGTTTTTGTCTTAGAATCATCTGCAACTAGATGATCACTATACTCCTTAGATAAATCCACACTTCTACTCTTACTTCTTCAGAACTGACCAAAAAACTTTCTCTCTTGAATGGACCGTAGCAAGGAGTATATATATTGGCACATGCTTGGTTATTAGGCCGACCATTTAGCTGTCATGTAGGCCGACCACTCAACTGTCATATAGGCCAACTTTAATATAGAATGAAAACTATATTTTCCAACGTTAATGATGGTAGTCATGAGGGCTGTTTATGAGCCATTCTCCCACAAGATCTTTGGAGGTCATTCTAGGCACTTCATTGACTCTTAATTATATTTTTACCTAGAAGACAAAACCCTAGATAGACATCAAGAAGAAGTCTATTTAACCTATAATAAAATCTTGCTCATGAAACCCATGAAGCAAGTACAAAATACATTTTATTATCTTTGTCTTCTTCTTTACATAATTACATAGTCAATATGAAGATCGACCTAGTTACACTTTTCAACATGGATAAACTTTGGCACATAATGGAGGAACTTGGGGTTCCTAGGAATTTGAGAGCACTTGTGCATAGGCTGTACGAAGAGGTGAAAGTCAAAATTAGAGCTTCAGTAGGCATTTCTGAAAGTTTTAAAAACGATATCAGGGTCAAACAAGGTTGCCCATTTTATTCTACCCTCTTTGGTTTATATATCAACAAGCTTGAAGAGTGGCTAAAATTGCAAGGGGGTGACGGTATCCATTTGGGCAAGTTTGTTATAAGGCTTCTTTTGTACGCAAATGACCTTATTCTGATTGCTAAATTTGATCTTGGTTTGCAAGAACACTTACTTTTCCTTGATAATTTTTGTAGAAATGTGGGGATGTAAGTCAATATTAGCAAAACGAAAGTAATGGTTTTCTCTAACAAAAGAAAACATAACCAACATAAGTTCTAATTTGAAGGAAGCATTCTGGAAGAAGTTACAGATTACAAATACCTCGGAATTGACTTCAACAGAAATATATGCTGGGAGGGATGTAGAAAGAAAAGAACCTTGTGGGGTTGGAAAGCGTTTTATGCTTTTCAAAATAGGTGTAGAGAGACATAGTTATGGGATTGGAAAACCACTCTAACTCTTTTTGGGCTTTTAGTGACTCCAGTGATTCTCTACGATTGTGAATTGTGGGCCATTAGTACATCCGACATGCAGTGGAAACAAATTGAGAAAATTCAGAAGCGTTTGATTACAAACAAATTCAAAATTAGAAGTGCAATTCCTTATGCTATCTTGTTAAGTCAAACAGGGGCTGCTCCTATTGAAGCAATTTCTATGGTGCGGGTCATAAGGTATTTAAAAAAAATTGAACAAATGGAAGAGGGAAAATGGCCTAAGGTTGTGTTTAATGACATATTGTGCACAAGAAAGAAGAATTGGATGCGGAAAAATAACAAATGTTTTAGAAAATGGGGCATTTTCTTGAGCATGTGTCCCACAGATAGTAAAGAGATAAAATATTTTGTTATGGATAAGTTCCACAAATGTACTTTGGAGGAGTTAGGGAGAAATAAAAAGTATTATATTGAAGACTTTAATCCCTCTCATAATCATAAAAAAAAAGCGTACATAGGGGCCAATATTTCTTGGAGAGCCAAAATTCTTATTGCTCAATTAAGGACTATTTCGCACCAACTCCGTTGTGAAACAGGGCATTGGAAAGGACCAATAGAAATATGGGAGGAAAGAGTATGCATTTTTTTTCTTCTTCTAGAAAAGTGGAAATAGAAAAGCATTTAATTTTAGAATGTTAGGCCTTCAAAGAAAACATAGAAAGTTATGCAAATATTTTGGTAGCTAGCCCTTGCGATATTCTATTCGGCAAGGGCTTTGTCGAGAATCTGGGAGATTTTATTGTGAAACTTCACAGGAAAAGGGCTGAATACAAGAGCCAGATAGAGAATCAATTTGTCCCATAGGCTATCTTTAGCCTCGTGGACGTTAAAATAAATTCTTCTTCATATTAACACCATTCATACTGGTTTGTTAAATGATACAAGTGGCAAAGGATAGTCGCAATGAAGCAGGGCATGCGTGAAAACTAATGAATTTGTGCTGCACATCATTATGAAAAGATGGCACACAAAGCTCAAAATATTGGAAAAAATTATGGCGCACATACCAAGAAGGATTGAGGTCAAATAAATTTTTATTGTAGAGTAAATCAATTGATGGTGGAATGAAATAAACAAGCCCAGAGGAGCAATGAAGCTTAGGGTTTCAGGCCTCAGGAACCTAGGGTTTCATGAAGGATGGCAACGATAGTTGCATGGATGGCGCTCAACGTCAGACTTTAGGGGATGCTCTGGGTTTTCGTACACATCAGGGTTTGTTAGAGGCTTTATTGCATAACGGCAAGGAAGGTAACCATTATTCATCACTGTTACAATGTGTTGGAGTCCATTTGCATGAGGAAGTTATTAGGAGGAAGGAACAATCGACGGAGTAGTTTTTTTTATTCACACAATGGAAGGAAAATGATTATTCCAAGAGATTATGTCAACCTGGAGCCCGAGCCGGAAGACATACTATAGGTTTGGGGTCTTGAGCCAACTCAACAGAATTTAGACAAGGTAAGACTACCAGCTAGATCCCCAACTGACAAAATGGGTCTATCGAGGCAGGAGCAGAAAAATAAAGGTGGTTTAGGTTTTTTGGAGGAAGGTAAGACCATCTCTACACAACAACAATCTAGGATTCTGACAAGGGGTTTCAGGACTGTAGATCAATATCTAATGGCATCAGTGGATCCTCTAGTAAGCCCCATAAAATCTTTGGAAATTCCTAAGTTTGTAGGCTTTATGGGAGGGTTAGAAGATATAGTAAAGAGCTTTAGATTATGAGGGAATGAGGGGCTGAAACTCTATTTGGTCCAAGAATTGCATGTTAAGGATAAGGACTCCACCTAAAGAGTTGATAGATCCCTTGCCATAAAAATTTCCCTAAAGCAAGGAGAGGCAACGATAAGCGACCCCCAACAGAATGTCAGTCAAAATATATCTTTAAGGAAAGAAAGCATCTTTGGAAGGCGTTGAAGGAAAGAGACAACCAGGGTTTTTATGTAGTGGTAGAATAGTTTTGAGGTTGAATCGTCTTCAAATAAATCCTAGGTAACGAGAATGGCAAAGGATTGGAGGTCGGTCCTTTGGGGGCCTCGGTGGGGGTTTTGGGTTTTTGACCAGAGGAAGAGGGGTAGTCTGTAGAGGTTGAGGAGGTCATAAGACAAAATGTTTTGATAGAAGGTCTTCATGGAAAGGTCATTGAAGGCCATGCACCAACACAAGAAGTGAAGAGTTAGACAAAGGGTGTTGGGAAAGAAAATGGCAAGTTCCGGCTCGAAAAAAAAGAAAGGAAAATGCACAAGAAAAAAATTGGAGAACCCTAACCTTGTTCTTGGGTTTGACATACAAATTGATAAGGCTATGGAAGCATATGAACTTATCATTGTGGGGAGAGCTAAGGGAAGATTTTACTCAGCTAGTTACATTACTGAATGGATATCGAAGGCTTGTCGGGGGGCACCAGAAAATGAGACAGAGGTGATAATCTTAGCTCGGGGATGGTTTATGGTCAGATTTAACAAACATGAAGCACTTGAATGGGTTCTTGAGGGTAATTGGTGCTTTGGGATCTCACCAATTCTGTTCAAGAAATGGACACTGCTCTTCGATGCACAAAAAGAAAAAATAGAGGAGATACTAGTCTGGGTCCGCCTACCAAGCTTGCCTCCTCATCTCTGGATGAAAGACGTTTTTAAGGCATTTGGGAACAAATTGGGGTATTTTCTTGAATCATACATGTCTTACAAGGATACCATGATCAATATAGTGGCCCAAATCTTGGTAAAGATATACCCAAGGGAGGGGCTATCAGAAAAAATTGACCTGCACCTATAAGGAA
The DNA here is from genome assembly GCA_034641835.2 of Pinus albicaulis. Classification (NCBI taxonomy): domain Eukaryota; kingdom Viridiplantae; phylum Streptophyta; class Pinopsida; order Pinales; family Pinaceae; genus Pinus; species Pinus albicaulis. The sequence continues at coordinate 344,640,102 of CM076581.1, read as the reverse complement.
AATCATACACTCAGAAAATTGATAATGATGAATTCCCCTTTCGATGCCATTGATGTCATAAACATGGTCGTTTGGCATGCGATCGTCCTCTAGGATTTCATAGAAGGAGACAAAGTGGTTTCCAAAGAAATGAAGAGCTGACAAATGTAGAATATGAAGGGGAAAATCAAAATCAGGATGTAGGGGAGCAATGAGACATTGGTCACGACGTGATGGAGGTTGAAGTAGTTCCTCACCAGTTTTTCAGATGCCACGATGATCAGGGGAATGGTCAATGTCTGGAAGCTTAGGAAGATCTCGAAGTCACCAGACCTCTCTTCTAGTCCGCGAGTAATTATTTACCTCACCCCTCCTCTTTATCCTCATCTTTGCACTCTTTAATTGATGTTATTCCAAGGCTTGGTCCCTCTAGGCCATTGATATTAGAATTGCACCCAGTCTAAAGTTTTTCTTTTGGTCTGGACAATATCATAACAGCTGTCCATGCCCTTAATATTCCTATGTCTCTCTTGATCGATCCCGAGTAGACATCTTATTCGCTATCATCCTCCCTGCCCCCCCACTACAACCTGTGTCAGTGGGACAAGAAGGGACTTTCCATAGCCTCTATTAGGGGTCTGGGTGGAATTCATGAGCCTCCAAAATCCGGGAAGACTAGAGGTAGGAAAACTAATATATCCAAGGCCCAAATCAACGCAAAAATTGATATAGCGGATGGGAAACAACTCTTTGAAATGGGCGCTTAGAGCGACACAAACCCTTGAGGTGGGTGAAAAATGATTGTTTTATCCTTCAATTGTAGAGGGTTTTTTAGCACCTGCAAGAAGCTATCTCTGAAATACCTCATCAAAAATACTTGCCTAGATGTCCTTATGATACAAGAAACCCTTGGTAATGCAGATATTGTGTCGTCGATTAGGAGAATTTTGAGGTTTAAAATGGGCCTCTTAAGGAAATTATAAAATAATAATGGAAATAATAAAATAATATTAGATTACATCATTAAATTTTAAAGGGAAAAAAGAAAAAAAACTACTTTTTCAACTCGTATTTTCAACTTGTATCCCTATGGGTTTACTCAAATTTCGATCAGGAACACTTGTTCGATGCAAAATTTGATTCCTCATCCAAGGAGTACCCATGTTGCATACTTTTGATGGACCCTGCTACAATCACATTTTTCATGTATTTCTCATTTTTCGTATAGTAGTGTCCATCGAAAGTATGTAGCATGGGTACTCCTTTGGCGAGGAATCAAATTCTGCATCCAACAAGTGTTCCCGCTCGAAATTTGAGTAAAACCTTAGGGAAATAATATGAAAATACAAGTTAAAAAAGTAGTTTTTTATTTTATTTTATTATTTTTTGATCTTTTTACCTTTTTACGCCAAAAATGGTGAATCATCCCCCAGGGTTTATATCATCATCTTGAATCCTATTGGTTCTTATAAAGTTTATTTTGGTTGTAAATTTTTCTTAGGAGGCCCATTTTAGACCTCAAAAGTTCTCTAATGGCCATCTCTCAGTAATTTGATGTTGGGTTGGTCCTTTGTAACTTCTGATGTGAAGAGAAGATCAGAGGGTTTAGCTATGGGATTTAAAGAAAACAACCTCAGGCTTTTAAAATCTTGTGGTTCAGATCTAGTTATGGGTGCTGAAGTCTATTCCTTAGAGCTTTGCATGGACCTTTCCCTCATAAACACTTACAACCCATTTCAAGACATGGTATCTTTTTGGAAATACCTTTTAACTAAATCCTCCATGAATGCTTCCAATCTGGTGGTGGGAGGGGATATCAATTATCTCTGGGTACGTCTGAGACTAGGGGGCCACAGGCTCAAGCCGACCCTTTGGCTGATTTTCTGATAGGCTTGCAAACTAATAGATATAAATTTGATAAAAAATAGACCTACATGGAGGAACATGAGCTCGGGTTCGGCTAGGGTGGCAAAGAGGCTGGCTCGTTTCCTGATGAACGAAGAGCTTCTCAGCAGAATCTCCCTTTTTAGGCAAGAGGTAGGGATGGGAGGAGAATCATACTAGTTGCCTATCCTCCTAGAACTGAAAGGGACCTATAGGAAGCCTTGAACCCCTTTTAAATTCAACCCAATATGGATCAAAGAAGAAAGTTTTAATGGGATGGTAAAGTTCACCTAGACCCCTCTGGCCCATGACTAGGGCCACTCCATAACTCAAAAATTTATGGAAAATCTCAAAAGGATGAAACATGCTACTATTATCTCGGCAAAAGAAAAAAGGACAAGGGAAGAGGTTGAATTAAAAATCATTAAAGAATCCTTAGAAAGACTGGAAAGTTCGGAGGGTGATGAATATGAGATAGAAGAAACAAAGGAAAGGATAAAACAACTAGAAAGTTCAAAAAGGAAGATCCTGAAGGATAAATAAAATCAATGGAGACTCAAAATTAGAGGAATTTGGCTTGCTTCAGTGCACAAAAACTCGATTTTTTTTCAAAATTACGCAAGAGGAAAAAATGACATTAACAATATATGGGAAATGCATAAAAAAGATGGAAGAAATGCTAAATTTTTTAATGAGCTAGCATTCCTGGGGAGAGACCATTTCAAAACATTATTTAGAGCCCCAGATCAAGCTATTGTGGCATAAGTAATTCAGGTTTCCCAATTATTTCCTAGATATGCAGAGGAGGATGAAAATGATTCTCTTGGCTCCCTTCACTATAGGAGAAGTAGAAGGAGTCATCAGATCAATGCAGAAAGACAAGAGTTCGGGTTGATATGGATGGGCGGTTGAATTTTTCAACATGTTTTCGAGCTTATAAGGAATAAGCTTACTCGGGTGGTGGAGGAATCCAGGATCAAAGGTCAAATCTATGAGCCATTCAAATCTAGTTTCTTGGCTCTAATCCCTAAAAATGATGATCCAATTTTTTTTGAGGAATTTAGACCAATTTCTCATTGCAATTGTATCTAAAAGATAAATTTCCAGATCATAGCCATTCGTCTAAAACCTATTCTATCAAAAATATTTCCAGGGAACAATTTGGCTTCTTAGATGGCTGAAAAATCCATGAACCTATAGGAGTTTCTCAGGAATCTATGCACAATATAAAAAAGAGCAGAAGAAAAGGAATGATAAAAAAAATAGATCTATCAAAGGAATATGACATAATGAGTTGGATTTACATGCGCCTTTTTCTCACTGACCTGAGCTTTGATATTGTTTTTATCCATTGAGTCATGAGATTTATCACAAATGTGAGCTTTGCAATCTTAATAAATGGAGCGGAATCCCTCTTTTTTTGCGGCCAAAGAGGGCTCAGACAAGGGTTTCCTTTGTCACATCTACTCTTCTTATTGATGGTTGAAGGGTTGATTCAGTTGATTCTCTCTGCTAAACAAAGAGATGTAAAAGGGATTGAGTTAGCCACAAACCTTTTTGTAACACACCTTCTGTTTGTCGACGACATCCTCCTTTCAGTGACAAATCCAAAGGAGATCCCCAGTAGTTGAAAGATTCGTTTAACCTATTCCTTAAAGTTACAGGCATGTGCATAAATGAGAAAAAGTCCTCTTTAGTTCATGAAGGTTTTAATATGGCAGAAATCAATAGAGCTCATACTTTCCTTCCTTTTGAAGCAAAACCAATGAAGGATAATTTTAAATACTTAGGATTCCACCTGAAGACAAATTCTTATAAAAAACAAGATTGGATGTGGCTACTGGAAAAGATTGAAAATCACATTAAATATTGGAGTTATAAATCGATTTTTAGGGTTGGAAGGATGGTACCAATAAAATCAGTTCTAATGGCAATACCTGTTTACTAGATAGCCCTCACTTGGGTTCCTAGAGGAATTCTCTTCTAGATAAGGAAATTTTGTGGTCGATTTTTATGGGCGGAGCAAAGGAGGAAGAAATAATCCCTTGGGTGACATGGGATAATATAGCTCTTCCAAAGGCATGGGGAGGATGGGGCATAAAGGACCTTCCTATTTTTGCAATGTCTCTTGCAACAAAATCTGGATGGCGTATACTCTCATCGAATAATCTCTCTATTGTTGATTGGTAGGCCTATACCAGGGAACTGCAAAGAACCCATGTAAGGATAAGGGACAATCCAGATGATCTCAGATGGGTCCATGCACCTTGAGGTCATTATACTCCAAAGTATGGATACATCTACCAAATGGACAGGAGAATACAGGGGGTATGGGCATGGTGGTGGAAACCACTATGGAAACTGAAATGCCCTGCAAAGTCAATAATTATTTTCTGGTGTCTCCACAAAAATAAGGTGCCATCATGGGACAATCTTCAAAAAAGGAACAAACATGGCCCTGGAGGGTGTATGCTATGCAAAAAATCAGAAGAATCGGTAAATCATCTTTTTATAAATTTCCCTTTCTCCTTACAAGTATGGGAAGTCTCTCTGAGGCTCCTAGGACTTAAACTAAGTTGGAGAGGTTTAAAATTTGAAGAAGCTTGGGTAAATTGGTGGAATTGAGTGAAAGGAGAAAATTTCAGGAATGTGCCACCAATAATCATATGGGGAATTTGGCTTGAAAGAAACAAAGGCATTTTTCATGAAATTTATTTGAATCCCTCCCTCATTGCTAGTGAAAGTGCTGCAATATTCTCTTTACTCCCAATCTCTTTAGCAACCTCGACTCCTCGAATCATTAGAGGAGAAAATAAACCCACAAATCCTGTGGGCTTACTTTGATGGAGCGTCTGACACACATAACAGATCTGGGGTTGGCCTGGTTATACACATCAATTGTCATAGAAACTTAAAAGCATCAGTTGGCCTTGGAACAGGAACAAACAACTATGCAGAACTCCTCTCACTGAAATTATTATTATTTTGGGCTCGGGAAATTGGAATTGATTCAGTACCAATCTTTCGATATTTTTTAAATGTCATAAATTGGTTAAATGCTGTACAAGGATGTCAAAATTATAATTTTCTTCCACTCATTGAAGAAACATAGGATTTTTTTTCTTGGCGGGAGTTGAGCTCCTCTACTTGATACAATTTCCCTGATTACTCCATATGTAGTAAATAAGTTGTCATATAGGAATTCAACAACTCTCTTCTCTTGAATGTTCTTTAGTGGTTGCACACCCACCTATTTTGTGAGATAATAAATACTGACTAAGACATACTTGAATGGTCTAAGGGTGGATTAATAGTTCCAACAAAATCAATGCCCCATTTCTCGAATGGGTCTAGAGAAATCAATGGTTACATTGGCACTTCTCTCAATTTTGTAGATTAACCCATTCTATGACAAGCATCACAATGTCTAACATATTCTTTGGTGTCCTTGTGAAGTGTTGGCCAATAGTAACTAATGGAAAGTATTTTTTTGGCTATCCTGGTGGCTGAAAAATGTCCACCGCATGGTTCATCATGGAAAAATATCATGACGTCATACACTCCATCTTCTCTAATGCATCTCCAAAGCACTTGATCTAGCCCCATATTAAACATATAGATTTTTATCTGTGTGAACAATGCACTTTTTCGAATCAAAACACTCTTTTCCCTACATGAAAATTGTTGAGGGAATTTGTTTACAACCAAATAATTTGTAATACTACTAGCCAGGGAGTTATTGTTGCAACAACTATTGAAATGGCACCCCAAAGTGAGGCTTCTAATTAATTTCCCCTTAATTAAATTGGTAGAGAAATTGTAATTTCATCTCATAACAACTTGTATTAGTCAGAATGACTGAGTTAGCTTAGGAAATTCGAGTTGAGGGCTAGAGAGGATGCATATAGAGTGAATCCATGATTTAAGGGGGTCTAGTTGTAGTTATGCATGAGTTGTAATTAGTTAACTCAATTAATTGATTTAAAATCAGTTTAACTAGTTCTTACTGAGTGATGAGTTAGTGAGAGGTCAAATGAATTAAATCTGATTTAATTCGGAATGAGTGATCAATCAGTTAACTGATAATTCAATATAAATAGGTATCGCATGTCAATTCTGAGGAAGACCCAGTTGAGACATAGGTTAAAGGGAAGATAACTATCAGTTGTATAATTAGAAAATTGTACATGTCAGTTATAGAGTCTGTTGGAGACCTTGGATGGATTGCGCAGTCAAGGCAAGGAATTTTCCTATTTAATAGGGCATTAATTCCTTAAGGAATGCATGAGCAAGGCAAGCTAAGTAGATGCTGATAATTGGCTAAGTATTTGTCCAATTTTTCCTAGATCAGTGTGAGACAGTTGACAAAGTGCGAAAGTTCTGTTGTGAGAGAAAGCACTGTATTTTTTCATGATCCTTGACTTTATAAAATATACAGATAGCGGGGTTTTAGGCAGCGTGGTTTCCCAGATACATCTTGTGTTGTGAAATTGATTATCTTTTTCTCTTTCTTGTTTATGTGATTGTAAGCTCGTGTTTTGTTTCCGCAAATTGTAGAAGGGATTAAATATCTTGTTTTAGTACATCATAAGATCAGATTGAATCCCGTGGTTAGATTTTATACAACAAAAAATAGATTTTCAACTAGAAAAGTATCATTCAAAGGCTCGTCCACTTTTTCAATAGAGATTGTTTAAAGGAGATCTACAATCACATTCTCATGACGAGGTTTATGGAGTATAGTAATATCAAATTATTAAATATGGAAAATCCAATGGGTTATTCTACCATTAATGATTGGTTTATTCATTATATTTTTAATGGATGAATGATCTATATGCACAAATAAAGGATACATAGTGCTATGGTGTTTGAAATTGTTAATGGCACGTATAACTACTAGGAATTATTGATTGATTGATTTTATTTTATTTATTTAATAAATTTATTTTTTATTTTATTTTATTTTATTTTTCCAGTAATATTATAGTTCAACTCTACATTTGCAATATTTTTGTAAATGTAGTATATTGCATACATTTTTTTTTGTCCAAGCATAGCACCCAAATTTTTATCAGAATTATCATAATAAATATGAAATAGAAAACTCCAGTTTAGTCCTTGTAAAACAAGTGCAATTATCAATTTTTCTTTCATAGTTTCAAAATCTTTGGTAATAGCCAACATGGTATAATGAACTTCTCAAATCCCTTTGTTTTGTGGGTACATTCAACTTTTTAATCACAACAATTTTTGTAGGATCTTCTTGAATTCCATCTGTTGAAATGTGATGTCCCAACACAATTTAGTCAAACATCATGGAGAAACATTTTTTATTACTTAATGAAAGATGATTCTCCACACATTTTGGAGAACTTTTTCTGACTTGGACAAAGCTTCATTGAATTAATGTCCAAAGATTAATTCATCCATAAAAAAATCAACATATTCAAGAATTTAATCATAAAATATGCTTAAAACAACTATTTGAGATGTTGCAAGTGCCTTAAATAATCCAAATGTCAAGAATCTACAGAACCTCCCCCACCCCCAATGATAGGTAAACGTATTTTTATCCTATTTCTTTACAACAATATGTATTTAATTGTACTCACTGAAACCATCTAAGAAAGAAAAATATTTTCTCCCAACAAATAACTTAAAACTTGATCAATAAACGAGAGAGGGAAGTGAGATTTCCTAATAGACTTGTTCAATTCCCTATAATCTTCACAGAATTTCCATTTAGCCCCTTTCTTTGGAAACATAACAAGTGGTGAAACCCAATCATTATCAAGATATAAGGTAAATGAATATGGTTTTTGAGTTCCTCTTTCACAACTAGATTCATCTGTCAATGTGGTTTTCCGACTGAAATTTATCCATCTAAGATATAAATATAATGCATACAAATAGATGGATCTATTCATAAATTGCTACGTAAATGGTTGCAATTGACTATTGATATTTAATAATTTTCCTGACAAAATTTCAAAATTTTTAACTCTTTTATTTCCATATTCCTCAACAAAGTACTCTTCTAAGTACATATATTGAATTTTATCTTAAAGAGGATGTAAGGGCGAATCATAAAAATAAGGTGGTTTTGTTTAAATATCTGTCTTCCAGATCCACCACATAAAAATATTAATTGTTGATGCATTTCGAACCATCCAATGTGGTTCATCATTAGGACAATTTAGAACCACATTGGATGGTTTGAAACATGTCGGTAATTAATATTTTTATGTGATGGATACAAATGAGAGATATCTAAATAATGCTACTCATAAAAGCTTACATTAAGATAAGGTGGTTTTGTTTTTGCATATGAATATGACTTTTCTTTATCATTATGGTCACAAAATTCTTTTTTTTAAATGTAGAAGAATATGCATTTTGCATAAATTGAGAGATCATTTTGTCATTGGTTGGTTCTTTTAGAATTAAAGCATGTTCTAATGTAAGATTTGGGCTAGATAACTCAACATAATAATCACTTCCATCATCTAGAGGAATCCACAAGGGCTTTTGTATATCTATGAAAAATCCTATTGGGCGATACAAATTAAGTTTTTTTTTATTGATTTCCCTTGAGAAAATGTCATTTTTCTTGAGTGACATTCAGTATAGGAATTTACAATGGCTAACCATGGATAACCCAAGATTAATGGATACCCCCCAATTTGGTTTTGGTATGGAAAATTATAAAGTCAATAGGGTATTCCCATGAGTCCACTATGTGTATTATATCCTCCAAAATTTAGTTAGGTTTTTTTGTTGATCTTCAACCATTTGTAAAACAGTTGGGGTTTGTCTTATGAAATTTTAAAGATTTAAACCCTCCATGATTTTGTCTGTCATTATGTTATTGGTTACTTTCGTGTCAATTAAGGTATTTGGGATGAGTGTTTTCCCAATGCACATTTGCACAATATGAGCACTTGGATCCTCATATCTTATATTAATAGGCAATCCTAACATATGATTAGAAAATTGTCCTACAACCTGAATATTTGAAGGCTCTTGTTTTTTATTTCCTAGTTTTTTTAATACATAATTTTCTTATGACCTTATTATATATTAAAATGTCTTTAATTTATTGAATCAAGGTAATTTTGATACACAAATTATTTAATTTATATAGAATGTAAAATATTGGTTGTGGAAGTGATTTGACCTTAGTAAGTCTCTTAAAAATGGTGGATCTCACTAATGTGTAGAATGTTGAGTTTATTGTTGAATTGGATTGGTATAATTTGATAACAACGATTCATATTATTTCTCAATTTTCTACTTTTCATTGCTCACTTCTATGATATTATGTGGTTTTGGATATTCAAAGATTTTTCCTTTGCTGGGAAATTAACTACAACAACAATATAAGTTGAAGATTCACTTGCTTCATTAGTAAACACATGTTTACTTGGCTGATTTGTTTGGGTTCATTGAACTATCTGATTGGGTGACATTGCTTTAATATTATGATTTGGGTTTGGTTCAACAAGCAATTGGGATGGTCTTAGTGGTTAATTAGTGTTGGTTAATGTATCTCAAACAAGTTTTCTAGACTTAGGTGGTGTCAGTGAAGCTAGAAACATAATAGTAGAAAATATCTCCAAGCCCACGATATTATTTTGAATGGAAATCTCTTGATTAAATTAATTAATCAATTTTAATTACTTTCCTAAGTTTTAACTTAGCAAATTAATTAATTAGTAACAGTTGAGACATGGCCTATTTTCCTCTAAAATCTTCTAGTTAAATTTTATATGTGATCTTAGCCATTGATTAGATCATTTCAGATCGAGATCTTGGGCATTGATTTCTCAATGATAGATTATAAAGGAAATTGATGGGCATCCTTGGAGATCAGGAGCAAGGTTATTGAGATCTAACACGACGAGGGTTTGTAGTATACCTAGGGGGGATAATATAGGGTACATAGGGAGGTACCCAAGGGAATAATATGATGTAATCAGATAAGAATGATAAATAAATGGGCCAAGTTAATAAATAAAGTGGTTAACCCACGTTATGCAAGGGACCACATGTAGCTAGGGAATAAAGTGATAAGCCCATTGTATTGGATGTATGGTATTGAGAGGCCCATGGTAACTACCCATGGTATTGTATGTGTGAAACCTATATAGAGGCTAGAGACTCTCCATTGAGAGAGGTCAAATTGTGTTGGAAAGCATATGGCTTGTGGAATGATCTCCTTCCTTAAGGAGTGAATGTATGGTGTTGCCCTACCTCAAGGGTTTTGATATTAATGAAGATTTGAAGTTTTATATTCTATGGTGTTATTTCTTGGGCATATTTTCTATTTTTATACATTTTCTTGTCAGATCTACTACAAGTGGTATCAGAGCACTTTCTTGGGCAGAGTTTGGGAGATTTGTTTTTTCATTTTTTTTTCCAGGCATTTTGTGGGCGAAAAGTTTGCAGAGCAGATCTTTTGGCACACAATTTTCTAAAATTAATAGCATATCTAGATTCCTTGTGCAAAAATACCCAATTTCAAAAATAAAAATCAGTTGAATCAGAGTTTTTTTTTGTTTGTTTGTAAAGTTAAGCAGATTGTATTAGTCTTTTTGTGTAAAATTACATAGATTCCTGGGAGTCAATGTGACCTCCCGGAGATGTTGCTTCCCATGGACAGATTCGCTGATGATTAAGGCCGCGTGGCCAGTAGAACTGTGCATGTAGCTCCAAACGCGTTGGCGCGCCCAGAAGGTCCGGTCAGCACAGAGCTGCGCTGTCTGAAGATGGTAATCGAGCATTCTGCTCTGCTGATTTTCGTTTCATAGGCCGGTGTGATGGGATTCTGCGTGAATTTGCTCGGTCCTGTGGGCTGTGTTGTTCCTTGGGGCGTGACTTGCTCATGAGTTTGAGTTTGCCATCGATTGCATTTGCCATGATTTCCTGGAATAAGGACCCCTTGTTGCTTAGGCTTGTGCTTGCAGATCCGCTTGTTGGATATCGTGGCATTTGGCTTTGAGTTCTCCCTCCTCCTGATCATGCCAGAGGCTGTGGTACTCTGCCAGATTGGAGTCAATCCCTTCATTTTCCAGTGCATCAGCTAGTTTGTTCGCTTTCCTTCGAACGGCTTGGAAGGTGATCCCGTTCTTGTTGCAGAGTTGGTTTTGGAGATCTTTTAGTATCGCTGACAGCCTCGAGCTTGGGGTTACTCTGTGCACCTGTGCGCCCATCTGGAGTTTCCTGATCATTCGTATTAATATCTCTGAATCGCCCTCCACTATCAGAGGTAGGAGCCTGTATCTATCCGCCAGTGTGAGGCCTTGGAGGAGAGCGATGAGTTCTGCAGCGTTGTTGGTGTTCACTCCGAGATTGCCATGATAGATGAGGTGGATTGCTCCTGTGTGATCCCGTACTGCTCCCCCATAGCCTGCCATGCCCGGGTTTTGTCTTGAAGCCCCATCGAAGTTGAGTTTGAAAGTGTTGAAGGGGGGCAGAGTCCATTTGTCCTGCGCCGTTTCTGTTGAGGTCTGGTTCCTTCTAGCAGAGTTGGTCCTTGTTTGTAGATGCAGGATCTGTATTATTCTTGCCTCGTTTGGTGATACGTTGCCCTCTATCTTCTGAATGCCTTTGGCGTTGACTGTTTCTGTGATGAGCAATCGAACCTTCCTTATCAGCATGTGAACTCCTGTGGCTATGTTTTTGAATATTCTTGCGTTTCGCTCTTTCCATAGGGTCCAAACTAATGCGCCCGGAACTAGATTCCAGGCACTGTTGACCAGGGGGTTGGAGGAGATGGAAGATCTCCACTGGCTTAAGGAAGATTGGATGGAGTTTCTGTCTCTATTTGACTGTCTGAAGACCATGGCCATGTCATCCCACAGGGAGCAAGCTGTGGGACAGGTATTGAGCAGGTGATTGAGCGTTTCCGACCCATTCTCGCAGAGCATACATCGAAAAGGGCCTACAAAACCTCGTTTCTGAAGGTTGTCCCATGTGAGAGCCCTGTTATGCAGGACTAGCCAAGAGAAGAGTGTGATTTTTGGCCAAGTTCCTCTGCTCCACAGGGTTTGCCATTTGTGGTCTGCTTGCTGATCCGGGGTGGCTGCCAAGAGCTTATAAGCTTCTTTGAGGTTGAACGTGCCTTTGGGGTTGCTTCCCCATCTTAGGATGTCCTCTTTGTTGGATCTGAGGATTTTCCTTTTGTCCAAGTCTTGTAGAAAATGGTCTACATTCCCTGGGCCTACTGTGGTATGCCATTGTTCTCTAGAGATCCAGTTCTGCCATATGATTGCTTCGTTTTCCGGTGCCAGTAGTCTGCTACCGTAATCTTGCCTTCCTCTTGCATGGCTCTTTTCAGAGTATGCCAGTCTGGGTGTTCCAAGATTGGAAGCTGCTGCCAGGCATCTTCCCAGAATAGGGCTGTGTTGCCTTGGTGTACTTCCCAGAAGCTATGTTGCTGAACAATATGTCTATTTTCCCAAGCTTTGTTCCAGATTAGGGATCCTTGAGTGGTGCCTGTAAGCCGGATGAGGTCTTTATCCCTAATTTGGGTTGTATACTTCGCTTTCCACAAGGCGCCCCAGAGGGAGTCAGGATTTTCAACCCATCTCCACCAGATTTTTGCTGCTACGGCCTTGCTTAATAGCTCAGGGTCTCGGAGGCCCAAACCTCCCTCCATTTTTGGTTTGCAAATGTCTATCCATTTGAGGAGGGCCCATTTGGATTTCTTAGAGGGTCCATTCCAGAGAAAGGAGCGCTGAATGTTTCGGATGGTCTTGTAAGCCACCTTAGGGGCTGCAAGTGCTGAGAACATGTAGGCTGGCATGGTTTGAAGGATGGACTTTATCAATATCAGTCTACTGGCCATATTTAGAGCCCGGTGGGTCCAGCTGCTTAGCCTGGCTTTCATTTTGTTGAGAAGGGCTTCCCAGTTGCTCGATCTATAGGCATGTTCCGAAAGCGGAATACCAAGGTATTTGGTAGGAAGGGAGTTCTTTTGAATATTTAGAATTCTGCTGAGATTTCTCTGCACAGGAGTGGATGTGTTGAAGAAAAAAAGTTTGTATTTGGTTAGATTGATTTCCATACCTGAGGCATCCGAGAAGGTTTTTAACACCTTGCTGATGGTTTGAGCTTCCTGTGCTGTGGGGGCGCCCATGAACATGGTATCGTCAACGAATTGCTGATGCGTTATAGTGGGTCCTTGGTGTGCCGGTTTGATACCTTTGAGTTGGTTCTGCTGCTTTGCCTTGGTTAAGGATCTTCCTAACCCTTCTGCCATTATGATGAAGAGAAAAGGAGACAGGGGGTCCCCTTGTCTTATACCTCTGGATGGACGGAAGGGTTGTAGGGGTCCTCCATTAAGAAGGATAGAGAAGAAAGCACCTGAAACTAGTGCCATTATCCAGTTTGTCCATAGCTCACTGAATCCAAAAGCTTGGAGGATTGCTTTCATATATTGCCAGCTGATTCTGTCAAAGGCCTTGGACAGATCAAGCTGGATTAAAATACCTGGAGATCTATTTGTTTTGAAAGAGTGCAAAACTTCCTAGGTGAGGATTATGCTATCAGTGATCTGCCTTCCTTCAACGTAGCGCGTTTGCTCTTGAGAAATGATTGAGGGGAGGACGGATTTGAGTCTGTCTGCCATCAATTTGGAGAGGATTTTATAGAGGACATTGCAAAGGGCTATGGGGCGGAACTTGTCAGGGGAGTCGGCCTGGTTCGATTTGGGGATTAAGGTAAGGAAAGTGGCATTGATGGCAGGCAGGACTTTCTTGGTTCTGTAAAATTTTCTTACAAGAACAAAAATATCAGCTTTAATAATGGGCCAGCACGCCTTGAAGAATTCAATTGTAAATCCGTCAGGTCCGGGGGCCTTGTTCGTGGCCATGGAGAAGACGGTTTCTTCAATCTCCTGCTCAGTAAACTCTCTTAGAAGTAGGGTGTTTTGATCCTCTGTAACTAAGCTAGGTATGGCTCCCAAAATTTCCTTAATAGCTTGGGATCGATCTTGAAGAGGTTCGCTGAGAAGAGAGGTGAAATAGGAGTTTAGCTCAGATCCGATGTGATCCCGTGAGAAGACTTGATCGCCATCTGCAGTCTTGAGGGATAGGATGCGATTAAAAGCTCTATTTTGTATGGTGGACTTGTGAAAGAAGCTGGTGTTGCGCTCGCCCTGTTTTAACCATTGCACTCTCGATTTATGTCTCCACAGTAGCTCTTCCTGTTTTAGTCTTTCTTCCCATTGCCTTTGCAGAGTCGATTCTTGAGTGTTTCGCTCCTCATTGGGCCCTTTTGTGATCAGAGTGTGCTGGAGATTCGCCATTTTTACCTCAAGTTCTCTTTTGGCTTGAAATATGTTGCCGAAGGTATCTTTGTTCCATTGTTTGAGGTTGGTCTTTATAATTTTGAGCTTCTGCTGGATTATGTACATGATGTTGTCGCTCCTTATGGTGGTTTGAGTCCACCAGTTTTGTATATTCTCCATGAATGATGGGTGCTCTGTCCAGAAGGCCTCAAATATGAAAGGTCTGTTTTGGGGTTTATCCAAATTGGTGAAATGGATCTGCACTGGCCAGTGATCAGATCCTCCTATGGGCAGAATGCTGGCCTCCATGTCTATATTTTGCAATAGAATGGATTTCGACATGAGGAATCTGTCTAGCCTTGAAGCTATCTGCCGGTTTCCTCCTTGCTTGTTGTTCCAGGTATGTAAACCATTGACGGTGGGGATGTCAATGAGTTTGGAAGCAACAATAAAATTTTTGTATGCTTCCGAGTCCTTATCCAGTCTTCGCAGGCCTCCCTTTTTCTCTGCTAGATTGGTAATCATATTGTAGTCTCCTCCTAAAATCCAGTGATCTGCCCCATGGTATTGTCTGACCTCATCCAGGTCAAGCAACATCTCCAGCTTTTCCTGAAGTCGTTGGGGTCCATATACATTGGTAACGCAGATCGATTGCCTTGAGTCTGGCATGTTGAGAATCATCGATAGAGAGTGCTTGGTGAACAGAGCATTTTGTACTATGAATTTGCTTTTGTTCCAGAATGTGATCAACCCTCCTGCTTGCCCGATTGCATCTATGCTGATGCATTGATGACTGTTGGAAACAAGTTTTTTGAGAGTTTCCGTGCTCTTGGAAGAGAATTTGGATTCTTGCAGTAGGACGATGTCTGGGTGCTGTGAGAATAGGCGGTTTTTCAAGATCCTTCTTTTGGAGGTGCTGTTGAGCCCCCTGATGTTCCAGGTTGTGATTTTCATTGAGAAGTATTTGGAGTAGAAAGGACCAATGCCCTGATTTTCCCCTCGTTGATTAGGCGTCTGCCCAGCTCTTGTATCTGCTGTCTTGTGGATTTGCGCCCTCTTTTCTTGCCTGGTCCCTGTGATTTATATTGATCCAGATCCATGTTGGCTTGTATACCTGTTTTGCTGCTATTTCCCCATTGCCTTTTGGCTGCATTCTGGTTGATGTATTCCAACTGCAAGTTGGCCATTTCTATCTTCTCCAAATGGTCTTGAGGAATGGCATCGAATCCCAATTTGGACCATTGCTCGTTGACCTTTTGAAGATCTAGATCACCAAGGATCTCCTCCAGAGGAATGTTTGAGGGGGTTGTTGAGGGCTGATCTAAGTTCATTTCTATGCTCTGCTGGGTTTTCTCTGAGGTTTGGCTGGTGGTAATCTGTATGGAAGAGGAGTCCTGTTGGTATTGCGGTGCCTGGGCAAGGGTTGGGCCAGAGGTTGAGCTTGGAGCTTTGGTGGTAGGCGTGGGTTGGCTTGAATCTGGAAGATCATGATGAATGGGGGCTTGAGGAGCTGATGGGTGCTCCGATGAGTCAAGGTTGCCCAAAATTTCAAAGCTATTTTGCTGTGTGGAGGTCTTATTAGTGGGGGTATTGTTGGTGGGTTGTTTTGGAGTCTTTTTGCTTCTCCTTCCTTTAGTCTTTCTTGAAGTTGGGGTAAAGCCAGGTATTGTAGTATCCGCTTGTTCCTGTTGAGCTTTGGGCTGTGGTTGATTGACAGGGCATCCGTGGCTGAGATGTCCATGCTGGCGGCAGGTTCAGCATCTGAATGGGATATTTTCATAATCAATGGTTTGCTTCCAGTGCACTCCTCTGTGGATCAGCTCCATGTGGCCTGGGAGGGGTCCTGAAATGTCCAGGTAAACACAGATTCTAGCATAAGCAGTGTACTTACCTTGTGATGTTAGATCTGAGGCTTTGATGAAGACTCCCAGCTGGTTTCCTATGGCCTCCAAGATTCGCTTGTTCCAGTAATCCACAGGCAGAGAGTGAAGGCGAATCCATACTGGAACTTTTTTGAAGTCCTCCTGTTCTGGAGTGAAGTTTGGTCTCCAGTACGTGATGTATAGTCCGGCAGAGTTGTAGAAATATGGTCCTCCGTCGAAGATACGATCTCGTTCATCCCTGTGGGCGAAGATGACGGTGAAAAAGCTCCTCGATCCCAGCTGAAGCTCGAAATCCCCTTTGGGTTTCCATTTCTGGTTTATCCACCAGCATAGAGCCTTTTCGTTCAGTCGGACCCCCATGAATCTGCATATCAGGGCGTGTTTGCTCATGTGATCTCTGTATTCGTCTATGCATGGATCTTCAATGATTAGTCTTGGTATTTCCTTCGAGATGGGCTTGCATGGGGACGATTTTTGCTCGCTGTGTCGATTGGGAATGTGCCTTGCTGACGCAGTTCCTTTTGGCTCCGTTTCGTGGCTGATTCCTTCAGATCTGGAGTTGGTAGGGAAGTTGGAGGTTTCCAAAGGGATGCTGCCAAAAATGAAGGGCGTAAAAGAAGAAGAAGGTGGGGTCGGACCCCCCCCGGAGTTGTGCATGGAGCGAGTCAGGTGATGGCGCCGTTGCAGAGCTGTCTTGTAGTGGGTGGTGTTGCAGGCGAGCTTGCCGAGCCAGGCTCAGGGTTCTGCAGGGTTTCAATCCTGTCGCCGCTCTTCAGAGGCCCGCGCGCTTCACATAAAAGCTTGTATCTTGAATCAGAGTTCGTATGAGAGAGATATCGCTGATTTAAATTTAGTTGTGTTGCATAAATGTTTCTGACGGAAATTTGTGTACAACGGTTCTCCTGAAATTTTTTGTAGATTTGGGTGCAAAATTTCAGACAAAAAATTATAGATCTAAGCTCCCCTTTAAAAATCACCTGATTTCAAAAAAAAAAATCGGTCAAATCGAAGTCTGGATGAGGGAGTTATCACTGATTTAAAATCAACCTTTTTTCTTAGAAATTTTGTGATGACGTGATAGTTGCATAGCTGATGTGTGTTTCCAGAGTACCTAGATCAATATTTCAGTCACATGGATAGATGCAGAATGAATATTCCATTTCCAAAGATGGGTTATATTATGTATTATGAGTTATATTGACCGAGTAATGTCCATTTTAAATTTTTTCCAAAGTAAGTGATTTTCTTCAAAACCCTTACTTTGTTTTAGGGGTTCTCGCAAGGAAGTTTATAGGAAAAGATGATGGCCCTACTATTGAATATTTTTTACAATTCACAAGGTTCAATACCGAATTTTTTGGATATGCTCCATAGGGCTTCATATGAAAGGTGAGGCAAATAAATGGTGGACCTTACTTGACAACTCAATGAGGAAACTTCCCGAGGAAAAACTTGAAAAAGTCATTTTGGACAAGTGGTCTCAAGTCGGAAAGAAGGACACTAAGAGCCATAAAGACTTATTTTCTACTAATCTTTCCATATTACAGGTTCATGGAAGTATTAAAAAAGAGAACATCATTGTGTCTATCATTCCTAGTTGCAAGCGTAATTGTATCAATGTTAATTTGGCTAAAAAATTGCAAGTTCCAACAAAACATATTGAAAACACACAGGTTAATAATGAAGATGTTCAAATTTATAAAGATTTGAAGATTTCTATGGATAATTATGTGTTGCATTCTGATTTTTACGCTTCAGATATGACTTTTGTGGATGTTATTTTGGGAAACCCTTGGAAGGAATCCATTGGTACTGTCAATTTTAATGTGGAAAAGAAATTCATGAAGCTTTAGTATAAAAAGAAAAAAAATTACATTGCACGATATTTGCATTAGGAACCATGCAGAGACTAGGGAGGAAGAAGCACAAATCTCTAATGACACAGACATATTAGACGATGAGCCTTTGATGGTAGACATCCAAACACAAACATCAAAGCAAGTACCAGCAAAAGCATCAGACACTACTCCATCACCAATAGTGGAGGAATTAGTGAAATATATTCCATCAGTTAAAGCTTCAACATATCACCAGCCGCATTACCCAGGAAGACATCAACCAACAAGGTGCCAACGAATTAGCAACAAGGACAATAACCCCTCGATGACGCATAGAGAGGTGCGATGATCCACCCGCAACACATTAACATAGAGGAACCACCAGAACCCGCTTCCATCTCAAGCAAGTGAGACATCAACTAGATCGAGTTTCACCTTTCTCTAGGATGGCAAGATGCACGTGAATGTTACCAGTGGAATACTATTTTGAGTAGATCTTATTATTTGTGTTTTTCTCATGTTTCAAGGACGAAACATGTTTAAGGGGGGTGTAATGTAGTATACCTAGGGGGGATAATATAGGGTACATAGGGAGGTACCCAAGGGAATAATATGATGTAATAATGTAAGAATGATAAATAAATGGGCCATTGTTAGTAAATAAAGTGGTTAACCCACATTATGCAAGGGACCACATGTAGCTAGGGAATAAAGTGATAAGCCCATTATATTGGATGTATGGTATTGAGAGACCCATGGTATTGCATGTATGAAACCGATATAGAGGCTAGAGACTCTCCATTGAGAGATGTCAAGGATTAATGTATTGGCAAGCATATGGCTTGTGGAGTGATCTCCTTCATTAAGGAGTGAATTTATGGTGTTGCCCTACCTCAAGGGTTTTGATATTAATTAAGATTTGAAGTTTTATATTCTATGGTGTTATTTCTTGGGCATATTTTCCATTTTTATACATTTCTTGTCAGATCCACTACATGGTTTCAACAATGTTTGAAGCAGTGATTATTTTTATGGGTTTTATTTCATCAATATTCTTCCAATTTATGAGATCCATAGGAGGAATTCTCTAAGAGCTCTTTTGCAGACAAGGATGCCAAGTTAGTGAAGTCGTGAGGATTCCAGGAGGGATGTTTTTCTCTGAGAGAGGTTGATATTCCTTGTAGAGGTCATATTTTCCAGGAGGAGGCCCTAAGAGATCGCTAGGAGGGCCATACAGGTTTCCAAAAGGGCTGAGAGGTTGATTTTGTCCAGGATGTGAGCATCAAAGGGTCTAGGAGCTGCACATGTGGGGTTTTACACACCATATTTAATATTGCGAGGCCATGTCAGGTTGTAGAGGGAGGTCACGAGCCTTCTGTAGAAATTTGAATAGCTGAGATATTATTCACCGAGATTCTCCTGATCACACACTATTTTAGCTTCATGCATAATACAGAATCTCTTCTACCATTGATCATCACATGCGGAAATAAAATCAATTGCATGCATACATTAAAACCACAAACAATCACACATATGAACACAGTATTTAATGGGAAAGTTTAAAGCTGAAAACCCCAACTATCTGTATATTATATGTCATGGAGATCATGTAACAATCATAGTACAAAAGCTCCTCACAAGCTCTCATGCACACCCTCAATTGCTACACACTATCAAGCTAGATCTAGCAAAACACATGCTCCAATCTTTTGCCACTTGATAGCCAGCCTCTATTGCGTGATCAATGATATGGGATGGCTTCATTAAATAGATAAACCACCTGGCTTGTACTGCGCAATCCTCATGGGCTTCTCCACCTATCTGTGTGTTGCAAATAGCAACTGTATAGTCACAACTGATAGTTAACCTTCTCTTTCACCTATTTCTGCATTGGTCTCCACTGAAATTGTCCATGCACTAAAGTTAACTGATGCATTCTTTAGCAGGGATTGCACAGTAGAGGCAGGCTAAAGGCTGGCAAAGATCGGTGCATGGGATTTGCAAGATCGGGCCTGATTAGTGTGTAGCAAGTGTAGATTATACTGAGAGCTTGTGAGGAGCTTTGTATGATGATTGTTACATGATCTCTATGACATATATAATATATATATAGTTGGGGGTTTTCAGCTTTAAGCTTTCCCATTACATACTGTGTTCATATGTGTGAATTTTTATGGCTTTAATGAGTGCATGCAATTGATTTTATTTCCGCATGTGATGATCAATGGTAGAAGAAATTCTGTATTATGCATGAAGCGAAAATAGTGTGATCAGGAGAATCTTGGTGGATAACATATCAGTTATTCAAATTTATACATGGTATCAGAGCGATATTGATCATTGGAGCAATTGTAAAACATTGAAGCGGTTGAGTTTTGTGTTGGTGGAATTCGAATTTGCAGCAGTGTTTTCTTGGTGTCGAAGTTGAGATGTCTTTCAACGGATGGTGATTGGAGTATGCCCTTGAGGCTAGCTCAAATTATATTGCATGGAAGGACAAGATGGAGGCGGTGCTGGATGACAATGGGTTGAAGGAGTTCATAGATGCAGAAATTCCAAAGCCTACTTCTAGTGATGCTGCCGTACTTGACGCATGGCAAAAGAAGACAACAAAGTGTCGAAGGATTCTGTTGGAGGGCGTGAATGATCACATAGTATCCAGACTTCATGGTAAGGCTTCTCCATTCTTGATGTGGAAAGCTTTGGCAGATTTATTTCAAAGCAAGAGCGATCAGAGGAAGTTGGCGCTCAAGGACAAAATCAGGAACATAAATATGGAGAAAGGCGACAGTATGCCCAAGTACCTCACGAAGTTCATCCAATGCAGGGATGAGTTGGGAAGTGTGTGGGTGACTGTTGATGATGAGGACTTGGTGAGCTTGGCTCTCCTTGGGCTTCCGAAGAGTTGGCATTCCTATCAGGACTCTGTCAATGGTCGAGAGAAATTGCCAGGATGGGAGCAACTTTGGTCAGATCTTGTGCAAGAGGAGATAAGGCGGAGTACCAGGGATGGATCTTCATCAAAGAACTCTAATGAAGAGAATTACGCTTTGGCTTCCAAAGCAAAGAAGGGGAAGAGCAAGAAAGCTTCTCAATCCGGTGTGAAAGGCAAGAAGCAGCACATGTCCAAGGTGAAGTGCTTTCACTGTCACCAACACGGACATTATGCCACTAATTGTCCACAGAAGAAGAAAAATAAGCAGGCTGCTGGAACTGCAGCTGGAGAGGCCTTAGCCTTGTAGTTTGAGCTGGGTTTTTCGCTGATCGCATGCTTGGTCTCAAGTATGATGGGATCAATGTGGTTTCTTGACAGTGGTGCGTCTTTTCACATGACAGGAGATCGAGATTTGTTTCCTGATCTGGATGAGAAAGATCTTGGAGTGCACATCGAGATGGGCGATGATGGTAGATACAGTGTGACCAATATTGATACCATTTCCTTTGAGAGGGAGTCTGGTAAACCCTTCGTATTGAAAAGAGTGATGCATGTTCGAGGATTGAAGAAGAATCTTATCTCTGTGGCGATGTTAGAAGACAAGGGATATGATGTTGTCTTTAGCGAGGGAAAGGCTTTCCTGCACAGTATGGCAACTGGTGAGACCCGGAGGATAGGGGTTCGAGTTAAGAACCTTTATCAATTGCAGGTAGATGGCTATGCAACAATGGCATGCAAGGCAGAAGGAGTGGTGAGCCGGGATGATGGCGAGTTGTGGCACCGGAGATTGGGCCACCTTCACCATGGAGCTTTGAAGATACTGCAGTAGATTTATACTGGGCTTCCTAAAGTCACTCTTGCACAGTCAGATCAGTGCAAGGGGTGTACCTTGGGAAAATTTGTGAAAGCCACCTTTCACGAGAAGGATATTCGCGCCACGACGATCCTTGAGAGAATTCACATAGACGTGTGTGGACCTTTCTCAGCAGCTTCGATAGCAAAGCACAGGTATTATGTGATATTTGTTGATGATTTTTCTCGCAAGTGCTGGATCTTCTTCATGCAGAAGAAGAGCGAGACATACTCAAAGTTCTGTGAGTTCAAGGCACTGGTTGAGAAAGAATCGGGGAAGCAGGTGAAGGCTCTTAGGAGCGACAATGGTGGTGAATTCATCTTTGGCGAATTCAAGGACTTTTGCAGCGCAGAAGGAATTCGAAGAGAGCTCATAGCACCTCATAACCCATAGCAGAACGAGGTTGCTGAGCGGAAGAACATAACGATCGTGGGTGCTGCACGGGTGACAATGCATGTTCAGGGCCTACCCATACACTTTTGAGGTACAGGGGTTCTGTCTGCCGATGTGCGAACCGTTGTCCTCACGGATACTTGGCATGAGTACACGGGGAAGGTGTTTTCTTGTAAGAGGCACTGATATTTCCAAAATGAGGATTTTTTGGTTCACTGGCACATTCATGTGACGGATGGGGAAGAAGCTGGAGCCGATTGCGGAGGTTGGGATATTTGTGGGGTACACTGATATGCCCCACAACTATCGTGTGTATTTTCCAAACAGTCGCAAGACTGTTGTGCGACGGGATATCAAATTTCAGGAGGAGAAAGCCATGAAGTGTTCGCTTGAGAGGGAGCCACAGTTGCATGCAGATGAGGAGCTATTAGTTCAAGGATGAACCTGGAAGGATGTTGGATCGACCATGGAAAGAGGAGGTTCATGTGGAGTGGAAGATACGCTCCAAGCAAAGCCAACATCGAGGGAGGAAGAGCACTACGAAGCTGAAGCGGCGGCTCCAAGATGCGAAGAGAGTTGGCAAGGGCCCCACATCACGAGGCGCGACGAGAGGCAGGTCTGCTGACGGGGTATCTTGGATAAATGGCTCTTATGAGCAAGTGTATCGTGACAGAGCCATCCTCTTTCGAGGAAGCTGTGGAGGACCCTGCATGGGTAGATGCCATGGTGGAAGAGTATGATTCGATTGTCAGAAACAGTGCATGGGAGATTGTCCCGAGACTAGAAGGGAAATCAATGGTGGGTTCGAGATGGATCTACAAATTGAAGCAGGCAGCTGACGGGAGTGTGGAGAAGTATAAGGCAAGATTTGTTGCCCGAGGCTTTTCACAGATAGAGGGGATCAATTATGAGGAGACCTTTGCACCTGTCGCAAGGTATTCTTCCATACAGATGATTCTTGCTCTCTCAGTGCAGATGGGGTGGCACATTCATCAGATGAATGTGAAGACTGCGTTCCTCAACAGAGTCATTGAGGAGGAGGTGTACATAGAGCAGCCCAAAGGTTTCAAGATCTTCAACAACGAGTCGCATGTGTGCAGGCTCAAGAGAGCACTGTATGGGTTGAAACAAGCACCTCGTGCTTGGTACACACGGATAGACAGTTATTTCACCGGACTTGGATTCTCCAAGAGTGAGGCGGATCCTAACCTATACCAGATTGTGGTGGAGGGTAAGTTTCTGATCATTGTACTTTATGTAGATGATTTTATTTTGACAGGTGATGAGTTGTTGATACTCTCATGCAAGGAGGATCTTGCAAAAGAGTTTGAGATGAAGGACTTGGGCCTCCTTCATTATTTTCTGGGATTGGAAATTTGGCAGCGCAGTGGTGGACTGTTTGTTTCTTAGGGTAAGTATGCCCGGGAGATACTGGAGAAGTTCAACATGCATGGTTGCAAGCCTGTTGATACTCCTCTTCCTGGTGGATGGAGGAAGGAGGATGCTACTTCAGCGGAGGTAGTGGATGCCACTGTTTATCGACAGTTGGTGGGGTCGCTCATGTATCTGGTCAATACACGACCCGACATATGCTATGCTATTAACCAGCTTTCACAAGCTATGGTTAAGCCAACCAAGCTCTTCTGGAAGGCAGGCAAGCATGTATTGAGATATCTCAGAGGCACATATCTCAGAGGCACATCGGGATATGGATCATGGTACAGACAGGAGGATGAGTTGAGGTAGCATAGCTTCACGGATCGGTATCATCATATCAGAGATTGTGTGCAGCGGAAGATCATGTTACTTTCATACATTCCTACGGAGGATCAGGATGCTGATATCTTGACGAAGGCGCTCACCATGAGAAAATTCGAATACCACAGGGGCAGGATAGGCGTTGCAGATAATCCTTATCTTGTTGAGACGGAGCGTTGAGATTGCAACAAGATGACGAGCTTAGTGGAAAGAAGTCGCCTTCACTAAGTGGGCCCGCAGGCTATTTTTGGCGCAAAGTCTATTTTTAGACTATGTCTATTTTAAGACATGTCGATCATATTCTATGAGTTGCAGGATGCTATTTGTGGATGGTTGGTCAAGTTGGAAAAAATATATGGAATTCTATTTTTAGACATATTGGGCGGAATCTATTTTTAGATTGTTAGTCTAAAAATAGATATGTCGAATATTATTAGCTCTTAATAATATTTGGACTCTAAACATTATCTTATTCTCTTGGAGCACTTCAGTTAAGTGCACAGATGTGGTACAGGAGCTGACAGAAGGAATTACGCTATTCCTAAGGGTTAAGTGGAGCTATTGCATGGATACTTCAGTTAGAACTCATGTGAGAGAGTTTGGTGGAGTTGATTGAGGAGTTAATGGAGTTGTGTTAATTTTAACTAATCTAAACATAGTTGAGCTATTTGTATCTAGTTTAACTGATTGATATAATTAGTGAGAGTGGTGTGAATTAATTATTAATTAGTTCACTAATTATAAACTCATTAATCAACTAAATAATACATCAGTTAACTTCAGTGCATGGACAGTTTCAGTGGATACCAGTGCAAAGATAGGTGAAAGGGCAAGTATGACTATCAGTTGTGACTATAAGCGATGCATGGTTTGCATCCAACACTTAGTAGAGATGCCTATAAAGACTGCGTGAGCAAGCCTGGGGTAATTCATTCTCATCAAGAGGCATTATTCAACAGGGATTGCACAGTAGAGGCAGGCTAAAGGCTAGCAAAAATCGGTGCATGGGATTTGCAAGATCGGGCCTGATTAGTGTGTAGCAAGTGTAGATTATAATGAGATCTTGTGAGGAGATTTGTATGATGATTTTTACATGATATCTATGACATATATAATATACAGATAGTTGGGGGTTTTCAGCTTTAAGCTTTCCCATTACATACTGTGTTCATATGTGTGAATTTTTATGGCTTTAATGAATGCATGCAATTGATTTTATTTCTGCATGTGATGATCAATGGTAGAAGAGATTCTGTATTATGCATGAAGCTAAAATAGTGTGTGATCAGGAGAATCTCGGTGGATAACATATTAGTTATTCAAATTTCTATACCTTTTAGAGGTTAGATCGATGTGTGGACGTGAATAAATATTTTTCCGGATTTTGTTAGGGTTTAGCAAGAAGTATTGCAATATTCATCAATTGTAGAATTTTCTGAATCTAATAATAAACCATCAGATTTAAAGAAGTAGTTTTATAATACATATTCTCTCTTAACCAAGGTATTTTACTTTTGTGATGTTAGCATAATTGCATGTGAAAGAGTATGAAAAACCACATGTACATAATTTAAAGGAGAGGAAACATAAAGACAAAAATCAAATAAAAACACACACACAAGTTGATAACATACTTCACCTAGTGTAGGTTACGTCTCCGGGTCAGGTGTCAAGAGTAGGGAGGCTGCTTCATTAATTGCTGCAAGATGATGATGCACACATGATGTATTCTTTGTCAATACAAGGATGAACTTGTTTTACCAGAGTGACATGTCTCTCCATGAGACACTCTTCTATAAGAACTCTCACTTGTAAAATCTCTCCTTCAATATGAAAAAATATCAAAATCTTAGATGAAGTGGCATACAAAGATCCTCCAATAAAGTGGCAAACAAGGATCTCAACATCAAATCATCATCTCAGCAAAAATCAAAAGAATACATGGCATCAATGCATCCTATACCTCCATTTCTAGGAACGACCTGAAAATGCACACTTCTGCTGAAGAAATGGATTGAACGATTGAATTCCTGGTGAAAATCCATGAAATATGACTATAAAATCAACCCATTTATGACTTGACATATTTTTTTCTCCTTGGGAATCTTAAAGATTCTTTAAATATTCTCTTTTGGAAATGGGATAAAATTCCCCGGCTCAGATGAATAAATAGAATGCGTCATTAGGCTCCTAGCGGAAAGCTAGTTCATTTGAGGATAAACTTGGCATACTTCTAACAATGTCAAAATTTGGCTCCAACAGAATCTTAAATATTCCTCATTGAGAATATTCTTTGAAGTATTTCCTATCATAATCTCTAACAATATTCCTAGATTCTTCTTGAGATTCATGTCTTCATTGGCCTGTCTGTGCCCTCATCTCTTATGTATTATCCATGGTTCCCTTTGAATCATTTGAATGGAATTTTATAAAAATGTGTGAGGGTGAATAAAACAAAGCATGTGGTTGGCACAATGGTTGTCATAGTTATATTAAGTTACTTGTTGTTGGGGAGTTTTTGAGTTCAAAATCCATGAACTCCTTTTTTTTAAAATATGGTTTTAAATCCCAATTTTGGTTTTAATATAGTTTTCAAACAATATAATATATGGAAATCGTATCTCCATATTGTAACGACTCCCAAAACCATGTGAATAAGACAAAAATGGAGGTTGCACCATGCTAAGGCCACTTGGGCTTAATTTGAGGTTTCATGTGGCACCATGTGATTGGGACATGTGGCAGGCTCCATTAGTCCACATCATATGTCACTTCTGTCACCTACATACCATATGTCGACTTATGGTATTGCCACATCACCTGCTATGGTCCACTTGGTCTGTTGATTGGGCTGCCATGTGGCATACCATGGGAGAGCCACGTGGCACTCTTTGGTTTACTTTTGACTTTGAATTTTGTTGTTATTGTTTGGTAGAAACTTCAAAAATGAAATAACTTTCTCATACGAACTTAGATTTGAGTGTTGTTTTCATTTTCAGAAAGCTCTCGTTGAGCTCTATGACTTGGTCCTAGTTGTTACACCATTTTTTGGTCATCTAACTCTTCATCATTAGATGGACCCAAGTACACCATGTAAGACCAGTTTTACCCCAAGTAAAACTGCTCTCACTATGTTAATTAGGAAACCCCAAAAGGAATAATTAATTAAACCATAATTTAATTATTATTCCCAGTCATGTTTAACCCAAAAACAAAGAAATTAATGAGATAAACCCACAGTTATCTTATTATTTTCTAGGAATAATTATTTAAATAATATTCCTTGTTAAATATGACCAAATCAACCACCATTAATCAACTAAATCATTATTTATTTGATTATATGCCAACCACTTCCTTAAAAAGATAAATAAATCATTTATTTATTTATTTTTCACTAATCAAGGGATTTGACCCAAGTCAAACACCCTTTCCCTCCAACAAATAATAATAAAATATTCCATAGAGGTGGATCTAGATGTGATTAACATTATTTTAATCATGCACCAAGATCTAAAAGGACCCAATATTTTGTTATAAATAGGAGGGTTTTCCCCATCATTCTTCACCTTTTGTTGCATACTAGATCACTCTGGATCTATACACTCGGTCTCATTTTCTGCCATTGTTGCTCCCATTGAGCTCTACCTTCTACATTGGGTTTTCTACATCTACAAGAGAAAGAAAGCTTAGATCTGAAGTGCTGAGGACTACAAAGAACCCATCCCATTGAGGAGATCTGGATACACCTTCTTGTTTCCTCCCAGGTGCCCTGTAATATAAAAATTCATTCAAAAAATCGTGTTCTTGTCTTGTCTGTTGGATGCATGGAGAAAATTCTTTACTTTACTGCTTAATGTCTTTCCATTTATAGATCTGTTTGTTGCAGCACTTTAACTACTAATTGCAGATCTGAAGATGTTTTGCAACCATTATTGTTGTTAGGGCTATTAGTTATGCGTAGCTAAAGTGGTTCTTTTTCGTACACTTCGACGAAGAATTCATACTAACAAATGGCGACTCCACACGGGTTTTAAATTGCGACCACTGTCGTTTTTCATATTCCTGCATATCCAGCTACTTCAGGCCCTAGGGCTTCTTTTTTAGCTGCTTAGTTTTTCTCTTTTCATGTCATTTTTTTCACATAAGACCCTAAAAACCTAAAATTTCTAACCCGAAGTGTGTTTAGCTATTAATCCTAGGTAGCGACACCGGTAGCAACATAACGGCGACAATTTTCGAGAAAAATGCGCGCCGAAAACGGTAGGAACGGGGGAATCGCACTGCAGCCCCAAAACACCGCGACTTTGGGCCTTTTCCCCCGACTGTGACACTGCGACCTCAGCAAAATCGGTCGGGCCTGAGTTTTCCTTTTTACGACATTTTTTTGCATGTTAATTTTTAAGGTTACTGCGCTGCCGACCTGCGCGGGGGTTTTCCAGCCTCTGTCTCAGCCCGCCTTGACCAAGATCTGATCTGTTTTTACTCATCTAAGTGGGAACCCAGCCCCTTAGAGCTTTAGTACCCTCCACTTTTTGTGGAAGAGTTTCAGCTGTTTCAGCCGTCGGTTTCAGAGCTTCAGCCCTTTCTTTTTCCAGATCTGTGACCTCACTTCCAGATCCATCGAAATCAGCCTCTTTTCCTTTCAAATCACCTCTTGTCGTTTTGTTTGGACCTCCCCTAAAGGCCTCTGCCTTGCCCCTCCCGGATTTTTGCTGATTTCTCTTTTTTCCAGCCACCTTGCCCCTGTCTCTTGGCTGTGATCTGCACCCCTTATCTGCATCTTTATCCTCCAGATCCCTGTCCCCTTTGACCCTAGATCTGTTGAGCTTCGTTTGTGTGTGTTTCCATAGTTTTTCCCTTTCTTTTCAGCATAGTTTTGAGAGACCCACTTTCTTGGGTTTGATAGATGCATATGTAGCTGTTATTTTTCTGTTATTACAGCATTTTTATTCTGTTCTCTGTAGGTTTATTTTCAGCTACGTTGCACACTTTTTTGCTCTCAACAACGGAAAGGGTTTAAAAATTAAAATTAACGCACACCACACAATGACCTTAAGTGAAGAAGCGCCTGGTTTACACCGCCTGGCAAAGACTCTAAAATCAATCGTCACTGCACCTTATCTGCCCTTGACCTTCTTGATTTTGCCCCTTTCTGCCCTTGTCGGTTTCCTTCTTCCTGTCATCATTGCGCCCCCAAGGCGCCTTTCCCGGAGACTTCTTGGCCTTCATCCTCAGTTCCCGGTTGATCGACCTGCTCCGCACCGTCGTCGTCGAGCCGGTCCACCTTCGAGTCCGCACTCCGACTCCTCTCCTGATTCCTCAGGTCCCCCTTCTCCTCCCGGTTCTCCCCCTTTTACCTTCACCATGTCTGGATCAGGGCCCAATGCTAGCGGCCCCAATACCGGCCCTCCTTCTAGCGGAACCGTCACAACCACTACTCCGGCCACCCCTGTGCTGTCGTACATTGCAGGCCTCAGCCTCCCCGATTTCCATCAGTTGATTAACGACCCCATCCACCATAATACTACCTGGCCCACTATGCCTACCAAGTTACCCTCCGATATCCCTAAGTTCGAGGGCCTTAATGGCGACGACCCAACCAATCACGTCCGGTCTTTCCACATGTGGTGTTCCTCCAACTCCATTACCGATGACTCCATCCGTCTTCGTTTGTTCCAACGCACGCTTACCGGCGAAGCTTCTAAATGGTATGTCGAACAGGCCACTTCCTCCCATGCCACGTTCGAGACTCTTGCCCAAGCCTTCTTGTCGTACTTCCAGCTCCCTCTCCGATACGACACTGGTACGGAGCTCTTGACTTCATTTAAGCAATCCTCTTCCACACGCCTTTCTGCCCATGTTCAGGAATGGCGACGAAGACGGAGCTTATGTCGAACCCCTCCCTTTGAAGATCGGGTTTACATGGACTGGTTCCTTCGCACCCTCCCGTCTCCCATCGGCAAAGATGTCGCCTCTCACTTTCCTCAATCTGAAGAAGCCGCCCTCCAAATAGCATTAAAGTATGACCTGATCTATGCTCAATCTGGTTATGTTTATACCGTTCTTCCTGACATCCCCCGGCCCGGTGGCGCTAACGCCCCGGGGGCATCTCATTCCGTCGACGGTATTGTTGGATCTCTTTCCCACCCCTCTGCTCATCCTCCTATGAGCCATGGCCCTCCTCAGGGAGGGGCCAGCACCTCTAGCACTCTGCCCCCTCCCGGCAACATGTATCCAGGATACGGCATGCCTCCTCCTTTTGCCCAACTTCCTGCTTACCTCAATGCTGCCCAACCCAACCCTTACTTTTATCCGCAGCCTGGTGCGCCAGCTCCCCCAGCATATGCGTTTCCGCCTCCCTTGCCTCCTCACCACCTGCAACAGCCCTTACAACCCCCTCCCGGGCAAGTATTTGCGCAGCAGGGTGCGTTTAATCCCCCTTCCCAAAGAAGGCGGAGAGGCAACCAGAACCCATCTGCCCCTGGTAACCGAGGACCCAAATCTGGTCAGGACCCTAACACTAGCAACCAGCCTCAGGGCATTCCGCCCAGGCCGGACAGGCCGCTTCGCACAAACAAGCCCTGTTCGTGTTGCGGTGTTTACGGTCACTACACTCACGATTGTCCTCTTTTACCCCAGATGCGACAGATGTGGGAGTCTCAAGCCACATTGTGCGGACAACACGCCTCCCCTCACGCTCCTCCTAATGTGGCCACTACCCAGCCAGCTGTGTTCACTGATCCTTTCCCTCAACAGGGATTCGTGGCTACCCAACCCCCTGACAGCCATGCAGCCACACCCTCGTCCATTTCTGGTTCCTCTGACTACCAGATCCTCATGATGCACTCCGATCCGTCCCCTTTCGTCGACCTTCACCTTCAAACTCGGTCTCGCCAGTACACCAAGCCCCCTGCTCAGTCTGCTCCCGAGCCCCCATCTTCAGGTTCTACAGAGCCTCTTTCGACATCCGGTGGCCCCTTACACATCCCTCAACCCAAAGTTGAGGTTCACCCAAAGATTCCAAAGGGTCCATTACGCCGAAATGCTGCTTCTGGTCGAGCCGCTCAACCGTACAGTATAGTAGATGATTTGGCACAATCCCCTGCTGCCATTTCCACACTGGAACTCCTCCAGTCGTGCCCTTCTCAACGGAAGGCTCTACTATCTGCCGTGGGCGCTGTTGATCTTGCTGATGACCAAATGATTGTTTTCGACGCCACTCAATCGGACCACCCTCCTCTTCCTCCTTCCGTTGCTTTCCAAATCCCAGTCAAAATCCGGAACGCCACTGTATCCCGGTGTATAATTGATGAGGGGGCATCCACCTGTGTGATGTCCGCTTCGGTTTGGAAGCAACTCGGATCCCCTGAGTTGGCCCCTTCCACGATCACCCTTCGGGCGTGGGATGGTCATGCCTCCCAGCCTATTGGCCTGTTTCGTAACTGTCCCATCACCCTCGCCGGTAAGACTGTTTGCGTTGATGTCGAAGTCATTGACGCCCCTCTAGACTACAACATCCTATTGGGGCGAAGCTACACCTATGCCATGTCTGCTGTCCCATCCGCAGTCTTCCGTAAGATGTCTTTTCCACATAACGGGAAGATAGTCACCATTGACCAGCTATCGTATCATGAGTCATCGTCTCAATCCTCCTCCGAGACGACCATCTCTTCTGTAGCCAACAAGCAAACTGTCGATTCCTTGACCAGTGTCTCCCCCGGCGTTTATAAAGATTCCACCTTGCTTGGTACTTTCCCTCACCTTCCTCCCCCTCCCGTTACTGATCCCAGCTTGTCGAATGTTTGCATGATGCAATCATCTCAGGCTGCCCATAAACGGCCTGCCTCAGCTAGCCCGCACCCTCCTCCCCGCCCTCCGCAACCCGCTCCTAGCCGTCCATCTCAGCCAGCCAGACCTCCCCTTTCTGGCCCTCCCCCTATAGCTGGCACCCCCGCACCTCTTTATCCTCCAGGATCGGTCCCTCCTGGCCTTAACCATCTTGGAGCCGTTCCTCCTGGTCATTACCCTGCTGGACAGATCCCCTTCTTGGCTCCCCCTCCCGGAGTATTTTCTGTCCCCGTCATGGCCACCCTCTCTCTCCCTAACTTGACCTTGGGCATTCCGGTTTGGTACATTGACCCACCACCCGCCCCCCCCCTGGTCACCCCAAACCTTATATGGCTTTGACACCGGTTCAACCGGTTCCCCTCGCTTCCTCCATAGCCACTGTGCCCCCAGCACCTCCACAGGACCCTTCTCCTGTTGTGACGGCTCCCGGGAAGAAAGGCAAAGCCCGAAAGGGGGCAAACCATCCAGATCCGGCCCCCCTGACATCCTTTACCCTCCCACGCCCACCAAAGCCCGCCATTCGATGCGCTTTGTGTGATGTCGTCGGTCATGCCACTCACATGTGTCTTGAATTGCCCCACCTCAAGCTTCTGTTCAACGAGACATTCCCCGACTCTGATCTCCCAGAAGTCCATGTCACTATCCCCGACTCCCTCCCAAGACTCAAACACTTGCGCACAAACCACCCTTGTGCCTTGTGCGATTTTCACGGCCATTACACCCACCTCTGTCCCCGCCTTGACGAGTACCGTTCCTCCTTGGACTTGTACCGCCAATTCAAGACCGTTTCGATCGGACCAGAGGACATTCACATTCCGCCTCCCGCTTTTAAGCCAACGGAGCCCTCAGTCACCATTTTGTACCTGTCATCATCCATGAGACCATTGGGGAACGTTCCATCTAAATCCTCCCCTGTTGTTTCGCTTGACCTTCCTTCATCGGTCATCTTGGGCTCAACATCGGTAGATCCGTTATCTACTTACTCTTCGGTCACCCATTGTGACGATGCGCATGTGAACCTCTCTTCTCATGATGATGATTCAGGCCACTTCACCATGTCAGGTGGTTCTTCTTCCACCAGTCACCCCATCTTTTATCACGATAACGACATTATGGAAGAAATTCCCACCCCTGACTTTATCTATTCCCCCTTACATCGAACCCATGCGTTGACACCACATCCACCTTGTGGCCATTACATCAAAACCCAATGTTTGGGTAAGGGGGCATCCACATTTGAGAGACCAAGAGAAGCCATTCTCCACCACTCTCCTAGTGTATCTGGTCGTGTTGACTCTAGACCCAGTATTCTTCCACATTTAGAAGAACCTCTAGAGTCCCATATCACTTCAGATCACTCTCGGGACGATACCCATTATCGTTCCCTCATCTTACATCAGCAACCCAGTCTCTTAGACATTATTGTTGACCAACCTATAGCTTTTCTACGAGAGCATCAGTTCATTATCTCCAAATCCTCCTTTTGGGATAGTGACACCAGGTATGCCAATTCGGAAACTTAAAGTCCATTTGATCCCTGTATGCAGTACCAAAAGAGATTGGTAACACTCCATTTCCTTTCTCACACTGCATAACCATAACCAGAACAAATGGCACACCACTTCATTAAAATGTGGTTAGATTCCCCTTTTTATAAATACATTTTGGCATGCCCACAGCACGTCACACAAACTCAAAAAATGGGGGCACCACCTGCCCCTACATACATCACTGGGGGCACCATACGCCCCCCCATACATATACATCCGACACGCCCATAGCATGTTACAAACAAAATCCAAAAACTGGGGGCACCATATGCCCCCCCCCATACATTCTGGGGGGCACCACTTGCCCCTACACACATTTTCTCCACAAAGGGTCACTTCACCGCCCCTTAAAATCGAATTTCCTCACTTACGACACTTGTACTTGGGACACCATATCGCCCCCTTACTTGTCCATGTTCGTGTTGATTTTCGTCATGAGTGCCCACCTTGTACTCATGTTTCTATGACCCCCCATTGGGGCCTTTACTGTGCGGTAGCATTATCTAGTCGCCCTTGCTTAGAGCATCCGAGTTGAGTCATCATTGCATTCATGGAGTCTATCCTGCATCCTTTTACACCCTACTATAGCCCTCCATTCTTTTTTTGCTTGGTTCCTCTCTTGTGTCGCATCTCATGACCTTCAGCCCCACTGTCCCCTGTCCCTTTCGATATTGTGTCATTCGCTGCCATGTCATTCATGCCCTTTATGCTCTAACAAGGGAAGTCGTCCATTCGCCACTCCATCCTTCCCATTTCCACCATCATCATTAGTGTCAGTCTGTCCGTCGCTCCATTTCTCTTCTCTCGTGCCTTAGTTGAGGATCTCTCATTACCTCACCTAAGGCGGACCTCCTTCTGTCGACCTCAGCACATTTATTCCAGAAGCAAGGTCTAGAGGGCGGTGTACCTTGGCGGTGTACCTTAGTTCCGGCTTCCACTCTTCCATTTTGTTCGGTGCCTCGGATCGAGCGAGAAGATTTCTTACCTCCCCTTTGACTTCCCGGTGCTTCTCCCGACTCCTTTCGGCCGCCAGTCGAGATTCGTGTCTTTGAGTCCGGTGACCCGAGCGTGACTCTTGATGATTCCGGCGTGTGTGAGATGTCTCGACCCTCATGAGGGGGTGGCCGCGAGGTAGCCCCCCATGCCGGATAAGCCTCTTCGTTACGACCTTTGATGCCATCCCGGTTTGATGACGTTGGCCTTAGCCACTTGCGGCACCTACATGATTTGCATGTATCGATTGATTTTGTGAACGCTTCCCCATTTACGAAGGGCATTTGAGTTGTATTTGTATCTCATGTACTCAGATATTATTGTATAAGTCCTGGCTGTTATCCCAGGCACAACATGTATGTGGGATTCCTCATTGTATTATTATCTAGCTCATGTTTATGCCGGTTGTACTTTATGGTTTGGTCCCTTGTTTATTGGACACACTATTCTTTTGTACTTTGTCTCGGCGGGCATAGGTATGCCTCGCCGCCAGCCTGAGAGTACTACCTCATAACGAGAACTTGTTGCACACAAGTCTGCGTCTCCTCGAAGGTCTAGTCCTTGGGCACACTATCTCTGCCTCATCATTCTTTCTGCGACGCCCTTTTGTTGTGGAGTGATTGTCTTCTTACAACGTACTTCGGTCATACGATTTGCTCCAGACACTCGCACGCTGGGGGGCAATCTGTTACACCATTTTTTGGTCATCTAACCTTTCATCATTAGATGGACCCAAGTACACCATGTAAGACCAGTTTTACCCCAAGTAAAACTGCTTTCACTATGTTAAATAGGAAACCCCAAAAGGAATAATTAATTAAACCATAATTTAATTATTATTCCCAGTCATGTTTAACCCAAAAACAAAGAAATTAATGAGATAAACCCATAGTTATCTTATTATTTTCTAGGAATAATTATTTAAATAATATTCCTTGTTAAATATGACCAAATCAACCACAATTAATCAACTAAATCATTATTTATTTGATTATATCCCAACCACTTCCTTAAAAAGATAAATAAATCATTTATTTATTTATTTTTCACTAATCAAGGGATTTGACCCAAGTCAAACACCCTTTCCCTCCAACAAATATAATAAAATATTCCATAAAAGTGGATCTAGATTTGGTTAACATTATTTTAATCATGCACCAAGATCTAGAATGACCCAATATTTTGTTATAAATAGGAGGGTTCTTCCCCATCATTCCTCACCTTTTGTTGCCTACTAGATCACTCTGGATCTATACACTTGGTCCCATTTTTCACCATTTGCTCCCATTGAGCTCTACCTTCTGCATTGGGTTTTCTACATCTACAAGAGAGAGAAAGCTTAGATCTGAAGTGCTGAGGACTACAAAGAACCCATCCCATTGAGGAGATCTGGATACACCTTCTTGTTTCCTCCCAGGTGCCCTGTAATATAAAAATTCATTCAAAAAATCGCGTTCTTGTCTTGTCTGTTGGATGCATGGAGCAAATTCTTTACTTTACTGCTTAATGTCTTTCCATTTATAGATCTGTTTGTTGCAGCACTTTAACTACTAATTGCAGATCTGAAGATGTTTTGCAGCCATTATTGTTGTTAGGGCTATTAGTTATGCGTAGCTAAAGTGGTTCTTTTTCGTACACTTCGACGAAGAATTCATACTAACACTAGTTTCATAAAATTTTGAACACTTTGATTTTTGAGATTTTTCCAAATCCACCTTTGATTTTTGAGCCTTCATGGAGCCACCTAGATCATTTTCCCTTTGTTTTTTTGGGGATGTTTTGTCCAAAAATATTGATGTCCATTTTTGTGATTAGTTTTTCTCAAGTTTTTTTAGTTTATTTATGGAGAATATTGTAATCGTGTTTTTATTTAGTATTTGTAGTAAAATAATTTTGCTCAAAATTAAATATATTGGACAAATATTGGTTGATTGCAATGAGTGATATTTTTATGGATTTTTCACCTTGTATCAGAGTTTGAAGCACTGAGGTTTATCAAAGTAGATCAGTGCAGGGGTTTGGAAGAGAAATCCAAGGGTTTAATACCCAAATCGATTTCTTCAGTTTGTTCCATATTTACTTGGGGGAATTTTTCCAATGTTATTTTCTGTAGGAGACGTGAGATCTTCACTTAGGCCATGAGGATTTCTGGAGGGTCGTGTTGCCCAGATCTAGCCACACATGTAGGGTGTTGAGGTTGTGTTTAGGGCCGAAATACTCTAGGAGGTCTGAGAGGGTGATGCCAAGTCTATTTGAGGAGGCCAAGACTTATAGAGGCAAGGTAATGAGACTAGTTTGCTACCCAAAGACCACAAATGTGGGCCGTATTGTTTTCCAGGAAAGGCCAAAAATACTCAGAGAAGCTAAGATCAATTTCAGGGGTCAATTGTGAGGTTTTTCGAGTACCTTTTTCAGCTAGTAGAAGAGATATTTATTTTTTTACTTTATCTCAAGGGCTTTAATAATGGCGTCAACATGATTGAGGGACCAACATAGGTTGGATGGATCATCTAAATTTGTTGTGTGGAAAAAACAGTTCCTTCTTATTTTGGGAGAACATGGGCTAAAGGAGTTTTCTAAAACTCATGTTGTTGTACCAACATATCCTATCATGTTGTATGAGTAGTAGAAATATGATTCCAAGGCTAGGCGTATTACTATAGATGGGGTCAAGGACCACATAGTTCCACATTTGGAAAAAGGAGATACAACTAAGAAGATGTGGGATACCATAAACAAAATTTTCTAGGGTAAAAGTATGAGGTGAATAAAGATCTTATGATAGAAGCTTAGAAACACTAGGAAAATGAGGGAGAGAATGTTTTTAGTTCTCTAGTTCTCTCACTCACATTAGGACAATAAAATATGAGCTAGAAACCATTTGAGAGAAGGTCGATGATGAAAATATTGTGAGAAAAACACTGAATGGGTTTCGGAAGTAGTGGGATGTTTTCTTGCAAGTGGTTAGTGGAAGATCTGCTTTTCCTATTTGGGACCACTTGTGGAATGAATTCACATAGGAGGCTTTTCAACTGAGTCTTGTGAAGGCAATAATGGTACTAGCAATAGTTCCAAGTAGAAGGGAGATGAAAACATGAATGTTGCTCTTGTGAGCAAGGACAAAGATAAAAAGGGATTGTTGGAAGAACATTTGTTATTGATGTCAAAGGAGACACCATATCAAGAATATTGTTGCATAGGCTTATAGAGGAATTCAAGCAATTTTTAACAAGTATCTACTTGCATTCTAACTACTCCTAGTTGGTGAGATATTTAATTTTCAAGTTGGGAACTCATATTCTTTAAGTCGTCATACATGAGCCTACATGAAATCAAGTCGGCCCCATTTCCAAGAGACATGGCACTTCATATAAATTCATATAAATAGAAGTCGTGGCTCCTCATTCCAAACATCCAAATTGGAAAGCATAGAAGCAATTCAAATATGAGGTAAAAACAAGTTCACAACTTGTGAACTAAGGAGTTGATCAAGGGAGCTAAAACATGGGTTTTCTTATTAGTTTTTGGGGATATCTTCTGTGTTTTTGGGATTTGTTTGGGACAATTTTTCAACCTTTTCTTTGACTTGGTCTTGATATATCTTGGAGCAGATCTCTTTGACCCCTTCGGAGTAGATCCCTCTATACTTTAGAACTTAAGTTTCAACCCTATGTTAAAGGAGTTTCAACCTTGTGTTAAAGGAGTTTCGACTCTGTGTTCAAGGAGTTTCAGACCTATGGAAGGTATATAAAAAACCTATGTAATTCTGTCCCTAAGTGAAGACATGTAATAAGTAACTTTTGCGATCCCGTGGAGATTTGTAACAAGACAATTTCAACCTTCTACTAGAGAAATTTACAGACCTTTGTTTGGATCGTACTTTTTGCATACATTTCAAGCTTGTGGAGTATGCTTATTTGAACTTGAAGTAGAATTTCCTTGATAATAGTTTAAGCCTTGTTGGGAACTGGACTTAGACCCTCTCTTAGAAATATCTTGGGATTCCTTTAGAATAGACTTTGGCCTCCTTTTGAGTCACCTTTAACCATTTTCTAAAGAAATCCTTGAAGACTTGATGGATCAATTTTGAAGATCAACTGAAGTATTTTTAAAGTGTTGTTGGAGCAATTTGTATAAGATCTATTGTGCGTACCTTGAAGAAATACATAAACACAATTTTTGGAGAAACCCCTCTTGTATTCTTTGGGCAGAGTTGAATACCTTGAAGCCATCATTGGAGTATTTGTTGAATAGTTTTTGTGTAGTGTTGGAAGTAGACTTGAGACCCTTGTTGAAGAATTATTGAAGACTATTAAAGACATCCTTTGGAGAAACCTTGTTGAAGCATTAATGAATGCAATCTTGGAGCATTATTGAAGACATTTTGAAGAATCTTTGAAGTAAGTATCTCTTGTAAATTTTTTGTTGGACCAAGTTGTATCTTGGGGTTGTTGAAAGGATTGGAGTCCTTAATTTTTACCAAGTTCGATATTGGAAGTTGTTGAGAGGATTGGAGTCCTCTTTTTTAACCAAGCAGGAGCTTGGATCTGTTCAAGGTTGGAGCCTTGCAAAAGTCAAATATTTTTTTGTATAAGTTGGAGCCTGATTTGTTGTGCAAGAGGATTGGAGTCCTCACTATTTTGATCAATAAATTTATTTATTTTTCTATATCTTGTGTTATGGTTTTATTTTATGATAAAAATATTAACTAGATTAAAATAACAATAGAAATAAATATTGGTTCACCCCCCCTCTCAGTATTTCTAAAAATTAGAATCAGAGCCAACTTATTCAAAGCACGACATAACTAAAAGAAGTATTTTTGAATCACAATTGCTAGTAAGGATTCCAGGGTCACCCAATTTGATGGAACACATTTTTACTTTTGGAAAGTTAGAATGTAGTTCTACTTATTGTCTCTTGGATTCGAAGTTAGATCCCATCTCCTCTTCCAACAAATCATGAAAGGAAGAAAGCATATGGGCAACCGCAAAAGCTTTGAGACATATAGCAAGTGGTCTGTTAGATTCATAATTCACTAAAGTGATGAATATTAAAACAAATAAATAAATGTAGGGAAATATCATTAGCATCTATGAAGGATATGATAAAGTCACGAAGGAAAATATCCAAACCTTTAAAAGGCAGTTTGAAAGTCTCAAAATGAACAAAGAAGAAGAAATTGCTGCTTATTTTCTCCGGGTAGATGAAGTTTTCAATTCTCTCAAAGGACTAGGTGAAGACATCAAAGAGAAAACAATTGTACATAATCATTTTTGAGATCATTTTCAAACTGCTTTGATGCCAAATTCAATGCCATAGAAGAATTAAAAGACTTAGACGACTTGAAAATGGATGAGATTTATGGAATTATTATTGCATATGAAATGAGAACAATAAAATCAACTCACAAATACGCTTCTTTCAAAGCATAAAAAACATAAAGGAAGGGGAAGAGCTATGGATACAATAATGATGAATTTGACATTAAAAACAAAATTGGCGCAATTTGTCAAGAAGCTGAAGAAAGGCTCCAAAATAAAAGGTAATTACCCTCTCATTTGTTTTAAATGTGGAAAAATAGGTGATTATGCTGCAAAATTCCCTTTCAAGGATGAAAATGATGATGAAGATAAACATAAAAGAAGGTATTTTAGAAATAAATGTCTGGAATAAACTGACTAAGCCCAACCCCATTGCTTGCTCGATACAGATAATAAGGATTGAACCAAACAAAAATAACTTTTTCTCTAAACAAAACAGTGACGATTCTGATGAAGATGAACTTAAGAAAAGAAAATTCAAGAAGAAAGGCTCAAAGGAAAGAAATTTATTCTCCAAGCAAGATAGTGATGAATTTGATGAAGATGGTGATTATGCAAGAAGCATAGAAGTATTATTCATGGCCTTCAAAAATGACATAGATAAACCTAAAGAAGGAGAATAAGGAAATGCAGATGAATTTGTTATTGGTGCCATTGAAGAGAATGAAAAAGTAAGGAAAAAGAATGGAAAGTTATCACAAGAAATCATCTCTCTCAAAATTGAAAAAGAATAAGCAAATAGGATGGAAGAAGTATTGAATAAAAAAATAATGGAAAAGGAAGATACCTGCAAGAAATTAGAAGCTGAAGTTGCCTCTCTAAAAAGAGAACTAGATAAGGTCAACAAAATCTTGAAAATTTATCGAACCCTAGATGCCATCCTCAACACTCAAAGACCGCAATATGACAAATCAAGACTGTTCTATATAGGTGAATCATCTAATTCAAATGAGAACACTAGTATCCATCATGAAGAAAGACCAATAAGTTATGTTTATGCTCTTCACAATCATCCAAGAAGTGAGAAGCAGTTTGCCACACCAAAGGGACCTCCTCGCAATAATCCAAGGAATGAGAAGCTATCTTATCCAGAAAGGAATATCACATCAAGCCAATCCTATACTAACATGTATCAAACTATTTTACTTTATCATTAATTTCTTTGTAAAATTGGTCATCAAGCTAAAGATAGCAAGGCTTATGGAGGTAATAATGTTGACTCAAGAAAGTATGGGACCAATTACCAAAATAAGGTTGTTGATTTAAGGAGACAAAACTAGGCTAGGAATTACAATTCATTTTCTCCTCTTTCAAAATATGGTATTGAACGCTCCAAATTCCATATTCTAGGTAATGAAGCACAAAATTTCCCACTAGAACCAAGAGGAAGGTTATGGAGAAGGAGGACTAGAGAGTCCACCCCTAAAAATTGAGGCCTAAATTTTTGTGCCAAAAATTAGGAAAGAAAATGGTTTGTAGTTAGTTGATGTTCTAGGAAAATGAATGGTAATAAAAATAAGTTCATCTCGCTAAACAAGAAGGATGGACATGTGACTTTTGGTAGTGTATCTGCTAAAATTGTTGGTAAAGGCATATTGAGTCTCGTTAATTGCAAGGGAAAAGAAAAAAATGCACTATATGTAGAAGGACTCAAGCATAATATTCTAAGTATCAACCAAATAGGCAATCAAGGTCATGATTTCATCTTTTGTTCTAAGGATTGTAAGATAAGAAGATCATATTAAGGAAAATTGGTAGGAAGAGGAGTAAGAACAACAAATAATGTATACATTCTTATTGAAATTAAAGAAGAAAAATGTTACATGAGTCAAGTAGATGAAAGCTGGTTATGACATAAGTGATTGGGACATATAAAATTTGATAATTTGGTGAATATTAGCAAAACTTAAGCAGTGATAGATATCACCATAATTTCAAAACCTGAAAAGGATATTTGTACACCATACCAACATGGAAAGAAAACAAGGACCGACTTCAAGACAAAGGAATTCTCATAATCAAAACATCAAAAAAATCATTCATGCATATATGTACAGGCCAACTGGAACTCCAACACTACAAAGAGAAAGTTACTTTATATTATTTATAGATGATTATACTAGAATGATGTGGGTATTTTTCAGAATATTTAAGTCATAAGAAATAGCATGTTTTAAAACCTTCAAAGAAACATTTGAAGATGAAAGTGAGTCAAAAATAAAATGTCTATTAACATATATAGGTGGAGAATTTACCTTAGGTTAATTCAATGAATTATATGAAAAACATGGAACCAAGAGGGAACTATCCATTTCTAGCACCCCACAAAAAAATGGACTGGCTGAAAGAAAGAACATATATGTACAAGATACTACAAGAACAATGATATTAAGAACTAATTTACAACCTAAATTTTGGAGAGAAGCAGTTGGGGCAACAATATATACTATGAACATGACACAACTTCGGGAAAACAGTGAAAAAACTCCTTATGAATTATGGAAAGGAAGACATTTTTCAGTGAAATATTTTAAAATATTTGGAAGTAAGTGTTTTATGAAGATCAATTATGACTCACCAGGCAAGTTCGATTCTCAAGTTGATGAAGGAATATTTCTTGAATACTCTACAAGAAGCAAGGCCTACAAATGCTACAACAATCAATTGCTAAATGTAGTTGAAAGTATTGATGTAAATATTGACGAGTCTCTTCCTAAAAACGAAGTTGAAATCAATGGATAAGATCCTATTCTTAGAGATCCAAAAGAAGATGTTATAAAAGAAGAAAAGGAGAAGGAAAATAAAAAAGAACCATCTCAAACTCCATCAAGGGTAAATTTCATTCAAAAACATCATCCTAAAGATCAAATTATTGGTGATGTATATGATGGAATACAAACTTGAAGAAAGATGACAAATACACCAAAAAGGAATGATATTTCTCTACTATCCATGATAGAACCAGAAAATTTCACTCAACCAAGGATCCTCACTAGATAAAAGGAATGGAAGAAGAGATGAATCAAATTGAAAATAATGGAACATGGGAGATAGTACCTCGCCCAAAGGATAAGAATTTCATATGAACCAAGTGGGTGTATAAGAATAAAATGAATGAATATGGACAAATCATCAGAAACAAGGCAAGGTTGGTGTGAAAAGGGTACTCTCAAATTTAAGGAATTTACTTTGAAGAAACCTTTGCTCCTGTTACTCGGTTAGAAGCTATAAGGATGTTTTTAGAATTTGATTATTCTAATGGCTTCAAAGTCTATCAAATGGATTTACAATCATAATTTCTAAACGACGACCTAAAGGAAGAAGTATACATGGAACAAGTAGAAGGGTCAACTTAGCAGAAGAAAAATATTTTGTTTGTAAATTGAAGAAGGCCCTGTATGGATTAAAACAAACTCCAAGATCCTGATATGTTAGACTTGATCACTATCTTCAACAACAAGGCTTTAAGAAAGGAGTTGCAGGAAGCAATATTTACGTAAATATGTTAATCACATTGGTATACATGGATGATTTAATTTTTGGGAGCAACAATGTTATGCAAATAACTCACAAAATAGAACAAAAGATAGATCAAAGACTTAAAATTTATCCTCTTCATGGGGGAAACCTACTTTACATTACA
This sequence comes from Pinus albicaulis, assembly GCA_034641835.2. Classification (NCBI taxonomy): domain Eukaryota; kingdom Viridiplantae; phylum Streptophyta; class Pinopsida; order Pinales; family Pinaceae; genus Pinus; species Pinus albicaulis. The sequence goes on along the minus strand of CM076581.1, from coordinate 344,596,920 downwards.
TAAATGAAAATTTCTTGGATGATTCAAATGAAACAACCTTTTTTCTATATAGAGGATTCTAAGGGGTCACAATATAATCAGAGCCGACATAACCATAATAATTTAAGGGTACACCAATAACAATAGTGGACCTCTATGGGGCACAATAATAACAATATGGGGACTACATGGGTACAACAATAACAATAAGTGGGATACACTAACAATAAAAATAAGGGGATACACTAGTATTATAGGGACCTAACATATACCTCTCCTTAAAAAAAGTGTTGTCCTCAATGCTTGAGTAGTTATGTATGCTTATGTAAAAAATTCTCATCCTCCCATGTGGAATCTTCAACGGGTAAGTTCTTCCACTTGATGAGATACTATGAAATTTATCGATTTCGTAGCTGTCGAGTTCTTGTTTTTGTGACTGCTTCAGGTTAGAATATGATTTTTCCTTCCTCGTCAAGTTCTAGAAATATTGTTTGAACTAGGAGCTTGTCACCTATAAACTTCTTTAAACGTGAAACATGGAAAACTAGGTGCACTTGGGAAGATGCAAGAAGCTCCATTTTGTATGCCATAGTATCAATATTTTGCAACACCTTGTAAGGAACATAATACTTTGGTGATAATTTATTATCCTTCTTAGCTTGCTTGAGGGACATTTGTCTGTATGGTTGTCGCCGTAAAAATACGTAGTCACCTATAGCAAAACTTATTTTGATGCGATGTTGATCTTCCTATTTTTTCATTCGATTTTGCGCAAAAGTGAGGTTATCCTTTAATAGTTGGAGAACTTGTTGTTGATGCTCGATGTGACATTCCACTGCTTGAACCTTATAATTTTCTCTTAAATATGATGTGATGGATGGTGGATGATATTCATAAAGTGCCATAAATGCAGTCATTTTTGCTGCAATATTGAAGGAAGTGTTATACCACCAATCAAATAGAGGTAACCACTTGACCCAATGTGTTTATTTATCAGATACAAATAAATGAATATATTTTTCCAAACATTTTTTCACTATATCAGTTTTCCCATCATATTGAAGATGATAAGATGAACTATGAGCTAATTGAGTACCCAGACAAGAAAATATTTTCGTCCAAAAAATTCCAGTGAAAATGGGATTTCTGTCTCTTACAATAATCTTTGGGTTTCCATGTAGTTTTTGAATTGTTTCCATAAATGCAGTAGCAAATATATTGGATTTAAATGGATATGATAATGCAAAAAAGTGTGCATACTTGGTAAGTCTATCAACTACTACCATGATGACACTCTTTCCTTCAGACTTGTGTAAAAATGTAATAAAATCCATTGAAACCTCCTCCCAACATTGACTTGGAATGGATAAAGGTTGTAACAAACCCAGGATCTTGATTGTCTCAAATTTATTTTGTTCGCAAACCAAACATTCCGCCACAAAATTTTGAATATAATATTTAAGGCCATCCCAAAAAAATTCCTTCTTAACCCCGTGGTATGTTTTTAAAAATCCTGAGTGCCCGCCTAAGGGAGAGGTGTGCAATTCCAAAAGAATATTTTGTTTGAGTTGGGAATTATTACAAATATATAAGCGATCTTTGTACCATAATAAATAAATTTTCCAGCTAAATATATCAGATGTACTGTGATCTTGCTGCAACTTTTGAATGGGTTCCCACACTTCTTCGTTATTCTTCCATTCATCCCTTGACTCGATTATCCAATCTGGTTGGATAATAGAAATGGCACAAAGCAATGCTTCCACATACTCATCCTTTCTTGAGAGTGCATCTGCAACAACATTTTTCTTCCCTTTTTTGTAGATTATTTCAATTTCATAACCCAACATCTTTGTGACCCATTTTTTCTTCTCTTTTGAAGATAATACTTGTTCTAAAAAGTATTTAAGACTATCATGATCTTTTTTTACCTTGAAGTGTCTTCCCATTATGTAAGGTCGCCATTGCTTAAGTGCATGTAGTATTGCCAATATTTACTTCTCATAAATAAGTTTTTGTAAATACTTTCCTTTGATTGGATGGATTTCAAAAGTAATGGGTCTTCCTTCTTCAATTAAAAAAACACCTATTCCATTTACCGAGGCATCACATTCCACATTAAAGGTTTTTGTGAAGTCTGACGTAGTTAAGACTTGTTCTTGACACATTTCCTCTTTAAGATGCTCAAAGGCCTTAGTTTCTTCTAGAGTCCAAGAAAATGCATCTTTCTTCAGTAATGTTGTTAGAGGTGCTACTATTCTCCCATAATTCTTAACAAACTTGCGATAATATCCTGTCAACACGAGAAATCCTCGCAGATGATTTATTTTTGTGGGGATTTTCCACTCCTTAATGGATTTAATTTTTTTTAGGGTATACCTTAGCACACTCATGAGATATAATATGACCCAAATATTCCACCTCCTGTACTCCAAATAAACATTTGAAGGTTTTTTCATATAATTGTTTCTCCTCCAATAGTTTTAGCACCTTGTCAACATGTTGAACACGATCCTTCCAATACTTGTTGTAGATTAATATATCATCAAAAAATACTAACAAACATTTTCGAAGGAAGGGTTTGAAAATGGAATTCATCTAACCCTGAAATGTAGAAGGTGCACTTGTAAGGCAAAAAATGCATGACAAAAATTTCCTAATGACCCTCATGAGTTCTAAACGTTGTTTTCGGAATGTCTTTAGTATTCATTGTTATTTGATGATATCCTCAACGAAGATCCAACTTGGTGAAGTAAATTACTCCATGTAATTCATCCAATACTTCATCAATGAAATGAATGGGAAATTTATATTTAATAGTGAACTTGTTGAGCTCCCTATAATCCAGACACATGTGCCATGATCCATCCTTCTTGTGCACCAATACTACTGGAGAAGAGAAATAAATTTTACTAGGTTCAATTATACCGACCTCTAGAATTTATGCAACCATACATTCAATCTCACTCTTTTGGGCATAATGATATATGTAAGGCCTGATATTTGATCAAAACCATTGGAATGATTGTCCAAGACCTTTTGGAGATCTAGCAAAATAGATGATTTTGATGTTTGAACCTCTAGTGAGCATTATTGTGCAATTACGCCTAGTTTTTATTTCTTCATAATCTTTGTCATGACATTAGAGATTATTATATTTCCTGGTTTCCCTGTGATACCCCGTAAATCAAATTCCTTTCCTTCCCAAAAAAAATTCAAGAAAAGTTCTTGAAAATTAAAATCTATAGTCCCCAAAGATTGTAACCATTGGACTCCTAGTACAACATCAACACCACGCATTGGAATAGAAAACATTGGACTATTCAATACATACTCCCCCATGGTTAGCTTGATATTATGGCACTTTCCAGAGAAATTTATAGTTCCTCCATTTGCAACCATCAATACTTGACACTCTGGTGCTCGATATAGGAAGCAATTCAATTCCTTGGCTATCTTACATTGAATAAAATTATGGGTACTACCCAAATCAATCAACACTATTGCCTTTTTCTTCTTGATATATCCTCTTATCTTGAGAGTTTGAGGAGTTGTAATTCCTTCCAATGCATTACAATATATTGTCGGATTCATTTCTTCTTTCTTTAGGGTTGCTTCGTGGTGTATATCCTCCTCTTTTGATGTTTCTTGTTCCATTAGAGGAAATTTCAGCCTAAAAGTTCCCATGAAATTTTCACGTACATAATATCTAAACCAATCAAATTCCTTCAAAATTTAAAAAGAGGTACATGTAAATATTTTGGAGGGAAAGTGAAAAAATCTACTTTTTTTAATTGTATTTTTTACTTATCTCCTTAAATGTTTACTCAAATTTCAAGTGTAGACACTCGTTGGATGCAAAATTAAATTTTGAATCCAAAGAGTACACATTATGCACACTTTTGAAAATACCCACATTGACAAAAATTGAAGATACATAAAAAAAAAACCTCTAAAACACGCTTTCTTAATTTATCTTCAATTTTGTCTTATAAAGAGTATATATAATGGGTACTCGTTGGATACAAAATTTAATTTCGCATCCAACGAGTGTCCACACTTGAAATTTGTGTAAACATGTAAGGAGATAAGCCAAAATGTAATTAAAAAAAGTAGTTTTATTCTTTTCCCTCCAAAATTTATAAATCCTATTTTATTATTATCCTATTATTTTATTATTTTTTATTATTTTTCCTTAGGAGGCCACTTTTAGGCTGAAATTTCCTCTAATGCTTTTCTTCCTCCTCTTCATAATCTATGTTGACAATTTATTAACAATGCTCTTATGACCTTTAGTGAATTTTCTATCAAAACTATAACAAAGCCCTTTTGCTCTTTTTTCCTCCAATTTTTGTGGTATCAACCTTGTAGGTTGTGGAAGGCTAGGAGCAAAAACACTTCCATCTTTATAGTTGTGAGTGGTATACTTCCTTGTTTCCATAATTTTTCTTTCAACTTTTCTTGCCACCCTGAATGACTTCTCCGATGAATCGGGTTCCCAAAGGAGAACCTCATGTTGGATGTTATCCTTTAAAGTCCTTTTGAAGACATCAATCCTATGCTCCTATGGAATATATGTTACCCTGATATTCAATTTTTGGAAGTCTTCAATGTGCTCTGCCATTGAATCCTTTTGTTTGAGATTTATAAATTGGCTAAATAAGGTGTTGCTCTTTGTATCCTCATAATGTTCTATCATTTCCTCTGTAAAAATTGACCAAGTGACAAGTGTTTTATGAGAACGAAGCCATAAATACCATAAAAACTTATTGGGTTCTAGATATAAAGTTAAAATCCGTACCTTTTGTGAGTGTTGCACATCATGGAGACCAAAATATTGTTCCATTTGTAGTATCCATGTTACCGGATCTTTTCTATCAAAATTCCTCATATCAATATTTGGAATGTGGTGGTTCTTAAACCCAATATTAGAGTTTCTAAAATCTAAATTCATATTCCTTTTTTCCTCATCATGATTTTCATGGATTACCTTGTCACCGCTAGGAAGCCTTTTTTGCAACAACTTTGTCAAACCTTCCTTCAAACCTTCCATGTCTAATTTTAAACCATCCATGTCATCTTTTAAACCATCCATGTCACCTTTTAGTTCATATTTGGTTGCTCTTTGTGAGAGCGAAATTTGTTGCACTTGGTCCAGTAATTTTGATATATCATGCTGCAATTACTCATCTTCATGCGTCATAGTAGAGGTTTCTGAGGGCTTAATTGGTGTGGAATTATTTTGTTTGGGAGGAAATTTTAGAACCAAATACTGATATTTTTGCTTCAATATTCCCTTGGAATCAATTCAAACTAGTTTTTCAAACAAAATTTATGCAATTTTAAAAAAAATACACACATTTTTCTTGCTTTTTAGGAGCTTGATATTGAAACCTTTGCATCTCTGTGAGTTCGGATCTTCAAGATACGAAATTTGGTCCAGTGGTAGCCTCTAATTCTTCTTTCCAATTCCATGAAGTTAGACCAAATTTGGATTCTTCAAGATAAAGATGCCAAATATCCCATGATGACCTGATTATGGACTAGTTAAGTAGAGAGAAGTTGTAAGGGATGCCACATGTCAATATTTAAACATTAAGCACTGAAATTGATAAAGGAAAAACTACATTCTGTGGAATTTTGGAAAATTTTTACAAAATTTAAATCCGATGTGTGCTACGGAAGTTATGACGATTTTCCCTCTGTCACTTGTTTGAGATGAAATTATGGAGCCTGCAAAAATCCTAACTTCCTCAGACCATATCTACAAAAATACAATGAACCACAATATGAAATTTTCACACGAGATTCACCATTATTTTGACTCTACGTGGTTTCAATTTTATATTCTGAAGCTTCGTATAAAAAAAGTTATAGCGAAAATTCCAATATGTCATGTTTGAAGAAGAAAAATCTTAGAATCCAAAGCCTTGATACCCAATTTTATGCAACCAACTCACAAAATAGAAGAAAAGATAGATCAACGACTTAAAAATTATCCTCTTCATGGGGGAAAAATCCTTTACATTACATAAATGAACAATTCATGGATGATTCAAATGAAAAAACCTCCTTTCTATATATAGGAGTCTAAGGGGTCACAATATAATCAAAGCCAACATAACCATAATAATGTAAGGGAACAACAATAAAAATAGTGGGCTTCTATGGGGCACAATAATAAGAATATGGGGACTACATGGGTACAAAAATAAAAATAAGGAGGATACACTAACAATAACAATAAGGGCATACACTAGTATTATAGGGACCTAACAAAAATGATGAAATGAGTCATAAATTTTCCCAAAACATGTCAAAATAATTTGAAATGTTGATGACTGGTGAGTTGTATTACTTTCTTGGACTTTAAGTAACTCAAACAAAAGCATGTATGTTCATATCACAAGCAATATCTCAGAGATATGCTCAAGCTATTTGGGATGGAAGAATGTGCTATTGTGAGAACACCTATGATTATAGGTTGCAATTTGAGTAAGGATGATGAATCTCCTATGGTGGATACTACTCTTTATAGATTAATGATTGGATATATTTTATATCTGATAGATTCACGGACATACATCATGCAGGCAGTAGGAATGGTGGCAAGATTTCAATCAGCCCCTAAGGAATCTCATATGTTACCTATAAAGGGAATACTCATATACTTGAAAGGCACTCTTGATTTTGTACCCTAATAGCACATATCTTACCTTGACAACATATACTGATGTAGATTGCGCAGGAAGCGTTGATGATTGAAAGGGTAGTAGTGGGAATGCATTCTTCTTGGGAGAATTTCTTGTATCTTGCCTTAGTAAGAAACAATCATCCATATCTCTCTCCATAGATGAATTCGAATATATAACAACAACAATAGATTTTTGTACTCAAATCCTATGTATGAAGGAATACTTCAAGGATTTCAACATAGGAACAAATCAACCTATCACCATTTATTGTGACAATACTATTGCAATCAACCTCTCAGAGAATATAATCATGTATTCAAATACAAAAAATATCCCAATCAAGTATAAATTTCTCTAAGAATAGGTTGTAAAGAAGAACATCAAAATGGAGTTTATCACCACTAAGGAGAAAATTGTAGATATCTTCACAAAACCCCTATCTCGAGAAGAATTTCAACATCTTCGTTAAAATATGGGGGTCATCTCTCTCACATATCAATAAAGTATCCCTTTGATATTGATGTAAAAGGGGGAGAACATGATAGGGGGAGTATCACGATGACACGGGTAGCAATACAATGATAGGGGGAGCACTATGATGATAGGGGGAGAAACACGATGACACATGGAGTAGCACATGAGGAGATTGTTGCCATCAATAAAAAAGGGGGAGATTGTTGGAATAATATTTATTATTGATGTCAAAGGAGACACCATATTGAGAATATTGTTGCATATGTTTATAGAGGACTTCAAGCCCTTTCCAACGAGTATTTACTCACCTTATAACTCCTAGTCGGTGAGATATTGAATTTTCAAGTTGGGCCCCATGGCCAAGAGTCATGTCGCAACTTCATAAAATATTAAATTCATATAAATAAAATTTGTGGCTCCTCATTCAAACCATAAAATTCTTCCATGGATTTGAGGTAAATATAAGTTCACAACTTGTGAACTAAGGAGCTGATCAAGGGAGCTAAAATGTGGGTTTTCTTATTTATTTTTGGTGATATCTTTTGTGTTTTGGGGATTTGTTTGGGAGATAATTTCAAACCTATCTTAGACCTAGTATTTACATATATTGGAGTATATCTGTTCGACCCATTTGGAGTAGACCCATATATACTTTAGAACTGAATTTTTGGCCCTGTGTTAAAGGAGTTTTGGCCCTGCGAAAGGTTTGTAACCATTGAGAAATATATAGGGGAATAGTTAGAATTATTTCTTTATACTTGATAACTGCGTGTGATATCTTTTTATTTTTTCTTACTCATTAGCTTCTTCTCTTATTATTATTTTTTCTTATCATAAAAAAAAATACCAAGACAAGAAGATCAATTGTACACAAGAACACATGATATAGGATGCAAGTCAGGGCATAAAATAATGTGCATAATAACAACAAAAATTGGTGACTAGCCCACCAAATAGCTCAATAATACATGAATAAGCCTCTCAAGAGGGTCGAATGGTCAACAAAGTGAGTCATTGGGCCTTTGAGGAGGCCTAATGAAGTCCAAATGGTGCGATGACGTAGAAATGGACTCCCATCATAATGGAGAAGGGGTTGGCCCCTTGTTCTCCAAGCAAGAACCTGTGGTGCTCTCAAGTGGGTGTGTGGGCACAAGGGCAATCTCATGGTTCTCCAAATGGATCAAACATGTCTATAGACCATCTATAAGGGCTAGGATACTGACATAAGCCCTCCCTCTGCAGTGGGAGACATCCTATAGACCCTGGAAAATTTTCCAAGTGTTTGGTACAACTGTGGAGCTTCCTGTGCATGGTGGAATAGGTGCATAAAATCCCTTTCTCTTTAAGAACAATAGGTAAGGTATTTGTTACATTATTTTGGTAAAAATTTTCTAGGAGTAGAGCAGTGGTGTATTTTTATTTATATTCATATTTAATCTTATCAAGATTCACCTCTTCTTTTTGTAGATGGAAGAATACTTCATTAGCATTACATTTCCTTACTAACCCCCTACATGACCAACTATATTCATCCACCTTCTCTTGCGTGATCTGGAGGCTTTCCATAGTTCCACCAAACACTTGGCAGATGTTCCAGGGTCCAGAGGATGTCTCCCGCTGTAGAGGGAGGGATTATGTCATCATTCTATCCCTTAAATATGATTTAAAGTCATATTAGATCCATTTGGAGACCCATGAGGTTGCCATATGCCCCCACACCCACTTGGGAGCACCACAGGTTCTTGCTTGGAGAATAAGGGGGCCAACCCCTTGTCCACTGTGATTAGAGTCCATTTCTAGAACACAAGACCTTTTGGACTTCATTAGGACTCCTCAAAGGCCCAAAAACTCACTTTGTTGATCATTTGACCCTCTTGAGAGGCTTATTCATGTATTATTGAGCTATTTGGTGGGCTTGTAACCAAATGTTGTTGTTATGATGTGCATTATTTTATTTTATGGGCTAAATTAAGCCAAATTAGCTAAATCAAATACATTAGACATTGTATAAATAGATGATGAGTTTTTTCATTCTCTCATCATCACTTGGATTGGGTTATCTCCTCTTGTGATAATTTCGTTATCCTTCTTGGAGGACAAGTTTGGATGATTGGATGAATTTTGATGTTTGGATCTCTTTCATTTTGTCTTGGAGCTTCCCTATTGGAATATCTTGGTGATTGGATATTCTCTTTTAATTCTATTCTTGTTATTTACGTTTATCACATGTGTGTTGCTAGGATTTTCACTATACTAGGCTGAATTTTATTGCTTTTCTTATGAAAAATTGCAGAAATTTGATCTTTTATAAAATTGCATCATGTCATGGGCCACATATGAATGAGTGAATGTTCATAGAGATAATTTGTGTCAAATTTATCTTGATAAGTCATCAAATATTGCAAAATCGAAGTGTAAAGACCTTGAAGCTGCTTCTAGCATGCCCTAATTCCATGCAAAGTTCTTTAAAGGCCTCCTTGATGTTAGTCAAGGTTGTCATTGATGTCAATACGACATTATTGGGATGGAAAATATTATTGTGATGTCATAACCTCATATATATTATGATGATGTCCTTACTCTTTATTAAGAAGCCCTTATTGATGCTCATAGTGACCCTTGATGAAGAAGCTCTCCTTGTGATGATCTAGACCTTGCTCATAGTGACTCTTGATGAAGAATCTCTCGTTGTGACGATCATACTGCATATAGTTAATGACATATCATATCGCCGTACTATCTTGATGACATGGTGACATTTATGGCACACATGATGACATGGAAAATGAAGGAATTGGAGATCACTTGATGATGAAAGACATAACAAGTGGAGACCTCACTTAAAAACACTTGGTGATGTATGACAATGAAGAAGCCCTTGTTGTCCATCACCTTCTACACTAATTAATGATCAGTCACGTTAAAAAAAAAAATGTTTTTCACTACCTTAGAGGCAGCCTCTCAACATGATTCCTATACCATATTTTAGAGCATAATTTTTCCTTTCCAACGAGCCCTTATTTTCCTCAAAACTCCTAGTATTTTGTGAGATAATCAAATTTTAATTTAAGAAAATTAATTATGAGCCAACTTGTGCTAGCCTCTCATGTCGGCCCTTCACCCAAAATTCATGTCTTTTCGTGAGGACAGACTACTATAAATATGTGGCTAGGATACGCGCATTTCCATAAAACAGTGATCTTGGATTCTTCTGAAGTTTCAGTGAAGAGTAATCACAGAAGTATAGAACAAGTAGTTGTGATCTAAAGGCCGAGAAGGAAAGAACATAAGGATATAACTGTTTGGGTTACCTGTGTCAAGGGTTGTGTTCAAATTTAAGACAACATAATATTGCAGAACTCGTGGAACCTCAGAACAATACTTCAATCCACCTACAACAAATCAAAATCCATGACAAAACACTTCGGATCACCTACAACATTTCTGTTTTGACTTTGAGCAACCCAGACTAGTGTTACAGAGCTTTGAACCAGAATTGTGAGCTCGGATCTATGAATATAGGGCATGTAATTCAGCCTCTTGTGCTCTGCTACTAGGGCACTTCTGTGGACATATTTCAACACTCTTATTAGGCTTCTTTGGTGCACAGTTCGGTCTTGTTATCTCAGATTGATTTGGAGTTCATATTTTTTAAGTTTTTTGTGGATAGATTTTTGTGGAGACCGGATTTTTGGGAGGAACTACAACAATTGGCGGAGATTTCACATTGTGATCAATTACCTCTTTGAAAGCCCAGACTTATAGTTCAGATTATTGACTTGCTAACTCAGTTTGAGAAGAACTCAGACCTTTTACAATTGCTTGTCTTTAGACCTCTGGACTGTGAAGGACTCATGAAGAGTTTAATGGCATGAAATATCTTTGAACTATGAAGGGGTTGCATTAGTTAGTTACAAGCCTTAATCAGGACCAGACTTATATTGCAGCAAGAACAGTCCTAAAACAAAGTAAATATTTTGGACTAGTCACATAAGAGATACAACCCTGTGATTGCATGGAAAAGCTTGGACAATCACCACTATAGCTTGAAATTATGGAGCAGTCTAAGGAAAGTGAGAAGATTCTGGTGTGGCTTGTTCCAACACTAATACTAGTCATTGGTTAAGGCTTGAAAAATGGTTTTGGGCATCATATCTGGAGCAGTCCGGAGGCAGAATTATGAAAGATTTTGGAGTCTCCTTTATAAGACTTACGGAGACCTATTGAAGACATTTTGAAGTAGCTATTGAAGGAGCATTGATTCTTGGAGAATCTCTAGTATTGTTGGAGGTCTCTTGAAGTCTAGTGTGTAGATTTGACTTGTTGATAAGTGAAAACTTGGGCTGCTTAATGAAGGCCTCTTGAGGGTTGATATGGAGATCTATTAACATCAATCTTGGAGCAACTTTTGAAGACACTCTTGAAGAATCTTGAAAGAAATCTTAGAGTACCTTGAAGACATATTGAATATCTTGTGGAGATAATGTTGAAGATGATGATGCATTGATGAAGCCATCATGAGGTAACTTGGAGAAATTGTTTGGGTACGATGAAGAGCAGTGGTGACACCTTCAAATAAGAAAAGGTTGTCATTGATGACGTGTTATGGAGACTACAATGAAGACTAAGTGAATATTGACAGGGCTCATTGAAGAAGACATTGGGAGCCGTGATGTATAACCAAATATATCTTGACGAATTGAAGCAGGAGGTTGGAGCCTCATAGAGACAAGGTTGGTGCCTTGGAAGATAGGGTTGGAGCCCTAGAGGATAGGAGTCCTCAAGAGACTAGGTTGGAGCTTGTACCAGATATAGGGTTGGAGCCCTTGTGGTTGGTGCCTCAGAATTGACAAGGTTGGAGCCTTGGAAGTCCAAGTCGGTGCTTGGAAAATATAGGTTGGAGCTTGGAAGATTGAAGATTGGTGTCTTCATCTAGGGTTGAGCCCTACATATATTGTACTTGATTTATTGTAAATAAGAAATTAATAAAATCATTTATTCTTATTGTTCATTTTGTGTTCTAAATATAAGTGATCTAACTGGTAAAAATAACAATTGAAAGAAAATAATGATTCACCCCACTCTTAGTATTTCCAACAACTGGTATCAGAGCCAGTACCTTCACTCAAAGCCTAACAACTTGAAGGTTGATCATTAGGACACAAATGGAAAAGTTAAAGAAGAAAATATCCAATCCTCCTAAAGATGTGTCTTCCTCAACCATCGAAATTGAAGTCAAACAATTTGCGAAGGCTCCATTGTTAAATGGAAATTTTGATATATGGGAGGAAAGAATGAGGAATTTCTTGAAGAGTTAAGGCATTGAAGTCTGGAAATCGGTGATTACTGATAGCATGATGGAAGGAGAATCCAATGAGTATAATACAAGAGCAATGAAAGCAAGCTTGAAAGGGCTACCTGATTCTATGAAGGCCAATTTGCAAAAATGTTCATCAGCAAAAGGCATATGGGACAAACTTCATGATCTTCACTCAAAAGGAGTGTTGAAAATGATATTTAGTCAAGAAGATGTTGAAAAACAAGAAAGAAGTCCAGAATCCATCAACAAAGCTGGAGATAAGAGAGATGACAACAAGGCTAAAGAAGACCTAGAAGATGAAGAGAACAAAGAAGACTTTGAAGAAGATCTCCTGAATAAAATTATGGCTTCCATGAAAGAGATTAAAAATTGTTGAAGATTTCAACAAGAAACAGTGAAGGAGGCATCCTGAAACATCATTCCTGATTCTAGTTGGAAAATAATCACCTAAACTAGGTGGGGCCCACATAGGTGATTTTGGCGCAAAGTCTATTTTTAGACTATGTCTATTTTTAGACATGTCGATCATATTCTATGAGTTGCAGGATGATATTTGTGGATGGTTGGTCAAGTTGGAAAAATAGATGGACTTCTATTTTAAGACATATTGGGTGGAATCTATTTTTAGATTTCCAATTTAAAAATAGATATGTTGAATATTATTAGATCTTAATAATATTTGGACTCTAAACATTATCTTATTCTCGTGGAGCACTTCAGTTAAGTGCACATATGTGGCACAGTAGCTGACAAAAGGAATTATGCTATTCCTGAGGGTTTACTGGAGCTATTGCATGGAGGACTTAAGTTAAAACTCATGTGACAGAGTTTGGTGGAGTTGGAGAAGTAGTTGGTGGAGTTGTATTTAGTTTAACTCAGTTAGACTCAGTTGAGCTAGTTGTATCTAGTCTAACTGATTAATACACTAGTGAGAGTGGAGTGAATTAATTAGTTAATTAATTCAATAAATGTTAAATCATTAATCAACTGAAGAATACATCAGTTAACTACAATGCATGGATAGTTTCAGTGGAGACTAGTGGAGAGATAGGTGAAAGAGCAAGTGTGACTATCAGTTGTGACTATAGTGTTGCATTGTTTGCACCATATATTCATTGGAGATGCCAATGAGGATTCTGCAGTCAATATAGGGTGGATTCGAGTTCATTTAGAGCCATTATTCAGCAGGGATTGTGCAGTAGAGGCAGGCTAGCAGGTGGCAAAGATCGGTGCATGGATTTTCTAGATCGGGCCTGATTAGTGTGTAGCGATTGGATTGTACTGAGAGCTTGTGATAAGATTTGTATGAGGATTGTTACATGATCTCTATGACATATATTATATACATATAGTTGGGGTTTTTATCTTTAGGCTTTCCCGTTAAAAAAACTGTGTTAATGTGTGTGAATTTTTATGGTTTCATGTGTGCATTGCAATTGATTTAATTTCCGCATGTGATGAGTGGGTTTGTGGAATAGATTCTGATAAAGTAGTTAAAATAGTGTGATCGAGAATATTGGATATATGCATGCGTAGTGCACTCTCACATGGTATCAGAGTGCTGATCATTGGAGCAATTGCAATTATTGAAGCATGAGTTTTAAATGTGGGACTAATTGCTGTGTTGTTTTCTTTTGGTGGCACAGAAGGAGCATTCATTGAAATGTATTTCAACAGATTGTGATTGGAGTATGCCCTTGATGGGAGCTCAAATTATATTGCATGGAAGGACAGGATGGAGGCAGTGCTGGAGGATAATGGGCTGAAGGAGTTCATCGATAGCGATGTTCCTAAGCCGAGTTCTAGCGATGCAACCGCACTTGACGCATGGAAAAAGAAGGTAGCAAAGTGTAGAAGGATTCTGTTGGAAGGTGTGAAGGACCAAATTGTGTCCAGCCTTCACAGTAAATCCACTCCATTCTTGATGTGGAAAGATTTGACAGAATTGTTCCAAAGTAGAAGCGACCAGAGGAAGTTGGCGCTTAAAGACAAGCTTAGAAAAATAAAAATGGAGTGGAGAAGAATGACACTATTCCGGTATACTTGAAAAAGTTTGTCCACTGCAGGGATGAGCTTGGGAGTGTAGGAGTCAGTGTGGATGAAGAAGACTTGGTGAGCTTGGCTCTCCTTGGGCTTCCGAAGAGTTGGCATAGCTACGAAGACTCTGTTAATGAACGGGAGAAACTGCCAGGATGGTAGTGACTTTGGTCGGATCTTGTGCAGGAGGAGATAAGGCGGAGTACCAGGGATGGCTCTTCATCAAAGAATAATGATGAAGAAAATTGCGCTTTGGCTACCAAAGCAAGGAAAGGGAAGGGGAAGAAAAATCCTTCTCAATCCAGTGCAGATGGCAAGGAGCATGGCATGTCCAAAGTGAAGTGTTTTCACTGTCACAAACATGGGAATTTCGCTAAAAATTGTCCATAGAAGAAGAAGAAAAAACAGGCTACTAGAGCTGGAGCTGGTGAGGCTCTTGCCTCGCAATTTGAGTTGGACTTCTCATTGATCGCATGCATGGTATCTAGTGCATTGGGATCGGGGTGGTATTTTGATAGTGGCGCTTCCTTTCACATGACAGGAGATGTGAACCTTTTTAGTGACTTCGTGGAGAAAGATCTCCAGTTGCATGTTGAGTTGGGTGACAATGGACGATACAATGCGACCGACATTGGTACCATTACCTTTCAGAGGGAGTTAGGTAAACTCATTCTTTTACAAGATGTAGTGCATGTTCCAAGTTTAAAGAAGAATTTAATCTCAGTCGCAATGTTAGAGGGTAAAGGGTATGATGTTGTCTTTAGTGAAGGAAAATTTTTCCTTCCGTACAAAGCAACAAGACAAGTCAAGAAGGTTGGGATTCGAGCCAAGAATTTCTACAGACTTGATGTAGATGGGATTTCTACGGAGCTTCCTACTATTGGGAAGTGCAAGAAATCCATGCAATTGAAGCTTGAGAGGGAGCAAGATTTGCATGCAGGTAAGAGTGAACCTCGGGATGTGGAGAATTCATAAGATGAGGATCATGGAGTAGGAGAAACCACTCATGCAGAGAAATTTCATGCCAGATGGGCAGAGGTAGTGCATGCAGCTATACCACCAAGTGAGAGGTGGGGCGACATGCATGAGTAATCCCAAGAGGAGATTTCTGGGCATGATTCATTGAGATGGTGTGGATCTCATGAATTTAACCTGGCTACGAGGTGCCCATAGAGCAACAGTAGCATGATCAGTTGGATTGATGTAGGCAGATCAAATTGATAGTGTCAGATACTGGAGCGCGGTTTAGAGTTGACAACAAGTGCAAAGTGCATGGGTGCAGAGTTCAACAATGCAGTGGTTCCTGAAGACATGTGCAGTTGGTACTAGCAGAAGTCGAAGACTTTGATGATAGATGCATCAGATTTATTGAGTTTTTTGGAGCCTTTTCACTTTCGGAAGAGTTGCAGAGAAGATGCATGGAGTTGCATGGCGCTTGCAAAGGTTTCAGGGCGAATGCATGGGGTTGCATGTCGCATGCAAAGACAATCCTTTCTTGTTGAGAGGGAGTGTTGAAGATTGCAAAAAGAAACAATGAAGGAGGCATCCTAAAACATCATTCTTGATCCTAGTTGGAAAATAATCACCTAAACTAGGTGGGGCCCACACAGGTGATTTTTGGTGCAAAGTCTATTTTTAGACATGTCGATCATATTCTATGAGTTGCAGGATGCTATTTGTGGATGGTTGGTTAAGTTGGAAAAATAGATGGACTTCTATTTTTAGACATATTGGGTAGAATCTATTTTTAGATTGCCAGTCTAAAAATAGATATGTTGAATATTATTAGCTCTTAATAATATTTGGACTATAAACATTATCTTATTCTCTTGGAGCACTTCAGTTAAGTGCACAGATGTGGCACAGGAGCTGACAGAAGGAATTACACTATTCTTGAGGGTTTACTGGAGCTATTGCATGGAGGACTTCAGTTAAAACTCATGTGACAGAGTTTGGTGGAGTTGGAGAAGTAGTTGGTGGAGTTGTATTTAGTTTAACTTAGTTAGACTCAGTTGAGCTAGTTGTATCTAGTCTAACTGATTGATACAATAGTGAGAGTGGAGTGAATTAATTATTTAATTAATTCACTAAATATTAACTCATTAATCAACTGAAGAATACATTAGTTAACTACAGTGCATGGACAGTTTCAGTGGAGAGATAGGTGAAAGAGCAAGTGTGACTACTAGTTGTGACTATAATGTTGCATTGTTTGCACCACACATTCATTGGAGATGCCAATGAGGATTGCATAGTCAATATAGTGTGGATTCGAGTTCATTTAGAGCCATTCTTCAGCATGGATTGTGCAGTAGAGGCAGGCTAGCAGGTGGAAAAGATCGGTGCATGGATTTGCTAGATCGGGCCTGATTAGTGTGTAGCGATTGGATTGTACTGAGAGCTTGTGATAAGATTTCTATGAGGATTTTTACATGATCTCTGTGACATATATTATATATATATAGTTGGGGTTTTTAGATTCAGGCTTTCCCATTAAAACAACTATGTTAATGTGTGTGAATTTTTATGGTTTCAAGTGTGCATTGCAATTGATTTAATTTCCGCATGTGATGATCAATGGTGGAATATATTCTATATTGTGCATGAAGTTAAAATAGTGTGTGATCAGGAGAATATTGGACATATGCATGCGTAGTGCATATAATTTCTACAACAATTTGAAAAATGAAAATTAGGAACTTAAGAAGAAAGCGCAATATGGTAACCAAGACAAGACAAGGAAGGAAGTTGACTTTGTCAAGCTTCAAGTACAAGAAAGGGAGTAGGAGCTTGCCAAACTTAAGGAGGAATTTCATCAAAAGAAAAGAAAGCATCATGAAGAAGTCATATCTATGACAAATCAATTGGATAAGGAAAAGAAAAGGGAAGAAGCTTTGTCAAGCCACCTTGAACAAAGACTTAAGAGCTTGAACAATATTGAAGCAGAGATTGGTCAATACAAGGAAGAGGTCTCCTCTCTTATATCTCAAGTAGAAGAAGCAAGTGAACAAGCACAAGGAGCCGAGAAGGTGATGGAAACTTTGGCATTCATAGAAGGACAAGTTGATGAAGCATAAATTGAGAGAAATACCATGATATGCCAACTAGAAGAAAAGGATGAAGAAATATTCAAACTAAAATTAGACATCAACCTTCTCAAGGCCGGAACATGTGAAGCTACAAGAATAAAAGAAGAAATGGAGAGCAGTCTAGCAAAGAAGAATGAAGAAGTCTTCATAATGAAATCAAATATCATCTCCCTTAAAAATGAAGCACACGAAGCAACAAGGATGATGGAAGAAATGAAGAAGCAACTAGTCATGAAAGATGAATATTGTGAAAAATTGAAAGGAGAAATTGTCTCTCTTAAAAAGGAAGTTGAATTTCTGAATAAGAACTTGAAGAATTCTCAAACCCTAGATGACATCCTAAGTCATCAAAGATCCCCCCTTGATAAATCAGGTCTTGGTTATTCAGGTGAAACCTCAAACAAAAGTGATGGAAACCCTAATTCTTCAAACAATAAGGATGTGGAAAAGCTTGGAAGAAATATTGATGCCCACAATTCCAACAAAAGCAAAAGTCAAGATAACATTGGAAGAAACCCTACTTCAAGAAAGTATGTTGATGGTGTCAAGGATGCAAGAGGTAATGGATATCATCAGAGGATCCCAAGGTAGAATGAATTTGGAAGAAAATCAAGCAATCTCCATCCTCCAGGTACCAAAGTATATTTTTTGGTTATTGTTATTCTTGTACAAACTTTGGGCACATGGAAAAAGATTTTGGGGCATATCACAAAGACAATTATAATGGTCCCTGTCAATCTCCTAGAAGCAATTTTTCAAGAAGAATTCATGATTTCTTATTCAGAACAATATAGAGTGCTTCAATTTCCATAACATTGGACATATGGCATGTGATTGTAACTTGAATTGGGCCTCTACACAAGCTAGAACGATGCCAAAGAAAAAAGTTCCACAAGTATGGAGGAGGAAGCAAGTTGAATCCAGAGGTCTCTTGAACACTTCAGCCAAAAACACATGTTGTTGACTTGATGAATTCATCCTTGATATTTCAAGTTTTGATGATGAGACTGCCAAAAAGGAGACCATGCATATTGTTAGGGGGAGCTTGTGATTCTTAACTATACTTGCTGAAACTATCCAATTGTTGATGAATCATGCATGGACAATCTTGAAAGATCATTTCCATTGAAGAACATGATTCGTTACTCGCCCAATGAACCATTGTTGAAGATGTCTTCCACTTGATCAAAAGGATGCAATCTTTCTTGTCGAAGGAAAAAACGAGTGCTAGTAGAGGTTATGCAGGTAGGGGGAGTCGATTGACCATTTACATGAAGATATGCAAAGGCTTAGGGGGAGCAAGTTCATTGAAGAGCACCATGAAAACGATAGAAACATACCTAGGAAGAAATATTATTGATGAAGAAAATATGATGAAGAGAAGCAGTTTGAGAGGGAGAGTAGTTGGGCACCCTGTTTTCCATTGATGTCAAAGGGGGAGAGAATGTTGGAAGGGAAATAATATTGCCATTAATGACAAAGGGGGAGATTGTTAGTCAAGGTTGTCATTGATGTCAATATGGCATTATTGGGATGGAAAATATTCTTGTGATGTCATAACCTCATATATATTATGATGATGTCATTACTCTTGATGAAGGAGTCCTTATTGATGCTCATAGTGACTCTTAATGAAGAAGCTTTCCTTGTGATGATCTAGACCTTGCTCATAGTGACTCTTGATGAAGAAGCTCTCCTTGTGACGATAATGCTGCATATAGTTAATGACATATCGCTGTACTATCTTGATGACATGGTGACATAGATGGCACACATGATGACATATATGATAGCATGGAAAGTGAAGGAATTGGAGATCACTTGATGATGAAAGACATAACAAGTGGAGACCTCACTTAAAAACACTTCGTGATGTATGACAATGAAGAAGCCCTTGCTGTCCATCACCTTTTGCACTAGTTAATGATCAGTCACATTAAAAAAAAAAGTTTTTCACTACCTTATAGGCAGCCTCTAAATATGATTCCTATACCATCTTTTAGAGCATAATTTTGCCTTTCCAACGAGCCCTTATTTGTCTCAAACCTCCTAGTATTTTGTGAGATAATCAATTTTTAAGTTAAGAAAATTAATTCTAAGTCGACCTGTGCTAGCCTCTCGTGTCGACCCTTCACCCAACAGTCACGTATTTTCGTGAGGATAGACTACTATAAATATGTGGCTAGGATACTCGCATTTCCACAGAACAATGATCTTGGATTATTTTGAAGTTTTGGTGAAGAGTAATCACAGATTTACATAACAAGTAGTTGTGATCTAAAGGCTGAGAAGGAAAGAACTTAAGGATATAACTGTTTGGGTTACCTGTGTCAAGGGTTGTGTACAAATTTAAGACAAGATAATACTACAGAACTCATGGAACCTTAGAACAATACTTCAGTCCACCTACAACAAATCATAATCCATGACAAAACACTTTGGATCACCTACAACATTTCTGTTTTGAGTTTGAGCAACCCGGACTAATGTTACATAGCTTTGAACCAGAATTGTGAGCTTGGATCTATGAATCTAGGGTTGTTCTCTGCTACTAGGGAACTTCTGTGGACATATTTCAACACTCTTATTAGGCTTCTTGTTGCACAGTTCGGTCTTGTGATCTCAGATTGATTTGGAGCTCATATTTGCAAGTTTTTTGTGGACATATTTTTGTGGAGCCCAGATTTGTGGGAGGATCTACAAAAATTGGTGGAGATTTCACGTTGTGATCAATTACCTCTTTGAAAGCCTAGAATTATAGTTCAGATTATTGAACTGCTAACTCAGTTTGAGAAGAACTCAGACCTTTTACAATTTCTTGTGTTCAGACCTCTAGACTGTGAAGGACTCATGAAGAGTTTAATGGCATGAAATATCTTTGAACTATGAAGGGGTTGCATTACTTAGTTACAAGCCTTAAACAGGACCAGACTTATATTGCAGCTAGAACAGTCCTAAAACAAAGTAAAGATTTTGGACTAGTCACATAAGAGATACAACCCTGTGACTGCGTGGAGAAGCTTGGACAGTCACCATTATAGCTTGAAATTGTGGAGCAGTCTAAGGACAGTGAGAAGATTCTGGTGTGGCTTGTTCCAACACTAATACTAGTCATTGGTTAAGGCTTGAACAATGGTTTTGGGAATCATATCTGGAGTAGTCCCGAGGCAGAATTATGAAAAATTTTGGAGTCTCCTTTATAAGACTTATGGAGACCTATTAAAGACATCTTGAAGCAGCTATTGAAGGAGAATTAATTCTTGGAGAATCTCTAGTATTGTTGGAGGTCTCTTGAAGTCTAGTGTGTAGATTTGACTTGTTGATAAGTGAAAACTTGGGCTGCTTAATGAAGACCCCTTGAAGGTTGATATGGAGATCTATTAACATCAATCTTGGAGCAACTTGTGAAGACACTCTTGAAGAATCTTGAAAGACATCTTGGAGTACCTTGAAGACATATTGAAGATCTTGTGGAGATAATGTTGAAGATGATGATGCATTGATGAAGCCATCATGAGGTAACTTGCAGAAATTGTTTGGGTACGATGAAGAGAAGTGGTGACACCTTCTAAGAAGAAAAGGTTGTCATTGATGACGTAATGTGGAGACTACAATGAAGACTAAGTGAACATTGACAAGGCTCGTTGAAAAATACATTGGGAGCCATGAAGTATAACCAAATATATCTTGACAAATTGAAGCAGGAGGTTGGAGCCTCATAGAGACAAGGTTGGTGCCTTGGAAGATAGGGTTAGAGCCCTAGAGGATAGGAGTCCTCAAGAGACCAGGTTGGAGCCTGTACTAGATATAGGGTTGGAGCCCTTGTGGTTGGTGCCTCAGAATTGACAAGGTTGGAGCCTTGGAAGTCCAAGTCGGTGCTTAGAAAATATAGGTTGGAGCCTGGGAGATTGAAGATTGGTGTCTTCATCTAGGGTTGGAGCCCTACATATATTGTACTTGATTTATTGTAAAGAAGAAATTAATAAAAGCATTTATTCTCATTTTTCATTTTGTTTTCTAAATATAAGTGATCTAACTGGTAAAAATAACAATTGAAAAGAAATACTAATTCACCCCCCTCTCAGTATTTCCAACACTTGAATAGATGAATCTATTTCAAGCTATAAATTCTTCGTTATCTCCATATCCCTGTTACACTGAAAATTTTCATCCTGACATACTGTTATGTGTATGGGCTCATTATTACTCATAATTTCCCCCTTTGCAAGTCTAACATATCAGTTCCGCATGTCAAGCCTTGAAAATCAGAGAAAAGTTCTTAAAAATCTCCTAAACTTTGGTGTCGCACTTTCTCTCTATCTTTCCTGTGGTCTCGCACCTAATGTTCAAGTCTCATGCGTACCTGAATGCACTTTCTCTGTGTTATAAGTGCGGACCCCTGTAGAGATCAAAAAGGCGCAAGTAAATTCCAAAAAGCTCACTTTCAATAAATTCTGGAAGCTTCTAGAAAATATTTTGCGGTGGCAGAACCGATCTTGTGAGGTTCATGTATCCCTTACCTTATGGAGCTAACCCCTTGATGTGAGGAGCTTATCCCTTTGGAGGAGGATTCTATCCCTTCATAGTTGGAACATAAAACCTCCTCTTTTCCAATATAAAAAGAGGCATTGGGTAGCCTCAAAGGGGAGTTCAAGCTTTAGAATATTTGAGGTTAAGTGCTGTTAAGATTCAGACTCAGTTAACTAAGACTTTTGTGAGGAGAGATTACATACCTCTATTCGTCTTGGTTGGAGGAGTGCAGAGCTTATCAAAGTAGAGGAGACTCCTGCTTCGGACCCCGAGAAGGCCTGTGCAACATCAAGGCTCAGGTTGTAAGGTTTTCTTTCTATTGAAATTAATAGAAATATACTCATTTTTCTCAATAAGCTGTCAGTTAATGGTTTATTTCATAGATTCCTTGATCACTATGATAAGCATGGTTCATGATGATGTCTATACAGGTGCTATTTAATATTTTTCTTTTTTGTGACTGCAGGTTTACGAAGATAACTCCTTCAAGTGCACGAGGGACAACAATGACTTCAAACAAGCGTTGGACATAGAGTAAGTCTTTTACACCTCTATAGAGATTTTTGTAAATAATATATGCTTAGAGAAAGATTAGTTTATTTGGCTGTTTGTTGCTAGATACTTTTAGTACTAGGGAGATCGGTCTTATCCGCAAGACAGATTAATCCACACAACAAATTGGCGACTCCACTGGGGAAAGAACTTGTTGTTTTTGGTTCTCTTTCTATTTTGATTTGAGGAAACGTTTTTCCTGGTTTTTGATTGATAGATATCTACCTGGGTAGCTTAGGTTTTCTCTGTTTTTGAAAATTTTGAAATCTTTTATGTTTTTCTCTCATTTTTTCGGGGACCGCACTTTGTCTTATTTTCACAGTGCGGGCAGATTCGCACTTTCCTTAAGTAAACAGAGCAGGACCACACCTGTTACTTTTGGAAGCCTGCAGACCCTGTTAAAATTTTGAAAAAATTCAGATTTATTTCTTCAATTTATCTTTATTTTGATTTAGAGTTTTTGGTTTCTGCCCAGATTGATGATTGTTTCTATCAAAAGCCTTTTGTGAATGAATCTCAGCAGTATAGGTGTTTGATGATTTTCTAGAAGTTTTTTGTTTTGGATTGCTTTTCACTTGGTCTTTGTAGTGATTCGAAGCATTGGCAATTTGAAGTACCTCATATTACATTGGTATTTTTGTCTTTTTGCTGAATTTGACCTAATTGTGAAATCATCCTTTATTGAGAAATAGACCTACTTATTTCTTTGCAAATCTTCGAAAAAAACTTTGTTATAGGTTTTTGAATTTCATTTTTTATAAAAAACATATTTGAGTGTTTTTTATTTGTTTGTTATTCTGGACGAATAGATCCTTAGTTTGCTGAATAACTAAGTAAAACATTCTTCAAAAAATCTTAAAGCTTTTATTCAAGTAGATTGTTAAAGTTTGTAGATCTCGAAATTGGTTTTGTAGTTTTGAGTGCTTTTAAAAAATTTGTAGATTTATTTTGAAGGAAACTTGTTTTCGTAGCTTCAAATTTTTGAAAGTGAAAGGATTTTGTTGTGAGCTTTGATAATTTGTCTCATTTTGAGTTATTGTTGAAAAGACAAAAATATTTTCTTTCAATTATTCTTTATGTTCAAAGAAGGAATTTTTTATTAAAAGAATTGCATTCTCCAACTCTTTCTTTAGCTAGAATTTCATTGAAAGAAAACGATTTGATTATCATTTTTTAGGTGCATTTTTAGTGTTTTTGGAAGTCGAGTCTTCACACCATCAAAGTTTCATTTCTGCACCCATTGACTTAAGAAACATCTCGTAAAAGTAACGCTTAATTAAAATTCATCTAGTAATCTTTTTATTTTCTAGGGCTCTTATCACCAACATAGCTTAGGCTAGTATCTTGGAGTAGGGAGTAATTAACTCTCCAAGATAGTAAAAACAAACAAGTAGACAAATCTTGCGGTAGGAGATAAATCCAATTGTAATTTGTATAATCTGGGAAGCTTCTCTTAAAGAAGTCAATCACGAGATCATGTCCGAACCTTTGAGACAATCAATTATGTTTCATTGGGGAAGATAGAAGATTTTGCGCGCATTACAAATGGTAAACCTCGGATTAACCATTGTCGAGGAGCCTGGGGTCACTTGTCGGTAAACCTCGGATTAACCATGTCGAGGAACCTTCAAGGGGATTGAGCTTTGTTACTCTGCCCTTGCACGTGGGATCAGATCGTAGACTGTTCCCCCAGTTGTATTTGTTACTGTTGGTAACCTTAGTGTCCATAAACTTAAGATTATTTCCTAAGGTGACGGTGAAGGAAAGATCTCACTGTAACTGGAGCAGACGTCGACTAGACTCACTTGGACTCTCTGGGGGGTTCTCTTCACATGAGATGGTTTTGTGAGGAAACTTGTGCCAGTCTGTTTCATTAAGCAGGTTTTCGGGGTAACTGTTCCAACCGCCCTTTCTGTATTAAATTTCTACTAAGTTGGATTTCATCACAAACTAGTGTTTTTAGTACGGGCAGTTGTTATTTGTGTGTGGTTTGAACTCTTAGATTTTTAAGCATGTGATTCAACTGTTTGTTTCTTTAGAGACTTTAGGTGTTTTCATTGAAATTATCTTTGTTTGCGTGTGATTAGTTAATATTTAATCGTGGCGGAACTGCCAAGACAATCCCGGAGACTACAAGGGAAACCCCCTGAATATACACCAAGTCAGCTTGAAGGGCTTCGTGCTCTAGTATCATCTAGCAGTGGTAGGATTAGATCAACAGAAATTGGAACTTCATCTATAGTTGTTCATCCTGATCATCAAATACCCACAACAGAACACATTTAAGAACCGATTTTAGTTTCTGAAGTTACTGGTAGTATTTCTCCTTCCAGTGAACTAGTTGACGAACCTGAAATCTCTGAACCTGAAACTGAACCTTTTGTTTTGGAAACATCCTCAGGATTTATTACACCAACTTCTAGCGATCTTGGTTCACCTAGGGTAAGAAATATTGTCACTGACGATCTTCCATCTGGACTTATTTCTATTGAAGAACTTACTGATCCAGATGAAGAGTTATCTCTTCCCGAATCCCCTCAGTTTTTAAATCTTAGGGAGCGTGAATCTATTTTCTATAGCCCTATTCAAACTAGTGCTTGTTATCTATCTTTAACAAACTTTTTAGAGAATCCAAGTCTTTCTTTTCCTCCACCTTGAATTCCATTTCATCCTACACCCAGAGGTTACTATCCGTCATCCATTATGGCAGGAGAGTCATCCATTTTTTCCCAGACACCGGAAGAATTTTTACACAGTAGTCCTTCTGTTCCTTCGGGATATCAGGCTCTGTATGGTACTTTCTCAGGAGCATCTCCTCAACCAATTGAACAAGTGTTATCATCTGGTTTAAGTGGAATTAAAACTGAAACGTCGAACGCAGAGAAAATCTTTATGATGTCTGGTAATATTCTGAATCCTCAACCTCAAGGTAGTCAGTTACTGCCTGGAGGGAAATCTCAAGGAAATCAGTTACCGCCTGGGGGGCATCCTCAAGGTAGTCAGTTACCGCCTAGAGGGAAACCTTCAGGAAGCCAGTTACCGCCTGGGGGGCAACCTCAAGGTAGCTTTTTCCCAGGACAAACTGTGGAATCATATTATTTTGGAGGACAACCTCAAGGACAATACATACCCCAAGGTCAACCCCAAGCTCAATATGCTCCTTAGGGTCCTTATCAACCCCAGCTTCAGTACGCGCCTCAAGGTTATCAACCTCAAGGTCAGTACCCAATTCAAGGTTTCCAACAGCCTTCTGGTCAATCATCTGTTCAACCCTATGTTCAACTAGGCTATGGTCCTTATGTTCAACCTTCTACAGGAAAATACCTAGGAATGAATATGGTGTGGGATCCGTCCCAATATCAACAACCTATGCAGCCTAATGTGCAATTTCCTTCTCAACCTAGATAGCATTTGGTTCTTGGTCCAACCCAGCAACCCGTCCACTCCGCTATTCAAACTTCTGCACCTAGTTCTGTTCAGCAGTCTGGGCCTAGTACACCTCAGACTCCGCCTCAAACTGCTGCAACTGCTGCGACATCTGTTCAAACTACAACACCTATTTCTGGAGTATCTGTAGCTCTGATTTCTTCTATCCCTGCATCCGTGCAAATGCCTCAAGTCTCTATACCCCATTCAGGACCTTCAATTCAGACTTCGGCCCAGATGCCTGCGGGACAAGTTGGTACAAGTACGGTGGTCATAAGTCAACCACAATTCACGTATCAACCGTACCAGGGACAACCTCAATTCGTTCCCGTTTCACAGAATCCAAATTATCAGTATCAATCGTACCCTGGCTACACTTATCAGCAGCCTCAACAACCCCAGTTTGGTCCGGTTAATCCTGTTTACCCGAGAGGTTACACAATTCCTAATGCAACTCTGATTCCCAGTTATTCTGGGTATCCTCCTCCTGGAACTGCTTTGGCTACTCAAGTTTTTCGCGACCCTAACCGTCAGTTACCATTTATTGCAACTTTGGATTTACCTGATTTGACGCGCCTTACGAATGATCCAATTTTCTATTATCCGTACTGGCCGCCAATGCCACATAATTTTCCCAGTGATATACCCAAATTCGAAGGTAAGTCAGGAGAGGATCCATCAAATCATGTGATGACTTATCACCTCTGGTGTGCGTCTAATTCAATAATTTATGATTCAATTCGCTTACATCTTTTCCAAAGAACTCTTATTGGTCTTGCTGCCAAATGGTACATTGAGTTACCACGAGGCTCGTTTAATAATTTCAGTCAGTTAGCAACTGCCTTCTTGACTCATTTTCAGTTGCCTATCAGATACAACAATGGCACGGAACTATTAAATTCACTAAATAAATCTACGTCCACTTATATTTCTGATCATATTCATGAATGGCGACGTAGAAGGCGTTTGGTGAAAGTTTACATTCCGGATCAAATTTTGGCGCAATGGTTTGTTAAATCATTATTACCCAAGATCACTGAGGATGTAGCTAAGGCTGGTGTTGTTACTAAAGAGCAAGTAATTGCTCAAGCTCAGTACCTTGACCTCGTTTATACGCAGTCAGGTACTTTACATGAAAAAATCCCCGATCTTCCAAAAAAAGGTCAAATAGCTGCAGCTCCTTCAAAGTCTCATGTCGCTAATGGTATGATTGGTACAGTAAATACAAAAGCAAGAAGAATTATTCAAAGAATTCTTCTCCTATTATAAATTTACCTGATTCCCAGAAAGGAGAATCTTCCCCCGAAATTTCTGCTGACATTCATGTTGTAGAGACATCTACGACCAAATCTAAATCCGGTGGTAAAAATAAAGGGAAGAATAAAAACAAAAAGAATTCAAAAGAGAAAACTGATAAAAACGAGTCCAATGACAAAAAACGCAAACCTCGCTATCCTTGTTACATTTGTGATGAGGATCATTTTACTAAGGAATGCCCACATCGAGCAGAGGTTGCAAAATTTGTTAAAGGTTCACAACAAACTGTTGTCTTGAAGGATCCTTTTCCAACTCAAGATAGTAAAATGGTTGGTTCTACCTCGAATACCTCAGAAGAACCTATTCTAATGATGTCTCATGTACGGATTGTGACGTGATCACAAGATTATGGTACCAAGAATCCTGTTGATGGTAAAGAAGCAGAATCTTCTAATGCAAACACATCAACTACACCTCCTCCTGTTTTTGGTCTGCTACAGATCGAGAAACCAAATCCAGACTCAATAATCAAACCGCCCGCTAAGGGTGTTCTTCGTAAATCAATTTTCAATCCACATGCGAGAGCTTCTCAGAATTACAACATTTTTGAAGATTTAGCTATTTCCCCTTCAGTAATGTTGGCTTTGGAAGTGTTGTAGTCATGCCTAGCACAGTGTAAATTAATTTTGTTACCCATAGGAGCTGTCAATATTTAGGATTTTAACCTTATAATATTCGATTTATAAACTAGTACACCTCGCCTACCTCATCAAATGGCTTTCCAAATTCCAGTGTTAGTAAAAAACAGACCAATCTTTCGGACTGTGATTGATGAGGGAGCTTCAACGTGTATTATGTCGATCCAGTGTTGGAAATTGCTTGGTTCTCCTACACTCAATCAGTCTCCGACAATTATTAAGGCTTTTGATGGTCGAGGTTTTCACCCTTTTGGTATTTTGCAAGATTTACCCATAGGGGTCGAAGGTAAAACTGTAAATCTAGATGAGGAGGTGGTTGATGCCCCTTGTTACACAGTAATTTGTCATCGTCCCTGAAATCCCCATCTCGCCCATTGGAGGGTCATTTCTGTGACCAATAAGCAGTGTCATGCCTTGCAAATACCATCATTGCATCCCTTTCCATGAGGACAACATTTCTTATGTTGATCATTTCCTGAGTAGACCCCTAAAAACACCTGTTTTTGCCTTGGCGCTGGTAGCCAGTTATGTACTCGCGCCAATGAGGAAAATTAACACTGATTCCACGCGAATTGGCGCTTTGTCCCAGTTAAGCACCCGCACCAATCTGCTTTTGGAATTAAAAAAAAAAAAAGAGGCGAAGTTTCGATTACAACAACTTCGTGGATGTGTCATTAGGAGTGGTTTCGACTGAATAACCACGACCTTCCTCCTTTGGCCTCTTGTTTCCACCTTATGGGGAACCTCCCAAGGGATAAGGCCTCCCTTCCACTATTGTAGGGATCCCAACCTCCTCCTCTCCTCTATAAATATAGCCTTCATCCATTGATGAAGGGGATGAATGGCTGAATTGTTTAGTCTCCAAGTTCCCAAGAGCCATCAGAGCCTTATGCTGCAAGAGCCTTGATTAATTCCCTTAAGGCCAAATCCAAGCAAGGATATAATTTTTGAGACATCCGAAGAGAGAGGTTTGTCCCATCCCCGACAGGATTTTTCGAGACGTGTTCCGCTGGCGACCCTCCGAAGGAGAATTCAACGTCAGGGCTATGGTTGTATTCTTCTTTGATTGATTAATGATAAGCAACTATTGGTTATGGTTCCACTCTTGTTTTTGATTATGATGTTGAGTTATGTCTTCTCTGACTGACATATAGTTGCATTTACTGGATTTTACGCTTGCATTTGTTTTGTTTCTTGTGTGTGCAGGTGTCCGATCACGAAGATCGTGAGGATTGTGATCTTCCAGAGCTAAGGAACAGGAGTGTTACTTTCTCTACAAGCAATAGTGTTGGATTCCAGGTAAGTCTTCATCGCTAGTTGGTTTATTTGCAATTAGGAACCTGCACTATAGCGTGAACGATTTTTTCTAGACCCGGTCTGGGCTAGTAGGGATCGCCTCTGTCCGCAGAGGGGATTTACCTCCACAACACCCCTCTAGATTACAACCTTCTTCTGGGTCATAGTTGGTCTTATGCTATGACTGCTGTTGTTTCTTCGGTATTTCGACTCATAAAATTTCCACATCAAGGAAGGATCGTTACAATAGATCAGTTAACTTATTTTTCATCCGACCCAGCCTCTACAGAAACAATCCAACACGTTGGTAAAGCGACTATCCCTTACAAGGATGTTGGGGTAGGTTTGATTAAAGATTCTGGTTTACTAGGAACTTTTTCCTTTCCTCCTCCTAACGTATCACCTTCTACTGCAACTATTCATATGATTTCGTCAGACACTGTTATGTTTGATGATCCTTGGGCCGTACCTTCGGACTCTGAGTTAGATTCATTTGATGGAATGATGCCTTTGAGTCCATTTGAAATTGCGTATCGGGCTGTACAGTCACTTTCTGACCCCTCTTCAACCGAAACTGATCCAATGAATGGGATCCATGAGGAATCACTTTCTATATCTAGTTCAACCACAACGACATTTCCTGATCTTGTTCATACTGATGAGCAAATTCGTGAACTTTTGTCTGTTGAAGATTTACCATGGGAAGATCTACATCATTGATCTTCGTTTTTACCTGAGCTGAATCATTTTGAAGATGATTTCGCTTCTATTTTTACTGCTGAATATGTCAAAGAACCGCAAAATCCATTGCAAAATCCCAATTCTGAGTTAAATTTGGAAAATATCTCTTGAACGATTCCAATTGACATTTCAGTAAAGCCAGGAATAATTGAAAACATTCATATAGGTGCTTGCTGTACAGAAGATGAAATTCAAACTTATAAAGCCCTATTTCAAGAATTCCGTGATGTGTTTGCCTGGTCCTATGAAGAAATGCCAGGAATTGATCTGTCAATTGTCGTACATGAAATCAAGACTTACCTGGATGCCAAACTGGTTCATCAACGTTTACGTCAAATACATCCTAGAAAAGCTGCTCCTATCAAAGCCGAAGTTGAAAAATTACTTCGCGCAAGTTTTATTTATCCAATTCCTTTAATGGAGTGAGTATCGAATATTGTTCCTGCTACTAAAAAACAAGGAACGATACAGGTGTGTATCGATTATAGGGATATTAATCGAGCTTGTCCCAAAGAAAATTATCCAACCCCCTATATCGATCAAATAACCGATGATTGTGCTGACAGTCAAATGATTTACTTTATGGATGGTTTTTCTGGCTACAATCAAATAAAAATACTCCCAGCTGATCAACCAAAAACAACTTTCATTTGTCCATGGGGAACATTTTCTTATTGAAAACTACCTTTTGGACTAAAGAACGCTGGAGCAACTTTTCAAAGGGCTATGTCTTATGCATTTCATGACATTAAGCACATTGTGCAGCGTTATCTTGATGATTTACCTGCTCATTCATCGCGTAGGGCCGGCCATCTCACTCATTTACGAGCTATATTTATGATATGTAGGCATTATCAAATTAGGCTGAATCCACACAAATGTGTTTTCTGTGTCAAATCGAGTCGCTTACTGGGATTTGTTGTTTCGAAAGCAGGCATTCGCGTTGATCTGTCAAAGGTCGAAGCTATTGTCAATTTACCTCCTCCTTCAACTCTGCTCCAACTCCAAAGTTTGCAGGGGAAAGCAAACTTTTTACGTCAGTTCATTCCTAACTACGCCGAGCTAACAAAGGGTTTTACCTGATTGCTGAAACAAAACATTCCATTCTTTTTGGATGAGATCGTTGATCGATATTTTGATGCACTTAAACACGCGTTGACCCATGCACCGTTATTGCATCCTCCCAACTACAACCATGATACATTTTGTACCTCGCCGCCTCTCATTCCACAATTGGGATGGTTTTTGTTCAGGAAGACGAATCTAAAACTAAACATGTGATTTACTATCTTAGTTGAAATCTGCATTCGACTGAGATTAAATACACGCATGTGGAGAAATTGGCCTTGGCAGCTGTTCAAGCTGTTCAAAGATTTAGACACTACATCTTATTACGCAAAACCATAGTTATTTCTGACTGTAACCCTATGATGTACATTTTGACCAAAAAATTGCTAGGGGGCAAGTATTCCAAATGGATAGTTATCCTGCAGGAATTTGACTTGGAGTTTGAAAAATCCAAGGCAAAAAAATGTTTGGTTTTTGTAGAATTGATGTGTGATTTCCCCTCTACTGATACTGAAAATGTGGCAGAAGAGCCCATTGCGGACGAATCTTTGTTTCTTATCAGTACACTTGATCCATGGTATGGGGATATTATCATTTATCTCCAAACCCAATCTTTTCGGCCTGAAATCTCACGATCTCAGCGACGGAAAATACGTTTCCAATCCCAGCAATACAATATTATTGGTGATACACTCTATCGTCGTGGTGCGGATTCTATTTTCCGACGCTGTCTTACTCATGAAGAAGCTGAGAAGGTTTTAAATGACTGCCATTCTGGGGCATGTGGCGGTCATATGTCTGGGTATGCCACAGCTCAAAAGATATTGCGCGCTGGTTATTTTTGGCCGTCGTTATTCAAAGATTGTATTTATGCAGTCCGGAAATGCCACAATTGTCAACTTTTTGATCGTAAGATGCATGCGCCACCCGCTCCTCTTCACCCTATAATTGATGTCGGTTCTTTCACAAAATGGGGTATTGAATTTATTACATGTAACCCTCACTCAGCCGGGGGGCATGCGTATATTATCTTAGCAGTAGATTATTTTACTAAGTGGGCCAAGGTGATGCCTACATTTTCGGCTGACGGCAAGACTGCTGCAACTTTCGTATTCAATCACATAATTGCTAGGTTTGGTGTTCCTAAAGCCATTATTACAGATCATGGAAGTCACTTTCGGAATATCATGATGACTGAACTGACAGATCACCTTGGCCTGCGCCATGATAGTTCCACTCTGCATTATCTGCAAGCTAATGGTTTGGTTGAAGCTATCAATAAATTTTTAGTCATTATGATTAGATAAATTATTGGTATTCACAAAACGAATTGGCATTCCATGTTATTTTCAGCACTTTTGGCATATCGAACCTCGGTAAAAACATCAACTGGTTTCACTCCCTTTCAACTGGTTTACGGTTTGGAGGCTGTGTTACCAATTGAGTGCGAAATTCCGTCTTTGAAATTAGCCATAGAATTACTTCCAGCTACGTCTGAAGAGGAGAAACGTTTTGTGTACTTGGCTCAGTTAGATGAGAATCGACGAAATGTTGCATTAGCAAACGAGGCTCATGTCAAACGGATAAAAGCTCAGTATGATAGAAGTGTTACCCCTTGAAATTTTTCAGAAGGAGACCTAGTCTTAGTTTATGATCAAGCCAACGATAAGCTAGGAGCTGGAAAATTCGTGCCTATGTGGCATGGTCCTTTCATTGTTAAGCGAAAGCTGGGAAAAGGGGCCTATGAGCTGATAGATTTTGACGGTGTCCCTTTAGATAAACCTAGAAATGGGCTTTATCTAAAGAGATATTATGCTTAAACATGGTGTGGAGATTTAATTAGATTAGATTTCTTTACTGCTGGTGTGTTTTATATTAGAAAAGTGTGCCTAGTTTAGAAGTGTGTTTTGTCACTATTCCTGCTTATCTGAGTTTTACTCTTGATATTGCAGATGTCGACGTCTCTTCAAACTTACATTGGTTTTTCTAATGGTGCTTGTCATAGTACACGGAACATTTCTTCCGCAGCTTGGGTAATTTATTCACCCTCTGACGAGTTAGTATCCATGCATGGGGTAAGCCTTGGTCAAACAACGAATAACATTGCAGAGTATAGTGCAGTGATTGAGTTATTATCTGAATCCATATCTTTTGGAATTCGGAGTTTGATTGTTAGGTTGGATTCTGAACTTCTTGTATTACAGCTCAACAGGGTTTATGCCATTAGAAATCCAGTGTTATTACGGTTATTTTTAAGAGTTCGTCTGTTGGAACGTGAATTTGATTACATTGAATATCAACATATTCAAAGACATTTAAATACATTAGCAGATGCAGTTGCTTCTAGTATGATAAATCGACATTTGCAATGATAAAAATAGTAAATCAAACAACATTCATAACATGTACACATATAGCCGGTAAATAGTGATGTATCATAGTATAGAAGTGTTTTAAAAAAATATACATCGTCTTCGATCATAGGCGGGAAACACCTTATGATCGGTAAAAATGGTAATATAAAGGTTAAAAGTACGAGTCTACGACATGATCATCCCATCACTGATGGTGATCACGATAAGAGACCACTACCCGGGCCACCCTACACAGGAACCTCCTAAAAAGTCTTGGAACACCAATCACGTATCTCTGTAATCTGAGAGGAATCTCATTTATGTCCGTCTCTGGAATATCTAGAGTCAGACGCTCTAGGTGATGCTCTAAATCAGACAGGATCTTTGCTGATTGGCCTGCTGGGGCTGGTACGGCTGCAACTGGTTGTCTTCTTTCATAAGGTTGGAGATGGGCTGGTTGCCGTGGGCCCACATCTGCATTCAAAACTTTTGATTATTAATTTCAAGACGATTAAAAAACAAAAAAAAATTAGAATTATAAATTGTTGAAAATGATTTTACCTGATTCATCCCACTATTCCCCTGCTGGGAGAGTCATCTCTCAGTCACCGCAGAAATCTATCCCGGCGTATGGAAAATCATCTATAACAAAAATTTGGCGTTCCAGCCAACGAAAATATGAAGGAGGAAATCGAACAATCTCAGCGCCCTCAATACCATGACGGGCCATCAATGCAACCCAACGAACCATCCTAGGTTCTCGAGGTCGACCAGCATCGACAGAAATAATCTGCGGAGCTAACATGGGAATCCTCTCTAGAGCAAAGGTGACTGCAATGGATCCATATCCAAAGTTATTTAGTTTGCCATTTTTCACTCTAGTTAGTTGGCCTTTTACATTAGCCAACACAGCTTCGCACCAGTTGAAAATGGTGCCTCGAAAACAGTCCATAGAAATGCGCATCTGGGAACCGGTAGCCACATGAAGTGCTGCACTCCCACACAGTCTGGTAACAGTAAACGCAATAACTTTCAGGTCGGGATGGATGGTAGTTTTTATGTCAATCCGTTTGTCCCTGGGGTCTGCCTGATCATTACAGAATTATTGTCGAAGACTAGCGACAGTCTAGCCACCTGGCCTAGTCCCAAAAAAGGAAAGTTGTTCGCCCCTCTTGGACAAACCAATCAGAAAATAAATATCCTCCAGCTCGATTTCGAGCTGGTGGCCACCAATAATGAAAAATTGGTCCTGTACGTTCCACCTGTTTACTAGCCATGTTAGGAGGTCTACCTGTTCCCTCATGCCCTGAATGGCCCAGAATTTATATAAACCGCATGCTCTTAATGCTTGCATTATGGGAAAATGGAGCATTGCGGCGTCATCCACGTCCTCATGCTCACGTTCTCTCCAAATCAACATCTTGTTAATCCTACAATGCATAAAAATATGTGTTAGAACAATCTAATTTGAAAATTTTTGGGTGGCAAATGAGAAATTTGGTTTTGGAAATTAAATACGCGGGGACCGCGCTTTGTCTTCGTACATAGTGCATAGGAATGCACGTGTGCTGTGGGACAAGTGCGGACCCATGACTTTTTTCTACATAGGAAAAATTCAGGGTCCGCAGGGTCCATGTGTTTCACCTGCGAACCTCCGCGGGCGATTTATTAAACCATATTTTCCCCTTAAAAATAGAGTCTAGAGCCTATAAATGAAATGCAAACGGATGAAATACAATATTAGGAGGTCGTGGATTACCTGTGACTAACATTTCTCGATTTCGTCGGACGGATTTTCCAAAATATTCACAGGAACTTTTTTTAACCCAAAAGCTTTTACTTTTCACTCTAAACTTGAACAGTAAAAATGAAGTTGAAAAGTCCTTTTTATAAGTTTTTTCGAATAGATAAATTTTTAAGTTTATTATTTTTCACTTTAAAAAGGGTATTTTTGAAAGCATTTTTACTTATCTTAAACATGTATGTGTAATGTTTCAAGTTTTTGTGCAGAAATTGGATTTTTCAGGAGAATTGATCGTTTTTTCAACAAAGAGCATACTTTTATCACTTTTTCAGACTTTTTCAAAAATTTTACGAAAAAGCGAAAAATTGGAGTCCTCTTTTAAGCCCTTTTCAGACTCTCTAAACATGAAAATATTTTCGAGTACTTGATTATTCAAACTCGTTAAAGTAAATGAATGATCATCCCTTCAGTATAAGTTTACCCCTTTTTCGGACTGAAATGGACTATTTACGAAAAAGGTATACGATGACTAATTACGGTCAATAGAGTTCTCTCTTGCATTATTTTAGCCTTTTTCGGGATCGAGAGACTAAATTTACGAAAAATTACACCCATGGATTTTGTTATTGCCTAAATCTACCTCAGGCTGAAAAAGGTAGAGTCCAGGGTAACATCAAACCACGCTCAGTCTGGTAGCTAGCCCTACTAGAACAGGAGAGGGCTCTCTCCGGGTCAATCTCAGCAAAAATAATCAATAGGGCTTGAGATGACTTAAAATAAAGGCTAATTTTAGGCTAGGTATATAAGTAAAGGAGTTTGATTTTGATTTTGGGGGTTTTTGTTGGATCAAAGGGAAAGGCAGTTTTGGGTGCGGGGATTAGGCCTAGTTTTTGCAGAGTTCTGATTGGGGAAAGGAAGGCAATTGTTTTGATGCTTTAGATTGAATGAATAGATGGTTCAGACCGGTGAGGAGCCAAAGAGGGAAAGAGGCTTTCAAGAATCCTCTTCAAACAGATTAAAAAATGGAAAATTAAACAAAACTAAAGGCAGAGCAAAGCAAAGCTAATGAATTCCACCTTTATCACTTGTTTGTTTAATTTTAGAAGAAAGGAGAAGGAAAATGATACACATAAACTTCAGTGAACTTAAAATTACATAGATAAAAACACCATCAAAATGCAGAGCCACATGGATCCCAAAGAGTTCTGCAAACCCTGGTCTATTCCTTTGCCAAAATTGGAGAGATGAAATGTACAATGAAGTGCTAAGCAATCCCAAGAGTCCAACCCTGAAAGTGACTGAATAAATACATGATATAGACAAGTATAACTCATTCCCTTGCCTCTAGGGGTCGAGCTCATCATTCTAGGAGCTGTTTCAACCATATCTAAACTAAGAACTGAAAAATAGGCAATGAAACAACTTGCCTCTATATGATAGGAAACTGATTCATTCACTTACATTTCACTTTTTGGTGAATGAATCTACTAATATGAGTAAAAATGTGCCAAAATTACATCATGGTCATGAAATTACATCAAGTTACATCAAGAGTTACATGAAAAAGTCAAACTGGCCAAAACTTGGCGAAATTCTAAGTTGCTGAGTGAAAAATAGGCCAAATTTCTCTATGCGCTGCGCCTGAAATCTCTATGCGTAGCAAAACTTTGAGGCTGATTTTGAGGGCCTTCCCGAAGTCAAAATTGAGCATAGGATAGCTCGTTGGAAAGCCCTATCTGTCTACTTTCCAACCCAAGTGGAATTTTTGGATTTGGTTTCAATTTACCCCTCCAAAAGGTCAGTATCCCAACACTTATTCCTGTGTGTGCAAAAAGTGGCAGAAAGGCCATTTTTAGGGTGTTTTTGAACCTTTAGGCAAACCAAAACTTGTCAAAATCCTTAGGTAATCCATAGGCATGCATAAATTTTGATGAAAAATCCAGAAATGCAAATTTTTCCTCTAGAAGAGCTGCCAATTATAAGCGCGCGCCAAGTGGTGCTACGCGTCGGGTGGAAAAATCTGTGTTTAGGCCAAAAAATTCAAAATTGACAAAATTTTTCCCAAATTTCTTGAAATTTGGGCTGAAGGTCCCTCATCAAGTGCTATGCTGGGCCAAAGAAACTTGGGCCAAGATTTGGAGCCTATCATGCCTTTTGCGACGCTTTAGTGCCCTCCTTAGCCTTGCCTTCAGGATCTTGATCCTCGCATTGCAAACATGATGTCGTGCCCAATAATGGTTCTTCATGTGTCTGAGCATGTTATTTTCCTTGTTTTCCTTTGCCAACAAATTCTCAAGATGAATGTTGACCCTCTCAAGCCAAGTCTCTCTATCAGCCTCAATCGCCCGCTCAATGGGTGTCATCTCTGTTGGGCTTCTTCGGGCAACTTTCCAGTTCTCACGGATTTTTTGAAACTCCATGATCGTCTGCTGATCCTCTAAATTTTTGTTCCACTGCTCCAGATAGTTTATTATCCATTGAGCTCTTTGCAATTTTTCGGTCAATGTGTCGATCTCAACCTTCTGTTCCTGAATGATCTCTCTCAACTTTGAGCTTGGAGAGCTCAAATATTCATCAATCAATATGAAATCAGTATCCTGACCTCCTGAAGGGCCCTCATCCTACATAGGCCTCTTACCTCTGTCCAGTACCTATATCTGTGCTACTGATGATGGCAACGAGACCCCTTCCACCCCGGGTGGAGATAGTACTCGTCGGGCTGCTGCAAATAATCCTCTCGTGCCTCTTTGATAAGTAACAAACACCGGCACACTGATAGGCTCTGTCTCGGGACCTTCAGGCTGATGTGAAGGTTCACCTGCATCATGAAAAATCTCTGGAGGAGGCTGAGGGGCTGTGAAGAAGTCATGGGAATTGAAATCCTCCCATGCAATACCCTGCAATCCAAGCTGATGTACAACAACAATCTTGATGAGTGCATAGTGATAAATACTGTTGTACTGCTGCTCGGGAGTCTTCTTCTGCACAGGAGTGGTCATTCGCTCGATGTTCCAGCACATGAAATGAGGTATGTTCACCATCCTCACTCTAGTGAAATGCATCAATAATTTGATGTGGTATGCATAGAGGCGTGAAAACTAGCCCTCACAACTGAAGTATCTGATAATGAGTCTCATCAAAGGCGCATAAGATTCCTTTAGGAACCGGAATGGGAACACCCTGCTGAGATGTCTCACATAGCTAGGCCTGATGTATGGTTCATAATGCACTCTGTCCACCTGTTGTCTTTTGTTCCACTGTTCACCCACATTCGGTATTCCTGTTGCTTGAGAAATGGTTTCTGGTGTCAAGTTGAAATTCACACCAGCAAGAGTTACCTGAGCGTCATGCAAATGTAAAACAAACAAACGAGCCAACTCCTGATGATGCTGAATCCTAGCAATCATCTCACAATACTGATAGCATGACTGCTCTCGAAAACATGCCATGGCAAGTGGGCAGGCCTGAAACTGAGTCAAAAGAGGATGTAGAAATTTGCTGAATAATGATTAATTATCCACCGAGACTATCCTGATCACATACAATTCGAATTCATATGCAACACATAATCTCTTCCACTCAGATCATCAAACATGCGGAAATAAAATCAAGCGATAACACATCAAATCATCATACACATTAACACAGTATGTATGAGGAAAGCTTATAGCTGAAAACCCCGCAGCTATTGTGTATATTATAATGGAGAAATCATGTAACAAACTCAGTACAATACTCCTCACAAGTACTCAGTACTTTCTCATAAAGTTACACACAAACTAGCTTGGTTTTGAACAGTTTACTGGTTCAAAACTCACCGCCAATTGCCTTGCCTCTATTGCGCAATCATGGCCTGTCTATATAGAGATCCAAGGTTAGAATCTCCTTGGCTTGACAACACAATCATCATGGGAAATTCCTCCAAGTGTGGTGCAAATCTCATGCACAACTGATGTCGCCACTGATAGCTAACTCCACCCTTTCATCTACCTCTTTCACTGGTCTCCACTGAACTGATCATGCACTATAGTGAACTAATGAGTTCTTGAGTTTAATAATGAGTTACTAATTAATGAATTAAATAATATTTAATTCACTCCACTCATAACTAATTGATTATCTAGTTAAACTAATCTCAATCAGTTCAACTAAAATAAACAGAACACAACTCCACTATCTATCTCATTAACTCCTCCAAACTTCTACCACTAAAGTCCAACTGAAGTCAACCATGCATGATGCCATAAAACCCTTGGGAACCACGTGATTCCTCTGTCAGATGCATGAGCCACTTCTTTAGCTCGAACTGAAGTGCTCCAAGAGAGTAAACTGCTGTTTATAGTCTAAATATTATTAGGGGTAAATAATATTTGACTTCCCTGTTTTAAGGAGAGGCAGTCTAAAAATAGACTTCGACCTCTTTGACCTCAAAAATATAGTCTCATCTATTTTTACCAACATGACACATACTTCAAGAATCTCAAACTGGAATCCCCGAACCATGCTCCATATGTCTAAAAATAGACATAGTCTAAAAATAGATTTTGCGCCAGAATTTGCCTGCGGGCCCACTTAGTGAAGGCTACTTCATTTCACTAAGCTCCATCATCTTGCTGCATTTTCAACACTCCCTCTCAGCAAGATATGGATTATCTGCAACCCCTATCCTGCCTCTGTGGAATTCAAACTTGCTCCTGGTGAGCGCCTTCGTCGGGATGTCGGCATCCTGATCCTCCGTGGGAACATATGAAAGCATCATGATTCTCCGCTGAACACAATCTCTGATATGATGGTACCTGATGTCGATGTGTTTGGACCTATCATGAAATACTGGATTAGCCGAGAGTTTAATGCAACTCTGGTTATCACAGTAGATCACTGTAGGCTCCAAATGCAACTTGAACAATCCTGCGAGGATCTTCCTCATCCAAATAGCCTCGCATGCAGCCAAGCTAGCTGCCATGTACTCGGCCTCTGCTGAACTGAGTGCCATGGATCTCTGCTTCCTGCTGTACCAGGAAACTACTGTCGACCCTAATGTTGCAACCTTCCAAACTTCTTCCTGGGCTCTACAATTCTGCCTAACCGCATCAAGGAAGCTGCAGCTTCGCTCCATCCTCCTGTCTGTACCACAGACCATATCCCGATGTGCCACTAAGATAACGCAATACATGCTTGCCTGCCTTCCAGAAGAGCTTGGTAGGCTTAACCATAGCTTGCGAAAGCTGGTTAACAACATAGCATATATT
Organism: Pinus albicaulis; assembly: GCA_034641835.2. Classification (NCBI taxonomy): domain Eukaryota; kingdom Viridiplantae; phylum Streptophyta; class Pinopsida; order Pinales; family Pinaceae; genus Pinus; species Pinus albicaulis. The sequence continues at coordinate 344,556,411 of CM076581.1, read as the reverse complement.
GGGTCGTGTATTGACCAGATACATAAGCGACCCCACCAACTGTCGATAGACAGTGGCATCCACTACCTCCGCTGAAGTAGCATCCTCCTTCCTCCAACCACCAGGAAGAGGAGTGTCAACAAGCTTGCAGCCATGCATGTTGAACCTCTCCAGAATCTCCCGGGCATACTTGCCCTGAGAAACAAACAGTCCTCCACTGCGCTGCCAAATCTCCAATCCCAGGAAATAATGAAGGATGCCCAGGTCCTTCATCTCAAACTCTCGGGCAAGATCCTCCTTGCATGAAAGTATCAACTGCTCGTCGCCAGTCAAAATCAGATCATCTACATACAGTACGATGATCAACAGCTTCCCCTCCACCACAATCTGGTACAGGTTTGGATCCGCCTCACTTTTGGAGAATCCAAGCCCGGTGAAGTAGCTGTCTATCCGAGTGTACCAAGCACGAGGTGCTTGCTTCAGCCCGTACAGTGCTCTCTTGAGTCGGCACACATGCGACTCACTCCTGAAGATCTCAAAACCTTCAGGCTGCTCTATGTACACCTCCTCCTCAATAACTCCATTGAGGAACGCAGTCTTCACATCCATCTATCCATCTGATGAATGTGCCACCCCATCTGCGCTGAGAGAGCAAGGATCGTCCGTATGGAAGAGTACCTTGCGACAGGTGCAAAGGTCTCCTCATAGTCAATCCCCTCGATCTGTGAAAAGCCACGGGCGACAAATCTCGCCTTGTACTTCTCCACACTCCCGTAAGCCGCCTGCTTCACTTTGTAGATCCATCGCAAACCCACCACTGATTTCCCCACCGGTCTTGGGACAATCTCCCATGCACTGTTCCTGACGATCGAATCATATTCTTCGATCATGGCATCAACCCATGCGGGTTCCTCCAGAGCTTCCTCAAAAGAGGATGGCTCCGTCAAAACACATTGACTCACAAGAGCCATGTATCTAGTGTACCGATCCGGTGTCTGTCTCTGTCTGCGCTGTGTTGTAGGTGGTCCTACAACCTTCTCTGCATCCCGAGCCAGTCGCTCAGCTTCTGTAGTGCGCATGCGCCCTCTGATGGTTGGCGCTGCCTGGGTGGTTTCTTCCACCTCCTGGACCTCCTCTTGTGGCTGATCCACATCCGGAAGCTCCTCCTTAGGAACTAACAGCTCCTCATCTGCATGCAAGTGTAGCTCCCTCTCAAGCGAACACTGCATGGCTTTCTCCTCCTGGAATTTTATATCCCGTCGCACAACAGTCTTGCGAATGTCTGGCACATACACCCGATAGTTGTGAGGTGTATCAGTGTACCCCACAAATATTCCAACTTCAGCAGTTGGATCCAGCTTCCTTCTCGCATCCTTTGTCACATGCATGTAGACAGGAGAACCAAAAATCCGCAAATGGGAAATATCAGGCCTCTTGCCAGAATAAGCCTCCTCCGGTGTACTCATGCCAAGAACCTTGTGAGAACAACGGTTCTGCACATACACTGCTGTATTGCATGCCTCAGCCCACAAGTGAAGGGGTAGGCCCTGATCATGCAACATCGCCCGTGCAGCACCCACGATCGTTCTGTTCTTCCGCTCAGCCACCCCGTTCTGCTGTGGGTTATGGGGTGCGATGAGCTCTCTCCGAATCCCTTCTGCGTTGCAGAACTCCTTGAATTCAGCCGAGATGAATTCACCACCGTTATCACTCCTTAGAGCAATCACCTTCTTCCCCGACTCCTTCTCGACCAGTGCTTTAAACTCACAGAACTTCGCGAATGTATCGCTCTTCTTCGGCATGAAGAAGATCCAACACTTTTGAGAGAAATCATCAACAAAGATCACATAATACCTGTGCTTTGCTGTCGAAGCAACTGAGAAAGGACCACACACGTCTGTGTGAACTCTCTCAAGGATCGTCGTGGCGCGACTATCCTTCTCGTGAAAAGTGGCTTTCACATACTTCCCTAAAGTACACCCCTTGCACTGATCTGACTGCGCAAGGGTGCCCTTAGGAAGTCCAGTAGAAATCTGCTGCAGAATCTTCAAAGCTCCATGGTGAAGATGGCCCAATCTCCTGTGCCATAGTTCGCCCTTATCATCCCGGCTCACCACTTCTCCCGCCTTGCATGCCATAGCTGCGCAGTCATCTACCTGCAACTGATAAAGGTTCTGAGTTCGAACCCCTATCTTCCGGGTCTCTCCAGTAGTCTTACTGCGCAGGAAGGCTTTTCCTTCGTTGAAGACCACATCATACCCCTTATCCTCCAACATCGCCATAGAGATCAAGTTCTTCTTCAATCCAGGTACATGCATGACATCCTTCAATACAAAGGGTTTACCATACTCCCTCTGAAAGGATATGGTACCGATACCAGTCGCACTGTATCTACCATCATCGCCCATCTCGATGTGCACACCCAAATCTTTGTCCTCCGGATCTGAGAACAAATCCCGATCTCCCGTCATATGAAATGACGCACCGCTGTCCAAGAACCACACCGATCCCATCACACTTGAAACCAAGCATGCGATCAGTGAAAATTCAAGCTCGAACTGTGAAGCCAAAGCTTCTCCATCTGTAGATCTTCCCGCTTTCTTGTTCTTCTTCTTCTTTGGACAATTGGTAGCATAATGTCCGTGATCATGGCAGTGAAAACACTTCACTTTTGCCATATCCTGCTTCTTGCCCTTTGCACCAAAATGAGAGGTTTTCTTACCCTTCCCTTTCTTTGCTTTGGCCACCAAAGCACAATTTTCTTCATCAGCTCCCTTTGATGAAGATCCATCTCAAGTAGTCCTCCTTATCTCCTCCTGCATGAGATCTGCCCAAAGGCGCTCCCATCCCGGCAGCTTCTCCTGACCATTGACACTATCTTGATATGAGTGCCAAGCCTTCGGAAGACCAAGGAGAGCCAGGTCGACCATGTCCTCGTCTTCGACAGTCACCCCCACACTTCCCAGCTCATCTCTGCACTGAGTGAACTTCGTGAGGTATTTGGCGATACTGTCGCCCTTCTCCATCTTGATGTTCCTGAGCTTATCTTTGAGTGCTAGCTTCCTTTGGTCACTCTTACTCTGGAATAGATCCGTCAAAGCTTTCCACATTAAATATGGAGAAGCCTTTCCATGCAGGCTGGATACAATATGATCCTTGACGCCCTCCAACAGGATCCTTCGACATTTCGCCATCTTCTTTTGCCACGCTTCGACCGCAGCTGCATCAGTGGGCTTTTGGACATCCGTATCTACAAACTCCTTCAGACCATTATCTTCTAATACTACTTCCATGCGATCCTTCCATGCAACATAATTCGAACTGCCTTCAAGAGCATATTCGAGTCGCAAACCGTTGAAAGACATTTTCAACACCGGCATCAAGAAAACAAAACTGCTGCAAAATTTCGAATTCCACCTCAAAGCTCAACCGCTCTAGATCTGTGAGAACAAATTATTTCTAGCACAGAGATTGACTGCAAGGGGAATTTACCAGACCTTTCACTTTCCGAAGAAAGATGAATCCGAAGGCTACCTGGCCCGCATGCAGACTCTGTCTACCGAAATAAGTTTGTAATCACTGTGATGATCAATATCTGCTTCAATAGCTCCGATACCATGTAGAAATTTTCTGAATAATGATTAATTATCCACCGAGACTATCCCGATCACATACAATTCGAATTTATATGCAACACATAATCTCTTCCACTCAGATCATCAAACATGCGGAAATAAAATCAAGCGATAACGCATCAAATCATCATACACATTAACACAGTATGTATGGGGAAAGCTTATAGCTGAAAACCCCGCAGCTATTGTGTATATTATAATGGATAAATCAAGTAACAAACTCAGTACAATAATCCTCACAAGTACTCAGTACTTTCTCATACAGTTACCCACAATCTAGCTCAGCTTTGAACAGGTTACTGGTTCAAAACTCACCGCCAATTGCCTTTCCTCTATTGCACAATCATGGCCTGTCTATATAGAGATCCAAGGTTCGAATCCCCTTGGCTTTACTGCGCAGTTTTCATGGACAATTCCTCCAAGTGTGGTGCAAAACTCATGCACAATTGATGTTGCCACTGATAGCTAACTCCACCCTTTCATCTACCTCTTTCACTGGTCTCCACTGAACTGATCATGCACTGTAGTGAACTGATGTGTTCTTGAGTTGAATAATGAGTTACTAATTAATGAATTAAATAATATTTAATTCACTCCACTCATAACTAATTGATTAGATAGTTAAACTAATCTCAATCAGTTCAACTAAAATAAACAGAACACAACTCCACTATCTGTCTCATTAACTCCTCCAAAATTCTGCCACTGAAGTCCAACTGAAGTCAACCATGCATGATGCCATCAAACCCTTGGGAACCACGTGATTCCTCTGTCAGATGCATGAGCCACTTCTGTAGCTCGAACCGAAGTGCTCCAAGAGAGTAAATTGTTGTTTATAGTCCAAATATTATTAAGGGTAAATAATATTTGACTTCCATATTTTTAGGAGAGGCAGTCTAAAAATAGCCTTCGACCTCTTCGACCTAAAAAATAGAGTCTCATCTATTTTTACCAACATGACCAATGCTCCAAGAATCTCAAACTGGAATCCCCGAACCAAGCTCCATATGTCTAAAAATAGACATAGTCTAAAAATAGATTTTGCGCCAGAATTTGCATGCGGGCCCACTTAGTGAAGGCGACTTCATTTCACTAAGCTCCATCATCTTGCTGCATTTTCAACAGAGGATTACTATGTGTATTTTAAATTAATTGGAGACCGTGTTATTAATTTGGTCTTGTATGTGGATGATATGTCGCTGATTGGAAATGATGAACAAATTATCCAATATTCGAAGACCCAATTGTTCTCCAAATTCGACATGAAGGATCTTGGTGTTGCAAACTATATTTTGGGCATGGAAATTAAGAGATATCAAGTAAAGAGGAAGCTTTGGTTAAACGAGAGGAAGTATGTCGAGACAATATTGCAGAGGTTCAATATGCAGGATATTAAGTCGATGAAGGTTCCTATTTCTATAGGTGTAAAGCTATCTGCTAAGTAGTGTCCCAAGACACAAGAAGAGGATTATGATATGTGTCGTGTTCCATATGCAAGTGTAGTGGGTAGCCTAATATATGCAATGGTCTGTACTAGACTAGGCATTGCACATGCAGTGGGAGTATTGAGAAGGTTTATGTCAAAACCAAGGAAGGAGCATTGGAAAATAGTGAAGCGGGTTTTCAGATACTTGCGTTGCACTAGTGATTATGGTTTGCGCTACCAGTGAAGACTAGGATTGGACATAATTTTTGACATTCGTGGTTTTGTTGATTCAGGCTGGGCTGGAGATCTGGACCAAAGAAATTCTACAAGTGGGTATGTGTTTAGCCTATTTGGAGGTGCAGTCAGTTGGATGAGTAAAAGATAGTCTGTAGTGGATCTTTCAACTATAGAGGCAGAATACATGGCAGCCACTCATGCAAGAAAGGAAGCAATTTGGTTGCAAAGATTGTGTTCAAGTATGGGGTTGCAACGATCTATAAGGATAGACAGTGATAGCCAAAGTGAAATTTTCTTGGATAATAACCCTGCTTATCATTCAAATAAAAAGCACATTAATGTTCAATATAATTTTGTGAGAGATATGGTTGAGGATAAAAATGTGTTGCTGGTAAAGGTGGACACTTTCAAAGAATGTTGCAGATGCATTGACGAAGTTTTTGAGCACTCAGAAATTCTCTTGGTGTAGAGAAAAAATGGGTGTTGCAGGGCTGGACTAATGACTAATCTCTCCCATGGCCCCCTGCGGAAAGAAAACAAAAAGTGGAAGAATGTTGGATATGTGTTATATTCTTTCCACGATTAGTTGCACGTGCCTAACTATGGTTTTGTGTATGATTTTGCACATGGTTTTGGGGCATGATGGTTTTCAACCCCCGGTATTTTGTAGATCTAGTCAAGGGAACTACGATTATGTTCTAATCCAGGGTTAATGGATTGGGGTTTATCAATGCTTTGGCATGTATATATATGTTTTGTAACACTAAAAGGAATATAATGAAAAATCAAGCTGGTAGTACCTATTTGGGATCTAGGGGAAAACCTCTGTATATCTGTTTTATGTTTTATGCTCTCGCTATTTCTTATTTTATGTCTTTAAGAATTCATTTTTAGATAATTTCTGTACAGGGTTAAAAACTACACATACCTCTTGTTGGTATTTTTTCAAACTAGGTAAAACAAATTGAATAATGTTCCATACATGTTGGGTAACAATATTTGAATCACCAGTTACCTTAAGTACCTATAACTTGAGGTCTATGGCTTTCTTTAACCCCAAGATGAGTGCTTCATATTCAGCAGTGTTATTTGTGCACTCGAACGCTAAGCGACATGATAATATATACCTTTCATTCCAAGGGTCGATAAGAATACAACCAGCTTCAGAACCGTCTTGAGTATTAGAACCATCAAAATATAAGGTCCAAATATCAACAACTACCGAGCTAGTTCCTACAGTAGTATTATGTAAATATATGTTACAAAGTTCATTTGCACCAATTGGACTGCAAGGAAGGATCTCCAACTCTGTATTTGATGGTATGGGTGATGGTTGCGCTTGATAAAACCCGTGGTCGACCTCTAAGAAACGATTTCCAAAAATGATGTTTGCAAAGCCAACTGGCTCATTATGTCCCTCAAGTGGTGTTACAACGTATTTCATGTATTTTTCACTTTCCACTCAAATTTGATTGTTTCTGCCATTGTTAGGAAGTCATAAATTTTTTCAGTCTGTTGAGAAATACCCTTGAATTTTTCTGGATGAATCTCTATTCATAAGCAAACCATAGGCTTTCGATATGTCCAAAATAACAATGTTAATGCACTGGTGAACTCTATGGTATGATGAAAAAAATATGATAACATTATGAAGTTCACCAAATTCCTTGACCAATGATCTGTATAGCTGTATTATTTAGACATTGATATTCTCCCATTTGGCATTAATATTCTTGGCAACATATAAAGGAATAACATGTGCAGATGCTCCTGAATCAACGATGCAATTGTGAACATTGTAATTAAATATTTCAAACGTTAACACGAAAGGGGGGCAAAGAGTGTTAGCATTTAAACTAGTAGCATTGACTACAAATTCAATAATATCAAGAGATTAATAAACATAAATTAAGAAGTGGAAACTTCATTACCTAATGGAATTTGTGATGAAAATTCTTGGATTAACAGTGTTATTGCCTAAATCTACCTCAGGTTGAAGGAAGGCAGAGTCTAGGGTAACATCAAACCATGCTTAACCTGGTAGCTAGCCCTACCAGATCGGGAGAGGGCTGTCTCCTGGTCAATCTCAACAAAAAACAATTGATCAGTGAGGCTTGAGATGAATTGAATAAAGGCTGATTTTAGGCTAGGTATATATGTAAAAGAGTTTAATTTGATTTTGAAGGTGTTTGTTGGATCAAAGGGAAGGGCAGATTTTGGGTCTGGGGAATGATCAGTTTTGCAGAGAGTTGAATGGGGCAAGGTAGGCAATTGTTTTGATGTTTCAATTTCGAATGAAATGGATAGCTTAGACTGGTGAGGAGTTGAAGAGGGCAAGAGGCTTTCAGAAATCCTCTTCAGACAGTTGAAAACATAGAAAATTAAACAAAACTCAAGGTAGAGCACTGCAAATCTAATGAATTCCACCTTTATTACTTGTTTGTTTAACTTAAGAAGAAATAAGAAGGAAGATGATACACATGAAACATCAGTAAAATTACAATCACAGAGAGAAATAAATCATCAAAACAAAGAGCCACATTGATCCCAAGGAGTGTTGCAAACCCTGGTCTATTCCTTTGCCAAAATGCAGAGATGAAATGTACAATGAAGCTCAAAGCAATCCCAAGTGTCCAACCTTGAAAATGACTGCAAAATTACAAGATATAGACAAGCATAACTCATCCCCATGCCTCTAGGGGTCGATCTCACTAGTTTAGGAGCTGTTTCAACAAGATCTAAACTAAGAACTGGAAAATAGGCAGTGGAACAGCTTGCCTCTATATAAAGATAGGAAACTGATTCATTTCAGTTACAATTCACCTTTTGATGAATGAATCTACTTCCATGAGTAAAAATTTGTCAAAATTACATCAAGAGCCAAGAAATTACATCAAATTACATCAATATTTTTACATTTTGAGATAAGAAAGTAAAACTAGCCAAAACTAGGCGAAAAACAGAGTTACTGAGTGAAAAATGAGCCAAAATCCCCAATGCGTCGCGCCTGAAATCTCTATGCGTCACATCACTTTGGAGCCGATTTTGAAGGCCTTCCTGATGTCCAAATTGAGTGCAGGATAGCTTGTTGGAAATCTTAGCCTGTCTACTTTCCAACCCAAGTGTAATTTCTGAATTTGGTTGCCATTTTCCACTCCAAAAATGAGTTTTCCCAACACTGCTTCATGTGTGTCCAAAAAGGGGCGGAAAGGTCAATTTTAGGGTGTTTTTGACCCCTCTAGCAACCCAAAACTTGTCAAAATATCTAACCCTAAAATGACTCTTTTCCAACTACGAGACCAAAAATGACTGTAAATGATTTTAATGAACAGAAATAGGCCAGCAAGTAAAGGACATGAGGGACAAGAGTGACAAGCCACTACCGTCAGATGATCCATGCTCCTAATGGAATGCAGCTGACTGGATTGAGTGAGACACCTAAAATGAAATGCAACAAGAGAATTTTTATCTCTGACGGAGGGATGAATATACCGACACTAACAAACAATTCACGTTGTTTTGTTATCTTTGTGAGCTCAAAGATTGAGGAGTTGGCATAAGCTCTTTTCTTATCCTCAATAATTTTGTAATCAATACTTTCATTCTTAACAAGTTGTTCTAAAGTATCAAGTGGTGTAACTTTGTTAGAAGCTTCAAGAGCGATGGAATTATTCTTATTTTTAGTGGAAGTATTCTTAGAAGGAGGAGCACTTCCAGACATACTCTTCAAACTCTGAGAAGGATTAGGAGGTGGTAAAATCCTTCTCAATAATTTCCTTTAAACTTTTTCTCATAAATAGGTCCTTTGCTCCTCAATTTATACCATATACTTGTTTACTAAGGAGGAGCCTCATTCACTGGTTGTTCATTAGCACTTTGTTTATCATCATTATATAGGATACCAAATGTATTAACTTAATTTCCAACACTTGAACTTTCCTCGATCATAATAGATTCATTTTCTTCTTCAATTTTCTTAGAATATTCATATTCTAAAAATGTATCTACGAACTTAGTCATAATATCATTCATGTTCTGATTCCATTATTGACATGTCTTCTCTAAATGCTCCTCTTGATGGAAATTGCAAAAGTTATCCATGCCCCAATTTTCAACATTAAACACAACATTGGAACTCAATTATTTTAACTGGTTGATTATTATTATTGTTCTTAAAGAGAGGCGACTTGAAAGACTTATTGTTGGAAGTTTCCTCACTTTACCTTCTCTTGAGTTCATATACTTCATTAGTAAGCAACTTCAAAGATTGGCCAAGATTTCCATATCGTAAGGATATTTCTCTTTGGATTTAGTGGAAGATGCTTGAGTTTTCTTCCCAGTATATTTGGAGTCCTTAAAATATTCATAATCATCAATGGACCCAATAGAACGCAAGTCTTTCTCAACAACAATCGCTTCTGCAAAGTTCAAAGCCAGTGTACCCTTTGCAACTATTTTAACAAATACAAAAATATTAGTAGGCAAGGAAAATGTGTAATAATAATTGGTGATAGAATCATGCAGTTGAACATATGTGGGGAACTTATTCAATAAATGTGTAAATCTTTGATTAAAATCCTTCACTTCTTCCTTGTCCCCCATCTTAAGTGTTATGCGGAGTTGTGATCTACGGATAAGCCAAATTCCCTAAGTGTGGTGCTAGTCACTTAGAACAACATGGGAAATAATTACTATCACTTTCTCTAAAACAAGCAGATATACAAAATGGTGAAAGCGCTTACTTGTGATTCAATCATTTCTCCTTCTCCTTCTCCTTCTACCGTTCTTGCCATTGCTTTCAATCCAACTCAAAACACGAGATCGATTCCTGCAAACACAAACAAAGAACAACAAACAACATGCAATATACAAATATCTACTTATCTTAGTCAATCAAATTAATTATATATGAAATACATATGTCATTCAATAATCCATTGCACAAGAAATAGAGACGTATATATGGGAAAATGAACAACAATCTTTATTAAAGAGTAGAAGGGGAAGGTTACAACCAATGATCGATTTTTTGCCAACCATCTCCAGCTTCATTCCAGCCTCATCACATTCAACATCATACCAATATCATATCAATACTTTCACTCTCTCAAATGAGAATCAAATAGCATAACTTACCAAATTTATTCCTTCCCTAGCACTAGAATGAGTGCTCAATTTATAGGGAAAATAATGGTAGTTTCTCAATGAATGCCTTTCTAATAATAGGCAATACATGTTCCCAAGTTCAGAGGTGTTATATGGACACTTGGATTCAAATTTTGACAAATATGGACTCTTCTAGAAGGCATTGGCCATGTGGAGATTCCCGGAACAATGATAATTCCGCTCCTAGGTGACCAACGCACTCTTGAATGTCGGGAAGTGCACTGCAATGCACACTTGAATGGAGGATTTGGCACTGCAACATAGTTAGTCCCTTTAGAGGTTGCGCTAGTAAGTCAGTAAGTGACATAACATATACTTCAAACCCTTGAAATCTCACAATAGAAGCCATGAATGAATTTTTCTTCTCTTAGGATGATATAGAAACCGAAATATAAGGGGATGATAGACCCTATTTCATTGGTCCTGGGGATGATGTCCAGTTTGACTAGGTAATGGGGATGATGCCCAAATTGACCTATAACAACTGCCCCCTAAATCATGAAGTCAAAATAATAATAATAGTATTTGGATGAGATGCTTTACGATGCGATGAGCTAGAACTGAAGTGGAGCGGTGACTTGCATCAATATTACAATACATTACATCATGATATTTTCATCTTGATCACAAATTGCTGAGGGAGGCATTCCTGTGATCAATACATAATATATCTAATAACATGTACATAGTTCAGAAATTCATCTACATTGGAATGTTGCCTAATACAGACATGCCTACAGATATAGGTTCATGTTCAGATGATGATCTGTATGTAAATTCATCATACATATGATGTGTACAACAATCCTGAAATCGTAGCTCGGATGGATGAAACTAGATTCGGGGTCTTCTTATCTCCTTCACTCGATTGTTTGAGTGCAAGTCTAGCCATGCGAATATATGATTTGTAGTCGAACATGGTAAGACATCATTTTATTACCATCTAATTATGTGAGTTGTTAATCAACGCAAGAGAACCACCATTGATATTAATGGCTCTCAAGGTATTGCAGTACAATTTGTAAGGCGTGAATAGATGATTTGATGTCGAATGCCAAACAAAATATTTCGGTCAAAGGTCCAGAAGAGAGAAACTTGTCAATGATATAACAAGCCTCAGGGTACTGGAAGATGATGTTTCTAAGTAAACTTCCTGGATGATGAGCTGATGCCAACAGGAAGCCACTTTATCGCGAAACAGGAGTTACTGATTTCAGAGATAAAATGTGACTTGATGTCATTGAAAGCATAATCCATTGCTCTCTGAAAAGTTTCCCCAACGTTATTTAAACCAAATGGGAGCTTCCGATAAGAAAATGTGCCCCAAGGATAGATGAATTTTGTCTTATATTGGTCCTCTGGGTGGATATTGATTTTATTGTAACCAGAAAATCCATCCATGAACACAATTTTTTCACATTCGGCATAATTGTCAATAATCTGGTCGATAAAAGGGGTAGGATAGTTGTCTTTTGGAAAAGAAAGATTTACGTCTCGATAATCGACACACAATCTTATTATCCCTTGTTTCTTCATATCATGAAATTTTTTGGAAAGCTGATCAGTTAACTGAACAAGGTAAACGAAACCAACACGCAAAAGTTTTTCAAATTCTACTTTAATGGCAACGCCCTTCTTGAGATGAACAGAACGATGGCATTGACGTACCAATTTGACATTATGGTACATGTTAATGGTGTGTTCAATGATCCTAGCATCCATGTCTGGCATTTCCTCGTAATATCAAGCAAATATATCACGAAATTCACGAAAGAGAGAGGGATAAGTTTCGAGTTCTGATGGAGAACAAGACATGCCGACATGAATTTTTTCTACAATGCCAGGTTTGGTCGAAATATCGATAGAAATGGTATCTTCAATATTTGATAAGTTTCGCTCAGATTAGATTGTGTTAGTCATCAGTATTTTTACTTGTTATTGATGACTAGTTTCGTTAGCTGAGTTTTCTAGAAGCTAAACTCAAAACTGTCAAATCTTTCATCTAGAAAACACCCCAAAACAATTTTTGTCCTCCTACCCCTTCCTGTCAGCCTATGATGAGAAAAAACCCTAGTTGTCAAGTCCTATCTGGTTTCAGTAAAGTAACCCTATCTATAGCTGTCATAGTTGTAAATTATTTTCTCTCATGCCATTCACTATCCAAAGGTTGACGAAGTGTCTGCAATTCTATCCCTGGTCATCTTGTCATTTTAAAATCTGATCATGCCTAAGAAAACTCTCAGAATCTGTCAAAATTGTCCCTAAGTTAGATAGTGGTGTTTAGGGAGTTTTTCCTTGGCTAAGATATCCTAGGCCAAAAAGCCTCTGTCTAGTACCAGTCAACCTTGAATTAGTTCCTATTCTTAAAAACAAGCATTGTTCTATCCATAGGTCGCACACCACTAAGAGGTCATTTTGTCTCATTCCAGAAGAAGTTCAACAAAGATCCAAATCAAGAAAAGAGAAGGTTTGTTGCTATCTGAAGAAATCTGCTTGGATCAGGCATAATCTCCATGAAACACCAAAGGAGCTCTCCAAGGTTCCAAAGCATCTGTTTTTACATCTCTGCAGGGTTGTAATTAAATGATGATCAATATACAAAGGAGGGAAAAAAAGGCAAGTTCAAGCAGGTTCCCCTTGTTGAAAATATTTTCCATCAATGATCAGATGAAGAGCTGCAAAGTGAGAGCAGCAAGAGTACATGTTATAAATCCAAAAGCGGCTTGAAAAATAGAGATCACTCATCAAGTCACAATGAATAACAGGGACTGAGTAATGCTGATCAATAGTGCTACATAATCTTTCCAAAGGTCATCATGATGTAGGACATAAGAAGACAACTCCTTCTTATGTTACCTTGAACCTAGGATGTGAACATCAGTCAAAGGCAATCTCAATATACCTCTGAAAACCCAGTCAAGGGAAAAGAGAGTTCAATGATACCTATCAGCAGACACTCTCCATGCATTCTTCAAACAAATATACAGAGCAAGACACAATGATTGAAAGTAGATTGAGACCCTGTGTTAAAGAGAACCTCCTTCAAAGAGCAGAGGGTTAGAAACACAGTGATAACCTCCTTCAATGATAAGTAGAGGGTTAAAAGATACATTGTTGTGACCTCATTCAATAATAAGCAGAGGGTCAGCATGTTTAAAAAAAAAAAAGTAGCTACAAGAGATTATTTTGCGCCATCTCCTCCAAAGATGAACAGAAGATGCCTAGCAGGGTTCAATGTTGTGTTTGATAAAGTTTCTGTTGGAAAGACTAGTTGAGGAATAATGTTGGAGCAATGAAAGTTTATAGGTTGAAAGCCTATGTTACATCAAAATTAAGTAGTGACATAATGGTGTTAAAAACCTCTGATCTCATTTTTATGAGAGCCTCCTTCAAAGTATAATCTAAGGATGGAATTTTTTACTAAGAACAACCTCATCTAAATAGTAAGGTGGTAGAACAAGCTTGGTTTTAAATTGACCTCTGCAACTGATATAAAGAGACAGTCCACCCAGATGATGTATATGAAAAAGGGAATTCTTGTTTTGAAACAGATACCTTATAGTTTATAAAATACTTCCTCCAAGCGATTAATGAAGGGAGAGCACCAAAGGTTACTTCCAGCTCAGTTAAAGGACAGAGGGCACATTGTAAAAATGGCTGAAACTTTCATTGTTTAAAGACCTACTTCACAAAAACAAAGGATTTTCATTGTGGTTTGGAAAGGCTGCAATAGTGGTTTTTTATAATAATCTCCCTTGTTGACAAATCAATGAAAAACACAGTTCTTTTTAGCCCCTTTCACTTCACAAAACAATGAATTGGCATTATGGTGTTAAGATGGCTACAGTAGTGTTTTTGTGGTAACCTTCTTGTAGACTAACAGTAGAGAAAAACATAATTGATATAAAGGACCTCCTTTATGAAAAAGGCAACCCCTCACCATTGTGCACAAAGTCATTTTTTGAAAAGGAGGGTTACAAAGGCTTTTAAAAGGTGATGTCATATTTTAAATAAAAAAGGAGGGGAGGAGTTTTTAAAAATCCGCATTGAGTATAAAAGGCATGGATCCAATGTTCATTTTCACTTTGCAAACCGAGCCACTGAGGAAAAAACAAGTATTGAGAAATTTGAATAATTTTTTGAGCTTGATTTTTTGCGCGGTGCGCTTGTACAGTTGAGCGGCGGGCTTGTAGGCATCCGACAGAGGTTTTAATACATGGGCGTGATGCACCTGTATCGCTGCACGGCATGCCTGTGCCAGCGTTCAGTGGGCACCCAGAGCTGACCCGACAGGCTTGAACGCGGCGCGTTTGCCCGTTCAGAGCCCGCCCGGCCCATCAACCACTTTTGAACGTCGGTTTGCTGCCCAGGCCAATGCTCAAAAAGGCCCTCAAAAATGGCAGAAGACCGAAATTTTCTCAAGGAAATTCATCTAAACAACATCAGAGGACATAATTAGAAGGTATTTATTTTCTTCTTCGCCTAAAGTCTTGGCTTAAAAAAGATTCAATCAGGTTTTCACAAGGACTAATCACAGTCTTACAAGGAATCCAAACATTGTTAGTGTCAAGAGTAACCTGTCTGTTTAAAAAGACAAAGGAATAGTGTGTAAAGAAGGTTTGTTTTTCAGTTTAAAAGGGGTCCCTCAAATAGTGATTTTCAAAAGAAAAAACATAGCCATTTTCAAGGATACTTGCCTGTTGAGACACCAAAGAGAAGCAGTGATAAAAGAGAAAGACTTGTTTGCCTTTAAGAGAAACAGTGATCATTAAAGAGGGACAGAGTTTGTTTAGAAGGCCTTTAAATCAGTGACAGGGAGACTATTGTTTTGGTAAAACAAAATGATCTTCATCCAAAAAGGATTGTTTTGCTAACCTTAATAAAACAACGATGATGAGGGTCATGACAGTCCTCAAAAGGACACTTATGATGAGAAACAAGACAACCCTCAAGCAAGTAATGATGATTAAAATCAAACACCAAACATTGAGCATTCCAAAGAGGGAAGTGTTGAGCCTCAAAATTGTGCTTTCTTTCATTCCATTTTACCTCATTTTCCTTTGTCCATTGCTATCCTAGACCCAATTGATCAATGAATATAGTTAAAATTACTTCTAGAATGATTTACATGACTGACTTGCTAAGTTTGTGATTTTTGCCATTGTAAAGCATTTTGACCGGAACTAGCTGCAGAATGCAGACATTCCGTAGCTAACCGGCGATTCTACAGCTGCCTTCACGTTTGAGTATGTTCCAGGTGGCCTCTCAAGAAAAACCGCATATGGGCATAATCCACGTCATGTCTACATGGTTCGTTGCTCATCATGGAGGAAGAAACAAATTCTGGGTATGGTTTTGGAACGTGGGAACACATTTAGGAAAGCAGACTTCTATTAGGACTGTCTCAGTCCAGATGTCTTTTTCCTTTTCACGCAGCCACTTCAAGAGTCCTAATGTGATTCCGATAAGGAAAGACAATGTTCCTGAAGTTGTTTCAAGTTTGTTATTTACATTTGTTATATAAACACTTGGGAAACCGAGAGCTAGGCTAGATTTTATGCTAGATTTCATTCTAGATTTTGCTTAGATTCTGTGCTACATTTCTGAAGACGCAGAGTGCTATGTTCAAGTTATTTCATCTTTAATGAAGCAGACAGTGTTGTTTTGAAAGCGTGATTTAATTTGGAGTTGAATTCCGTCAGGTGGTAGAGGGCCCCTGCCTCTTGCACGGATTTATTTGCGTAAATTAGATAAGTATTCTAGTTGCCTTTACGTTTTTGAATTTGAATTAGTAGTTGTTTTAATTAGCTACTGTAGTTGTACTCATTCTAACTCTTCCACAAGAAGAAGCTCTTCCAAAATATTATAATGATGAATGGGAAATGGCTATAGTATTGTAGGATTAGAGGTTGAATTCATAGTTGTTTTTAATTAGCTACTGTAGTTATACTCATTCTAACTCTTCCACAAGAAGAAGCTCTTCCAAAAGATTATAATGATGAATGGGAAATGGCTATAGTATTGTAGGATTTAGTTGTAATTTTTGTTGTTCACTATCACAGTTACACTTGTTATAATCACTCTTCCACAAGAAGAAACTCTTCCAATAAATTCTTAAGGAGTCCAAGACATGACCGTGATAATGAATGATTTAGTTGTGTGTTTGCACTAAGTACCATCTCTGTTCTTACTCTTAAACGCTTGTCCAAAATATCATAATGATGAGTGGGATATGGATATGATATCTTAGTTTTTCATGGCTTTCAGTCTTTACATTTGCATTTGCACCCAATTACACAGTCAGAATTGTTCTAAAATCTCTTCCAAAAGAAGGAACTCTTCCAAAATATCAACAATGATGGACAAACAGACTGTATAATTCCATAGAATAATGCATGATAGCATAGTTAGGATACTCCGGAGTTTCATTGCACTTAATTCCTGTTCAGTTATTTTGTTTTGGGTTTGATAATGAATTGTAGTTTAACACTGTTTTAGGCTAGTGACATCTTAGGTTTGGTTGTAGTTCAACTCATTGCATTTGCACTCAACATTCAGTTGTCATTCACTGCACATTAGATTACTTCAGTTGTTAAGATTAACAAAACAACCTTCATTATTTACAAACCTCTTCTTGTTCTAAAATCCATAATTGATTCATCACCATATGAACGGAAGACAACATCATTTTAAGGCCTGAAGTACCTCTGCAATTTCCTTATCATTTCATAAACAGAGCCCTCCCTCAAAAGACTACTTTGAAAAGAAATCAATAACTCTTGAGTAAGGTTTTGTGACATTCAATTAAATTGCAGAATAGAGTTAGGAATTAGCTTTAGAGTAGAAAATCTTATGATGATATCAATGTTTTACTCCAAACATACTTCAATAAATCTCTAATCAAGGACAAGATGTTGCATCATTATAAGTTAGTTGTTTAAACTGTTTAGTTAGGAAGATTTGCATGCTTAGTTGACCATGTTTCAAGCTCTCTCAAATGCCTTTGATGAAAGAATTTGACAAGTTTAGTTTGTGTTTTGAATCATTTGCTTAAAAGTCATTATCAAGCTTTGTTTCTGATTGGTCATAGTTTAGATTTGATTCTGTTTTAAGTATTGCATTTGTATCAGTCATTTGTCATCAACCAATTAGGTTTCACTTTGTTTCTAATCATTAGCTTCCTTCCATCAGCTTTCTAGTCATCTTTCTTGTGAACATAAAACCACCAAAAGACCAAAAACATCATAAATCATCACAAAAGACCAAAAACATCACAAAACACTACACACAATGCATTAGGAAACAAGCACCTAGGTACATACGGTACACTTCACTTCAGCAGTTTACAAATCCTGGTTGACAATTAAATGAGCTCAGTTTAGGAGACTAGATTGAGACCAAAGAGGGAAGCATGGAGAAAAAATACCAAATCAGTGACCATGAGCATAGCAGTGGTGAAGAAAAACAAGGAAATATTCAAACAGAAGAAAACAGTGACAAAGATGAAGTTGGAGCAAATGATGATGGAGGTAGCAAGGTAAAAGACCAAGTTGAGCAAGTACAAGTAGATAAACCTCCTCTCTCTTCTCCTCCACATAGCCAAGAGCATGTGTTAGTTGCCTCTCCTAAGCAAGGGGCCATGACTCTTCCTCCAAAAGTGGCCAAGCCTAGAAACACTAGATCAACAAAGAAGAAGACTACTCCAGCAGTGACTAGCAATGTCATAAGAGCGATGAGGAGTAGAGGCAAGCTTCCTAAAAAGAGCATTGTTGAATTTCCAAAGAGGAAGAGGACCAAGAAGTCTATCCAAGGCAAGGGGAAAGAAAAAGAGGAGAGTAGTCATGAAAAGGAAAGGGAGTTTGATATCATACAGATAGACAATGATGATAGTAATAATGAAGCTAGAATCCTTGAGACTCTTTTGAAAAATAGAGAAGACCAAATTCATGACCTACAAGCTGATCTGGAAAGCTCAAAGGACTTCATACATGTTCTACAGATGCAAAACAAACAAATGAGTGGTCAAATGGAAATTTTTGAGGCCCGGGCTTTCAAATACCAAAGGGAAGCCTCCAAAGCACAAAACAAGCTTGAAGAGTTTATGGGTGAATTTGAAAATATTGAAGAAGAAGAGCAGCCAATGAGAAAGAGGCCTAGGACTATGGGACTCAAGAAATCTTTGGAGAAAAAGAAGGAAGAAGAGGCAGCCCTTGTTCGATCTTATCCTCTCACTCATTTGCTCGCCCAAGAAATAGAGAATGAAAAAGAATCATGGCTTGAAAGGGAAAACAAGAATTTGGAGGATAAGTTAGAGAAAGCTAACAGAGACTTGAGTCTACAAAAGAAGATGACCGGGCACTACAAGAAGTTGAACCAATTTTCCCGAAAAAAGCTCAAATTTGCTCAAGAAAGGCTCAAGGCTGCTTGAAAGAGGTGACCGGTAGAAAAAGTGTAGAAAGGTACATCAACACTCGAAATATTGGCCTCATCTTCCTTACATGTTTCTAAGAACCCATGAGGGGCTTGCTCGCCACAATTGAGCAAATTTCGACATGATCTTGTTTTTTGACATTTTTGGGCTTAATTGCAGAAAATCATGGGCTCTGCCATTTTTGTTTGGAGCATCGTCAACTGTTGAGAGTGGTATCATTAGATGCATTAAATTAAAGGGCATCTAATCAGTAAATTTCAGATCCAAAGGATTTGTTTTGATCTCCCAAAGAGGCGAAAAACAATGATTTTTTGACTTTCTGCCTCACATATCAGCAAGGGCTACTTTTCTGGTTTTTTTACTCAGTTCAGTTTTTGAAAGACTTCCCTACATCAGTTTGGGAAAAATAAAGTTGTTCCAGAAAGTAGACATCCAGGGCTTTCCAACGAGTCATCACAGGCCTCATTTTGACATCGGGAGGTTCCTCAAAAGTGGTCTGCAAGACAGGAAATTTTCTGCTGCTACGTTCCTGTAGCATTTTGGCAAAAAGGTAGTTTTCTGTAGTGGCTTATCGAAATGTGCGTTAGGCATTTTTTAGCCATTGTCAATAATAAAAAGTCAATATTTTTTCATTTTTTAGCATTTTATAGATATTTTGAAGATATTTTGTGCCTTGGGCTTTGCAAAGCCTCAAGGACAAAATTCGATATTTGTTTTTAGCCTATGAGCTTCTAGTCAGTTTTGTGAAGCTTATCTTCTCATTCTCCTATATAAATCATGGAGAATCATTGTAATATTGTTGGTTGAAGATTTGATAAACAAGATGGACTTTGAAGAGCTTAAGAACTTGACTGAGCTTAGAGCAATATATGTTATGAGTTTTGATGATCAAACTTGTTTTATGGAGTGAATAGCTTGACTTGCTTGCCTAGATGATGGAGAGAATCTATGTGCAAGATTCCATGGCTTGGTAAATGGTATTGTACTTATTTTCAGTTATGTTTTCGTAGTTTTTCACATATGTATCCATGCTTCTTTCTTGTTGTAGGTCAGTAAAGAATAGTTTGAGGTATGCCGATGTTGGCTCATCAAATTTCCTGATTCATTACAGCTTCTATGTTTTCATCCTTCTTGGTCATGTCAAAGGATTCTTAACTACCCTTTGGTCCACTAGGAACTTGTTATTTATTTCCTTAATGATTAATATGACATGCTATCTTGTTTGATTCATGGTATGTCCTGCTTACTCATAGCTGTTTAAACCTCATTAATGAAATCTCGTTTGAAGTATTGTCTATCTAGTTTAAATCAGAGAGGTCTTGTTTCGATCTTGCCCTCTAACTATACTTGCAAACTTATTTCAAAGTTCTCATCAGTTTAAATGTGTTGCTTAGGAGTTTCATTTTCACATTTTGAGCTGTTGGTTTGTCTTACATGTGTTCTCAACCACTGAAGGTGATCTTCCCAAAGTTAGAGGATCTTATACTTCTATGCATCACCTGAATGATTATTTTATGCATCTATCAGCTTGAGTTTGATTCATAGTGATTAATTGTTAGCCCTACCACATGAGTACTTTCTGTTTAAACTATTTATGCTTAAGATCCCTTTGTCTTGCACAAACTTGATGTTCATCTCACTCCATAAACCACCTGAAATATCCATTCACTATACTAAA
Source organism: Pinus albicaulis (assembly GCA_034641835.2). NCBI lineage: Eukaryota > Viridiplantae > Streptophyta > Pinopsida > Pinales > Pinaceae > Pinus > Pinus albicaulis. Next base: position 344,535,859 of record CM076581.1, on the reverse strand, counting down.
TTGGCCTTGCAGTACACCCTACCCATTGTCTTGACATCCTTGGCTTGTCGCTTGACCCCATAGCCCTGTTGATCTCATTTTATTGTTCTATTTTGATTCACTTGATTAGTTTTTCCTCCAAACAACTAAAAAAAAAAAAAAAAAAACACACTTAACAACTAGCCTAAAATATAAACAAACTAAGCGAACAAGCTCACATCCTTCGCTTCATTAGAGAGAGCCCTCTATGAGTCCAGGAAGGCTAGGTCCTAGGGCTCCAAAGATTGGTTTGATGTTACTCTGTCATTTGGTCCGTCAATCTACCAAATCACGGGAACCTAGCATAATGGCGATCACGGTGGGACTTTTCTGAGTACATAGTTTTTAATACCTCTCACAAACTCAGTAAAACTCTAACAAATTCAGTGAATCTGCCACCTTATTGCAACCCTAACATAATGGCAATCATGGTGGGACTTTTTTGAGTTCATATCAATCTAAAACATCTTTCAAGACTCACGGAAAGCCCCTATTGAACTAAGCACACTATACTATTGAGCCACCTCATCGCCAAACTAACATAATGGCAATCACAGTGGGACCCTTCTGAGTTAGTGACAAACTAAATATACCTTAGAACTTCAAAAATCCCTTGGCTCAAGAATATCCAGTGATTATTAGCCACCTCATCTCCACCCTAACATAATGGCGATTATGGTGAGACTCTCTGAATTCATGACTGTCTAGAAAATTGTTATTGACTCATTAGTCCTTCAAGATTAAATCATAAAATCAACTGATAAAGCCATTAGAGTAAACTCTCTTTGTTTCATCACCTTAGCTAAGTGCTGAAAACAAATTTAGGACACTCTTACAATTCAGACTACACATTAAAAACTCAGAAAATAACCTCACAAAAACATTTATTTTTTAGATTGACTGTTCATATCAGTTTTGGTGGTGGACCATAGACAATATATCCTCAAAAAACCAAAATATTTCCACATGGCGACTCCACTAGCCTCCAGTAGGCCTTTTTGAAAACTTTTCTAAGCTTCCATAAACTATTATAAGACTGCTTTACAAACAAACTTGAAAAGTCTAAGAAGTCTTAACCATACATTGAGCTAGTTTGACAAAACTTAGAGAAGACAAGTTGTTGAAAACATTCATAACCTTTAGCCTCTCTAAAGTTTGAATCTGAAACCTGGCTTCACGAAGAATTCATACCAGATCTCATTTGGACCTGAATCCTCCTACCGTAGTTGATGACCCAGAAAATATTTTGTGGCAAATTTCTAAGACTAGTAATTTAATTGCCGATAGGAGCCTTCATAGAGCAAGCTCTATACCTGAAAATCTTACATCCTTGCTAGACCAAAATTTTGACTTGCACCATACAAGAAATATTTTTAGAACCAAGTCACAGCCTAGCTTTGACCATTCTGATCTTGAGCCCTTAGACTTACAACAGAGTTCTAGCGGAGAAGCATCTCCTACTACTCCAACTTATTTTCAACTCCTCCACCACTTTAGCTCTTTCCATCCCAAGTCTACTCAAAATTAGTTTGCTGGTCCAAGCACCTCTAGCACTCACTCACAACACCACTGTGAAAATCACTTCATCTCACGTACCAAATCATCCACTTGTAAATTTACCAATACCACCCATCATGGCGGCATGGTATGCACCCCTAGTGTTACCTCAGCCTTTGGCACCTTTGCCAAATGACTATCAGTCTAGGATCCCACACTTCACCGGGGCCGAATCCACTACTGCCCAACAACATGTAGATAGAATTAATGATGCTTTTGATTACATGGAATTAGATGAAGAAACCATCAAGATGAGAATTTTTGCCCAAAGCCTAGGAGGCGAAGCTAAAAAATGGTTTAAAGGCTTAGCTCCTCATAGCATACATGATATCTCGTCATTATACCAAAATTTTATAAACAAATGGGAAATCAAGAAAAACCCACTTCAAGTCCTCTCTGAATATAATACTCTTAAGAGGAACACAGGAGAGTGTTCAATACTATTGTACCAGATTCAATAGTTTCTATAACGCTCTCCCTCCTAACATGAAACCTCCACCCGGCTTAGCTCTAGCGAAATTTCCAGAAGGTTATGATCCGGATATGACATATCAGCTAAGAGAAAGAGAACCTACATCTCTAGAAGAAATACAAAAGGGGGCTATTAGCGCGGAAGCAAACCTTGCTGAAAAGAGGGCTAGGCTGAGATCAGAAAAGAAGGTCATATACTGAGATGAAACCTTTCCCTCTACATCTTCTTCTGATGCCAAAATAGACAACCTAGAAAGAAAAATGGAAAGAATGATAGAAGTAATGATGGAAAGAATAAGTCTCAGTGATAGAACACCTCCTACGGACAACCAGCCAAACCCACAAACCAGAAACCAGAATAAAAACTTTAGAAGGGACCCACCCCAAATCAAACCAAGAGACAGTGATCAGCAAATCAGACCTCCTTTCCAAGATAATTATCTTGATGAAGGAGAAAGAGACATTGAACATATTGAGGAAAATCATCTAAACCTGATAGGCTTTGATAGTGAGGGTGAGGTTTATCTCATGGAAGAAGAACAAGGTTTCTTCTCCTCATACTAAGATGAAACTGACTATGAAGATTCTGAAGACCCTGAAATTGGTTTACAAAATTCCATAATGGAATTCCATAGGCAATATGATCTCAGAAGTAAGAAAAACCAAGAAAACATGAAGAAAAATTAGGAAAACTTTAAAAAGAACAATTTAGATTTTGCTGTCAAGAAAAATCTTGAAGCTATTCTTAAAAAACCAGCAGACAATGTTAATGTTATGGCTAAGAAAACTAATCTACACAAAGACAAAACTAGCCAATCAAACATCAACCCAAACTATGCCAGCACTTCCACCAAAATTCCTGAAAATACCATCCTGAACAAAGCTCCACATCAAAATCAAAAGGACAGATCAGTAGAGAAGATAATGGCTGAAAAAGCTGATGCAAACATGTCAAAAGCTCAAGTACCTTTCATTTTCAAAGGAGAAATTGCTAAAATCAAAATAAATATGCCCCTAGCGTGCGACACCTTGCACTTAGCTGATGACAATCTCGAATTGTTATTTGGACCAAAAATTGAAGGAAAGTATCAAGAAGGAACCACTCCTCCTTTTTACATCAGCTTGAATGTACATGACCAGATCCTACATAACGCTATGCTAGATTCTGGTGCCTCTCACAATCTCATGCCTAAAGTGATAATGGACAGATTAGGCTTAGAAATAACCAAACCTTACAAAGACTTGTACTCTTTTGATTCGAGCAGAGTCAAATGTTTGGGCCTAATCAAAGACTTGTGTGTAATTCTGGCACAAATCCCAGCTAAACATTTGGTTATGGACATAGTGGTAGCAGACATTCCCCCGAAATATGGGATTCTTTTATCTAGAACCTGGTGGGCTAACCTCCAAGGAAACATTTAGTTAGATATGTCTAATGCTACTATTCCTGTTTTTAACCAACCAAGAAGATTATACCGTGAATCACACATGAAATATATGGTCAGTAGTCAAGAGAAACCGGAAAACATACCTCTTTATTCCATACATTCAAACATGGATTCCTTCATCTTACACCTGGAAGATGACACTGATGAAAACACAAGTGAAACTGAAACCAGTTCAAGCATAGTATCGCAGCCAGACCAACCTCTGTATGATGAATTTGATACTCAAAATTATCATGAACAGATACACTTGCATTTTGATGAAATAAAACTTGATTCACCAGAAACTAAAACTAAAAATTCAAAAGAAGTAATCATTTTAAATTCTCAAGCAAGTGATCTCAACCCAATACAAGTATCAAACACACAATTGAAACTCTCTTTTGATTTAAAGCCACTAAAGGATTTGCATAACACAACAACCTTGGGAAACCAAAAGCCAGAAAGCCTCATGTTCTTGCCATATCTTAGCGCCTCACCCTCTAAAGATTGCAGTTCTCGAAATGAAATGTTAGCCATTGCTAGTGCTTCGATAGATCCTAAAATGATATTCACTAGTTTCGATGATAAGGAAGCTAATGAAAATAGTTGTGAAAAACTTGAGCTGTTTAAATTACCTGGGATTTTGTCTCTATATCAGAAATTAAGGAATACAATACTAGACAAGATTCTTCACAATACAAGCAAATGCCGGAAAATGAATAAAAAACACCATAGAAATGATGTCTTCTCTAGATATCATCCTTTCAAAAAAGAACACAAAAACTCTGGTCAAACATGGTCACTCAAAAAGAAGACAACTAAACACAGGTTATGTTTAGATTTTAGAAACATAAATAAACCTCTCATAAACAACATTCATTCCCTTCCAAAAACTGATCATATCATAAGAAAACTAGGAGTTTCTAATCATGTGGTTTTGAGTGATAAATTTTCAGGATACCATCGAATAATTCCACTTCAAAAAGATCAGCTCAAATATTTCTTCAAATATACTAGTGGCAACTTCATGTTCAAACCAATCTGTCCAAAATCAATGAACACCAAAGATGCCCTCAGGAAAGCTATGTTCCCGGTTCTGAATTTCCTTGTCTTGATGTACCTTGATGATGTCATCATATGCTTTAAAAATGAAAAAGAATATATGCATTATTTGAAAAATATGTACAACAAAAGGAGAAGTGGAGATCAAAGGTATAAATAAGTACAACAGGAAGACACAGGGTTGTTTAGAGATTCATGCACGAATCCTTATGTTATGCTTACAAGAGAAAATTTTCCAATTTTTTCTTTTCAAGAGCTAAGTGGGCCAAGAGCATCAGGAGATCCTTATGAAGATAAGATGCTCAAGTTTAACTATTTTCAGGAGTTCTAGTTTCATATTTTTCAATCATTGTACATACCATTGCTTGAAGAAATGAATAAAAAAAGACAAAATACAAAAACAGTAGAAAAGTAGAAAAAGAGGTCGGTTTGAAAACACCATGAAAAGCCCCATGTTCAAAAAATAGTCATGCTGAAATTGTGCAAGTCTAAATGCCACTACTAATGCTCAAAAGATATCTTGTTCAGTTATCTAGCCTAATCATAACTGAGCATGTTTTAAATTGATTGCTAATAAGTTAGTGAGAGAGATGATAGTCAAACTATGTAAGCTTGACTTATCAATGAAGTAGATTAGGAAAAGAATGTTGGTTACACACGCTCAAAACATAACCAAAGAGAAAAACAGGGATAAAAAACAATTTGTATATCTTGGCCCTGATTTTTCTAAGTTTCATCTTGTACATAAATAATGTTTGTGTGCAGCTTGTTTTTATGCCGCAAACGCATGACAAATCAGACTGTCTAATCCTGATTTGATCGTTTTTTCAATTTCATGCTTTAGACTAGTGAATGAAATCTTGTCAAATAGCTTAATCTTGACAGTCGATCATAGTATAGGTAGAGAAACAAAGGAGTTCATCAGTTTAATCTGAACTCCCGGAAAATATAAGTGTAGCATTAGATAGTTTTTCTTTTTTCAAAAAAATATCATGTCAAAGGGTTGTTAGTCCAAATGGACCTAAAGAAGAAAAAATGTTAGGAAATATAGCTGGGTAGGTAGAGATGAATTTGATGCTAATCATGTTGTCAATTGTCAGAAATAGCATCAAGAAAGGAATAATTTTGCACCAATGGATAACGCATTGGTCTTCACAAGCCAGAGATCTGCAATTCTGGACACCTCCTGAAAAGGCCTTGCCCTCCCCAAATGGAGCCACTGTTAGTCATCAGTATTTTTACCTGTTATTGATGAATAGTTTCCTTAGCTGAGTTTTCTAGAAGATGGTCTCCAAACTGTCAATATTTCATCTAGAAAACACCCCAAAAATATTTTTGTCCTCCTACCCCTTCCTGTCAGCCTATGATGAAAAAAACCCTAGTTGTCAAGTCCTATCCGGTTTCAGCAAAGTAACCCTGTTTATAGCTGTCATAGTTGTAAATTATTTGCTCTCATTTGCCCTTGTTTCTCATGCCATTCACTATCCAAAGGTTGAAGAAGTGTCTACAATTCTATCCCTGGTCATCTTGTCATTTGAAAATCTGATCATGCCTAAGAAAATACTCAGAATCTGTCAAAATTGTCCCTAAGTTAGATAGTGGTGTTTAGGGATTTTTTCCTTGGCTAAGACATCCTAGGAAAAAAAGCCTCTGTCTAGTACCAATCAAACTTGAATTAGTTCCTATTCTGCAAAACAAGCATTGTTCTATCCATAGGTCGCACACCACTAAGAGGTCATTTTGTCTCATTCCAGAAGAAGTTCAACAAAGATCCAAATCAGGAAAAGAGAAGTTTTGTCGCTATCTGAAGAAATCTGCTTGGATCAGACATAATCTCCATGAAACACCAAAGGAGCTCTCCAAGGTTCCAAAGCATCTGTTTTTACATCTCTGCAGGGTTGTAATTAAATGATGATCAATATACAAAGGAGGGAAAAAAAGGCAAGTTTAAGTAGGTTCACCTTGTTGAAAATATTTGCCATCAATGATCAGATGAAGAGCTGTAAAGTGAGAGCAGCAAGAGTACATGTTATAAATCCAAAAGCTTCCTGAAAAACAGAGATCACTCATCAAGTCAAAATGAATAACAAGGACTGAGTAATGCTGTTCAGCAGTGCTGCATAATCTTTCCAAAGGTCATCATCATGTAGGACATAAAAAGAAAACTGCTTCTTATGTTACCTTGAACCTGGCATGTGAACATCAGTCAAAGGCAATCTCAATATACCTCTGAAAACACGGTCAAGGGAAAAGAGAGTTCAAAGATACCTATCAGCAGACACTCTCCATGCATTCTTCAAACAAATATACAGAGCAAGACACAATGATTGAAAGTAGATTGAGACCCAGTGTTAAAGAGAACCTCCTTCAAAGAGCAGAGGGTTAGAAACACAGTGATAACCTCCTTCAATGATAAGTAGAGGGTTAAAAGATACATTGTTGCGACCTCCTTCACTAATAAGCAGAGGGTCAGCATGTTTAAAAAAAAAAAAGGCAGCTACAGGAGATTATTTTTCTCTATCTTCTCCAAAGATGAACAGAAGATGCATAACAGGGTTCAATGTTGTGTTTGATAAAGTTTCTGTTGGAAAGACTAGTTGAGGAATAATGGTGGAGCAAATGAAAGTTTATAGGTTGAAAGCCTATGTTACATCAAAATCAAGCAGTGACATAATGGTGTTAAAAACCTCTGATCTCATTTTTATGAGAGCCTCCTTCAAAGTATAATCTAAGGATGGAATTTTTGACTAAGAACAACCTCATCTAAATAGTAAGGTGGTAGAACAAGCTTGGTTTTAAATTGACCTCTGCAACTGATATAAAGAGACAGTCCACCCAGATGATGTATATGAAAAAGGGCATTCTTGTTTTGAAACAGATCCCTTATAGTTTATAAAAATACTTCCTCCAAGCGATGAATGAAGGGAAAGAGCCAAAGGTTACTTCCATCTCAGTTAAAGGACAGAGGGCACATCGTAAAAATGGGTGAAACTTTCATTGTTTAAAGACCTACTTCACAAAAACAGAGGATTTTCATTGTGGTTTGGAAAGGCTGAAACAATGGTTTTCTATAATAATCTCCCTTGCTGACAAATCAATGAAAAACACAGTTATTTTTAGCCCCTTTCATAACAAGCAGAGTTTTATGGTGACCTCTTTGCAAACTAACAGAGACCAACACGGTTAAAGAGCCTTTTCACTTCATAAAACAGTGAATTGGAATTATGGTGTTAAGATGGCTACATTAGTGTTTTGATGGTAACCTTCTTGTAAACTAACAGCAGAGAAAAACACAATTGATATAAAGGACCTCCTTTATGAAAAAGGCAACCCCTCACCGTTGTGCACAAAGTCATTTTTTGAAAAGGAGGGTTACAAAGGATTTTAAAAGGTGATGTCATATTTTAAATAACAAAGGAGGGGAGGAGATTTTAAAAATCCGCATTGAGTATAAAAGGCATGGAGCCAACGTTCATTTTCACTTTGCAAACTGAGCCACTGAGGAAAAAACAAGTATTGAGCAATTTGAATAATTTTTTGAGCTTTATTTTCTACGCGGCGCACCTGTACAGTTGCATGGCGCGCCTGTAGGCATCTGACAGAATTTTTAATACGTGGGCGCGGCACGCCTGTATCACTGTGCGACACGCCTGTGTCGGCGTTCAGCGGGCGCCCAAAGCCGACCCGACAAGCTTGAACGCGGCGTGTTTGCCCGTTCAGAACTTGCCCGGCCCATCAAACACCTTTGAATGCTGGTTTTCTGCCCAGGCCAATGCTCAAAAAGGCCCTCAAAAATGGTTGAAGACGAAACTTTGCTCAAGGAAAGTCATCTAAACAACATCAGAGGACATAGTTAGTAGGTATTTATTTTCTTCTTCGCCTAAAGTCTTGGCTTAAAAATGATTGAATCGGGTTTGAAAAAGGACTAATCACAGTCTTACAAGGAAGCCAAACATTGTTAGTGTCAAGAGTAACCTGTTTGTTTAAAAAGACAAAGGAATAGTGTTTAAAGAAGGTTTATTTGTCAGTTTAAAATGGGTCCCTCAAACAGTGATTTTCAAAAGAAAAAACATAGCCATTTTCAAGGATACTCACCTGTTGAGACACCAAAGAGAAGTAGTGATAAAAGAGAAAGACTTGTTTTCCTTTAAGAGAAACAGTGATCATTAAAGAGGGATAGAGTTTGTTTAGAAGGCCTTTAAATCAGTGATAGGGAGACTATTGTTTTGGTAAAACAAAATGATCTTCATCCAAAAAGGATTGTTTTGCTAGCCTTAATAAAACAATGATGATGAGGGTCATGACAGTCCTCAAAAGGACACTTATGATGAGAAACAAGACATCCCTCGAGCAAGTAATGATGATGACAATCAAACACCAAAAAATGAGCATTCCAAAGAGGGCAGCATGGAGCAAAAACACCAAATCAGTGACCATGAGCATAGCAGTGGTGAAGACAAACAAGGAAATCTTCAAACAAAAGAAAATAGTGACAAATATGAAGCTGGAGAAAATGTTGATGGAGGAAGCAAGGCAAAAGACCAATTTGAGCAAGTACAAGTAGATAAACCTCCTCTCTCTTCTCCTCCACACATCCAAGAGCATGTGCTAGTTGCCTCTCCTAAGCAAGGGGCCATGACTCTTCTTCCAAAAGTGGTGAAGCCTAGAAACACTAGATCAACAAAGAAGAAGACCACTCTAGCAGTGGCTAGCAATGTCACAGGAGTGCTAAGGAGTAGAGGTAAGCTGCCTAAAAAGAGCATTGTTGAATTTCCAAAGAGGAAGAGGACCAAGAAGTCTATCCAAGGCAAGGGGAAAGAAAAAGAGGAGAGTAGTCATGAAAAGGAAAGGGAGTTTGATATCATATAGATAGACAGTGATGATAGCAATAATGAAGCTAGAATCCTTGAGGCTCTTTTGCGAAATAGAGAAGACCAAATTCATGATCTACAAGCTGATCTAGAAAGCTCAAAGGACTTCATACATGTTCTACAGATGCAAAACAAACAATTGAGTGGTCAAATGGCAGTTTTTGAGGCCTAGGCTTTCAAATACCAAAGGGAAGCCTCCAAAGAACAAACCAAGATTGAAGAGCTTATGGGAGAATTTGATAATACTGAATAAGAAGAGAAACCAATGAGAAAGAGGCCTAGGACTATGGGACTCAAGAAAGCTTTGGAGAAAAAGAAGGAAGAAGAGGCAGCCCTTGTTCGATCTTATCCTCTCACTCATTTGCTCACCCAAGAAATAGAGAATGAAAAAGAATCATGGCTTGAAAGGGCCAACAAGAATTTTGAGGATAAGTTAGAGAAAGCTAATAGAGACTTGAGTCTACAAAAGAAGATGATCGGGCACTACAAGAAGTTGAACCAATTTTCCCGAAAAAAGCTCAAAATTGCTCAAGAAAGGCTCAAGGCTGCTCGAAAGAGGCGCCCGGTAGAAAAAGTGGAGAAAGGCACTTCAGTGCTTGAAATATTGGCCTCAAATTCCTTACATGTTTCTAAGAACCCATGAGGGGCTTGCTCGCCAAAATTGAGCAAATTTCGACATGATCTTGTTTTTTGACATTTTTGGGCTTAATTGCAGAAATTCATGGGTGCCGCCATTTTTGTTTGGAGCATCCTTAGCTGTTGAGAGTGGTATAATTAGATGCATTAAATTCAAGGGCATCTAATCAGAAAATTTCAGATCCAAAGGATGTGTTTTGATCCCCCAGAGAGGAAAAAAACAGTGATTTTTTGACTTTCTGCCTCACATATCAACAAGGGCTACTTTTCTGGTTTTTTTTACTCAGTTCAGTTTTTACTCAGTCATTTTTTGCCCCGCCTTAGTTTTTTACTTTAATGATTAATATGACATGCTATCTTGTTTGATTCATGGTATTCCCCGCTTACTCATAGCTGTTTTAACCTCATTAATGAAATCTCCTTTGAAGTATTGACTGTCTAATTTAAATCAGAGAGGTCTTGTTTCGATCTTGCCCTCTGCCTATACTTGCAGACTTATTTCAAAGTTCTCATCAATTTAAATGTGTTGATTAGGAGTTTCATTTCCACATTTTGAGCTGTTGGTTTGTCTTACATGTGTTCTCAACCACTGAAGGTGATTTTCCCAAAGTTAGAGGGTATTATACTTCTATGCATCACCTGAATGTTTATTTTATGCATCTATCAGTTTGAGTTTGATTCATAGTGATTAATGGTTAGCCCTACCACATGAATAGTTTTTTTTTTTAAATATTTATGCTTAATATCCCTTTGTCTTGCACAAACTTGATGTTCATCTCACTCCATAAACCACCTGAAATATCCATTCGCTATACTAAATCGGCCCTACAGTACACCCTACCCATTGTCTTGACATCCTTGGCTTTCTTTTGACCCCATAGCCTAGTTGATCTCATTTTCTTGTTCTATTTTTATTCACTTGATCAATTTTTCCTCCAAACAACTAAAAAACAAACAAACAAACACACTTAACAACTAGCCTAAAATATAAACAAACTAAGTGAACAAGCTCACATCCTTCGCTTCATTAGAGACAGCCCTCTCTGAGTCCAGGAAGGCTAGGTCCTAGGGCTCCAAATATTGGTTTGATGTTACTCCGTCATTTGGTCCGTCAATCTGCCAAATCACGGGAACCTAACAGATTTCGAAAATAATTTTTTGATTGATGGGTGATATATTTCAATAAGATTATCTTCTTCGTATTATTGAAGACAGGAATGATGATGATGATCTTCCCATGATTCTCCTTCTGGCATCATGGATTCCACAATATTCTCATATGTCAAGAAAGTGGATGAAAAAGGATCAGATGGAGTACAAAAATATAATGAACGATCGACCTAAATGACCGGCGACGATGATTTCAGATTCATTGCCCAAGCCATGTAGATTGATTGCTATGCCAACTCAATTGGGATGGGTGGTAGAAATTCATCCAACGTAGCAACTTCGGAATCACCTGTAATCTTCCTCAAGCCAGATGGAGTGGAGGATATCATGTAGCAGGTCTCTATGTTCACAATTTATGTCGACGTCGCAGTAGGTGGTAATGCAAAGGTTACCATTAGGGAAGAATCCTTTAAGAGTTCTACACCAATGTTCTGAAGTGCTAGTTGGGATGCGTGAATTAACGGAACGCTTCTAGTTACCTGGGAACTAGAGGCAAAGAAGGATAGTTGATTGATTACTGTGATGACACCTTTATGTGTAAATTCGATCATTCTAAAATATGTAGTGACGATCGCAATCATAGCATATACCCATGGCCTTCCGAGTGAAATATTGTAGTTAAGGGGTCTGTCAACGACCTCGAATTCAAAATTTACCGTTTTTCCCCTAGTTTGACATGTGGGTTATTGATGATACCACAAGGCTTATATGTACGTTCGTCGAAATCTTTCAACGTCGTAGGCGATTGATATAGGCACGATGAGCCAAGTGACTTCCAACAGTTTAGAGGCATAATACACGCAGATGCTCCCTCATCAATAATAGTACAATTGACGAGGTGATTGAGAAGATTTACTTGGATGGAGAATTCCAATTTTGTTGGTAATTGCGGCACATAGCATGTATGATTAAAGACTACAAGATTGGAATCTGCCGGATCGATTCCACCAGTTGCCGAAAACAAAGCCTATTTTTGGGAGGGACAATTTTGAAGTACCTTAAGCATTGACATAGTTGAAGGGGATTGAGCCAAATATTCAACTATATTATAATTTTGAGCAGCTTGGGCTCGAGGATTGAATGTCGATTTATGGATGACTCCCTTTGGTGGCTTTATTGTTAACTCAGGAATAGAAGTTGGCGGAATAGATTCTGTGGACGGATTCGTGGTCAAGGTAGTAGGTTGATCATTAGCCTAAATACCGTAATCTTTATTATGCGTTGACACCAAAAAATCAGTTTATGGCTTCGTAACGAATAGCATAAGCACTTGGGAACCAGAAGCTGGCTCCGTAGAAACCAAATTTGTGTCTGGATTCAGAAATGGATCTGTTAACACAACAGATGCATGCGAGGTCTTAATCAATTTGAGACTTCAGCGTGGTGAGGATAGTCTCGAACAAAGTGCTCCTTATTACATACTATGCAAGGGTAATGAGGTTTCCGATTTCTATTTTGTTGATTAGATGATATTTCCTACGGGGTAGAAATTAGATTTTTCTTTGATTTCCCCTTTTTCTTACTTACGGTTTTCTTGTCACTTTTTCCCTTTCCAGATGACACAACATGAATTTAGGAAGAAGATGCAGGATTAGATGCAGTAGAGTGATGTGTGCTTGCATTACCGATCATACCGCCGTCGGCATGAGAGTCCTTAGATGGAGGAGGAACAATAAAATTAGATCCTGACGCATTAGGAATTTTCTTGTAGAGCATGCCAGATTAAGTATAAATCAAATCTAAGTACTGGGCACGAGAAATGACTTGATATTCAGTGACGACGCCACCATTAGCCACATCCTCATTTATAGATGGTAACATGGACTTAATGAACCAGTTAGCAAGGAGCTAATAAGGAATAAATTTCTTGACCATTCTATGACGATGACACCACTCATGAATATGATCAGAAATGTGAGTAGCATTAGTATGTTTAAAATTGGTCAAGATTTCCGTTCCAGTTTCATATCGTATGGGTAGCTGGAAGTGGGTCAGAAAGGTGGTAGCTAAGGCAGTGAAATTATCAAATGAAGCTCTTTGTATCTCAATGTACCATTTCGTGGCCGGACCAGTGAGCGTACGCAAGAAAATATGTAGTCGAACGGAGTCATAATTTAAGGAGTTGGATGAACACCACAAATGATAAGTCATAACATGCGTCGACGGGTCTTCTCAAGGGTTTCCATTGAACTTAGGAATATCCGAGGGCAATTTGTGAGGTATCACCAGCCACCAAGGAGCATAACTGATTGGATCATTTGTAATCAAGTTTAAATCAAGTAATTATAAAGTTGCAACAAAGGGAAACTGTCTATTTAAGTCGAGTTGAGCATAACCAGGGTATGATGAAATTGCTTGGGCAATAGGCCTTTGAGCACCAACATAAGGAATTTGTTGCTGGTAACCCAGATAGGGGTTGTTTTGATAAGCAAACGCTTGAAGATTTTGATGACCAAAACCTGGGTACGCTACTTGTTGAAATAAGGGTTGTTACATTTGCGCTTGTGGCTTCCAAGGTGTCTGTCCACCAAGATTATAACCCAAAATTGAATAGCATATGTTCAGTTGTGAATAGGTATAACCCGGTTGTGGTTGTGGCATCCCATAATAGGGTAATCCAGCTTGTGAATAAATAATTTTGGATACAGGAGGTTGTTGTAAACCAGCCGAAGGAGTTGGAGTCTGAGGGCCTAATACTTGAGGGTATTGGGTTGACAGACCTGCTTGAGACGGCTAAGGTACAACAGTGTGAGCCTGTAACAGGGGTAAAGATGTATTAACAAGTGAATTATATGTGGGTGCAATAGGTTGAATTGGTTGATATGATTGCACAATCGTTTGTGGTTGGATGGGTAGAGTGGGATGCCACTAAAAAAACAGTCATTCTGACATTAGGATGACTAAATAGCGACATATTACTATTAAAATGGGTGAAAATAGGTTTCCCCCCAGCATGAGGAGTATAATAAGATGGAAAATATTATTCTCCAAATGTCAAGAGTCCAGTTGAGATTGTACTCGATGGAATATACCCAGATGGACTAGCTTGACATTGCCCTAATGATGTATATAAAGGATCAAGCCTTTCAGTACTCATTAGAGATGTACCAGATAGAATACCAGATGATGACATTGGTGAAGTCCATGGGTTTGAGGATGCACCAGAGAAGGTTCTAGATAAATATTGGTAACTAGGTGGGATGGAAGGGCCACCATATAAATGTGAATCTGGTGATGTTGTGAACATCGACGGGGTATCAAGAGCAAGTGATGTCGTAACTGGAATAGATGGTACAACCGAAGATGTTGACTTGGGCATGGTTATACGACCAGATGTATACCCTATAGGATCTATGGGAACTCGAATAGACATAAGATCAAATAAAGCAGTGTGAGGTGATTGAGGAAAAGTCTCGAAAAAATAAAGCTCCAATCCAAAATGGGTTGGATTCGAAGGTGTTTCATCTTGTAGAATTTCTTTCATCGAAATCAAACCAGGTGGAAGGATTTCTTCGTCAGGATTGAAGTATATTTCAAGTGGTTGACTGCGTGATATGGGAGACTTAATGGCTACAATAGATTGCAGGGCGACCGAACAAGAAAAACTTGCGGTTGTTCGACTTTGGGATTCAGGTGTTCTAGCAAAAGAATGACAGGATCCAGATCAACTTCCAATTGAACAACATCGGGTTCAGGAGGTATGGTCTCACTGATTGGATGGATCGTGACCACAGGTAGCTGTGAGGACCCCGTCTCGACAACAGTAGATGACCAGGATTTGTAGAAACAACTCGAGACAACTCTAGTATATGTGAGGATGATGTAGCATCAGAGGTACTAATAGTACTAGTTTTGGTAGAATGATGTCGCCTTCGCCAACCAGAAATGGTTTCCGGTGGTAAAGGTGGTTTAAGTGCTATTATATGCAAACGAAAAGGAAAGGGATGTTCTTCTTCCATGATGACTGATTTATTTTATGACCAAAAACAAATAAACAAAATAAAAGAGTAATTCTAAGTAAAAGGTTTACCAAGTAATTGTGAATTGTAGAATACCTCCTGGCGAACCAAGAAGTACGGGCAGGAAATATCCCTGAATGTTGTGTTCGGTGTATCAAAAGTTACAAGGCGGCTTACTTGGTTACTTATGGATGTATAGCAACCTAAAATTTTCCTCCCAAATACAACTAAAGGTACGTAGAGGCCCAAGTCCGTATTAGCGTTGTCTAATACGAAATCGCATAGTGAGAGAACCCCCTTATACTTTTTGTACTAGAACACCACCCTATATACCCGAAGGTATGTCGATGAGCTCTGATATACTTACATACGTGGAGTGAGGTATCACACTCAGAATGTATCGCAGACAAGTTAGTGAAATCTTCTATGTTTAACAATGCTGGAACACGTCTCTAGCCTAGACCTTCTAAATGTTATCGTTAATGTTCTAATGCTTTCTTAGGTAAATTGATGTAAATTTTATGTTGATCTTGTTTAAAATTTTGTCTTTGAGGTTCACCGTGTGGTGTGATGGAAATTCCTAAAAATGCAAACTAAATGATAAGAAAACTTTTCAATTTATCTTTTTCAATGAAAATCCTAGCTACTATGGTAAAGAGAAATCAGTTTTTGAGCAAACAAAAAAGAGCACAAACTAAAATGAAAATTTCCTAACTTGTTCCTATGCAACACACAAAATTCATTGTATGCACATGCATGTTTTTCTTTTAATCTTCTTTAATGTGAATGCAAGAAAGTAAAATATATGCATCAATCAATAAAACAAGTGTTTTCTTCTTTGAGAAAGGAGGAATGAAACAATAATTTATTTTTTATGAAAAATTAAGAATGGAACTACAATTTTTCCTATAGGAAACGAGGAATGAAATAAAAATTTAATTTACGAAAACAATTTTATCTAATGCATAAATGAAATACTTTGAATTTGATTTTCCAATGATAAATAAAAACACTAAAGAGACATTGAACAAATTTAATTTTCAAAGGAGGAAGAATCAGGAAAGTTTACTGGTCTCTAAGAGGTATCAAACATCTAAGAATACAACAAACAAGTGGCCAAGAATGATATCAATGAAAAATTTAGATGGAATTTGGTTGGCTAAGGGGTCAACGCAGTCTCTAAGTTGAGACAATGCATTGTAGAGCACCCCTGAGTGGGAGACAGTGCACTGTAGTGCACCGTGTCTTGAACAACAATGCGTTGGGCACAACAGGGATTGAAAAACCAAGCATCAAAACACACTTCTAATGCTATTCTTCCATTCAAATGTCTAATAACTAAAAGTAGATGCTACCAATGAGGATAAGTAGAGGCAAAAACACCAAGATTAATGATAGGATACTCCCCAACAGAGTCACCAATTTGTTATGTGGAATTTTGATCTATGGATAAACCAAATTCCCTAAGTGTGGTGCTAGTCACTTAGAACAAAAGAGCAAAGAATTACTATCACTTTCTCTAAAAAAATAAGATGTATAGAATGATGAAAGAGCATAGTTGTGATTCAATTGCTTTTCCTTCTCCTTCTGTCGTTGTTGATGTTTCTTTCAATCCAACTCAAAACGCCAGATCGATTCCTGCAAACACAAACAGAGAACAACAAACAACATGCAATATAAAAATATCTACTTATCTTACTCAATCAAATAGATTAGATATGAAATGCATATGTCATTCAAGAATCCATTTCACAAGAAATAGAGAAATATATATGGGAAAATGAACAACAATCTTTATTAAAGAGTAGAAGGGGAAGGTTACAACCAATGAACGATTTGTTGCCAACCAGCTCTAGCTTCATTCCAAGCTCATCACATCCAACATCATACCAGCATCATATCAATACTTTCACTCTCTCAAATGAGAATCCAACAACATAACTTTACCAAATTTCTTCCTTCCCTAGCACTAGAATGAGTGCTCAATTTATAGGGAAAATGATGGTAGTTTCTCAATGAATGACTTTCGAATAATAGACAAGACATGTTCCCAAGTTTAGAGGTGTTAGATGGACACTTAGATTTGAATTTTGACACATATGGACTCTTCTAGAAGGCACTGGGCATGTGGAGGTTCTCGGAACAATGATAATTTTTCTCCCAGGTGACCAACGTACCCTTGAATATTGGGAAGTGAACTGCAGTGCACCCTTGAATGGAGGATTTGGCACTGCAATGAAATTAGTTCCTTTAGAGGCTGCGTTGGTGATTTAATAAGTGATGTAACATATACTTCAAATCTTGGAAATATCACAATAGAAGCCATGAATGAATTTTTCCTCTCTTAGGGCATATATCAATTGAAATATAAGGGGATGATAGACCCTATTTCATTGGTCCTGGGGATGATGTCCAATATGACCAAGTCATGGGGGATGATGCCCAAATTGACCTATAAAATTAAGGTTCCTGAGTTATTTTAGTAACATGGCAGGAGTTTTATCATCAGAAAAATTATCCAAGAACAACTTCTTGAACTCCCTCCAACTATGGAATGAATTAGGTGGAATACCGTGGTACTAGACTGATGCTCTACCTTCTAGAGTGTACGAAAAAATTCTACAAGAAACATCATCAAAACATACCTCAAGCATTCACAAATGCATGTAGAATTCATCAATATGGTCCTCAAATTTAATCTTCTTATCAGGATAAAACTTTGAAAGTAGTTTTTTGAGATGTTTAGGCATGCAGTGAATATTTCCCAGGAGAGCGAGAGGCCCTTGCGCCATCCAATCCACTTGTTCATAAACCATGTCTTCTCTTTCCTCCTCTCATGCCTTTGATTCTCAAGAGTCTTCTCCTTCACCGTTCAAATCTTCGTTATAATTTCCTTATGTCTCCTATGACATGGGGAATGGGTCCATTTCACCCACTGGTCATAGTGCAACTTCATTCCCACCAGGTTACACTTTCCTTGGTGACCTTGTCTCAGGCGTTTATGGCATGAATTTGCTATATCACAACCCTTTATGTCAACCAATGTCACTCCCACAACCGGTTCTTTTGATCCAAATGTTTCAATGCCTACTCCCATGCACACAGTGACAATAGGTCAGATACATGTTACTCTTGGATCGTCTGCTCTATTGACCCTATATATGGTAACTACATCCCCCCCCCCCAAGTGGTCAACCTTCGGGTTCATCTATTTCAAAATTTTGGGGGCAACCCTATATGCCTATTGGTTCTAGTGGGAGCTACGTGAACTATGGAACTGCATTGGGGGCATCCCAACCCACTGGTGCTATCCCTAACATGGGTGTAATGTTAGTTTCATCTGTGGCCAGTTCCGTCGTAGGGGCACCTTCCCAAGGTCCTCAAATCCCTTCAACTCAATAGAATTATGTTCAACAACCTCATGTTCAATACCCGTATGTTCAAAAACCTCTCATTCAACAACCATATGTTCAACATCCATACATGCACCAACCACAAAAACCACTGTAGGGAGTTTTGACCAACCTAAAAGTAGGTCCCCAACTGCAATATGGTCCCAAACCCCCGTTGGGACAACTTGGAACTTATCCTCTCAGACCTGTTATTCCTTACCATCAACCTTACTAAGGCCCTTATCAGTAGGTACAGTAAGGACCTAACCTTCAACTACAACAAGGACCATAGCAACAACTCCAACATGGACCTAATCCTTAGTTTAAGCAAGGGAATAACTTTAGTTGCAACAAGGATAATTCCAAAACCTGTAGTGGGGACCTAATCAATCGCTGAAGGGCATAATCAACCACTACAACATGGTTCTTATCAACCACTGCAAAAGGGGCCTTATCAACCACTATAACATGGGCCTTATCAACAACTGCAATAGGGGCCTAACCAACCACTATAGCAGGGGCCTTATCAGTAACTACAACAGGTTCCTTACCAACAACTGCATCAAACACCCCTTTACCAATAGTATGGCCAATTTGGTCCATATGGTCAAAACCAACCCCAATGGAGGCATAACCAATTCCAATAAGGTTGGAATACTCAGTTTAGTACTTATCAAAGACCATGTACCTTGCAAAACCCTCAGTTGATGTTTCTGGAAACGTTGGAATTAATAGACATGTCAATACTTACAAATGATCCAATACTCCATTCCCCGTATTGGCCTTCGGTTCCAACAAAAATTCCTAGAGATTGTCCTAAATTTTAAGCAAATGCTGGAGAAGACCCCCAAGCACACGTCATGACCTACCACCTTTGGTGTTCGTCCAACTCTTGGGTTGATGATTCTATCTGATTGCATCTTTTCCAGCGTACTCTCATGGGTACTGTCGCAAAGTGGTACATCGAGCTTCCTCGAGCTACCTTCCAAGACTTTAACACTTTAGCCATGGATTTTCTTACCCACTTTCAATTTCCTGTCTGGTATGAGACTAGAAATCATATTCTAACATCGTTGGAACAATCAATGTCCACTGATATCTCTGACCACATTCATGAATGGAGACACAGATGTTGTCTCATTAAATTCAAACTCCCGAACAAGATCTTGACCGAATGGTTTACTAAATCATTCATTCCAAAAATCTCCAAGGACATAGCCATGGGTGGTTGTGTTACCGAAGAACAAGATATTTCTCGTGCCTAGTATTTAGACTCAGTCTCACAATATGACACTCTATATGAGTTAGTTCCTGACCCCCTGCGATCTTCAACGGATTTTGCGTCTTCTAGGCCTACCAATTCAAAACCCATTGATGGTGTTATTGGATCTGTCACTCAGCAACCTAGTCGTACCCCTGCTAAGTATTCAAAATCCAAATCGAATCCTGCTACAGCTTTTCATATTTCAACTGGTCACAAGAATACTGGTAAAACCTCAGAGGTCAATTCTATTTAATCTGTCACAACGTAAAAATCCTCGAAGGGTAAGAAAAAGGGTAAAGGTAAAGCCAAACCAGATACCCCTAAATAGAAATCACCAAAGTCATCTGCTAATGATTTGTAAAAAATAAAGCCAAATTTTCCTTTCCTTATCTTTGATAAAGATCATTACACTAAAGACTACCCCCGATGTGCCGAAGTAAGTCTTCTTCTAAAAGGCACCTATGGGGTGCCAACAATACTAAAGGAACCTTTCTCGTCGTAGCAGGTGTTAGAATCACGATTGCTGTTAGACCAAAAACCATAGGCATTAGTCTTCACTACAATCGCCAGAGTTAGGATCCATGAGAGGCAGTTGGTCCATGTCGTGAAACACACGAGGAGCGTTGGACCCAATGTCCAACAATCTCCCCCCCAACGCGATCTAGGTGAGTTTCGAACTCGAGACTTGTCGCTCTGATTCCACTTGTTAGAATCACGATTTCCATTAGACCAAAACCCATAGGCATTAGTCTCCGCTACAATCGCCAGAGTTAGGATCCACGAGAGGCGGTTAGTCCATGTTGCGAAACACATAGGGAGCGTTGGACCCAATGTCCAACAACAGGCACAACTAGTAGATCAGGGACAAACCTCCGGTAGTTCCCAAATATTTATGAGTGGCATGGAACCTATCAACGTTGCCACTAGATCTAAATATTATCCAACTCCTGAAATATATGTGGCAGAGAAAGATGCTACTGACATACCTTCTTCCTCCACTAAACCCAATTCTGGTCCTCTCCATATCAAGAGACATAGCATTGAATCCACGATCCACCAACCCCTAAAGGTTTTCTTTGGAAATCAGCTTATAATCCGAATGCCTGAGCTTCTCAGCATTACAATATTATAGAAGACTTAGCTCAGGCACCTTCAACAATGTCTATCTTGGAAGTCCTTCAAATTTGTCCATCCCAGAAGAAGGCTTTGCTATCTTCCATAGGAAAAATTGGCCCTACAGATTCCAATTTTATTACCTTTGATCTGGAAAACCATGTTCCTCGCTTGCCACCTCAACTTTGTTTTATTATTCAAGTTATTGTCATGGGAAAGACCATTCATCAGAATATATTTGATGAAGGTGCTTCCACCTGTATTATGTCTATCGCATGTTGGAAAGCCCTCACCTCTCCTCCTCTCAACCAATCCCCTAATAATTTGGAAGCTTTTGATGGTATAGGTTTCCACCTGTATGGTATTCTCAATGCCCTACCAATTCATTTGGAAGAAAAAATGTTAATATGGAGGTATAATTTTTCGACACACCTCTCAATTACAATCTCCTGCTTGGTTGTAGTTGGACAAAGACAATGGTTTTGGTATTCTCTACTTTATTTCGCGTGCTTCACTTTCCCCATCAAGGAAATATTGTCACGGTAAACCATCTAAATTATTTTCTGGTGATTCTTCGACTGGAAATGTGCTATACATTTGGAAGTCAACCATACCTTATGAAAGTGTTGGAGAGGGTGTTTTCAAAGACTCCTCTTTGATGGGAAATTTTTCCCTTCCTCCTTCCTCTAGTATCGCTTTGGTTAATATGATCATGTCTCATCACGACCCTTGGATCATACCCAATCCTAATCAGATTGATCGATTCGGTGATGCCATGTTGCTTAGCCCTATTGAACAAGCATATAAAGTTGTTGTTTCAGCTTCCATGACTACATCTCAAACTTCTGATCGTTTGAATACAGTCTTAGAATCATCACAATCCTCTTGGCTTGGTTCTCTAGATTCTGATGATTGTTGGGAAAAGAATTTTTTGACTGATCAAATCATTTCTGAAGTCATGTCGCTTGAAGAAACTCCTTGGAATTATACTCATCATCGTTCCTCTTTTCTTCCAAGACTTGTTGAGATTCCTACCTGTATAGAGACTCTCATTTCCCCTGTAACGATTGATCCCCTTCAGACACCCATCTCAGTTCATGAGGTATTGTCGAAAGGAAACATGGGAAAAATTTCAACAACCATACCCATCAAAATCTCTATTAAACCAGGGGTTTTCGAGAACATTCATATTGGGGCCTCTTTTTCTCCTAGTGAGATTGAGATTTATACGACCCTTTTCAAAGAATTCTATGATGTGTTTTCTTGGTCATATGAAGAAATGCCTGGAATTTATCCCAATATTGTTGAACATGATATTCCTACTTACCCAAATGTGAGACCTGTTCGACAACGTCTCCGTCTGGTCCACCCACGGAAGGCAACTGCCATAAAATGTGAAGTTGAAAATTTTCTCAAAGTTGGTTTTATTTACCCCACCCCGTTGATAGATCGGGTGTCCAATATCATTCTGCTAACTAAGAAACAAGGAAAATTCACGTTTGTGTTTATTATTGAGATATTAATCGCGCCTGTCCTAAAGATAACTATCCAACTCCCTTTATCGACCAAATCATCGATGAATGTGTTGGGAGTGAATTTTTTTCCTTTATGGACGACTTCTCTGGATATAACAGAATCAATATCATTCCCGTTGATCAACACAAAGCCACCTTTATTTGTCCTTGGGGGCACTTCGCCTACAAAAGCTTCCATTTGGTCTCAAAAATGTTATATCTACCTTCCAAAAGGCTATGTATTATGATTTCCATGATATAAAACACATCTTCTAGCTCTATCTTGATTATTTACTTGGACACTCTTCGAAGCATGTTGATCACCTGGCTCACCTTCGGGCGATTTTATCTAATGCCAATACTATAATATGAGGTTGAATCCTCATAAATGTGTCTTTTGTGTTGAGTCTGGTCATCTTTTAGGATTCTTGGTATCCAAACAAGGAATCCAAATCAATCCTATCAAATTGGAGGCTATTTTCAATATGCCTCCTCCATCCTCATTACATAAACTTCAGAGTTTGCAAGGGAAGGCGAACTTCCTCCTCCCCTTTGTCCCAAATTTTGTTGAGCTTGCCAAGGGTTTTACTCACTTATTGAAGAAAGGTTTCACATTCATTTGGGATGATGTTTCCCAATAGGATTTTGACGTCTTAAAGACTTCCCTCATTAGCGCTCCTTTATTGCATCCCCCAAACTATCATCGTGATTACTTCCTATAATTGGCCATGCTGATGGTACCATTGCCACAGTTCTTGTCTAGGATGATGATAATGGTGACGAAAAGGTGATATAATACAAAATTCGAAATACTTTTGACGCTAAGACTCGATATGCTCATGTTTAGAAGTTGGCTTTGGAAGCAGTCCATGTCGTCCAACTATTCCGCCATTATATCCTTCTGCACAAAACTACAATGATATTTGAATGCAACCCCATGACTTATATTTTGTATCATTAGTTGCTTGGGGGGAAATAATCCAAATGTATCATTATCCTGCAAGACTTTTAATTAGAATTCACTAATTCTAAGTTGAAGAAATCACTTGTTTTTGATGAGTTTCTCTACGACCTTCCTTCTACAAATAGTGACTGTTGTTTCTGAGGAGTTGATTCATGATGAATCTCTCTTACTTATTGGCACCCATTATTCATGGTATGGAGATATCATCATCTATCTACAAACTAGAAACTTTTGACCAGAGTTGTCTCGCTCTAAAAAACGACGAGTTCAATACCAATCCCAACCTTATCACATTGTTGGGGATACTTTATATAGCCTTGGTTTCGATTCCATTATTCGACGGTGTTTTAACTCATGAGGAAGCTAAGAAAGCTTTAAATGACTGCCATTCTGGGGCCTGTGGTGGTCATATGTCAAGTTATGCCACAACTCACAATATTCGTCACACTTGTTAGTTTTGGCCCTCGATTTTCAAAGATTACATTCTTGTCATCCAAAAATGTCATGCTTTCCATATTTTTAACCATAAAATGCGATCCCCGCCTACTCCCTACACCTAATTATCAATGTTGTACCATTTTCAAGATGAGGAATTTACTTCATGACATGTAACCCTCACCCGATCGGGGGGCATGGCTACATCATTTTTGTTGTGGACTATTTCACTAAATGGTCCGGGGTAATACCTACATATAATGTTGATGGTGAAACTGCGGCGCAATTCTTGTTCAATCATGTTATCGCTTGGTTTAATGTTCCTCAAGCCATCGTCACTAACCATGGCTCCCCTTTCCGAAATTATATGATGATAGAACTTACTGCCAAGTTAGGGCTATGTCACGATAGCTCTACTCCCTATTATCCACAGGCCAATTGCCAAGTTGAAGTAGTTAACAAGGTTCTAGTTACTATGCTTCAACGAACTGTTGGAATGCAAAAAAAGAACTGGAATATTATGCTCTTTTCAGCTTTATGGGAATACCGAATTGCTGCAAATACATCAACCAAATTCACGCCTTTTCAATTAGTGTATGGTGTGGAAGCTACTCTCTCGATTGAATGTGAAATTCATTCATTGAAACTAGTTGTCGAATTACTCCCTGGCACTTACCTGAGGAGGAACAATTACTTTATCTGGAATGTCTCAATGAGACTCGTCAAATTTCCTCTTTGGTCACTAAGACTCATAAAATATGAATTAAAGCGCAATATGACAAATTCGTGACCCCTCATAGATATGATAAAAGTGACTTGGTCCTTTTATATGATCAATCTCATGATAAATTGGGAGCTGGGAAATTCGAACCTACGTGGAACGAACCCTATATTTTAAAACATGTATTAAAAAAGGTTGCCTATGAGTTAGTAGAATATGAAGGGAATCAGTTAGGTGAGCCCTACAATGAGATATACCTAAAGAAGTATTATTATTGATTTTGCATGAATACTTTGTACATTACTGTGCAGTTTTTTGGTGTGCTTTGTTTGCCTTTTTTTCAAACAGGTTTTCCCCTGCTTACCATGTTCTACTTGGTTTGCAGATGTCGACAAAACTTCTTCCTCATGTTAGTTTCGCTGATGGTGCTTGTCATAGTCCGCATAATATTTATTTCATTGTGTGGGCACTTTACGCTCCCAATGGTGAGTTACTGAGTTTATAGGGCATATGTCTAGGTCGAACAACTAATAATATTGTTGAATATAGTGCGGTGATCAAACTACTATCAGAAGTAGTTTCCCTTGGCATTAGGGAATTAGTTTTCAAACTCAATTCACAACTCACTGTATTACAGTTAAACATGCATTATTCAATAAGAAACCCTCAAATTTTATGGATGTATCTACGTGTTCGATTGTTGGAGAAAAAAATTAATTATATTACTTATCATCACATTCCAAGAAATCTCAATACAATAAAATATTCATTTGTAAATTACATTTTAGATAGACATATGCGTAATATGTACAAGAAACCATGGCATAAATGAACATTAAATGATCTAAAATTGATTTTTATTTAATTTTTTGCTAATATCAGTTTCGGATTTAATATGAAAGTGCTTAGTTTTGCTTCTTGTATAAGGGTTTATACATGTGCTTATGATTGATAAATCAACAAACTTAATGAGATTAAGTGTAATTAATGAACATAAAAACATGGAAACTAAATGCTGAACAACAACATATAAACACACAGTAAACACAGACAACTGAGTTGAATACACATGTTTTTGATGAAGGAGTTCACCCCTCCTGGGCTACATCTCCTTGGTCCAGCTTCCATGGCATGAGCCTTTGTATTAGCTTCAATTGTGAAAAAGTGTTGTTTATTGTCTCATGTTGCCTCTGCAACCTACTCCAATGGCTCCAAAAAATCAAAATCTATCAAGAATGACTCTTCCTGAGCCAAAAATGGTCGAAAAGTGCCTCATTTATGGAAAAACCAAATTTTCCTACAATTTCTCCACTAAAAGTGGAAGTTCACCACACAACTCCACTAAAAATGGATCTTCGCCGCATTTGGCGAGATCCACCAAGTCTTCCACCAGTTTAAATGTGCACTTAAGTTAAGATAAGCATGGATTTAAGGTGTGATTAGTGGTGAATTAGTGTAAAGAACATTTAAAATTAAACTACGGATTAGTATGAGTTAATCCTGGATTATGGCGCATTAAACAAGATTTAGCGGAAATGAAACTCCACCGGTGAACAATGTTTAGCCTTCAGTTGTAGCGCTTGAAAATATGGGACATCCCATACCTTGTAAGAAATACTGTGTGGTCTATTGGTTGGTGCAGGTCCTAGCTTGGGGGAGGTTGCGGGGTCAACCCTGACCTCCGCCCTTCCTCGGTCATAAACGTTTTTTGAATATAACTTTGGGTTCGAACCATAGATTTGGACTTTGGTTAAAATAGATTTTCAATATATATGTGCCCATAAAATTTGGTTATCAACCTTTACATTCGACCTTGACTTAAATAATAATGCCCCCCAACCTTGCCATGGGGGAGGGCACGTGGCAGCCTACGGCTGCTCCACGTGTCCCTTCTTCATTGGCTCAATTCCACAATATAAAAATTAATAATCTACCATATATAGAAATTTCAACCTTAGGATTAGGAGGACAAATTTCAATTTCCCCAAGAAACATTGTCGAATCTGACTTTGACACTTGTCATAGTGTCATTGGATGAAAACTGGAGAATATTCTCTGGATATTTCCGAGGTGATGATTGGATTTCCAAGTCATTAGTCTGTCATTGTTCTGCACATTTTTTACCTGTTTGAGAAAACGAACAGCAGACCATAACTTACTCATACGAACTCGGATTTTGATGAAACAAGTTGGTTTGGAATCCTGGTGACAAGCTCTATCCAATCGTTCTAGTTTGGAGAATTTATGAGCACTTTAATTTTTGAGCTAAATACTAAGCCTCTGATCGTTCCTCCCCACTAAAAGCCTTTTGGACCCCAAAAAGATACTATAAAATTTTCAAAAAGTGAGGGTACAAATACCTCACCCTTTGACTCTCCATCCATTTTGCCTTGGAAGGATTTTGTACCTTGATTCCCACTCTAAGGTATTTGACATTCCCTCTCCTTGAAGTTTTGATTCTTCTATCAAGTATGAGATCTTGCTGAAGTTCATCAGGATATTATGGTGAGAAATCATCTATTGATTGTAGTTGAACATGCTCTCCTTGATCATCAATAAAATGAGGCTCAAAAAATCTCAAATTTTCAACATTAACAACAAAATATATTTGCATGTAAGGAGGCAAATCTAGCTTAAATGCATTAGTACCAATATTTTCTAGAATTTTAAACTGACCATAACAGATTGGATTGATATTTTTACCTTCCCCTTGCAATATTTCTTTGCTGATATATAACCAAACTTCATCTCCAACCTAGAATTTGTGATCAACACGGTGTTTATCATGCCTTGCCTTTTAGCTGCTTTGACTCTTTTCAAGTTGTTCTTGCATTGTGTGATGTACCAACTAAATTTTATCAATGAACTTCCTTGCCTTATCTATGTCACTATTACCATCTATAGCGACAAATTTCTCAAAGATGAAGTCCAAAGGCGATCTTGGCAAGTACCTAAAACATGCCTCAAATGG
Organism: Pinus albicaulis; assembly: GCA_034641835.2. Lineage (NCBI taxonomy): Eukaryota > Viridiplantae > Streptophyta > Pinopsida > Pinales > Pinaceae > Pinus > Pinus albicaulis. Next base: position 344,508,314 of record CM076581.1, on the reverse strand, counting down.
CGTTGTGTTTGTGGAGGAATGCTTTGCCCTGTTGTATGCATGTTGAATGTAATGCAAATATTCATCCCACAACTTGGGATGTTTGTTGCAATAGCCTCTAAGAAGATGAATGATTGTCCTGTTTACCACCTCGGTCTGACCATCTGTTTTCGGATGAAATGTTGTACTCTTCTTCAACTTTTTGTCCATCATGTCCCATAATTTTGACCAAAAATTCCCAACAAACCGGGAATCTTGATAAATTACAATAGAAGTAGGAAGACCAAAATGAACCCATACATTTTGAAAGAAAATATGGGCGGTTTTCTCAGTTGTAATTTTTTTCTTAAATGGCATCAAAAGACACATTTTTCTAAACCTATCTACCACAAGATACAAGTAATCATGACCTTTCCTTTACATTGGAAGACTATTTACAAAATCCATTGAGATACTCTCCAAGGATATGAAGGAACTGGAATTGGAGTGTACAATCCAAGTTTCCTATTACTATTCTTACTTATTGCACATAAAGAACATCCTCTAATAAAATGAGATACACTATCAATCATGTGTGGCCAATAACAATACCTTTGGTGATTTGCTATTGTCTTGCCTACACCGAAAAGTCCAGCAATCAATGAAGTGTGTGCCTCCCTTATGATATTGTTTATTTCTCCCTGTGGTAAACATAACTTGCCCCAAGTGATACAACAAACTGTTATGCACATGATAATCGAACTCTTCATTTTGGTTTCCTTAACTCAAGCTTTCATACACATCTTGAAAATCATTATCATATGCATATTGTTCAATGTAACTTATATGCATAACTGAATTGTGCTTGAGTATAATAGATCAATTTAAAATAGGCCTAGAGGGCATATCAGCTACCTTATTGTAGATTCCCTTTTTATACCTGATAACCAAATGAAATTTTTGTAGAAATCCCATCCATATGAAATGTCTTGATTACTGCAACTTTGACTGTGATTGTAAGTACTACAAAGGCTGATGGTCGGTATGGATAATGGTCTTTTTCCCCATCAAATTGTGCTTCCATTTCTTTACACTTTGTACCAATGCATATAACTCTTTGTCATAGGTGGGATATTTAGTCATTGCTCCATTAAAAATTTTAGAATGAAACGAAACAGGCTTACCATGCTGCATGAGAACTGCTCCCATGGCGTAATCACTTGCATCTGTTTGGATCTCAAATGGTTGTCTAAGATCTCGAAGAGCCAATAGCAGTGCTGAAATTATATTTTGCTTTAAAGCATCAAATTATTTTTGTTGCATATCTCCCCAATGGAAGACTTCCTTGACACTTTTCAATGCATGTAACAGAGCTACAATGGAAGAAAAATTAGCAATGAATTTCCTCCAATATTGTGTTGCCCCAAGAAAGCTTCTTACCTCTGTAACTGTATTAGGCTTGGGCTAATTCAGAATGACCTATACTTTATAAGGGTCTATCTTCAACTCACCTCCTCCAACAATGTGTCCCAAATACACTAAATAAGTCTTGCCAAACTCACACTTCAACATCTTTAAAAATAACTACTCTTTTTTCAAGACATCAAGTACCTTGTTCACATGCATTGCATGTTCATCTCTTGATTTGCTGAATATTGAAATATCTTCGAAGTAAACAATGAATAAGTAATCTAGAAATGGTCTTAGTACATCATTCATGAATCTTATGAAAAAAGCTGGAGAATTTGTTAGACCGAATGGCATAACTAGCCACTCAAACAATCCTTGTCTAGTTTTAAATGCAGTTTTCCAAATGTCCTCCTCAGTTATTCTAACTTGATGATAACCACTTCGTAAGTCTAGCTTAGTGAAATAATTTACATACTTTAACTGATCAAGAAAATCATCAATGTGTGGGAGTGGGTAGCGATTATTTACCGTGATTTTATTCAGTGCACGGAAATCTATGCACATGCTCCAAGTCCTGTCCCTCTTTGGTACCAAAACAATTGGTGAAACACATGGAGAAGTAGATGGGAGTATGAAACCTTTGTTAAAAAATTCTTGGATTTTCTTCTTGATTTCCAAACTCTCCATAATTGACATGTGATACATACTAATGTTTGTAATTGGAAGATCCTGCTGCAGCTAAATCTCATGTTGAATTCCCCTCTTGGGAGGTAACCCACTTGATTCTTGAAACATCTTGCCATGCTGACTCACCCCATCAAACAAATCAGATTTTAATTTTTCATCACATCCTTCAAAATATTCATATTTAACATCATCATTTTTCTTGATCATGAGAAGCACAAAACTTTTACTTGCATTAACTAGCCTCTTCATTTTCCCTGTGTTAACTAAAGAAATATTTAGTTTTTTGCGATGAGCTCTCACAATATACTCCACCCCATCCTTAATAAAATGATATTTGTTCTCATGGCGATAAAACATCGCTTTCCTTCCATACAAATATGTAATTCCCAAGATAATCCCATAAATGTCAATTGGAACCACATCTAACTCAACTTCCGACAACAAAGTTTGCAGTAATAGCAAATCGAAATATGCATTTCCTTTTAACTTGTAAATTGGCATTCTTAACTATCCAACCCAAAGGGTATGTTTTATGATGTGGTACGGTTTCAATGTTAAGCTTTTTAACAAAGTCTTCTAAAATCAGGCTTGCTTGTGACCCACTATCAAACAATGCATCAATCTTTGTATGATTTGAAATCACTCTAACATGGAACAATTATATCCTTGTGTCTTCATTTGGAGTGTTGTTGTGACTATTTGAGGAACTAGTACTTGCTATGGCTTCCTTTACCTTGTTAACCATGGCTACGATCTTGGTATCATCTCTAGAATCAGATCCAAGATCTTGTTGTGTGGTGGAAGTCATCTTTTGTTTCCCCTTGTTATTTGGTTTCTTAGGGCCTTAGTTCAGGATGTAGTTTCCAACAGTGGGCTTCATCATGCCCCTATTTGGAACAATGTTTGCATGTATATTTCTCCCATTCTTTCTTGATGCTTTCATTCTTCTTTCCCTTCTGTTTTCCTCCCTTCTCTTTTCCCTTACCCTTGAATGGCTTCTTCTTACTACCCTCTTCCTGAATGTTCTTTCCCCTTGCTTCAAGATGTGTGGCTTGCACACATACTTCATATAAATTGTTTGGGTTAAACATAAGGATATTATGTTTCAATTAGGAATGTAAACCCCCAATGTATTTTAAGAGTGTTTCTTGGGAATTCAAGTTTACTCCTAATAACAAAACCCTATTTCTAAACTCCTGGGTGTACTCTTGAACTGTTTGGCCCTTAAGTTGCCTAAAGTTTTTCCAACTCATAATTTCTTTTTTCATATATAATAATGGATAAAACTGTCTTTTAATGGAAAAAATGAATTCAACCCAAGAAATGGATATCTTACCATGAATTCACATTTCCTCTTGAGTCTTTACCTCCCACCAAACTAGTGATGCTCCTTCTAGCCTTAATGAAGCCAACTAGATATTTATGCCATCCTCTTGTAGATTATGAATTATGAAATATACTTCCAATTGACAGATCCAATTGTCTAACTTCTTGGCATTTACTTCACCATTGTACATGGGAAGTTCAAACTTGATGTCCAACTTGAGTAATGGATTTTTTTTATGGTGGAAGTGGAAGATGAAGATGTTGATGAAGATGCTGAGGATAATGATGGTGGAGATGTAAGTGGATTTCCTCCACTACCTTTTGAACTCTTCTCTTCATCCTTCTTGTCATCCGAAGTGACTTCTCCATGTGGAGGCTTAGAACCTTCTCCTGATCTCTCTGCAGTGAATGCATCAAACATGATTTTAACCATTCTCTGAATGTATTTGAAGTATCTCTTGACATATTCTTCTTTTGAATGCCCATAAGTCTCTCCAACACCTGACATAATGGCTAAGGATTCAAGCTCAACTCCTAATGCTTGTACCTTTTCAACCACCTCAATTTCTTGTGCAATTTGTACCTTTTCAATCTCAAGTGTTGGAGATGGAACTTGAGGTGATTCAAGTGTATATTTAAGTGGAACTTTGGGTGAATATGATGCTCTCTTAGCTCTCTTTATTCTTGTCCTAATCTCAGGACTAACAACCAATAGCTTCCCTTCTCCTCTCTGCAACTTCAACCTTGTAAGCATCACAAAATTGCAACTATTAAAACCCTTCTTGCACAATTTCAAGCAAAGAAAAAAAATAACCTTTTCTCTGATACCAAATTGATCTTAAATTGGTTGTTAGTTAATGATGTGCTAATATCAGTTTCAGATTTAATATGAAAGTTCTTAGTTTTTCTTCTTGTATAAGGGTTTATACATGTGCTTATGATTGATAAATACCCAAACTTGATAAAATTAAGTGTAATTCATGAAAATAAAAGCATGGAAACTAAATAATGAAAAAAAACATATAAACACACAGTAAACATAGACAATTGAGTCAAATACACATGGTTTTGATGAAGGATTTCACCCCTCCTGGACTACATCTCCTTGGTCCAACTTCCATGGCACGGGCCTTTGTATTAGCTTTAATTATGCAAAAATTTTGTTTACGGTCTCCTGTTGCCTCAACAACCTGCTCCAATGGCTCCAAAAAAAAAAATATATACCAAGAATGACTCTTCCTGAGCAAAAAATGGTCAAAAATGGCCTCAGTTATGGAAAAACCAAATTTTCCTACAATTTCTCCACTAAAACTGAAAGTTCGCCAGACAAATCCACTAAAACTGGAGCTCTACCACATTTGGCAGGCTCTACCAATTCTTCCTCCAGTTTAACTGCGCACTTAAGTTAATCTAAGCGCGGATTTAAGGTGTGATTAGTGGCGGGTTAGCACAAAGCGTGTTTAAAATTAAACCACAGATTAGTATGAGTTAATCCCGGCTTATGGCACATTAAACAAGGTTTAACGGAAATGTAACTCCGTTGGTGAATATTTTTTAGCCTTTGGTCATAGAACTTGAACATATGGGAGGGGGTTGGCCCCGTTCGGACCCCAAACTCCGACACAATCAAACTTCAAATATAAGCGACATCCCATACCTTGTAAGAAATATTGTGTGGTCTGTTGGTTGGTGCGGGCGCTAGCCTGGGGGAGGTCGTGGGGTCGACCTCGACCTCCGCCCCTCCTCAGTCTTAAACTTTTGTTGAATAGAATTTTGGGTTCAGACCATAGAGTTGGACTTTGGTTAAAACATATATGCAATATATATGCACCCATAACATACGGTTATCAACCTTTACATTCAACCTTGGCTTAAATAATTGATTTGAACCTGATCTGTTAGTTTTTATATGCTAATTACAAGTTCAGAATAATAATTTATTTGCTTCTTGTTTTCTTATGGTGCCTTAGTTTCCTTGGTGCAGGTGAGTGTCAAAACAATAAATTGCCTTGTGTTTTATGTTGAAATTAAAGACAAATAAACAACATAAGTAAGAACTAAACAACAACATAAAAATGTACAAAAAACCATAAAAAAAGCCATCAACACAAGTTTTTGATGAAGGAGTTCACCCCTCCTCGGCTACAACTCCTTGGTCCAGCTCCATGGCTTGGGCCTCTTGTATTAGTTCAAATTTAGAAAAATTATTGCGTACATTTTTCAATTGTTGGGTGTGGAGCCTGATTATCTTATTTATTTTGTATCACAGTGTTGGACCCCTGTACCTTAATGGGGTGGCAACGCCATCGCGTCATCTTTGCTGGGGGGGTTCGGTAATTTAACGACATGGCGCCCCCGAAGCTAAAAACAGATGTAAAATTTCCTTGTAAAAGTATAGTAATTTCTAGTCAATCTGGGTCGTTCATTAGGCAAATGATCTGACGGTAGAAGTTATGTTTAGTTTAGGGTTTTTTTCCCTAGAAGGCAACCCCTCGCTTGTATGAGGGTATTGTATTGTGGTTGTATATTTTATGTGTATTCTCAGAGCGAGAAACAGATAGGGAGACTGTGAGAGAGAACAGAGCATATTACAATGGATTTGTTGTAGGTTGTGTCTCTTCATTTTGCTGGATAATAGAAAGGAAGGATTGGTTGTTCGGGGTGGACGTAGCCCAAACTGGGTGAATCGTGTATATCTATGTCTCTCTGGTTTTATGTGTTTTGTGTGCTTGTGTTTTCCGCATATTTTATGTGTTTCATTGCTCTGTAATATTTAATTTTCTAACAATTGGTATCAGAGCCAAAGGTCTATTTGGCTAATAAACTCGCAGGAAAGAAGGGTTCCTGGTTCGAGTGGGAGCAATGGTGGAAGATGGTAAATTTAGAGTCGAGAAATTAAATGGCCAAAACTTCCCGCTGTGGAAGATGCAGATGGAAGATTATCTGTATCAAAAAGATCTGTACCTACCATTGAGCGGAAAAACAAAGAAGCCGACGACTATGATCAATGCAGAATGGTATATTCTTGATAAAAAGGCACTCAGAACAGTACGGTTGTGCCTCGCGGTGTCTGTAGCCTTCAATATCTCTAAAGAAACAACAATAGAGGGTTTGATTAAGGCATTGACGAAAATATATGAAAAACCCTTGGCCTCAAACAAGGTATTTCTTATGAAACATTTATTTAATATGAAAATGTCGGAAGGTGGATCTGTTGCAGACCATTTAAATGATTTTAATACAGTTACCAGTCAGTTAAGTTCTGTAGGGGTAAACTTTGATGATGAAGTTAGAGCTCTGTTATTTTTGTGCTCATTACCAGAAAGCTAGAATGGTTTAGTTATGGCCATTAGTAACCCTGTCTTTGGATCTAGTACTTTAAAATTTGATGATGTTGTCGGTGCTATCCTTAGCAAGGAAATCCGACGGAAAAGCTCCGGTGAGACATCGGGTAATGCTTTGAGTGTAAGAGTCTAGGGGAAGAAGAATGGAAAGAGAAAAGAGATCGGGATATCGCAGTAAATCAAGGAAAGTCAAATCCAAATATAGATCGAGGATAGTGTGTTGGAAATGCGGAAATAAAGGACACCTAAAAAAAGACTGTAGATCTCGGAAGGGAAAAGAAGGAGACACACAGCAAGAAAACAATCATGAAGCAAATGTGACAGGTGATGTGTTACAATATGCTTTGATTCTTTATTTCGAAAATGTTACTAATTCTTGGGTTGTAGATTCAGGGGCCTCATTCCATGCCACACCTGATAAGAAATATTTTCATGACTATGTTCAAGGAGATTTTGAACAAGTCCGTTTGGATGATGATAAACCCTGTAAAATTGTTGGAATGGATAAGGTTCTTGTAAAATAATAGAATGAAAACCAATGGCTATTAAAGTAGGTAAGGCATGTTCCAGATCTGAAGAAAAATCTAATTTCAACAGGGCAGTTAGGCAGTGAAGGTTGTGTGACAACTTTCACAGATAAAACTTGGAAGGTCACCAAAGGAGCGTTGGTAATAGCAAAAGGCGAAAAGGTTGGTACATTGTATTTATGCAATGGTATTTCTAAATTTGCTAATTCTTTAACTTCCAAAGGAGAAGATGCAGCATTATGGCATCGTAGTCTCGAACACATGAGTGAGAAGGGGATGAAGATTCTTCACTCAAGAAATTTGTTGCTGGTTTTGAAGAATGTTGATTTGGATTTATGTGAGAATTGCATTTATGGAAAATAGAAGAGAGTCAGATTTCTCAGAGTTGGGAAAGAAAAGAAGAGCGAAAAATTAGAGCTTTTGCATACATATATATGGGGACCTACTCAAGTATCATCTCTTGGTGGCTCTCGTTATTATGTTACTTTTATTGATGATGCAACTAGAAAAACTTGGATTTATTGTATTCAGAATAAATCTAATGTATTTGATACTTTCAAGAAATGGAAAGCTTTGGTTGAGATTGAGACAGGAAAGAAGTTGAAGTGTCTCAGATCAGAAAATGGAGGTGAATATTGCAACAAAGAGTTTGATAGGTACTGTTTAGAGCATGGAATTCGCAGAGAGAAGACAGTTCCAAGAAAACCACAAGAAAATGGTGTGTCAGAAAGGATGAACAGAACAATCATGGAGCTTGCAAGGTGCATGAGATTGCATGCAGGATTGCCTTTACAATTTTGGGCAGATACTGTAGATATTGTTGTTTATCTAATAAACAAAGGGCCTTCAAGTTCCTTGGATGGTGGTATTCCAGAGGAAGCATGGACAGGTAAAAAGGTAAATTACTCTTTTTTAAGGCCTTTTGGTTGGGAGGCCTTTGTCCATATTAATAAAGAAAATAGAACAAATCTTGAGGAAAAATCAAAGAAATGTACCTTTATTGGATATGGTGTTAATTATTTTGGTTATCGCTTATATGATTATGAAAATCACAAAATCATTAGGAGCAGAGATGTACTATTCAATGAAAAGGTATTGTATAAGAATCAGTTGCAGGAAAAGAAACATGAAAAAGAAAACAAAGAATACACAGTTCTTGATGAGATCACATAAAAGGTAAAGGTGCCTGAAAATAATAATAATCAAGAGCCACAACAACAGCAACCACCACAACAGCAACAGGCACCTCAAACACCTGAAAGTGGTGTTAGAATATCTACCAGGATAAGTAGACCCCCTGAACGATACTATCCTTAATTATATTATTTATTGTTGACTGATTCTGGTGAACCTGAATGTTATGAAGAAGCAATGCAGGTTGAAAGCAAGAAGAAGTGGGAGCTAGCCATGGAAGAAGAGACGGACTCCTTAATGCATAACCATACTTGGGACTTAGTGAGGTTGCCTGCAGGTAAAACTACATTGCAGGATAAATGGGTTTACAGGCTGAAGGAAGACGATGGAGGAAAACAGAGGTACAAAGCTAGACTTGTGGTGAAGGGGTTTGCACAAAAGAAAGGTATTGATTTTGATGAAACATTTTCTCCTGTTGTTAAGATGACTTCAATTAGAACTATTTTATGTCTTGTAGCAGCGGAATATTTACTTCTTGAACAGTTAGATGTAAAGACAACATTTCTCCATGGAGATTTGGAGGAAGAGATTTATATGCATCAACCAAAAGGATATGAGGTCAAAGGGAAAGAAAAATTAGTGTGCAGGTTAAATAAGAGCTTGTATGGCTTAAAACAGGCTCCAAGGCAGTGGTATATAAATTTTGACAAGTTTATGTCTGAACAAGGTTATACTAGATGTCACTTTGATCATTATGTTTATCTGAAAAGGCAAAATGATGGCAGCTATATTATATTGTTATTGTATGTAGATGACATGCTTGTTGTAGGGTCTAACATGCAGGAAATAAATGTTCTCAAAAGAAAATTGGCAAATTCATTTGCAATGAAGGATTTGGGAGCTGCAAAACAAATCCTTGGTATGAGAATAACTAGAGATAGGAAAAATCACAAATTAACACTGTCTCAGAATGAGTACATGTTGAAAATATTTAATATGGATAATGCAAAACCAGTTAGTACACCTTTTGCTAGCCATTTCAAACTTAGTAAGGAGATGTGCCCCAAGACCCAAGAAGAAATAGACTATAAGTCTAAATTTCCATACGCATCAGAAGTTGGAAGCTTAATGTATGCAATGGTCTGCACAAGGCCTGATATTGCACATGTAGTGGGAGTTGTAAGCAGGTACATGAAAAATCCAGGAAAAGAACATTAGATGGAAGTAAAATGGATTCTCAGATATTTGAGAGGTACCACAAATCAAGCGTTATGCTTTGGTGGTTCAAACATTGCCCTATAGGGATATGTTGATGCAGATATGGCAGGTGACAGAGATAACAAGAGGAGCACTACAGGATATGTATTTACTGTAGATGGAACAACTATCAGTTTGGTTTCAAAAATCCAAAGTGTTGTTTCACTTTCAACAACAGAAGCAGAGTATGTTGCTGCTACAGAGGCTAGTAAAGAAATTATTTGGTTACAAAGGTTTATGGATGAATTGGGTAAGAAGCATGATATGGGCATGTTATACAGTGATAGCCAAAATGCCATTCATCTTGCAAAGAACTCAGCATTTCATTCCAGGACTAAACACTTACAGCTCAAGTACCATTTCATACGATCAGTATTGGAAGATGGAGAGTTGAAGCTAGAAAAGGTACACACTAGCTAGAATCCTGCAGATATGCTAACAAAAGTTGTAACCAGGGAGAAATTGAGATTATGCTCAGTTTTAATTGGTCTTCAAGGACGACGATGAAGATGAGAAACAATTAGGTCCAAAGAGGAGTCATTGTCCAGCAAATGAAGCAGCGGTGCAATTGCTACAATCAGTCTCCAAGTGGGAGATTGTTGGGTGTGGAGCTTGATTATATTGTTTATTTTGTATCATAGCGTTGGACCCCTGTACCTTAATGGGGCGGCAAATCCACCCGAAATTAAATGATTCCTGGATGGTCCAGGGGGCCGTGACTTTATGGAGCCCCCTCGCAGGGCTTCCGAGGCGTCGCCCAAAGCTAAAAACAGATGTAAAATTGCCTTGTAAAAGTATAGTAATTTCTAGTCAATCTGGGTCGTTCATTAGGCGGATGATCTGACGATAGAAGTTATGTTTAGTTTAGGTTTTTTTTCCTTAGAAGGCAACCCCTCGCTTGTATTAGGGTATTTTATTGGGGCTATGTATTGTATGTGTATTCTCGGAGTGAGGAACATATAGGGAGACTGTGAGAGAGAACAGAGGATATTACAACGGATCTATTGTAGGTTGTGTCTTTTCATTTTGTTGGATAATAAAAAGGAAGGATTGGATGTTCGGGGTGGACGTAGCCCAAAATGGGTGAACCACATATATCTGTGTCTCTCTGGTTTTATATGTTTTGTGTGCTTGTGTTTTCTGCATATTTTATGTGTTTCATTGCTTTGTAATATTTAATTTTCTAACATCAATTTCTCCTGAAACCTATTCTATTGTCTTCAGAACATACAAATCATCTAAAAATTACTGTCCATTTACTGAAAAATGACTCTGGCTAGTCCAGACTTGATCTCCTTCCCTAGTGGCTCTAGGCTCCCTTGAACTTCTGTATATAAAAATCACATGTAGAAGTCATTTTAAGCCTCTGAAACCTATTCCATTGTCTCTGGAATTCAAAAATAATCTAAAATTGACTATTTATTTTACAAAAATGGTCGAAATCTGCTTCCATTATGGCAAAAACAAGATTTCCTACAATTTCTCCTCTAAAACTGGGATTCTGCCAGTTAAAATTCCAAATCTGGAAATACCGCCACATTTGGCGCGCTCCTCCAATTTCTCTGCTAAATTAATCGACCTTAACTAGGAGGTAAGTTCAATTTAATACATAGATAATCATGTTTTTAAATGTTAAGCGATTTTAGTGCTAATTTCGGATTAACACGAATTAACTGTGGCTTAACCATAATAATCATGGGCTAATATCATGTTTAATATTCCGCTGGTTTGCAAGTGGTTTAGCCATCGATTCTGAGCATATGAGCACATGGGAGGGGGTTAGCCCATAGGGCTGGCCCCCTTTGGATATCTGTTTAATGGCGTGAAGCAATTCAAATGTTGGCGCGTCGCAAAGGTTTTCAAGTCACAACAGAATGATGCATTGGTGGAAGGGTGCAGTGATGAGGGAGAGGTCGCAGGGTCAAACCCCGGCCTCCGCCCTTCACGCATGTTTTTGGTTCAACCAAACTTTATTTTAAAAAATATGTGATATATATATATATATATATATATATATATATATATATATATATATATATATATATATATATATATATATATATATATATATTTATAAATATAATAATTATCCATACATTCAACCTTGAAATTCTGACTTTGTTGTAAAATTACATATGCGCCCAACTTGTAATATGCGGACTTTGCACCATAGAATTTGTAATAATTCAAACCTGCCAACCCTAGGCCATGGGGAGGGGGCACGTGGAAACCCTTGGTTGCGCCACGTGGCCTATCCCAATTGGCCCATAATTCAACCATTAAAATAATAACATTGCACCAATAAATCAAAAATTCACCCTTAGACTTAGGATAATAAAAAAATTCCCTTCCTAGTCAACATTGGCGAATCCAGTTTGAACACTTAGCACAGTGTCATTGGCTAATTCTGGAGAATATTCCTTATGAAGCTGACTGGACTGCCACATCAGCAACCTGTCACAATTCTGCAATTTTTTTAACTGTTTGAGTAAAAAGACAATAGGCCATAACTTAGTCATACGAACTCGAATTTTGATGAAACGAGTTGCATTGGAATCCTTTTGATGATCTCTACGCTTTCGTCTTGGTTTAGAGAAATTATGAAAAATTTTATTTTCAACTAAATACTGAGCACCTGATCAATAATAATGCCATCCAACCTTGCCATGTGGGAGGGCACGTAGCAGCCTTTGACTGCTCCACGTGTCCCTTCTCCATTGGCTCAATTCCACAATATAAAAATTAATAATCCACCATATATATAAATTTCAACCTTAGGATTAGGAGGACAAATTTCAATTTCCCCAAGCAACATTGGTGAATCTGACTATGACACTTGTCACAGTGTCATTGGCTGAAAACTAGAGAATATTCCCTGGATATTCCTTAGGTGCTGACTGGACTGCCAAGTCATCAATCTATCATTGTTCTGCACTTTTTTTACCTGTTTGAGAAAACAAACAAGAGACCATAACTTACTCATATGAACTCGAATTTTGATGAAATGAGTTGCATTGGAATCCTAGTGATGAGCTCTATCTGGTTGTTCTGGTTTGGAGCATTTCTGAGCACTTTCATTTTTGAGCTAAATACTGAGCCTCTGATCATTAAATAACATCTGAAAGCATGTATATATATATATATATATATATATATATATATATATATATATATATATATATATATATAGAGAGAGAGAGAGAGAGAGAGAGAGAGAGAGAGAGATGTCATGTGGAGCCTGATTACCTTGTTTCAGTTGTATCACAAAAGATTGGAAAGATTGGACCCCCGTACCTTAATCGGGCAGCGGAAACGCCACCCGTAATCATTTAAGCCACCCCGGGGGTCCAGGGGGGGCGGCAGCGCTTTTCAGAGCCCCCCCTGGTGGGGGGTTTCGGGGGCAACACCCCCGAAGCCAAAAACATATGTAAAATTGCCTTGTAAAAGTATAGTAATTTCTAGTCAATCTGGGCCGTTCATTAGGCAAATGATCTGACGGTAGAAGTTATGTTTAGTTTAGGGTTTTTTTCCCTAGAAGGCAACCCCTCGCTTTTATGAGGGCATTGTATTGCGGCTATGTATTGTATGTGTATTCTTAGAGCAAGAAACATATAGGGAGACTGTGAGAGAGAATAGAGGATATTACAACAGATCTGTTATATGTTGTGTCACTTCATTTTGCTGGATAATAGAAAGGAAGGACTGGATGTTCGGGGTGGACGTAGCCCAAACTGGGTGAACCACGTATATCTATGTCTCTCTGGTTTTATGTGTTTTGTGTGCTTGTGCTTTCCGCATATTTTATGTGTTGCATTGATCTGTAATATATAATTTTATAACAACTGGTATCAGAGCTGAAGGTCTATTTGGCTGATAACTCGAAGGAAAGAAGGGTTCCTGGTTCGAGTGGGAGCAATGGCGGAAGATGGTAAGTTTAGGGTCGAGAAATTTAACAGCCAAAAATTCCCGCTATGGAAGATGCAGATGGAAGATTATCTATATCAGAAAGATCTGTACCTACCATTGAGCGGAAAAACAAAGAAGCTGACGACTATGACAGACGAAGAATGGGATATTCTCAATAGAAAGGCACTCGGAACAATATGTTTGTGCCTCGCGGCGTCGGTAGCCTTCAATATTTCGAAGGAAACAACAACAAAGGGTTTGATTAACACATTGGAGAATCTATATGAAAAACCCTCGACCTAAAACAAGGTATTTTTAATGAAACGTTTATTTAATATTAAGATGTCGGAAGGTGGATCTGTTGTAGACCCTTTAAATGATTTTAATACAGTTGCCAGTCAGTTAAGCTCTGTAGGTGTAAACTTTGATGATGAAGTTAGGGCTCTTTTATTTATGTGCTCATTGCCAGAAAGCTGGAATGGCTTAGCTATGGCCATTAGTAACTCTGTCTCTAGATCTAGAACTTTAAAGTTTGATGATGTTGTCGGTGTTATCCTTAGCGAGGAAATGCGACAGAAAAGATCCGGCGAGACATCGGGTAATGCTTTGAGTGCAGAGTTTAGGGGAATAAAAATGGAAAGAGGAAGGAGCTCAGGATATCGCAGTAAATCAAGGAAAGGCATATCCAAGTCCAGATCGGGAATAGTGTGCTGGAAATGAGGAAAGAAAGGACACCTGAAGAAAGACTGTAGATCTCAGAAGGGAAAAGAAGGAGACGCACAACAAGAAAAAAATCATGAAGCAAATGTGACAGGTGATGTGTTACAAGATGCTTTGATTCTTTCTTTCGAAAATTTTACTGATTCCTGGGTGGTAGATTCAGGGGCCTCATTCCATGCCACACTTGATAAGAAATATTTTCATGACTATGTTTAAGGAGATTTTGGACAAGTTCGTTTGGGTGATGATAAACCCTATAAAATTATTGGAACGGGTAAGGTTCTTGTAAAACAACATAATGGAAACCAATGGCTATTAAAGTAGGTAAGGCATGTTCCAGATCTGAAGAAAAATCTGATTTCAAGAGGGTAGTTAGGTGGTGAAGGTTGTGTGACAACTTTCACAGATAAAAATTGGAAGGTCACCAAAGGAGCCCTGGTAATATCAAAAGGCAAAAAGGTTGGTACATTGTATTTATGCAATGGTATTTCTAACTCTGTTAATGCTTTAACTTCCAAAGGAGCAGATGCAGCATTATGGCATCATAGGCTTGGACACATGAGTGAGAAGGGGATGAAGATTATTCACTCAAGAAATTTGTTTCCGGGTTTGAAGAATGTTGATTTGGATTTATGTGAGAATTGTATATATGGAAAACAGAAGAGAGTCAGATTTCTCAGAGTTGGGAAAGAAAAGAAGAGCAAAAAATTAGAGCTTTTGCATACAAATGTAAGGGGCCCTGCTCAGGTATCATCTCTCGGTGGCTCTCGTTATTATGTTACTTTTATTGATGATGCAACTAGAAAAACTTGGATTTATTGTGTTCATAATAAATCGGATGTATTTGATACTTTCAATAAATGGAAAGCTTTGGTTGAGATTGACACAAGAAATAAGTTGAAGTGTCTCAGATCAAACAATGGAGGTGAATATTGCAGCAAAGAGTTTGATAGGTATTGTTTAGAGCATGGAATTCGCAGAGAGAAGATAGTTCCAAGAACACCACAAGAGAATGTTGTGTTAGAAAGGATGAATAGAACAACCACGGAGCGTGCAAGGTGCATGAGATTGCATGCAGGATTGCCTTTACAATTTTGGGCAGATTTTGTAGATACTGTTGTTTATTTAATAAATAGAGGGCCTTCAAGTTCCTTGGATGGTGGTATTCCAGAGGAAACATGGATAGGTAAAAAGGTAAACTACTCTTTTTTAAATCCTTTTGGTCGTGAGGCCTTTGTCCATATTAATAAAGAAAACATAACAAAGCTTGAGGAAAAATCAAATAAATGTACCTTTATTGGATATGGTGTTAATGATTTTGGTTATCGCATATATCATTATGAAAATCCCAAAATCATTAGGAGCAGAGATGTAATATTCAATGAAAAGGTCTTGTATAAGAATCAGTTGCACGAAAAGAAACAGGAAAAAGAAAAAAAAGAATACACAGTTTTTGATGAGATCACAGAAAAAGCAAAGGTTCCTGAAAATAATAATAATCAACAGCCACAACAACGACAACCACCACAACAACAATGGGCACCTCAAATACCTGAAAGTGGTGTCAGAAGATCTACCAGGATAAGTAGACCCCCTGAACGATACTCTCCTTCATTATATTATTTATTTTTAACTGATTCTGGTGAACCCGAATGTTATGAAGAAGCAATGCAGGTTGAAATTGGGAACAAGTGGGAGCTAGCATGAAAGAAGAGATGGAATCCTTAATGCATAACTAGACTTGGGACTTAGTCAGGTTTGCCTGTAGTTAAAACTGCAAAGCAGAATAAATGGGTTTATAGGCTGAAGGAAGAAGATGAAGGAAAACAAAGGTACAAAGCTAGACTTGTGGTGAAGGGGTTTGCACAAAAGAAAGTTATTGATTTTGATGAAATATTTTCTCCTGTTGCTAAGATGACTTCAATCAGAACTATTTTAAATCTTGTAGCAGCGGAAGATTTACATCTTGAACAATTAGATGTAAAGACAACATTTCTCCATGGATATTTGGAGGAAGAGATCTATATGGAGCAACCAGAAGGATATGAGGTCAAAGGGAAATAAAAATTACTGTGCAGGTTAAAGAAGAGCTTGTATGGCTTAAAACAGGGTCCAAGGTAGTGGTATCTAAAATTTGACAGGTTTATCTCTGAACAAGGTTATACTAGATCTCACTCTGATCATTGTGTTTATATGAAAAAGAAAAATGATGGCAGCTATATTATATTTTTATTGTATGTAGATGACATGCTTGTTGTAGGGTCTAACATGCAGGAAATAAATGTGCTCAAAAGAAAATTGGCAAATTCCTTTGCAATGAAGGATTTGGGAGTTGCAAAACAAATACTTGGTATGAGAATAACTAGAGATAGGAAAAATCACAAATTAACACTGTCTCATAAGGATTACATATAAAAGGTGTTGAAAATATTTAATATGTAGAATGAAAAAATAGTTAGTACACCTTTTGCTAGCCATTTCAAACTTAGTAAGGAGATGTGCCCCAAGACCCAAGAAGAAATGGACTATATTTCTAAAGTTCCATATGCATCAGCAGTTGGAAGCTTAATGTATGCAATGGTTTGCACAAGTCCTAATATTGCACATGCAATGGGAGTTGTAAGCAGGTACATGAAAAATCCAGGAAAAGAACATTAGATGACAGTGAAATGGATTCTCAGATATTTGAGAGGTACCACAAATCAAGCATTATGCTTTGGTGGTTAAAACATTGCTCTACAGGGATATGTTGATGTAGATATGGTAGGTGACAGAGATAACAGGAGGAGCACTAAAGGATATGTATTTATTGTAGGTGGAACAACTGTCAGTTGGGTTTCAAAAATTCAAAGTGTTGTTGCACTTGACAGTTGAAGCTGGAAAAGGTACACACTAGCCAAAATCCTGCAGATATGCTAACAAAAGTTGTAACTAGGGAGAAACTGAGATTATGCTTAGTTTCAATTGGTCTTCAAGGATGACGATGAAGATGAGAAACAGCCAGGTCCAAAGTGGAGTCATTGTCCAACAAATGAAGCAGCAGTGGAGTTGCCACAATTGGGAGATTGTTGGGTGTGGAGCCTGATTATCTTGTTTATTTTGTATCATAGCGTTGGACCCTTGTACCTTAATGGGGCGGCAACGTCGCCCATAATTAAATGCTGCCTGGGGGTTTGGGGGGGTGACTGCGACTTTATGGAGCCCCCGCCTTGCGAGGGGTTTCTAGGTTAGCGCCCCCGAAGCTAAAAACAAATGTAAAATTGCCTTGTAAAAGTATATTAATTTCTAGTCAATTTGGGTCGTTCATTAGGCAGATGATCTGATGGTAGAAGTTATGTTTAGTTTAGGTTTTTTTTCCCTAGAAGGCAACCCCTCGCTTGTATGAGGGTATTGTATTGAGGCTGTGTATTGTATGTGTATTCTCAGAGAGAGAAATAGATAAGGAGATTGTGAGAGAGAACAGAGGATATTACAACGAATCTACTGTAGGTTGTGTCACTTAATTTTGTTGGATAATACAAAGGAAGGACTTGATGTTCGGGGTGGACGTAGCCCAAACTAGGTGAACCACCTATATTTTTGTCTCTCTGGTTTTATGTGTTTTGTGTGCTTGTGTTTTCTGCATATTTTATGTGTTGCATTGCTCTATAATATATAATTTTCTAACAAGAGAGAGAGAGAGAGAGAATTTGAAAAAAGTTTGATACATTAAAAAATCAAAATCAATGTTCTGAGACACATGGCTTCTCAAGCCTACATAAGTGCAGAAAACAAAAATATAGAGACATGTCTATCCTCTGACATGGAGCTCATGATAACATGTAACTACCTGACCACTCGACCTAAAATTCGACGTATTTTGGCTGATACCCCCATAGTATGTCTCTGATATCGTAGCAGAATATCATCAACAACAGCATAATCTGGTATGCCTTTGGTCAGAGTTAACAAGTTGCGCTCCAACTCAACTATGGGTTGGCTCCCTCATCATAAAAAACAACCTCTATCTAGAAAAAAACCTGTCGTGTTATCTGAGACAACACTAGAGGTCTCACTGGTCCAACATTTGCAAATAATCATAAGTTAAAATCCCATTACACGATATAAAAATTAAAAAAACTTCAAAAAAAAAAAAAAAAAAAACTTACCTGAGTCATCCCACTATCCTCTTGGTGGTAGAGGTAGATCCTGATCTCCTTTGAAGTCAGTCCCTGTATATGCCCAATTTTTGATAGAAATCAGTTGTTGTCGAACCCATACGAAGAAGGTAGGAATGAAAGACATATGCTTCCTGCCTACATGGCATGGCATCAGCTCACTCCATCTCATAAGTCGTGGATCCTTCGAGACAAGAGGTCCCACCTCTATCCACTAACATCATAACATTAGTTCCCTCTCTAAGAAAAGAGTCACTAGGGTTGAATCATAACCAAACTGTTTCAGCTTCAGGGTATTACACTTTGTGAGCTGGTCTTTCATGTTAATGAGCAACCCCTCACACCAGTTGAACATTGTTGGACTCATATAGTCTAGTACATACTGAAAATGGGATTTTCTTGTCTCATGCAAGGCCTACACTCCTGCCACTCGTACAATCATGTAAAGGACGGTCCTCAGAGCAGGGTCATTGATAATTTTAATGTCAATTTTTCCACTTTTGGTCTTCTGAGAACCATGACTACAGTGTCTGGCAATGAGCATTTCTGTGCTCTCGACGCCTAGTCTAGCACCTCATAACTGGACCGCTTCTCCCCTCTTGTACAAACTAGTGATGAAATATGTGTCGGACACATCAATCTACAAGTCTTTACCACCAATCAAAAACATTTGGTGATCAACATCCCACCATCTCACAAGATACTGTAATAGATCCACTTGGGACCAAATCCCTGGTGTCTGGAATAATTTGAGCAAACCGCAATTTCACAACGCTCTTATGCAGTTTGGGTTTTGAGCTGCTTCTTGATCTTCTACTTCATGGCCTCTTTCTTTCCATTCTATGGCCATATTTCTCCTACAAAACATCAATTAACAAGGATTAATAACCTTTCATGGTAGAAATTTGGCAAGAAAGTGGCTTAAATTTGAGCATTCATAAAAAAAAAATTATCTCTCGGCGCCAACGCATCTGTTTATGAATTTTTACGCGCTGACATCGCACTAGTACTTTAAGGGACAGGGCGATCAACGCGGACTTGATGGGTAAATCCCACGATGTTTGCCTACGAGCCCTAATTTTTCAAGGGCTTCCTAAGCACATGAAAAATGGCCAATAATGCTTAAAAACATAGACAAAATGTAGGCAACAAAAAGAGCTCTTACTGCAACAAAAAATTCAGTGAATGATGTCCTGAATCGATCGAGCGATGCGCCCGAAGTTCAGAGAAAAATAAGGGTAATTCTTTTTTTCACAGTTTGACATGGTCAAAATGATTTTTGGTTTTACTTTTTAACTATTAAAAATATTTTAACAATTTTTTTTAATATAAAATGGTTTTTACCATTTTAAAAAGTATTTTTACCTATTATTTTATATTTTTCTCGATAAAAAAATAACTTTTTCTTGCATCAGAAGCGGCAGGGAATCTTGAACCAATCTCGATAACTAGTGACAGGCGAGTTATATTTTATTGGTTTTTCAAAATTATGAAAGCAAACGAAAAAGGAACCTCCCTAGAGTCAACTTTAAGCTCTTTTCTGACTCTCAAAAAATGAAAATATTGTCGAGCACTTGTCCTTTCGAGCTTGTTAAAATAAATGAATCGACGTCATATCAGTATATGTTTATCGCTTTTTCGGGTTGAGGTTGACTAATTACAAAAAATGAATACCTTAGTCAAACATGGCTAAGCGATTCTCTGATATATTGTTTTTTACATTTTTGGGTTCGAGGGACTATCTGTGAAAAGGGATCTATAGAGTTTTCTTTTCCGTTTCCTTTTCAAACTCTATAAACATGAAAAAAATTTCGAGTTACCCCTCTGTCATACTCGTAAAACTTAAACAACGAAGGACTTGTCACCATGATGCAATCAACTTACTCCCTCCTAGAAATCATTAAACTTACTAGGTTGGAATAATCCGAAGGATGAACTTATATGCTAAGAATATGGTATCCTCTTTAAGATTGCTATAAAAAATAAATGGGTACTTGCTATAAATAGTGGGGGGGGACATGGAAGTAAATTATGTCCTGTATTCTGTATTGAAAGTAGCATGTCGCTCTTGAACATGACACTTATATTCATCTCGTGTCGTGTTTGGGTTATCCTCTCTTTGTCACTTTCGTTCCTGGGTGTGGGAAATCCATTTTCCTCTCATTCGATGTATCTTGTTGTCACCATGACCATTGATCCCATTTTGAGTCAAGTGCTGCCAACATCCAGAGTAGTGTAGTCGATATGTTCAAGAGAAGTCCTATCTATAAAATTCAAACCTATTATGTTTATCTGAATCTCTTTGCAACACTCTTGAATCATTCCTATCTACCTTGATAAATCCTATGTTTTGTGTCGATGATGTGGGAAACATTATGGATCTCCTTCGATGGATCACTTCTTGTTGACATCAGCTCATTATCTAGGAAGTTGATTTAGAAACTCCCTTTCAGCACCTTGGAGCTTGCATGCCTCAATGTAAATTTCTTCGCGTTCGATGACAATTTCACATCATTGGCCTTCGATCGAATGATTCTGAAATTGATTGACTTCAACTCCCTTATTCACACTTGCATATTGTGATTTTGTACCTTGAGGGCCATCATCATTATTGGCAGTTTCTCTCATGCCTGTTAACGATTTAAATCATTGAACGTTAAGCATGTGGTTTCTACCATGTTTGCCATCAGCCCATCTATTCACATGGTTATATTTGTACATTGGATGGATCAAGACAGAGGCGAAGACCCTAGATCACATCTGTTTTAATCTAGGTTGCATGGAGTATTGATGATTGTACACCTGATTCTTTTTATACGGATGGCTACGACCATGTTGTGGATCCATACATATGATCCTGTCTAATCAGATGGTTGTTCCCATGCAGTGGATTCATGTGTTATTTTGATGCTTGTTTAGTAGTGTCTTATGAGGAATATTTATATCATAGATGTCACATATTGTATCGTGTTTGATTTGTAAGTCTCCCGATGGTGGTTTTCCAAAGTCCTTGCCCTAACTGATAAAGAACTTTAGCCATCACTTCTCGTTCTACTTTCATGCTTTAGGAGGCATCTGTTACACAATATTTTATCGCATTCCCTATTCCCTATCCAAAGTGTCGTCCTTTGTGTCACTCATGCCACAAATGTCGCAAAGTGACAAAAGCTATGAAAACATGTTCACCATTGTTAACATGCTCAAAACATCTATGAAAAAATGGAGAATTAGTGTATTACAAAAATTCTGGAGAAAGCTTGTAAAAAACCCTAATTTGTTGCCCCAAGCAGTTCTCCCCTATATGCCATCATGTTTTTCACCCTGTGTGTAACTAAAAATAGATGTAAAATTTCCTTGTAAAAGTATAGTAATTTCTAGTCAATCTGGATCATTCATTAGGCGGATGATTTGACGGTAGAAGTTATGTTTAGTTTAGGGTTTTTTTCCCTAGAAGGAAACCCCTCGCTTGTATGAGGGTATTGTATTGCGGCTGTGTATTGTATGTGTATTCTCAATGTGAGAAACGGATAGGGAGACTGTGAGAGAGAACATAGGATATTACAATGGATCTGATGTAGGTTGTGTCACTTAATTTTGCTGGATAATAGAAAGGACGGATTGGTTGTTCGGGGTGGACGTAGCCCAAACTGGGTGAACCACGTATATCTGTGTCTCTCTAGTTTTATGTGTTTTGTGTGCTTGTTTTTTTCACATATTTTGTGTTGTATTGCTCTGTAATATATAATTTTCTAACAAGAGAGAGAGAGAGAGAGAGAGAGAGAGAGAGAGAATTTGCAAAAAGGTTGATACATTAAAAAATCAAAATCAATGTTCTGAGACACATGGCTTCTCAAGCCTACATAAGTGCAGAAAACACAAATAGAGAGACATGTCTATCCTCTGACATGGAGCTCATGATAACATGTAACTACCCTGACCACTCGACCTAAAAGTCGACATAGTTTGTTCGATACTCCCATAGTATGTCTCTGATATCGTAGCGGAATATCATCAAAAAAATCATAATCTAGTATGCCTCTGGTCAGATTTGACAAGTTGCACTCCACCTGAACTATAGGGTTGGCTCCCTCATCATAAAAAACAACCTCTATCTGGAAAAAAAACCCATCATGCTATGTGAGACAATCCTAGAGGTCTCACTGGTCCAACATTTGCAAACAATCATAAGTTAAAATCCTAGTACACGATATAAAAAATAAAAACACTTCAAAAACTTAAAAAAAAAAATCTTACCTAAGTCATCCCATTGTCCTCTTGGTGGTAGAGGTAGATCCATATCTCCTCTGAAGTCAGTCCCTGTATATGCCCAATTTTTGATAGAAATCAGTTGTTGTCGAATCCATACGAAGAAGGTAGGAATGAAAGACATATGCTTCCTACCTACATGGCGTGGCATCAGCTCATTCCATGTCATAAGTCATGGATCCCTCAGGACAAGAGGTCCCACCTCTATCCTTTGACATCAAAAAATTGGTTCCCTCTCTAAGAAAAGAGTCACTAGGGTTGAATCATAACCAAATTGTTTCAGCCTCAGGGTCTTACACTTTGTGAGCTAGTCTTTCAAGTTAATGAGGAACCCCTCACACTAGTTGAACATTGTTGGACTCATATAGTCCATTACATACTGAAAATGGGATTTTCTTGCCTCATGCAAGGCCTACACTCCTGCCACTCGTACAATCGTGTAAAGGACGATCCTCAAAGTAGGGTCATTGATAATTTTAATATCAAATTTTCCACTTTTGGTCTTTTGAGAAGCATGACTACAGTGTCTGGCAATGAGCATCTCTGTGCTCTCGACGCCTAGTCTAGCACCTCATAACTGGACCGATTGTCCCCTCTTGTACAAAATAGTGATGAAATATATGTTGGACACATCAATCTACAAGTCTTAACCACCAATCAAAAACATTTGGCAGTCAACATCCCACCATCTCACAAGATACTGTAATAGATCCACTTGGGACCAAATCCCTGGAGTCTAGAAGAATTTGAGCAAACCGCAATTTCACAGCACTCTTATGCAGTTTGGGTTTTGAGCTGCTTCTTGATCTTCTACTTCATGGCCTCTTTCTTTCCATTCTATGGCCATATTTCTCCTACAAAACATCAATTAACAAGGATTAATAACCTTTCATGGTAGAAATTTGGCAAGAAAGTGGCTTAAATTTGAGCATTCATAAAAATAAAAATAAAAAAATTAGCTCTCGGCGCCAACGCATATTTTTATGAGTTTTTACGCATTGGTACTTTAAGGGATAGGGTGATCAACGCGGACTCGGTGGGTAAATCCCACGATGGTTGCCCACAAGCCCTAATTTTTCAAGGGCTTCCTAAGCACATGAAAAATGGCCAATTTTGCTTAAAAACATAGACAAAATTTAGGCAAAAGAAAGAGCTCTTACTGCAACAAAGAGTTCAGTGAATAATGTCCTGAATCGATCGAACGGTGCGCCCGAAGTTTAGAGAAAATCAAGGGTATTTTTTTTTTCACAATTTGACATGGTCAAAATGATTTTTTATTTTACTTTTTAACTATTAAAAGTCTTTTAACAATTTTTTTAAATATAAAATGATTTTTACCATTTTATAAATTATTTTTACCTATTATTTTATATTTTTCTCGATAAAAATAACGTTTTCTTGCATGAGAAGTGGCAGGGAATCTTGAATCAATCTCGATAAATGGTGATCGACGAGTTATATTTTATTGCTTTTTCAAAATTGTGAAAGCAAACGAAAAAGGAACCTCCCGGAGTCAACTTTAAGCTCTTTTCTGATTCTAAAAAAATGAAAAGATTGTCGAGCACTTGTCCTTTCGAGCTTTGTTAAAATAAATGAATCGATGTCATCTCACTATACGTTTATCGCTTTTTCGGGCTGAGGTTGACTAATTACAAAAAATGAATACCTTAGTCAAACATGGCTAAGCGATTCTCTCATATATTGTTTTTTACCTTTTTGGGTTCGAGGGAATATCTACGAAAAGGTATCTAGGAGTTTTCTTTTCCACTTCCTTTTCAAACTCTATAAACATGAAAAAGTTGCCGAGTTACCCCTCTGTCAGACTCGTAAAACTTAAACGACGAAGGACTTGTCACCATGACGCAACCAAGTTACTCCTTCCTAGGACTCGTTAAACTAACTAGGTTGGATTCATCCAAAGGATGAACTTATACGCTAAGCATATGGTATCCTCTTTAAGGTTGCTATAAAAAATAAATGGGTACTCGCTATAAATAGTGGGGGGGGACATGGAAGTAGTGTATGTCCTGTATTCTGTATTGAAAGCAGCATGCCGCTCTTGAACATGACACTTATATTCATCTCGTGTTGTTTTTGGGTTATCCTCTCTTTGTCACTTTCCTTCTTGGGTGTGGGAAATCCATTTTCCTCTCATTCGACGTATCCTGTTGTCACCATGACCATTGATCCCATTTTGAGTTAAATGCTACCAACATCCGAAGTAGTGTAGTTGATATGTTCAAGATAAGTCCTATCTACAAAATTCAAACCTATTATGTCTATCTGAATCTCTTTGCAACACTTTTGAATCATTCCTATCTACCTTGATAAATCCTATTTTTCATGTCGATGATGTGGGAAACATTATGGACCTCCTTCGATGGATCACTTCTTGTCAACATCATCTCATTATCTAGGAAGTTGATTTAGAAACTCCCTTTCAGCACCTTGGAGCTTGCATGCCTCAATGTAAATTTATTCGCGTTCGATGAAAATTTCACATCATTGGCCTTCGATCGAATGATTCTGAAAGTGTTCGACTTCAACTCCCCTATTCACACTTACAGATTGTGATGACATACCTTGAGGGCCATCATCATTATTGGCAGTTTCTCTCGTGCTTGTTAACGATTTAAATCATTGACCGCTAAGCATGTGGTTTCTACCATGTCTGACATCAACCCATCTATTCACATGGTTATATTTGTACATTGGACATATCAAGACAGAGGCAAAGACCCTAGATCACATCTATTTTAATCTAGGTTGCATGGAGTATTGATGATTGTACACCTGATTCTTTTTATATGGATGGTTGCGACCATGTTGTGGATCCATACATATGATCCTGTCTAATCAGATGGTTGTTCCCATGCGGTGGATTCATGTGTTATTTTGATGCTTGTTTAGTAGTGCCTTAAGAGGCATATTTATATCATAGATGTCACATATTGTATCATGTTTGATTTTTAGTTCTCCCGATGGTGGTTTTCCAAAGTCCTTGCCTTAACTGATAAAGAACTTCAACCATCACTTCTTGTTATGCTTTCATGCTTTAGGGGGCATTTGTTACACAATATTTTATCGCATTCCCTATTCCCTATCCAAAGTGTCGTCCTTTGTGTCACTCGTGCCACAAATTTCACAAAGCGAAAAAATCTATGAAAACATGTTCACCATTATTAACATGCTCAAAACATCTCTGAAAAAATGGAGAATCAGTGTATTGCAACAATTCTAGAGAAAGACTGTAAAAAACCCTAATTTGTTGCCCCAAGCGGTTCTCCCCTATATGCCATCATGCTTGTCACCATTTGTGTAACTAGTAAAACAACGCTAGCAGCATGAGAATTAAAGTTAAAAGTCATGCTGGCCCTCTTCAAGCATGTTCTCCAAAAATGGAGCAGAATCTTCTTCCTCTAGAAGTCTCGAGAACTCAAGTCTGGTATCAGTTGGCTAGATATTGAGTCGAGTTATCCCATTTTGAGTCCTTTATCCTAAATTTAAGGAATTTCCCCTTAAGATATGGACCTTCCTACTTTTGTGGATCCTTAACCTCTCCAATTTCGCTATAAATGAATACCATGCCTTCGCCAAATGGTTGGTCATTGCTAGTTGCCTTTCTAGTACTCGAATGCACCTAAACATTGTCAAAATTCCAAGGAGAATGAGTGCTTGAAGTCTTTGGCTTGGAAATTGAATCTCATCCTAAAGGAAACCTCCAACATCAAGGCACTAGTTGTATGCTTCCCTCTTTAATTTATCAATAATAAAAAGCATGTTTTACTTTACATAATATTTTTAATGATTACTTGATTAATATGATGCTCCTTGATCTGTCATATGGTTTACATTAATGAAATATACTATGCTTTCTTTCTTTGTCATAATTTTATCTCTCTTTCAGGTATTCACACGTAAAGGAATAATGAGGATAGAGCTTGGAAGTGAGGAGGTCAGGATTAATATCAACAAGGAACCGCATAGGAGTGAGGTAGGCCATCTTCCTCTCTAATGTTATTCTGATTTAAGCTAGGAAAGTTTTCTTGTTTTTTCTCGTTTGTTACTATACCCACTCATTAGGATAGATGTATCACTTCTATTCGTAGAATGGATTTCTTGGTTAATAGCTAGGAGCAACAATACTTCCATCTTTATTGTTGTGAGTGGTAGGCTTCCTTGTTGCCATAATTTTTCTTTCAATTTTTCTTGCCAACCTGAATGCATAATCCAATGAATCATGTTCCCAAAGACGAACCTCATGTTGGAAGTTATCCTTTAGATTCCCTATGAATAAATCAATCCTATGCTCCTCTGGAATATCATTTACCCTTATATTCAATTTTTGAAAGTCATCAATGTGTTCCACCATGGAACCCTTTTGTTTGAGATTTATCAATTGGCTAAAGAAGGTGTTGCTTTTTGTATCCTCAAAATGTGCTATCATTTCCTCCGTAAAAATTGACCAAGTGAAAAGTGGTTTATGAGAACAAAGCCATCGATATCATACAAAATGATTTGGTTATAAATATAAAGTTTCATTGCATACCTTTTGTGTTTTTTACACATTATGGAGATCAAAATATTGCTCCATATGTAGTATCCATGTTATTGGATCCTTGCTACCAAACTTACTCATATCGATCTTTGGAATATGGTGGGCCTTCAATCCAACATTAGAGTCTATGAAATCATGATTAACATTAATTTTTTTCTCATCATGAGTTTCATCTACTACCTTTTCGCCATTATGAATCATTTCTTGTAGCAACTTTGTCAAACCTTCCATGTTTGCTTTTATACCATTCTTCAAGTCTTCCATGTTTCCTTTCATATTTTCTTTTATACCATCGATCTTATCTTCCATTCCATTCTTCAAACCATACATGTCTGATTTTAAACTATTCTTCAAACCATCCATGTCTGATTTTCAACAATCCTTCAAACCATCCATCTTAGCTTCCATTCATTTTCGTTTACTCTTTGTGAGAGAAAATTTGTTGCACTTGGTCTCGTAATTTTGATATATCATGTTGCACTTCTTCCTCTTCATGTGTCATAATAGAGATTTATTAGGGCTTAATGGGTGTGGAAATATTTTTGGGAGGCATTTTAGAACCCAATACTAATATCAATGCTTCAATATTGCCTTTGAATCACTTCAAACTGATTTTTTAAACAAAAGTTATGCAATTTTAAAAGAATACACACCTTTTTCTTGCTTTTGAGGAGCTCGATATTTAACCAAATGTATATATGTGATTTCAGATCCCCAAGATTTGAAATTCGGTCCTACAGTATCCCTCTGAGTCTTCTTTCTAATGCCATAGGTCAAACCTAATTTGGATTATTCAAGGTAAAGTTATGCCCAATCTCCCACAATGACCTAATTATGGATTGGTTCAATAGAGTGAACTTGTACGACGTGCCACATATCATTGTTTCGACATTAAACTCTGAAAATGATAAAAAATAAACTAAATTCTGTGCAATTTTGGACACCTTTTATAGAATACAAATTCGATGCCTGAAACGAAAGTTATGACGATTTTCCCTTGACACCTGTTTGAGATGAAATTATGGAGCCTGCAAAAATCCTTACTTCCTCAGATCATATCTACGAAAATATAGCAGACCAAGATCTAAAATTTTTGCACACATTTCAGCGAAATTTCATCTCCATGTGGTACACATTTCAGCTTCCGAAGCCTCGTAGAAACAAAATTATATCAAAAATTCCAAGATGGATTGTTTGAAGTAGCAAAACCCTAGAATCCCAAGCTCTGATACCAAATTTTATGCAACCAACTCACAAAATAGAAGAAAAGATAGATAAATGACTTAGAAATCAGCCTATTTGAGGGGGAAACCTCATTTACATTACATAAATGAAAAACTCTTGGATGATACAAATGAAAAAACCTACCTTATACATATAGGAGTCTAAGGGGTCACAATATAAAAATATGGGGACCACATGGGCACAACAATGACAATAATAGGGCTACACCTATGGGTCACAATAATAACAATATGGGGACTACATGGGCACAAAAATAACAATAATGGGGCTACACTAACAATAAAAATAAGGGGCTACACTGGTATTATAGGGACCTAATACTTACATAATCAACCTCCCACTGCCATGCCAATTAATGTTAGGTCCTTATAATACTAGTGTAGCCCCTTATCGTTATTGTTAATGTAGCCCCCTTATTCTTATTGTTGTTCCCATAGAAGCCCACTATTGTTACTATTGTGCCCCATAGAAGCCCACTATTGTTATTGTGCCCTTACATTGTTATTTTTATGTAGGCTCTGATTATATTGTGATCCCTTAGAATCCTATATATAGAAAGTAGGTTTTGTCATTTAGATCATCCAAGAATCGTTCATTTATGTAATGTAAAGGAGGTTTCCCCTTCAACGAGGCTGATTTATAAGTCGTTGATCTACATATTCCTCTATTTTGTGAGCTGGTTGCATAATATTACATAGGATATATTCTTAGTCCTATTTGTGGCTTGGTTTACGTTATGAAACCAAATCACAAAATAGAAGAAAAGAGAGATCAACGTCTTAGAAATCAGCCTCTTCGAGGGGGAAACCTCATTTACATTACATAAATAGCAATTCTTGGATGAATCAAATGAAAAAACCTCCTTTATATATATAGGAGTCCATGGGATCACAATATAATCCTAGCTGACCTAACAATAATAATGTAAGGGCACAACAATAACAATAGTGGGCTTTTATGGGGCACAATAATAACAATATGGGGACTATAGGGGTACAAAAATAACAATAAGGGGGCTACACTAACAACAATAAGGGTCTACACTAGTAATATAGGGACCTAACATGCCCCTCTCCTTCAAAAAAGTGTTGTCCTCAATGCTTGAGTAGTTCTGGATGATTCTGTATAAAATTTTCATCCTCCCATGTGGAATCTTCAGTGGGTAAGCTCTTCCACTTGATGAGATACTCTAAAATTGATCGATTTCATAGCCGTCAATTTCTTATTTCTGTGACTGCTTTAGGTTCCAATATAATTTTTCCTTCCTCATCAAGTTCCGTAAATATTGTTTAAATTGGAATTTTGTCTCCTATAACCTTCTGTAAGCATGAAACATGGAAAATTGGGTGTACTCGGGAAGAAGCAGGAAGCTTCAATTTGTATGCCATAGTACCAATATTTTGAAACACCTTGTAAGGACCATAGTACTTTGGCGATAATTTATTATCCTTCTTAGCTTGCTTGAGGGACATTTTTTTGTATGGTTTTACCTGTAAAAATACTAAGTCTCCTACATCAAAACTTCTCTCGCTGCGATGTTGATCTACCTATTGTTTCATTCGATTTTGTGCGATGTTTATATTATCCTTTAAGAGTTGAAGAACTTGTTGTTGATGCTCGATGTGATCTTCCACTGCTTGAACCTTAGAATTTTCTCTTAAAGATGATGTGATGGATGGTCGATGATATCCATAAAGTGCCACAAATGGGGTAATTTTTGCTACAGTATGGAAGGAAGTGTTATACCACCATTCAGGTAGAGGTAACCACTTGACCCATTATGTTTGTTTATCAGATACAAAACAACGAAGATATCATTCCAAACATTTGTTCACTATCTTAGTTTTCTCATCGGATTGAGGATGATAAGATAAGCTATGAGCTAATTGAGTACCCAAACAAGAAAATAATTCCATCCAAAAATGGGATCTCTGTCGCTTACTATAATCTTTGGGTTTCCATGTAGCATTGGAATTGTTTCTGTTGGACACCTAATCCTTCTAGGGTTATTGTGGAAGCTCAAGAGACTTAGGGACTCCAAGAGATCCTGGGATATGGAATCCAAGGGTCACCCAATGTATGATAAATATGTATCATTGCGAATAGTATTGCATCCATGCTTATCTTTACTATTCATGTGTGCGTACCATGCTTATGTTTAACATGGTATCAGAGCCTAAGCTAGGCATAGGCATTTTCATATTCTTTCAGCTCTCTGGCTAATAGCTATATCCACTCCAATCAACTAAATTATAGCTGGTCTCTGCATTGTCTACAGTCTTGAAATAGAAAATTTGTAACTCCTTCCTCCATTTTGCAAAACATTCTCTACTATTTTTGTAGACTGGCACCTCTGTCTCTACTCTTTTCCTCGCAGACTATCCCGATGCGCTCTCCTAACATATTCTCTGCCTCTGTGACAGTTATTCCTCCCACAGTGCATATGGATCTGATTACTCATAATCTAACTCCTTGACTTCTCCTTGACAGCGCAACCTTTCCTCCATACATGCAATCTCCAAGCCCACTACTCCATACAACCCTTCAACACATTGTTTATGATCGCCTGAAGGCTTTCCCCTCAAGCGTTCCATCACACTTCGAGGTTATCCCTCTCTGTTTCAAAACTTCTGTGGCTCCCTTCGGCTTTGTACGCTGCCTCCTCCTACGCAGTCGACCACTCACCTCCTCCTCAACTTAACTTGTGTTGTTTACGCTTCTTGAATTGAATGCCCCTACTAGAATTAGAATGGTTAGTGCTTCCAAAAGCCATTCGAGGCAGTGGACACCAATTATATGGAAAAAAAAACACTAGGGTGGTAAGATGAGATCGAGGCTCCAATGGTGGGGAATATTTAAGCACTACATGATCCGACACTCCATTACTACCCTTCTGACTCTTGCAATGGGAAATATCATATCTCAAAACTGTATTTTTAGTGAAGACAAAGCTTACTCGTACGCAACGCCTCATCCACAGTTGAAACTTACTTGTACTCAGTACCTCATCCACAATCAGAATTTCGCTCTCGGGCCTCTCCTAATAATTGGCCAAGCTTCTCCGATCCCCGACTGCGCAATGGTCCCTCGACACCCCAACAACACAATGAGGCCCTCTGTTGGATCCTGCGTTGAATTGAAGACTTGAGTTGGTATGCAAGTGTTTTTTAGGTTTATCTCTCATATTTGAACTGATGAAGCCTCAAACAAAGAATACGATAATAATAAGTTGCGGAACATGATCAAGGATATGAGATTTGCCAACACTATTTCGCTTACAAAAATTTATATAAAGATACTCGAAGCTCTCAGAGGTGTTGGAAGCTTTTGAACATATGTTTATGCACCATTGATGTTGCTCAGCTCTCATGACTCCCGTGGCCTACTGCACCTTGTTCTTGGTAGTCTCCACACCAAACATCGGCTCTTCCTCCTTGTAACAATGCTCCTCTTACCATTGCGCGCTACCTCCTCCCACTGCGCGCTTCCTCTCAACATTGTGACTGCTCAAAAGTCCCTACATACAACGCTTCTCCTGCTCGTGACTTATCTCTTTGCTTCCATCTAATTTAGAAATACTAGCCTGTGTAGAAGCCAATCTTGTCATACCAATTTTTAGGTTGTTGACACACAAAGAGCTTAAAGGATCTTGAATTTTTTCACAATCCGCATCAAAAACTCCAACTTCATCCAAAAGTACAACCCTTCTTTTATGCTTCCATGTGCTTGTTGTCTTGCATGCATGTGTGTTAGGTCCCTATATTACTAGTATAGTCCCTTATTGTTGTTAGTGTGACCCCATTATTGTTATTATTGTACCCCTGTAACCCCCATATTTTTATTATTGTGCCCTTAAATTATTATATTTAGGTCAGCTAGGATTACATTGTGGCCCCACTAGGATTACATTGTGGCCCCATGGACTCCTATATATAGAAAGGAGGTTTTGTAATTTGTATCATCCAAGAATTGTTCATTAATGTAATGTATTGGAGGTTTCCCCCTCGAAGTGGCTTATTTCTAAGGCGTTGATCTCTCTTTTCTTCTATTTTTGGAGTTGGTTTCACAACATTTGGTATCAGAGCTTTGGATTCTAGGGTTTCACTGCTCCAAACAAGTCATCATGGAATTTTCGCTATAAATTTTTTTCCATGAAGTTTCA
The DNA here is from genome assembly GCA_034641835.2 of Pinus albicaulis. Lineage (NCBI taxonomy): Eukaryota > Viridiplantae > Streptophyta > Pinopsida > Pinales > Pinaceae > Pinus > Pinus albicaulis. The sequence continues at coordinate 344,475,657 of CM076581.1, read as the reverse complement.
GAAGCTGAAATTTTTAGGGTGCGAAGCCAAAATCCTGAGGAACATCATCGCAAAATTGCAGAGCTTGGTTCACAAGATTTTCGGAGATATAATATGTGTAAGTTAGGTATTTTTGCAGGCTCCTCAATTTAATCTAAACAGTTCATTGTGGAATTTGCACTATAAATTTTTTTCTACGAAGGTTCAGAATCTGAAATTTTTAGGGCACAAAGCCGAAATCCTGAGGAAACTCTCCACAAAATTTCAGAGCTTGGTTTGCAATATTTTCGAAGATATGATCTGTGGAAGGTAGTGCCTTTTCAGACTCCTGAATTTCATCTCAAAGAGGTGATCGTGAGAAAAACTTCATAACTCTCTCTCTGAGCATCGGATTGGAGTGCCGTAAAAAGTGGCCCCAAGCACACGAACTGTAGTCTCTTTTCTATTAATTTTAGAGCTGAAAGATGAAACAGTGACATGTGGCAAGTCATACAAGTTCGATCTACTGAAAAAGTCCATAATTAGGTCATTGTGGGAGATTGGACATAACTTTACCTTGAAGAATCCAAATCATCTCAAACCTATGGCATTCAAAAGAGGATTCAGAAGGCTACCTCAGTGCCAAATTTCATATATTGAGGAGTTGTAACCACAGAGATAATCCAATTTAAATATCGAGCTCTTCAAAAGCAAGAAAAAGGTGTGTAATTTTTTCCGAATTGCATGTCTTGTTTGAAGAATAAATTTGAATTGATTCCAAGGGCATATTGTAGAATAGATATCAGTATTGGGTTCTAAAAAAATGCCTCGTAAAAATAATTCAACATCCATTAAGCCTTCAGAAGGCTCTACTATGACTCATGAAGATGAAGAATTGCAACATGATCTATCAAAATTACAAGAGCAAGTGCACCAAATTTTGCTCTCACAAAGAGCAACAAAAAATGAAATGGAAGTTTTGAAGAAAGGTGTGGAAGTGAAGATGGATGGTGTGAAGAATAATATGGATGGTTTGAAGAATAATATGGATGGTTTGAAGAAAGGTGTGGAATCTAAGATAGATGGCATGGAAGCTGGCATGGAATCTAAGATGGATGACATGGAAGCTAAAATGGAAAACATGAAGAATGATCTAAAAGGAGACATGGAAGGTTTGACAAAGTTGATACAAGAAATGTTTCCTAATGGTGAAAATATAGTAGAGGAAACTCATGATGAGAACAAAATAAATGTTAATCGTGATTTCATAAACTCTAATGTTGGCGGGAAGAACCACCATATTCCAAAAATGGATATGAGGAAGTTTTATGGAAAGGATCATATAACATGGATACTACAGATGGAGCAATATTTTGATCTACATAATGTGCAAAACACACAAAAGGTACGCATTGCAACTTTACATTTAGAACAGAATGCATTTGTATGGTATCGATGGCTTTGCTCCCGTAAAAAAATTGTCCTTGGTCAATTTTACGGAGGAGATGATAGCACATTATGAGGATACAAAGAGCAACACCTTCTTTAGCCAATTGATAAATCTCAAACAAAAGGGTTTAGTGGGGCAGCACATTGAGGACTTCCAAAAATTGAATATAAGGGTAACTGATATTCGAGAGGAACACGGGATTGATCTCTTCATAGGCACTCTAAAGGATAACATCCAACATGAAGTTCGTGTTTTGGAACCTGATTCATTGGAGAAGGCATTCAGGTTGGCAAGAAAAGTTGAATGTAAAATTATGGCGAAAAGGAAGCCTACCACTCAATTCTATAAAGAAGGAAGTGTTGCTACGCCTAGATTTCCACAACCTACAAGGTTGACACCACAAAAATTGGAAGAAAAAAGAGCAAAAGGGCTTTGCTACAGTTGTGATAGCAAATACACTAAATGTCATAAGTGTGTTGAGAAGAAATTATTTTACATAGATTGTGAAGAGGAAGAAGAAAATGAACAAGAAGAGGATATACACTAGGAACCAGCCCTAGAAGAGGAAGAAATGAGTCCGACCATATCGTGTAATGCATTGGCAGGAATTACCACTCCTCAAACTCTCAAGATAGAAGGACATATGAAGAATAAAAAGGTAATAGTGTTGATTGATTCAGGTAGCACCCATAATTTTATTCACTGTAAGGTAGCCAAGGAATTGAATTTTTTCCTATTCCCAACACCAGAATGTCAAGTGATGGTTGCAAATGGAGGAACTATAAATTGCTCTGGAAAATGCCATAATATAAAGCTAACCATGGGGGAATATGTTTTGAATAGTCCAATGCTTTCCATTCCTATGGGAGGTTCTAATGTTGTACTAGGAGTATAATGGTTACAATCTTTGGGTACGGTAGCTTTTAATTTTCAAGAACTTTTCTTGATTTTTTTTTCATAAGGAAAGGAAGTCGAATTACGGGGTATTGCAAGGAAGCCAGGAAATATAATAAGCTCTAATGTCATGACAAAGCTTCTAAAGAAAGAACAACGAGGCGTAATTGCACAATTATGCTCACTAGAAGTTCCAATGTCAAAATCATCTATTTCTACAGATCTCCAACAAGTCTTGGACAATTACTCCAAGGTGTTTGAAACTCCCAAAGGACTCCCACCTATTCGTGATCATGATCATGCTATTCATTTGATTCCAGGAAGTGTTCCTCCAAACATCAGGCCTTATAGATATCCTTATGTCCAAAAGAGCGAAATTGAACGTATGATTGCAAAAATGTTAGAGGCGGGTATAATTCAACCTAGTCAAAATTCTTTCTCTGCTCTTGTAGTATTGGTACACAAGAAGGATGGATCATGGCGCATGTGTCCAGATTATAGGGAGCTCAATAAGCTCGCCATTAAAGATAAATTTCCCATTCCAGTGATTGATGAATTATTGGATGAATTACATGGAGCAATTTATTTTACCAAGTTGGATCTTCGTTCAGGATATCATCAAATTAGAATGAAGACCGAAGATATTCCAAAAATAGCATTTCGAACTCATGAAGGTCATTATGAATTTTTGGTCATGCCTTTTGGCCTTACCAATGCACCTTCTACATTTCAAGGGTTGATGACTTCCATTTTCAAACCCTTCCTTAGAAAATTTGTGCTAGTATTTTTTGATGATATACTAATCTATAGCAGGTCTTGGAAGGATCATGTTGAACATGTTGACAGGGTGCTCAAACTATTGCAGGAGAAACAACTATATGCAAAAACATCCAAATGTTTCTTTGGAGTACAAGAGGTGGAATATCTGGGTCATATTGTATCTCACGAGGGTGTTAAAGTAGACCCTAACAAAATTAAAGCTATTAAGGAATGGAAAGTCCCCACAACCATAAAGCAGTTGCGAGGATTTCTCGGGTTAACAGGGTATTATCGCAAGTTTGTTAAGAATTATGGGAGAATAACAGCACCTCTAACAACATTATTGAAGAAAGATGCATTTTCATGGACTCCTGAAGCAACTAAGGCCTTCGAACATCTTAAAGAGGCAATGTGCCTAGCATCGGTATTAGCTACGCCAGACTTCACAAAAACCTTTATTGTGGAATGTGATGCCTCAGGAAATGGAATTGGTGTTGTTTTAATGCAAGAAGGAAGACCCATTGCTTTTGAAAGTCACCCAATCAAAGGAAAGTATTTACAGAAACCTATTTATGAGAAGGAAATGTTAGCAATACTGCATGCACTAAAGAAATGGCGAACTTACCTAATGGGAAGACACTTCAAGGTAAAAATCGATCATGATATTCTTAAACACTTTTGGAACAAAGGCTATCGTCAGAAGAGCAGCAAAAATGGGTCACAAAGATGTTGGGTTATGACTTTGAAATAATCTACAAAAAAGGAAAGCTTAATGTTGTTGCAGATGCACTCTCAAGAAAGGATGAAGAGGTGGAAGCATTGCTTTGTGCCATTTCTATTATTCAACCAGATTGGATAACTGAAGCAAGAGATGAATGGAAGAAGGACAAAGATGTATGGACACTCATTCAAAAGTTGCAGCAAGATCCTAGTACATCTGATACATTTAGTTGGAAAAATGATTCCTTATGGTAGAAAGATCGCTTATATCTTTGTAAGAATTCCCAACTAAAACAAAAGATTCTTCTGGAATTGCACACTTCTCCTTTAGGAGGACACTCAGGATTTTTAAAAACTTACCACAGGGTGAAGAAAGAATTTTTTTTGGGATGGCCTTAAATCTGATATTCGAAAGTTTGTGGCGGAATGTTTGGTTTGCCAGCAGAATAAAGTGGAAACAATTAAGACCCCATGACTTCTACAACCTTTATCCATTCCAAGTCAACGTTGGGAGGAGATTTCAATGGATTTTATCACAGGTTTACCTAAGTCCGAAGGAAAGAGTGTCATCATGGTGGTAGTTGATAGACTTACTAAGTATGCACACTTTTGTGCATTATCTCATCCATTTAAAGCAAGTAAAATTGCTACTACATTTATGGACACAATTCAAAAGCTACATGGAAACCCAAGGGTTATTGTGAGCGACAGAGATCCCATTTTTACTGGAAATTTTTGGACAAAGTTATTTTCTTGTTTGGGTACTCAATTAGCTCATAGCTCATCTTATCATCCTCAATCTGATGGTCAAACTGAGATAGTAAATAAATGTTTGGAAGGATATCTTCGTTGTTTTGTATCCGATAAACAAACACAATGGGTCAAGTGGTTACCTCTCGCTGAATGGTGGTATAACACTTCCTTCCATACCGCAGCAAAAATGACCCCATTTATGGCACTTTATGGATATCATCCACCATCCATCACATCATCTTTAAGAGAAAATTCAAAGGTTCAAGCAGTGGAAGATCACATCGAGCATCAACAAGAAGTTCTCCAACTCTTAAAGGATAACCCGAATTTGGCACAAAATCGAATGAAACAACAGGCAGATCAACATCGCAGCGAGAGAAGTTTTGATGTAGGAGATTGGGTATTTTTACGGCTACAACCATACAAACAAATGTTCCTCAAGCAAGCTAAGAAGGATAATAAATTATCACCAAAGTACTATGGTCCTTACAAGGTGTTGCAAAAGATTGGTTCTATGGCATACAAATTGGAGCTTCCTGCTTCTTCGCGAGTACATCCAGTTTTCCATGTTTCATGTTTAAAGAAGGTTATAGGTGAAAATCTTCCAGTTCAAACAATATTGCCAGAACTTGATGAGGAAGGAAAAATCATATTGGAACCTGAAGCGGTCATGGAAACAAGAACTCGACAACTACGGAATCGATCAATTTCAGAGTATCTCATCAAGTGGAAGAACTTACCCACCGAATATTCTACATGGGAGGATGATAATTTTATACAGAAGCACCCAGAGCTACTCAAGCATTGAGGACAACACTTTTTTGAAGGAGAGGGGCATGTTAGGTCCCTATATTACTAGTATAGTCCCTTATTGTTGTTAGTGTAACCCCCTTATCGTTATTATTGTACCCCTGTAACCCCCATATTGTTATTATTGTGCCCTTAAATTATTATTGTTAGGCTGGCTAGGATTACATTGTGGCCCCATGGACTCCTATATATAGAAAGGAGGTTTTGTAATTTGTATCATCCAAGAATTGTTCATTAATGTAATGTATTGGAGGTTGTCCCCTTGAAGTGGCTTATTTCTAAGGCGTTGATATCTCTTTTCTTCTATTTTTGGAGTTGGTTTCACAACAATGTGACATATCTTTAGTCACCGTCTAAGGACATTGAAGTAAATAAGTTGTGCATTTTTTGTTATTGGCGGGAAGAATAAATAGGTACACTACCATTATTATCAGATTGTTTAAGAGCGGGGCAACTAGTTAACATGAGATGGAAGGTAGAAAGGTTGAAGTGTTGTCAAGACAACACATCAGCTAAGAAGGAGGAGACTAAATTCTTATTGTTGCCATTTTTTGTGTTGAATCTATTGTGTTGCATTTTAATGCATGAAAATTAATTTATTTTTCATTATACATATATGAATTATATGCTTTCTACTATTAATTGTGTTATATTGGATTTTGGAATTATATTGGAGCTTGGAGTTGAATTCCTCACTGCTTTATAATTTTTTGATGTCGATTTGCTGAAAATGGCTCTAATTGTTGAAGTATTAGATTTCCTCACCAGCTTGATACAATTACTATTAATGACACAATCCGAATCAACAAAGAATCTCTCTCAAAAATTCATACTTGTTTGCAAAATGCACAGGAAAAGATTTATTTTTTGCAACTACAATCTCAGCTTCAACAAGAAGAATTAAAACATAAGAGTTGTCATTCTGAACCTGTTTTTGTTCAGAACATTGAGACAAAATCACATCAGCAACAAGAAATTGCAGAGGCAGTACCCATTTTAGGAGCAGATGTGCAAAAAGATGCAGAAATGCAGCATGGACTTCCCAAGCCCATCATCAGACCTTGGGAAGACTTGTCCATAACAAGCACAAAAGAAGTCTTGGATATGACAAGGAGGTGTCCTTTCATATTATAGAATACTCCAAGCTCATCAAATTTCATAGTGCTGAATTTCTTCATGATAGCTCACCTTCAGTTGTTCTAGATTCTGCTCCTCTTCCACAACAACAATAACAAATTGTAAAATTCCAACACTATGACCGAGTTGGCCATATGAAAGATCATTGTTTCGATCTTCACGCATGCAAGAAATATGGTCATCACACTCATTCTTCACACAGATGCTTCAGAAACAATCCTCCTGCAAGAACAAAGATTCATCTTGGATGGATCGCTTCTTGGCAATGGGCATCAACAACCAAGAAGATGTTTTAGTCATATGTTAGAACTTGTTCTAGAGTATTGAACAGTCTTGCAGTTGATTTTTCACCATCATTTCACCTTGTATCTGACAGGGGGGGAAATGACAGTCATCTACAAGCTTCTAAGCCACATCAAGTGAACCTGAGCCACAACCTCCCATTCCAGATTCAGATTTGTAGCCAGAGACACAACAGTTCAAGCGAGCTTGAGCCACAACCTGCCATTCCAGATTCAAAATTGTAGCCAGAGACAAAAATTCCCATGAGCATGTCTTTGGTTGGTGGTCAGACTTAAAACATCTATGCGAGGTTGAGCTTCTCCCTCTTCAAATAATTGGGGACACTTCCTCTAGCAGAATACTTCAGCTTCTTGCCTGTTTTTGAGGAGTTCTAGGAAATGCATCAAGCATTCCAGAGTTGTTGGTCATCCTTAAATCATCGCAGGTTGTAGACCTCCCTTCTTCCAGGTTGAAGGTCTCCCTCTTCAAAACATTAGGAGCACTTCCTCTAGCAGAAGATCTTATCTTCTTGCCAGATTTGGAAGAGTTACAGGAACTGCACAAGCGTTCCAGTGTTGGTGGTCATCCCTAAACCACCTCCTTATGCCAGCATTCCAGAAAGATCATTCAACCTAGTGCTGCCATGCATTTTTGCACATTTTTATTACAACTCTCTTCTTGGACTCACACATACCCCTTCGGATTAAGGGGGGGAATGTTGGACACCTAATCCTTCTAAGGTTAGTGTGGAAGCTCAAGAGACTTATGGAGTCCAAGACCCTGGAATATGGAATCCAAGGGTCACCCCAATGTATGATAAATATGTATCATTGTGAATAATATTGCATCCATGCTTATCTTTCCTATTCATGCATGCTTACCCTTCTTATGTTTAACAATTTCCATAAATTCAGTAGCAAATGTACTTGCTTTAAATGGATTAGATAATGCACAAAAGTGTGCATACTTGGTAAGTCTATCAACTACCACCACGATGACACTCTTTCCTTTGGACTTAGGTAAACATGTGATAAAATCCATTGAAACCTCCTCCCAATGTTGACTTGGAATGGATAAAGGCTGTAGCAGACCCGGGGTCTTAATTTTCTCAACTTTATTTTGCTGGAAAACCAAACATTTTGCCACAAAATTATGAATATCAGATTTAAGGCCATCCCAAAAAAAAAATTCTTCACCCTATGGTAAGTTTTTAAAAATCATGAGTATCCTCCTAGGGAAGAGGTGTGCAATTCCAAAATAATCTTTTGTTTTAGTTGGAAATTCTTACAAAAATATAAGTGATCTTTGTACCATAAAGAATCATTTTTCCAACTAAATGTATCAGATGTATTGGGATCTTGCTGCAAATTTTGAACGAGTGTCCACACTTATTTTCCATTCTTCCATTACTCCCTTGCTTCAGTTATCCAATCTAGTTGGATAATAGAAATGGCACAAAGCAATGCTTCCACCCCCTCATCATTTCTTGAGAGTGCATCTGCAACAACATTTAACTTCCCTTTTTTGTAGATGATTTCAAAGCCATAACCCAACATATTTGTGACCCATTTTTGTTGTTGTTCTGAAGATAGTCTTTGTTCCAAAAATCATTTAAGACTATCATGATCAATTTTTTCCTTGGAGTGTCTTCCCATTAGGTAAGATCACCATTTATTTAGTATTGCCAACCGTTCCTTCTCATAAATAGCTTTATGTAAATAATTTCCTTTGATTGGACGGCTTTCAAAAGAAATGGGTCTTCCTTCTTGCATTAAAACAACACCAATTCCATTTCCTGAGGCATCACATTCCACAATAAAGGTTTTTGTTAATTCTGGCATAACTTAGACCAATTCTTGCCACATTTCCTCTTTAAGATGTTCAAATACCTTAGTTTCTTTATGAGTCCATGAAAATGCATCTTTCTTCAATAATTTTGTTAGAGGTGCTGCTATTATCCCATAATTCTTAACAAACTTGTGATAATACCTTATTAACCTGAGAAATCCTCACAACTGCTTTATGGTTGTGGCGACTTTCCATTCCTTAATGGCTTTAATTTTTTTAGGCTCTACCTTAACACCCTCCTGAGATACAATATGACCCAAATATTCCACCTCTACTACTTCAAATAAAAATTTGGATATTTTTGCATGTAATTGTTTCTCCTCCAAGATTTTGAGCACACTGTCAACATGTTGAACATGATCCTTCCAAGACCTACTGTATATTAGTATATCGTCAAAAAATAATAACACAAATTTTCTAAGGAAGGCTTTGAATATGGAATTCATTGACCCTTGAAATGTAGAAGGTGCATTGGTAAGGCCAAAAGGCATGAAAAAAATCATAATGACCCTCATGATTTCAAAATGTTGTTTTCGGAATATCTTCAATCTTCATTCTAATTTGATGATATCCTGTGTTGTACATAGTTCCCCCCTCCACTTAAATTTTGACCACTGGCCCCTTTTAGATTTGCCGCAAACATATTTCGTGATCAAAAGCCTCCACGTCGTGCTCATCGCCACCTTTTCCGCTCCGAAATGCACTGTCCAAATGATAAAAACCAGCAATTGAAATTTATCGACCTAAGCCCTAGGGTCTCAGCTCCTTTCCTGTTGTCACCATATAACCCGAGCCCAAGAACCACAGGCCAAAAGAAAGGGGGCTTATCGTTTATATTCCGGGCATGATCATGGCCGTTCGATTAAGATTAGATCAACGGAGCGGTGAACGTTTCATATGGAGGGCCCCGCGCGCAGCAAACCGGCAGTAAACCCCCGCACCGCTTATCCCAGGCTGGCGGTATTATCCATCGGGCCAGCGATTCCACTGGGTAGGCGCCGCGTGTCCTGGGTACGGGCCACGAAACCACTTTTCCCCGCGCGATAAAGCCTGTACAATCGCCGGGCAGCGGAATTTGTTTGAACCGTCGGATCTGGCGATGTCGATCCAACGGTAAACATCCACCAAAGTTGCTCGCCCTTTAAACCCTGTCCGTCATGTTCTATGGCCCACCGTTGTGCCTCTCTTATCATTCCCCAACCGTCGATCTGTGTTTGTAATCTGACGGCCCACGATACAGTCTCCCCGTCCATTGACTCTGCCGCCACGTCACCCTTCCACCTGTTCTCTCCGTACGTCCACGTGTTTACTCCCGTACGTCTGAAATATTTCTCTTCGTCATATATATATATGTGTGTGCGCGTGTTTTTATTCATATCCTCCATTTTATTTGCTCCTCGCAACCAAACAGTTTTACGTGCAAATTTCGCAGTCCCTCTGTTCAATCATAATCTCCAACGTCTTTCTTCCGCCACCCTGTGTATTTCTCCCTGTCGACCATGTATCCATCGTCCCCGCCTCCATCTGTGTCGGATTTCTCTAATATTTTGTGATTTTTGCAGGTTTCAATATAACAGGAGGGCGTTTTAATTCACCACCTCTGTTGCAAAGGTTTAGAGCCCATGAAAGACGATTTTCTGTGGGTGAAATTTAATGAAAAGCTGAGGGTAGGTGCGAGAAATGATCGCAAATTAAAGAAGACAAAGAAATGTATTCACAGAACCCTCCAGATAAATTCGCCCTGCATTAAAGATCCAGGATTCGAATCCAAAATCAGGGGCCGAGAGTACAGCACAGAATTGCAGACTATCCCAGGTCTCTTACGGTAGCAGATTTTCCCTTAGCTGCAGGAAACACATTGTATATATTTTATTATTTGTGTCTTGTATATAAGGAGATTTTTATCTCCCAGCATTTATTTCCATAGACAGATTGCTAAGTACAGCCATTTATAGTTAGTCATTCTTAGAGTGGGCGCGAATGCTTTCCGCCATTTTATTCAAATTGAGTCATTAATTGTGCTTCATCTACCTCCTCCTCTAGAGTTCTCTATCTTTCCTATAAAGGCCCGAAAAGAAGACATTGAAAGGGTTCCAGATTTCTATCAGCAAACTGTGCAGCGTAAAGGCTTTGGTATACATTCTGTAATATTTCTGTATGAAGGTTCAGAGCCCGTAGGGTCTCAGTGAGGAGGGGTTATAACTGTATTGAGGATTCTGGTCTTTGATGTCTCACAGTATGTAATTTCTTTTATGTGTTAATACAATATCTCTTTCATGCTATTTATCTTCTCATATCATGTTCTAGAATGCGAGTGGCTCACTAGTTTGCAGAAAGGATTCATCTTTGTTGGTGCCCTTTCCTGGATTAGTCAAGCGCTTTAAATAGGCCTAGTCATGATATACTGTTCCATGATCATCTCTTCCATATCTTCTGCTATATTGGTTGCATGAGGAGGGTGCTTTTAAAACGCCATTGTCATATAAGGATTCATAGATTGGTATGCCCTTATGTGGTTATGTTGTGTATCTGGGTATCAGCTTCATGTTAGCTAATATCTTCTTTAAGTCTCTTCACTGCACTCACTTCCTGATATTTGATTTCTGTGATATATTATTTGAACTGGCCCTCTTTACAGTAAGCGGTCTCTTAATTGTCTGATGCCTTTGTATTGGAGTTTTACATGATGTCCCTACACTGTTCTTATCTTTGTACCAGCTTCTAAGAGAGATTGGTCCCATTCAAAACTAGTTTCCTTGTTCAAACAAGAGATAGTAAGAGAGCTCTTTGGACTGACAACCCAAGCTGTATAATGAGCTCCTTGCTATATTAAGATGTCCTAGGCACTGGTCTATGGAAACTCTAGGCTGTATCTAGGAGGGTGACAAAATCATCCACAACATCTTGAACAAAGATCCAACTTGGTAAAATAAATTTCTCCATGCAATTCATCCAATAATTCATCAATCACTGGAATGGGAAATCTATCTTTAATAGTGAGACTATTGAGATCCGTGTAATCTGGACACATGTGCCATGATACATCCTTCTTGTGTACCAATACTACTGGAGTAGAGAAATAACTTTGACTAGGTTGAATTATACCAACCTCTAACATTTCAGCAATCATATGTTCAATTTCGCTCTTTTGGACATAAGGATATCCGTAAGGCTTGATGTTTGGAGGAACACTTCATAGAATCAAATGAATAGCATGATCATGATCATGAATAGGTGGGAGTCCTTTGGGAGTTTCAAACACCTTGGAATGATTTTCCAAGACTTTTTGGAGATATGGATAAATAGATGATTTTTATGTTGGAACTTCTAGTGAGCATAATTGTGCAATTACGCCTCGTTGTTATTTCTTCAGAATCTTTTTCATGACATTAGAGATTATTATATTTCCTGTTTTACCTGTGATACCCTGTAATTCAACTTCCTTTCCTTCTGAAAAAAAATTCAAGAAAAGTTATTGAAAATTAAAATCTAATGTCCCCAAGGATTGTAACTATTGTACTCCTAGTACAACATCAACACCTCCCATTGGAATGGAAATCATTGGAATATTTAATACATATTCGCCCATGGTTAGCTTGATATTATGGCACTTTCCAGAGAATTTTATAGTTCCTCCATTTGCAACCATCACTTGACACTTTGATGTTGGGTATAGGAAGAAATTCAATTCTTTGGCTACCTTAGAATGAATAAAATTATGGGTACTACCCGAATAAATCACACTATTACATTTTTCTTATTGATATGTCCTTCTATCTTGAGATTTTGAGGAGTGGTAATTCCTGCCAATGCATTACATAATATGGTCAGACTCATTTCTTCTTTCTCTAGGGTTGGTTCTTGGTGTATATCCTCTTATTTTGAAGTTTATTGTTCATTTTCTTCCTCCTCTTCACAATCTATGTAAAATAATTTCTTCTCAACACACTTATGACCTCTAGTGTATTTGCTATCACAACTATAGCAAAGCCATTTTGCTCTTTTTTCTTCCAATTGTTGTGGTGTCAACCTTGTAGGTTGTGGAAGTCTAGGAGTAGCAACAATTCCATATTTATAGATGTGAGTGGTAGGCTTCCTTCTCGCCATAATTTTAATTTCAAATTTTCTTTCCAACTTGAATGCCTTCTCCAATGAATCGGGTTCCCAAAGGTGAACCTCATGTTGGATGTTATCCTTTAAAGTCCCTATGAAGACATCAATCTTGTGTTCCTTTGGAATATCAGTTACCCTTATGTTCAATTTTTGGAAGTCCTGAATGTGCTCCACCATTGAACCCTTTTGTTTGAGATTTATCAATTGGATAAAGAAGGTTTTTATCTTTGTATCCTCATAATGTGCTATCATTTCTTCCATAAAAATTGACCAAGTGGCAATTTTTTTATGAGATAAGATCCATCGATACGATACAAATGTATTTTGTTCTAAATACAAGGTTGCAATGCATACCTTTTGTGTGTTTTTCACATTATTGATATCAAAATATTTCTCCATCGGTGGTATCCATGTTATGGGATACTTTCCATCAAACTTCCTCATATCGACCTTTGGAATATGGTGTGTCTTCAATCCAACATTAGAGATTATGAAATCACAATTAACATTTATTTTGTTCTCATCATGAGTTTCCTCTACTACCTTTTCACCAATAGGAATAATTTTTTGTATCAACTTTTTCAAACCTTCCATGTTTGCTTTTAGATCATTTTTCATGTCTTCCATGTTACCTTTCATTTTTTCATCGATGCCGTCCATCTTAGCTTCCATTCCATTCTTCAAACCATCCATATTAGCTTCCACGACTTTCTTCAAACCATCCATCTTAGCTTCCACGCCTTTCTTCAAACCATCCATCTTAGCTTCCATTTCATTTTTTGTTACTCTTTGCGAGAGTGAAATTTGTTGCACTTGCTCTTGTAATTTTGCTATATCATGTTTCACTTCTTCCTCTTCATGAGACATAGTAGAGCCTTCTTAGGGCTTAATGGGTGTTGAATTATTTTTAGGGGCCATTTTAGAATCCAATACTGATATTTATGCTTCAATATTCCCTTGGAATCACTTCAAACTGACTTTTCAAATAAGACTCATGCAATTTTAAAAAATATATATACAACTTTTTTCTTTCTTTTGAGGAGATCGATATTGAAATTGATGTATCTCTATAATTTTAGATCCCCAAGATTTTGTCTTTGGTCTTTTAGTATCCCTTTGAATCCTCTTTCCAATGCCATAGGTCAGACATGATTTGGATTTTTCAAGGCAAAGTTATGCCCAATCTCCCACAATGACCTAATTATGGACTGGTTCAGCAAAGAGAACTTGTACGGCATGCCACGTGTTATTGTTCCTCCTTTAGCTCTAGAATTGATAGACATGAAACTAATTTTAGCGTACTTTCGGCCACGTTTTACAGAATTCCAATATTATGCTTAGAGAGAGAGTTATGACGATTTTCCCAAGGTCACCTCTTTGAGATGAAATTCGAGAGCCTGCAAAAACCCTAACTTCCATAGATCATCTCTCAGAAAATATTGTGAACCAAGATCCGAAAAATTTACACGAAGTTCCTCAAGATTTATTTGCTAATGGTTTTTTTTTTTTTTATCTTCTGAACCTTTGTAGAAAAAAATTTATAGCGTAAATTCCACGATGATTGGTTTGAAGCAACAAAACCCTAGAATCCAAAGCTCTAATACCAAATGTTATGAAACCAACTCACAAAATAGAAGAAAAGAGATATCAACGCCTTAGAAATTACCCTCTTAGAGGGGGAGACCCTCCTTCACATTACATAAATGAACAATTCTTGGATGATTCAAATGACAAAACCTCCTTTCTATACATAGGAGTCCATGGAGTCACAATATAATCCTAGCTGACCTAACAATAATAATGTAAGGGAACAACAATAAAAATATTGGGCTTTTATGGGGCACAAGAATAACAATATGGGGACTATAGGGGTACAAAAATAAAAATAAGGGGGCTACACTAACAACAATAAGGGACTACACTAGTAATATAGGGACCTAATAGTTTCCAATGGTAATTATGTTGTTCTCTCTCGTGTGTGCAAACATTTTCCTTGTTTTCACATATATTCAGTCTGATATTGTGAAGTGGTAGTTTTACTTTAAGTTCAAAAATAACTACGAAAAATACTAGTTGAGATTAAATTTTAAAAGTTATAAAGCCTACTTATGTTTTCTATTGGATGCTTTCAAATTTAGGATGGTACTAGTGTTCTTCTAAATTGAAAGACAACTATATGAGGGTGGTTTTAGGTTAGATATTTGGAAAAAATTATTATGAGGGCGAGGGTGAGGAAATTTATTGGGGGGAATTTTACCCCCATTTCTACCCAACTATATGAAGGTGAGGTTGAGGTTTGTAGTGGGAAAATATATTGGGGAAAAAATTGTAGTGGGGGGAATATACTGGGGGAAAACTTAATAATATTTCCCCCAATATATGAGGGAGGATTGGTATAGATATTGGGAAAAAGTTATTATGAGGGTGGAGGTGGGGGTAGATATTTGGGAAAATTTAGGGGTGGGGGAAGATATTGGGGAATTTTTTTTTCCTTTACTATTGAGGCTGAGGTTGAGGGTGGAAATGAGCAGAGATATTGGGGAAAATTTTGAAGTTGGGGGAATGTACTGGGGGAAAGCTTAATAATTTTTTCCCCAATATATAAGGGTGGAATGGGATAGGTATTGGGAAAAATTTATTATGAGGGTGGAGATGGGGGTAAATATTTGGGAAAACTATAGGGATGGGGGAATATATTGGGGAAAACTCAATAAAAATTTATTATAATATGGGGGAGGGTGATATGGGGGGGATTTTACCCCCACCCTACCCAAACTATATGAGGGTGAGGCTGGTGGTAGGGGCGAGATATTTGGGAAACCTTTAAAGAAGGGGAAGATACTAGGGAAAACTTAATAAAATTTCCCCCTCCACTCCCACCTAATTATATGAGGGTGGAGATAGAGGGGATATTGAGGAAACCTTTATTATGAGGGTGGGAGTGAAGGGACATATTTGGGAAAACCCATTCTTATTATATTCATATAAATGCATCTTTTGTTTTTGTAAGTTTGGTAGTGCCTTCCTTTTTTCATTAATTAAACAACCAGTTTAGAGATAATTAAGTGTCCTCAACTTGCCCTCAGGGAAACCAAGTTTGTTGGCCACCTAATAGCATGGTATGCCATAAAAAAATAATAAGTTTTAAGTCTTTCTAACCAAGATATTTATGACTAGGATCATGTGAGATGGAGTGCGCGGGCGATTTTTACATCGACCTAGGTTTTCTTGCTTCTAACGCTGCCGCCGCTGGTCGGATATCACTGTTCCGGAGATGCTGCCATCGAATCGACCACAGAGGGTCCTCTGCCGTCCCTCATGGTGATGTCTCTGCGAGGCATGGATATCAGTTTATTCAGTTGGGCGGACTGGAGACGATTGGGTGGTTTTTTGGGACCCCCTGCTTCTCTGCCTGGCGATCTGGGCGCTCGCACTGGGTATCAAACCTGCTTGATGGAACCCCTTTACTATCTGTCCGAGTGCCTAGTGCTGGCGCACGCTTTGTGGGGTTTCGTGGATGCGTTGCCCTCCTGCCGGCGTCTATTTTATTTGCAAGGGTCCCGGGACTGGTCTGGCCGACACAGATGCAGGGGATACCGGATTGGCCTGCAGCCGATACCACTTGCAGCGCAAAAGACCGAACACTGGTCTGCGCACCGGCTATGCATGTTCCCAAGGTTGGTCTGCATACCCTCATTATCGATTCTCAGGTAGGCTCTGTCCCATTCCAGATATTCATTAAGCTTCCCGTTGGAAATAGTATCATTTTATGGATCCGGCACACAGATTCGATTCTTTATTTGAAGGAAAAAATCCAGGCTGTGGCGGGGTACCCCTTCCATTTACAGTCATTAATTTGTGGGGGGAAAGCCTTGGATGATATCTGCACTCTGAATGATTATGCCATAACTTCTGGGTCTTCTATTTGCCTAAACCTCAGACTGAGAGGTGGAATGATGGGCCAAAACAGAGCATTTGGTACCCCCATGGGTGCAAGTGGTTCCAAGAAAGTAAACACAAAAGGTACATACAGAAATGTATTACAGGGGGACAAAAATAAAACTGCAGCTCCTTCTGCCCCTGCAGAAAGCTCTCCCAAGCCATACATTGTGGAACTGCAGGATAATGTGCCTGAAATAAACATAGACAGTCTAGATATTGATGAGCATCGAAATGCCTACGAATCCCAAGCAATAATAGGCAGATTTAACTGTTACTGGCCCAAACCAATGGAGCTGTTCCATTGGATTTTCACAAACTGGACCATGGAATGCGAAATACACCTATGTTCCAAGGGGTTTTTCATTGTCAAATTTTCATCTACTGAGGTTAGGGATGCCATCCTTAGCCAGGGACCATGGTTCTGGGGCTCCACAGGACTCTTCATCACACCATGGTTTCCCCATTTTGACGCCAACACCATGGAGGTAACTAGAATGCCGGTCTGGGTTCGGCTCTACAACCTCCCGCTACATTTTTGGAATGAGAATGTACTTGGCTGCATTGGAAACACCCTGGGCAGATACATTAAAACAGACACTCAACGCCTGGAGGAGCGCATCTTCACCTTTGCACGAATCTGTGTGGAGGTTGATCTGAGCAAAGGACTCCCAGAGTGCATTATGCTGAATAATAAACAGGAGAGATGGACTCAGCATCTAGACTATGAGAACACAGCTTTTAGATGCCGGATATGCAGGTGCACAGGGCACTTACAAAACTCATGCCCGGCAGCAAAAAGAGACAACAGAAAAAAGAAGAAACCAGGAAAAGCTGCTAAAGGTTGGCAATTCCCCTCTGAGGAGCCAGAACAACAGGACGAAGAAGAGGAACCCTCACCACATGAGAATCAGCAAACAGATACCTCTTTGGGCACACAAGAACAGGAAATGCAAGTTCCACTTGTCACCACCACAAAGACTCAGCAGGACACGGTCCCGGCAGCACCAGACAGTGGGGGTTACAAAAGAACACATATTTCAGACACATCAGACTCTGATAAGGACAATGGAGCACAAACGGAAGAAAATCAGCTTGTCCTTATCGAGACCACGCCAACACAAGGTGCTTGGCGCAAGGTCGAAAAGAAAAAAGGGAGAAAATCCTAATTGTATTTCTTTGCTTTATAACAGCGGCAACTGTACGTCTTTGGACGTTTACTAGCACATGTAACATGTAATTTTGTTTACTCATAAATAAAATTACGAACTTTTTCTTTGTGAAAAAAAAAAAAAAGATATTTATGACTGAACGTAATTACATTTCCTACAAGCTATCTGCCTAGTGGTAAGACTGTCTATATATTGAAATTTAAAAGCTTCCCACATGCTTATGAACATAAAACAAAAAACTAAACAGAGGGACATCTAGCAAACTATTTTGCTTCATCAACAGAAGCAGAATCCGCTAAAGTCGGGGCCTTTGCAGTGGATGCAAGGTAGGTGGTTTTCAATTCATCGAGAACACCCACCCTGTTTTTGCATCTGAAACTGAAGTTTCGAGAAGTCATGTTTGTAATTCCGGAAGTCCTTAACTATTGCAATCATGCTCACAGAAATCTTCTCCAGGGCATTGCCCAATATACCTCTCGTTGACCAATATAGGAAAAGAGTATGCTTGAACTGACTGACGCGGCCTCAGGTATGCCAAGGATCAGGCACTGAGGTCCACCTATCCTTTGCATCGATCTCCATTGAGCCCCACTGACAGTTTAGATCCACCTCCCAATCCTTCCTTATTTCCTCGGCAATACCCTCATTGTAAGTAGTCACAACATCATTGATAATGATAGTTATAGGCTTTCTGCCTCTTGATTTACCTCCAGACGTGCTGGGCTTCCCAGCTGACTCGGTGCCCCTGCTTTTCCTGCCTTGACCCCTCGGGGATGGGCTTCTAGTTCTTGCTGCCACCTAAGACATGTCTGCAATCTTACAATCTGTGGGGGTAAGAGATGAGAATTTTTTCACAGGAGGTAGACTGATTTGAGATTTTCTCAGCTTCCAAAAGTTGTTACTGTCTTGCCCACCTGTTAATGTATTAACAAGAAACCATAAATCCAGAAAATGAGCCTAAGCTGCCTTCCTTTCTTCCCAAAGATTGTGAGATGCACCCTCCGACATGAACAAGGAACCCATCACCATATAAAATGACCGACAATTATCATAGCCCAAAATTTTAACAGAGACCCTAGTGGGTTGTCGACCAACATATTAGTCCTTGTCTTCAAAATGCAGATGAGACACGACTAGACTCACAGGGGGAAGGTCGAGGGGGTTGCGGCCTCGGAACCCATACAAGGACAACCCGAAAGCTTCTCCCCCCCGCCCCCCCCCCCCCCCCAACACTAACATACACACCATCAACCTTTCTCGACAAGGCTCATAAGCATAAAAAACATAAGCAAAAGAACGAGAAAAACGTCCTTGGGGCCATGTCGGGTCCGACCAAACCGTAATAGAGAACCTGGATCAATGACAAAGGTGTAACCCTAGTATAATCCCATTCGTGACAAATAAAGTCCAAACAAGACTGAGATAGAAACCATTCCAAGAAAATTGTCATAGTTTAGCATACATACAGACACATGCAGCACCAGGACGACATTCATACCCTCATACCCCAACAATTTCGAACTAGGAACACCTAATTCTCGTTACCAGGAAACTCGCTGCATGGAAGAAAGGGAGGAATGATAGGTCACATACCAGGTATCCAACACAAAAAGTTGTTGAGAGCTCACCGTTGCCAGCTTCCTTTACTAACCACAACACCATGCACCTTTCAACAACTCAGTGCTATCTAGAACCAGAGACTCACCACCAACACACAGCATGCAAACATCCAAATGCCAATGCCATAAATGAATACCTTTGCCACCACTCGTGATGGTATTTACTATTGTCATGCACAAAGCAACCACATTAACCTTGCCAAGCATGTGGAGGGTGGTGGGCTTGTCCTTCGAGGCGCCCATCATTAAATGAGATTGATACGACTAGGATCTGGTTCGCACCCCGAGCGGGGGCATATAAATGCATCTTAGTTTGAATTATTAAATATTAAAAAAATACAAAATAATTGAATAAAAATTTAAATGTTTAAAAAAAATTATCTTTAAAAAGAATTTAAATTATGATACATTATATATTCATGCAAAAACAATTAAAATTGTGATTTATTATTATTATTATTATTATTATTATTAGTTTACATAATCCCTATTTTGAGTCCTTTCCTATCAAGGAATATAGTTTTCGGTTAAAGGTATGCAACTACTTTGACGACATATTAATCATGGATATTCTCAAACATTTTGAAAGTATATCGAAAGTTTCACCCATTTTCTCAAACATTTTCGAAGTATATCAAAAGTTTCATTACATTATATTTTATTAACAATATTGATTTAAATAATAATAATAAAATCTCGAATTTTCAAAAAAAAAAAATAATGAATTTTTTTGTTTATTAAAAGAAATATGATTTGACATAATTACCTTTGTGTAAGTTAAATGATTTTGGCTATTTGTTAGAAATATAAATTAATTAAAAAAATACATTTATAAAAATTATAATATTGGACCCTTTGGAGGGAGATTCTGACAAATTTGAGAATATGAACACTTTTAAATTTTGAGATGCATCTTCTCATGCTCTGATGGAACATGACATGTAGGTTCTCTTGCATGTCACTCCAATTCCTATACTCCAGTAATGCCACCCTAAACACTGTTGGGTGCATTTTTTATGGTTATTTTTACTTAGCATAAACCCTAAATTTGGCTTAATATATCCACCTTATACTTCATTTTTCCTATTTTGTCTTCATTTTGGCTCTAAAATGCCTAAAAATGGTATCTAAAGTCATCCTCTTCTAACTTATGATTTTTTTATAAAAAATTGTACATTAAAGAAAATCTAAGGAAATTTATCTCAAATGTTTTGCAAATGCTCATTCATTTGAATATATGCAAGACAAATGGGAAAAATCAAAGACATGGGTTTTTTCCTTGGGATGTAGACATGGATAGAAACCTATGCTCTTCTTGATAATCAACTTGTACATGCGTGGTCAATGTGGCCAATTTTGAGGAAAATCCCTTGTTTTGAGCTAAAATACAATATGTTTTAGTTTTTTAGGGACTAGATTAGATTTCAAGGGCCCGGAAGGGTGGAATTCGACCCAAATATATCATAACAATATTGTTCAACTTTATGGCATGGGAAATCATAGCCTTTTCAGTTTTAACAATTTGTATAAAGGAACCAAGTGTGCAAAGACTTAACATAACTTTGTATTTTTCATAACTATGTTTTAGGAGCTTTGGTATCAGACTTTTAACAATTGTGTTGTAGATATACTTATGTATTTTTAACTAATCAATGAAGCTTTTTGAATTGTTGTTGCTGACAATCTTCAATAGGTGTGCTTGCTTGATGGTGGAGGGCCCTCACAATCAACTTGCACACTTAGTTATTTTGTTGTACATAAGTATATTATGGTATATATTTATTTATTATTTTAATGCCAAAATTTTTTTCCTTTGTTAAGTCATATTTTACATACTCACACTCCTCCCTTTATATGCTTAAAATTGTCCATAACTAGCTTTTTAAGCTTGTTGTCCAAGCTTGTTTATTGATTGTTTATACTAGTTTTGTTTGTTGTGCGTACTTATTTGGATTATTGTTTAAACTTGTTTTATTTGTTGTCCATATCTTTCATTTTTAATGCACAAAAATATCATAGAATAAGCGATGTGCATGATATTATCTTATTGTTGAATTCAACAAAAGAATGGAATTTACCCTCTCTTCTTCTTCCAAAAGATAAAAGGTCGTAATGCATGCTTGATTCATCAAACTAGCACCGTCTTGTGACATCTTAGTTTTTCATGTTTGTGTAGATCATATCATGCTTTCATTGACCAAACATTGAATGGAAAAATGAGTTGTTTGATGCTATACAAGACTAAGAGTGATCGCCCAATTTGGAAACGTCTTAATGCATGCAAGTCCCCCTAACTTTACTTAGTCCATCATTGTTTTAATTTCTTATCAATTTCCCTTTCAAATTATTTCATTTTAGTGTTGGTGATATTCTCAAAATCAATAGTACATGACAATGTGCAAGATCAAGAGTCAACCATTGTAACCTTGCAAAATCAAGAAGGGTTACAACATCTGGGACATTGATGCATGCCTAGTCATACAACCGATTTTGGGCATATGCGTGGTTCTTTTTCAAAGAAGAGTGATTGAATTTGTTTGATTTTAAAGTTTTGTTTAATTCTTTCTAAGCTTATTCTTTTGATTTTCTAGGATTTTAAATATAAGAAATTAATTAGCATTTAGCTATAACACAATCATAATCTAGCAGTCATTTTCATAAGTGAAAATCAATCTAGTCTAAATACTTTATACATTGTAGTGTGATATAAAGTCTACAATTACCCATATTGACATAAATTTCATATCGTAATCTATGCCCTAAATTAGCGTAATAAACACCATGCTCAATGCCACCTCCTCACGACCTTGTCTCGTTGATATATTTGCACATAAGAATTAAGCTTATTTGAGGGGGTAAATGGGGTACATAATCTAATACACATCTATGAGTTTTTTATGCTAGTAGCTCTTGCTAGTGCCCATCCCTTTTCCTAATAATCCATATGCAATGGTTTAAAGTTCCAAACTATTGGTGGAAAAAAGATACAACCCATACCATCTATGATTGATTCTTGGATGATACTACATGTAATTCCAGTCCCAATTCCTCCAATATTGTATTCATAGAAGATTCAACTTATAGTGGAATTAGGTTTGTCACTGAGACGAGTAGTAGTGTGGTTCCAAAACCATTGGGGCACTAGAAGTGAACCAGTTCGAACAAGACTAAGATGATATCAAGAAGCAATAAGATGAATTTAGTTTGGAGAAATAGAAGCTTGAAGGATAGGTAAAAACACTGCATAATTTAGGGAGACAAGTTGGTTGATGTAAAACTAACAAAAAAAATTGATCTTGTAATAAATTAGTTAAGGGAATTCAATTTTCCTTGTAAGTAAACTTCTTCATAATGTTGGTTCATTTGAAATTCTACCTTAGTTTATTTGTCACAATATTATGATAGATCGTTCTATTTATTTTCCTATTTGTTTGAATTTACCATAACTAAACTATGTGGATACATAATTTACATAATACATTGTTATGCTAATATTTTGTTATATGCTTCTTTCCTACACATGATGCACTTCGTTAACTGTTAGAAATTTTTTTTCAGTAAGACTAATTCTATTAAGAAAATAAAAGTATAGTACAATCAAGCTTGCATGCAAGCGAATCAGAGAAGCATGGGAGCGGTAGGAGATAGGCTATCAACCTCGCTCCTGATAGACAATCCGGGCATGAGCAGAAAGAAAACACCAGAATACAAAAAAGCAGGCTCTGAGAAAAGGAAACTACCCAGCGTGGCCTGTTTCGGCCACACGACATTTCTTGCCTTTTTTCTTGCTTACTTTGACCCATCCAATGGAATTTGGATGAGCCATAACAAGTTGTAGACTATTCTGCTCTGGCAGAGGAATATCCTTGTCAGAATCTGAAGACGAAGAAACATGAGAACGTTTCTGAGAGATTGGCTGGGCAGAGGGGATTGCCGGACTGACCGAGGGAGCGTCCATCAGATTCTCATCTTTCTGCCCATCTGCTTCAAATTCCTCCTCATTCGAACTAGAGGAATCTGTGTCATCCGTAGGATTGGGAGGGACACAGAGATTCCAGCTCTTGGATTTGGGTTTGCGATTCTGATTCTTCTTTTTGTCGAGGAACTGAGGACATGTACTCTGGAGGTGCCCTGTTTGATGACAATTTCGGCAATGGAAGGCTGTATTTTCATAATCCAAGGTTTGTGTCTAGTGGAAATCTCCAATATTAAGGTTGATCTGATCTGGCAGCCCTTTGCTGATATCTATTTCTGCACATATTCTGTCGTAGGTGAAGAGTCCATTTTCCTTTCTTGAAGAGTCTGTAGCTAGAAAGCGTCCTAGGGCATCTCTAATGGATATGAAGACAGAAATATGCCAAATATGAGCCGGAAGATTTGAGAGCCGGACCCAAATGGGAAGCTTGGTGATGACAGCTGTAGAAGGGTCGAAGTCTAGAAACCAAGGGGTGAGGAATAGTCCAGCCAAACCCTAGAACCAAGGGCCTCATGTTAAGGCCTTCTGGTAGTCTTCATTTGAGTCAAAAGACACTATGAAGAATCCTTTTGAAAATAAGAAGATCTGGCTTCTTTTAGTCCAATTGGTATGGATCCATTGGTAAAGATCTGCTGTGTGAGGCCATAGCCCATTAAATCTACATATGATTGCGGATTCTACAAAAAACTGGTAGCGTTCATCAATTTCATAATGAGAGAAGTTGATAGTAGGAACTTCCTTTGATTTATCCACCAAAAATGGCTTTGGAACCATAGTTGGTTGAGCTATTTTCGAAGAAGCCTGGGGTGGGCAGCGTTTTTGCGGACTGCGTCTTTAAAAGAGAAAGAAGGGCCAGAGGAGGTCTGCCCTATGGAACCACCTCTTAAATGAAAGTTAGTTGTAATAGAAGCGTCCTTTTGAATGCTGTAAAAGAAGAGGGGAAGGGAGTTCATAAGTTGCTTACCCTTATATAGCAATCTCAGGTGAACGGAAGGGATCCGCAGTCGGTGTTCAATTTTTTGTAGAAGATTTTGCACAAGATCTGTTGCGTGCACCCAAAGCATTGTCGTCTTGCCCGAGAGTGTGACTTGAATCTGAAATGTAGGTGCTTCTTCTGGTAGATCTGGAAAATTTGGCTGGTTCAAAGAAGAAACCTGCTTCCGGGAAGTAGTGGACCGATCCATGTCCAGAATCGTTAGGCTTTGAGCAATGGCCAAAGTAGGACGAGGCGCCCGGACGCATTTGGTGTGTATTCCCATCATTGTTGCCTTTGCAGGCCTTTCTGGCGGGTTCGATAAGCAGATCTGCTGCTTGCGCGTGCCCGAAAAGAGATTTGATCCGAACTCTTTGTGCCGCCTAGCGTTGGTGATTAATCCTGAGCCAAGTCGCCGGCAGAGAGGGACATTGGTGGGGTCGAGAGTCACTGCAGCAAGATCTGCGTAGTTCCAAGTGGGATTAAACCCTCAATCTGCGACCTGAACAAGATTTGTTGCCGGATCGAAGATCCGATGCTGCATTCTATGGATTTTCGGAGAGGAGAGACCTCGGAGGCCTGCGGCGCTGAACCCCTCAGTGTATGCGTTCCCTGCTATGGTGACGGCGGCGGCAATGCCCAACAGGGCCAAGGGAGCAGAGGCGTTGGCGGAAGCCATTAGATTTTTTGCAGAGCTCTTCCTTGCCTGTTCTTTGGTATCCATGACCCATTTCGATTTCCTGGCGAGGAGGCGCCAGTCTTCTTTCTGAAGATTCGGAGGGCCAGAGGTTTTCTTTTCTTGGATTTCATAGCAGTCGGGGTTCTGCTGGAGTGAAGGGGCTTCACCCAAATCGCATTCGGCACTCTCGCCTTTCGATGAGATATCAAATTCGGCGTGAGATCTTGGATCCTGCGAATCACGGCCTGTATTATTCTTTGCTGCGGCTTTCTGTAGCAGGGGCGCAGCTTCAAGCCACCGGTCGCCCAAATCTGCGAGGCCTGGCGGCAGCCTGACAGCTTTGGCAGCAAGGGCAGCAACGATCGCGTTTCTAGGGTTCATCTTCGTCTTCCCCCGCCTCGCATTTTGAAAATTAATGATCAAGCACTTCGTTAACTGTTAGAATGCATTCACATGAAAATAAAATTCATATGCTTACCTATCAAACAAATCTAGATATCATTGATGGTAAAGGGTGAGTTAGAGAGGTCCAATGCATTCAGACCTATCATAATATAAGCCATTTGTTTATCTTCTTCCATTTGTTTTTTCGTTTTGTTGAACTCCTCAACAACGTGTCTCCCCCTTTGCACAATTATGTGAAATTGGAAAACCACATATTAGTTAAATCTTGAACCAAGAAAAGAAATTAAAAAATACTCACCATACATTATTTTCTTATCAATTGTGAATTGATAATATCATTAGAGGATTAGACTGTCCTCTTTGTGCACTATATTTGTTGAAAGTTGCAACTTATAACCATTGGTAAAGTTCCTCATTCCAACAATAATATTCAAGACAAGTGTTGACTTTGAGAAGGAAACATCGATCACTTTTAATACATTTCTCTTCACTACTCTTTTTTCACAAGAAGTTTTAATTCTCACGATGCATCCTTCTCTTTTTAAATTCTAATGTTCTATGTATACAATTCCTAGGAGCCATTAAACCACTTTCCTAGATTCCTTTCACTCAACCTTTCATATCATGACCTACATTTAGATAGAGAGGCAAAGAGTGAAGGAATGATTGATGGTGTTGGGTCAGATATGAGAGTAGTCAAGGACAAGTAGTTTGGAACAAAAAGCATAGCACCAAGTGACTTTCAATGCCCAATCCATGTGACCATCATTAAAGATCCTCACATGTATATTGGCTTGTCGAGGGAGAAATATTTATTCAATATATCTCCCCATTCCTATTTCCTTACCACACACCCATGGGTTATAGGGTCAAGGGACTTGGATTGACCAATCAAGTGAGTGAACCCACCTTGCGACATGGCAAAAACATTGATCTTGAAACCCACGTTGTTACCCCCTATGACGATAACTCCCGCAACAACCTCTTGCTGCGGGGACAATTGTACTAATCGTATGTAGGCTATCAAACTTGTGATTGTTTCTTCAAGGAGAGGGATAAACAATGTGGTCTACCTCTCTGATCTTCTTCAAATAGGTTATTTGGGTAGCTAGCCAACTTTATGGAAAAACTTAGGCAAATCAATTTGGATATCTAGGTTCAAGTAAACAAATTAGGAACACAATGAGCTAAATATAAGAGAAAAGAGAGTTACGATTCTCATAACTGAACTCAATATAAGGGACCATCTCTGATTCTTCTTAAGCCCATTAAACAAAGCTTCATTCCAAGCACATGTAGATTTGATATAAGGTACAAATGAATAAACATTGTTTTCTCCATTATTGAATCCACCTCTGCTGACTAAAACTCCCTTGTATGCAAAGGTGCCAAATGAATACCAAGTATCAATCATGATCATCAACAACCTTAAAATGTTGACAGTGGTTCAATGGAGTGAACTCAACAATCACAATCACAAATAAATGCTTTATCATTTGATCATATTTATAATATCCATTTGGGTGACAGAATTGTGAAAAATCAAAGATTATGTAATCAACATAACTATTATATTGTCTTGTATTATTGAATATTATCTTGTATTATTGAAGATTGTGGTTATATAAATAAAATAGGCACCACCTTTCCCAACCACAAACTCCCATAAACTAAACTAAAGCTCACAATTGTTTAATCACTAATACTAATACTAAATGAAACAAAACTAAGCTAATAGTTATCACCTCCAATGCAATGTTATGTTCTATTGACAAATTAATACAATTATAGCATTTCAACTCAAATATTCCCCACATTCCCCGAGTTTCATTTGACAAGCTACATTGTCTCTCAATATGTTCCATTATATTTTTAACCGATACCTTTCTATTTATATTAATTCCATTTTCTTATATTTATTCATGGACGTTTAAAACAACTTTATCACAAAGGTTAAATGCATCTCACTTTAATTGTGAATTTCCATAAAACTCTACCATACTTGTTTGTGAATATATTGCCCCAATTACATTTATAAAGCTTTTGGGCTTGTAATCATGCTTCTATGCATTTTTCAATGTGTTGTTAATCTTTTTATCTATGTTGGTGGTGCGTGTTATTGTGTGAATATAAAAGTTGTAATTTAATTGTTTTATATTTTAAAAGTTTTTTTTTTTGTATATTTATGGGTATAATTTATCTAAAATTTTTATAGAGATTTTTTGACATCACAAGTTTGAGTTATAAACTTTTTACAATTTGAGTTACTTAGAGTTTTTCAGGGTGTTGTGTTTGTCTCATTTAATATTATTGTGCAAAAATAAATGTTTGTTTTATATTTTAGAGGGTTTTTTAGCATATTTCTCGATATAATTTATCTAAAATTTTAGTAGAGATTTTTTAGAATCACAAGTTTGAGTTGTAAACTCTCCACAATTTAAGTTCCCTAAGAGTTGTTCACTGTGTTGAATCCATATATGTAATCAAAAACCCATTTTAAACAACAAAAATTAAGATTTTGCCAAAATATTTCGCAAGATTCTAACAAAAATAAACTCCAAAACATAACATGTTAAAACAACACTAAACAAAATAACAAACAATATTGTAATACTCCAACTATAATTTTACCCTTCAATTTTAATATAATTAATGTAAATTTAAAGGACCATTTAAAAAAATAAAATAGAAAAAATATCATAATTAAAAAATATATATATATAACTTATTCCCGAATATTCGCAACTTGGAATGAACCCTTGACATTTAAGTTTAATAATAACTATATATAAAATTGAGTATAAATCCAACCATTATTAATGTAAATTTAAATGAACATTTATTATAATATAATAAAAATAGAATAGGAAAAATATTAAAAGAAGAAGAAATTATTATGGGACAGATTGTTCTTTGTATTCAAATTTTTTCTTGTGAAGTTTCACAATAAACCCAGTTTCTTGACAAACCTCTAGTTGAATAGATTATCCCAAGAGCTAGCTGCCAACATATCTGCTTTAAAAGCCTCACATTCTAAGATGAAAACAAAAAAATATAAAACTTATTCCAAAAAATTCATGACTTGGAATTAACAGTTAAATAAATTTAATAATAACTATATCTAAAATTTAGTAGATAGAAAGAAAGAAAGAAAGAAAGTATTTTTAACGTCCACGAGGCTAAAAATAGCCTATGAGACAGATTGCTTCTCCATCTGGCTCTTGTATTCGGCCCTTTTCCTGTAGAGTTTTACAATAAACACTCTCAGCTTCTCGACAAACTCTTCACTGAATAGAATATCCCAAGAGCTAGCTGCCAGAATACCTGCATAATTTTCCATGTTGTCTTTGAAGGCCTTGCATTCTAAAATGAAATGTGTTTTTGTTTCCACTTTTCCGGAAGAGCAAAAAATACAAAATTTTCCCTCCCACATTTCTTTTGGCCTTTTCCAGTGCCCTGTTTCACAACGGAGTTGATGAGAATTAGTCTTTAATTGAGTAATAATAATTTTAGATCTCTAAGAAATATTGGCCCCTATGTACAATTTTTGTTGATGATTACGAGTGGGGTTAAACTCTTCAATGTAGTACTTCTTCTTTCTCCCAAGTAGGTTTGTAGAACTTATCCATAACAAATTTGTTTATCTCTTACTGTTTGTAGGACACATGCTTAAGCAAATACCCCAATTACTAAACCATTTTTTATTTTGCCGCATCCAAGTCTTCTTTATTTTGCACAATCTGTCATTACACACAACCTTAGGTCATCTACCATCTTCTATTTGCTCAATTTTTTTCAAATACCTTATGACTCACACCATAGCAATTGCTTCAATAGGAGTAGCCCCTG
Source organism: Pinus albicaulis (assembly GCA_034641835.2). Lineage (NCBI taxonomy): Eukaryota > Viridiplantae > Streptophyta > Pinopsida > Pinales > Pinaceae > Pinus > Pinus albicaulis. The sequence continues at coordinate 344,446,321 of CM076581.1, read as the reverse complement.
TTTCACTTAACAATATAGCATAAGGAGCTCCACTTTTAATTTTGAATTTGTTTGTGATCAAAAGCTTCTGAATTTTCTCAATTTGTTTCCATTGCATCTCGATTGTGTTGTTGGCCCACAGTTCACAACCGTAGAGAATCACCGGAATCACTAGAAGCCCAAAAAGAGTTACAATGGTTTTCCAGTCCCACAACTCTGCCTCTCTACACCTATTTTGAAGAGCATTAAATGCTTTCCAACCCCCCAAAGTTCTTTTCTTTCTACAACCGTCCCAACTTAAATTTATGTTGAAGTCAATTACAAGGTATTTGTAGTCTGTAACTTCTTCTAGAATGTTGCCTTCAAAGTAGAACTTATGCTGGTTATGCTTTCTTTTGTTAGAGAAAACCACTACTTTCATTTTGCTAATATTGACTTGCATCCCCACCCTACTACAAAAATTCTCAAGGGAACGCAAGTGCTCTTGCAAACCAAGAGCCGATTTAGTAATCAGTATAAGGTCATATGCGTACAAAAGAAGCCTTATAATGAACTTGCCCAAATGGATACCGTCACCCCCTTGCGAATTTAGCCACTCTTCAAGCTTGTCAATATATAAACCAAAAATGGTAGGAGACAATGGGCAACCTTTCTTGTCCCCGATATCGCTTCTAAAACTTTCAGAAATGTCTGCTGAAGTTCTAATTTTGACTTTCACCTCTTCATACAGTCTATGCACAACTGCTCTCAAATGTCTAGGAACCTCGAGTTCCTCCATTTTGCGCCAAATCTTGTCCTTGGGAACCGTGTCAAAGGCTATTCTGAAATCAACAAAGCAACAAAAAACTTCTTCCTTTTTTTCCAAAACTTTTTCAATGATGTGCCTTAAAGTTATACAATGATAAGTTGTGGAATGTTCAGGTCTAAAACTTGCTTGCCCTTTAGCACATTTATCTCTTTCTTTTGCCCACTTGTTGATTTTCTTTTCTAACATGCTTCCAAATAACTTTGCAAACAAGGGGTTTATCATTATGGTTCTATAATCGGAGGGATTATTGACGTCACCAATCTTGAAAAGCGGTATTTCCATACTAGTTGTCCAATCTGTGGGGAACCCCTGTTGTATGATGTTGTTGAAAATTTTTGTGATGTGAGGTGAAAGAATTTTTAAGCCCCACTTTAGATACTCTGCTAGAAGTTCAACTAAGTCTTTTTCTTTTCCAGCACCTAACTTCTTGATACCCATCTCTATCTCTTGCACCGTGAAGAGTTTTGTGTCTGTGTTGACCAAGGGAGGAGGGTCAACCTTGGGATCCTGCTCATAAAGTTGTCTTGCATAGTTGAACCATTTAGAAGTTGTAATGTTGTTTTCAATTTGCACCTTTTTCTGTTGGAGCTCCTTCAAGAATAGTTTGGGGTTATTTTTCCCAAGGAAGATTAGTTATTCTCTTCTTGAAACCATGAATTCAACCTTTTTATCTCTTAATATCTGCTTGTAAGCTTTGAGCTTTATGTTATCCTTGTTTGATTCCTTCACATTCTCCTTTCCTTTTTGCATTCCTCGTCAAACGAAGCATTAACAGAAGAGCAATTTGTTTAAAACTTCTTAATTTTTCTCTTTTTCACTCAACAAGTGCGCTTTGAATTAAATGTGGTAATTCATGACTATGAAGGCCATGAAATGAGATTTCCTCCTTCTCGAAGAGCCTCTCTAACGTTATTTTGAAGGTATTACAATTATATGGAGTCAAAATAATTCTACCCTTTGGGGGATTTTGTTGAACACATTGAGTTTTTGACCCTAATTGCTTCTTTCCGGTCCAAGAGAATCTTAAATAAATTGGCTCGTGATTTTATTTTAAGTCCCAAATTTGATCTATAATCAACACTTCCTCCATTTTCTCACACAAACTATGTGAGCAAATTACATAATCTACTACACTTGCTCTATTGTAAGTATTGCAAGTGAAATTACCGGGATTTTCCCATCTAGTCAAACCATTACAAATGACTAAATTGAAAGCCCCACATAGCATAATAAATTGTTCTCCAAAGAGATTGAAGCATTTATCCTCTGAAAGTCTTTCCCACTAATGATTACTCTCTTCTATAAGCCAGATAGGGTCACAATCTTCTTTACAACAAAGAATGCTAACTTGTTCACTTGCAGTTCTAGCATTGAAATCCCCCACTATAAGGACTTCACCTAGCTGAGAATATATTGCAATATCAGCTTTTAGGGCTGCAAAAGAATCTATGTGGTCAAGCCCTCTACTTTTGTAGATTTTTGAAACTTGCGGCGCAAAATAACATGCTGCAATTTTGATGTGATTTCCATTTTCTGATATTTTAAGCTAGACAATTTACTTATTTAGGTCTTTTTTTTTTCTAGCTGAATGAAACGACCTTCTTTTTCTCTCACTAATACCATGATACCCTCGTGCCCTTTTCCATTCCCTGCTGCCTTGTTCCACACTGCTATCTTCCAGTACCCTTCAAACGAAAGTGTCTTGCACCCTTCATGCTCATGTATTTTTATGAGGCAAATTATGTCTCTACCTTCCGAAATAGGCCCTAACCCTGGTCCTTGTTTCCATGGGTAACCCCTGCAGTTCCAACAAACTAATCTTAAGGAAACCTGGGTATGACTTGATTGTTATCTGTTTTGACATGCAAGACTCACAGTTGAGTCCTTGTCCCTGTTTGCCCATACTGACCTTGTTTCCTCATTTTTTGCTGAAGATTTTGCTGCCTCTTCTTTGTTATCGTTTTGCTTCCTTGTTTTGGAAGGAGGTCCAAATTGCACTATCACGATTTTACCTTTATAAATCCATGCTCTTTTTCCCTCATCTCTTACTGCCATAACTTTTGTCATTTCATCCCTCCTTTCCTCTTGTTGTCTTACAGTTAAATCTTCTTCTAGAAAAAACCGAGAACCCCTCAAGAGTTGCTTCTTGCTTAGAATGATATCTTTATCATGCAAGCTAGGCATGATGAATTTTATGGGCCTGGCTCTCTCACTGTTAAGCTTACCTACTCTCCTTGCTTGGCAAATTTTTCCTTGCCATTGCAACTTGTCTTTCAAGAAGTCTCTTGCAAGGTCAAGAGTATGTTCATTTGCCCCATAATCTTTCACCCCTTTAATAATTATGTTTGTTTCTCTATCTTGTATTTCCTTGCTTTCTCTATCTTGCATGTTGTCAACCTGAATGTTTGTTTCTCCTTCCCTCTTAGCAGAATTGCTAATAACTTGAGCCCAGGTTTTGGAGAGTTTTGTGGAATCTCATTTCTTTTACTCTCTTGATGTCTCTTCATGGTTGTCTATTTGGGCAACTACTTTCCTCTTATCTTAGGATGGTTTCACATTCATCATCTCTGTATTCTCCACTGCAAATTTCTTCATGTTTTTCACCTCTGCCTTCATGCATTGCCATTCTATCTTCCCTATCAAGAGAGCTTCCTGTAGAAATGCCACTTGCTCCTTCAAAACTTTGTTGCTTTCTGTTAAAGCCTGGTTTTCAACTGTTATTATATGGATTGTACAATCTCTTTCATGCTCTTTAGCTTCTACTACCTCCAACCTCTTTTTTACATTTAACAGTTCTTTCACATAAAGATCAGATGACCAAGTGAGAGGTGTGGATGTGGGACTATATAAGGCAGAATCATCAATGAATTTTCCTTTTTCTTTGGACTTGTTGTTGCCACATGCTTGCAAAGAGGACTTGTTTGAATGTTGTTTATTGTGAAGGACCCGAGTACTTTTCCTTTGAGACCTTTTTTTCCTTGTATGCTCCCATTTTAGATGAGTAGTCTTCGTCTAATAAAAAAAAATTAAGCTCAACCTCTTTCCCGCACATCACCCATAGGTATGACTTGGTCCATCACAAACAATTTCGTAAAATCTAATCTTATTGACAAGTTGGCAAATTCTGATCGTGACATTACAGGAAAATTTCAGTGTTTCTTTGAGTGTTTGGTTGCTTTATTAATATGCGACAATTACCCCCGATAAATCAAGTAAGTGTTGTTTCATCGACTTAGCACAAGGCATGTGTGCCCCTAGCAAAGCCTTGCATGCCGAATACGTTGTCGTGGACCGCTCCCGAATAACTGCAAACAAGGTGGCAGACTATATGGTATGTGTTATTTATGTGTCATGCATGAGGATGACTTCATTCGAGGGTGATAAGAGAGGAGACTAGGAGTGCACTTTAGCTTCTTGGTTTTGGATGGGTTTGTGTTTGGTTGTTTAAACTTTGTTGGTAGGTGGAAAGGCTTCGTAAGTGGCAATCTAGGTAGTGTAAATGCTAGTACGAGCAAAGGGGACATAACTGAATTATAGACTCTAGTTTTGATTGGGTCTTTGCAGGTTTGCTCTGCTAGATTGTTAAGGGTGTTGTTTAGTTGATTTCAGGGAGTGATTTCGATTTTTTAGGTGAAACAGAAGTCTTCCATGGCCTTTATCTTTTGGGTTGTTGTTGTGGTTGGTTTGGATTTTTCATAGTTCTAGTTCTCTGGTTTTTTATCGCTCGTGGATGGGGTTTGTAGCTTGAGCTATTGAGTATTTTTTCTCTTTTGTGTTTCCCAGAGGTCAAGGGGTTGGGTATAAGTTTGACATTGTACATGTTGGTCGAGTATTTGTGCATTGTGGGGTTTTTTTTATTATCCTTGGGTGTCTAAATTTGGGGGTTTTGAAATTGTGGAGTGGCCTCAGTCATGGCGATATTACAAAGTCTCGGTCCTCGGTTGTGTAGCTAGGGTTTCAATGGTCATTGGTGTCCAGGATAATGAGGAGTTAATAATTCCTTCTTTGTCAATTCTGGGGTCGAGTCTTGAGTCAGGTTAAATTTCTTGGAGGTATTGTGACAACTTGACTTCTTGTTTCCCTAGTCGTGTTTGGTTTGGGTCTAGTCTAGTCTCTTGTCCCTTAGCAGGTAGAGGTTCACATAGAAAGTGTTGGGAATTCGGCCCTGCTTCCACCATGATGCCGAGACAAAGGGGGAGGAGCGGGAGGGGATGTGGTGGTCATGCCTTGCCAGGGAAATGCCAGGTGCTTGTCTTTTTTCCCATGATTTGGCCGCAACCTTCTTCAACATTGTCCCGCTAGAAATGCATAGAGAGATTCACAAGATTGACACTGAATTTGGCATTGATAGACAATCACTTTCAGATTCAAAATTTGATGGAGGACATGTCATGTTGGGTTCCTAACGCTTGGCATACTAGGGGAAGGAAGAGACAATACCTTGACTCGGTAGCCCTCCACTGGCAGATGAAGACCCTCCTTGGCTTGGCTTGGTCCTAAGGGATAAACACGTGGAGACGTATAGCAACTTCGCTTCTCTAGAAAATGTTAAGAACTCAGAAGTTTTGTCTTGATAGATTTGACTCTCGGTTGGCTCATATTGAAAGTCACATACCATGTGATTTTGACGGTGGGGATCTGATGGATCCTCTTGGATCCAATGCAAGGGCTCAAGAAAATATTTCTTCGTCCAATAAGGAAGAGAAGATGCAACTATAGGTGGGGCGGGTGGAGGTCTTTCTGTGTTGCATTTCGGCTTGTTGGGTCAGAGGTATGGAGGGTCTCTTCGCCTCTTGCGTGGTTGGTGGTTACTTGGTTAGTGTTTGGCTCATACTCTGGCATTTTATGTTCCAAAATTTTCGAGTTAAGTTATGTTATGTATTTGAAGTAAGGTCATGACTCATATCCATATTTTAGTTATGGTTTTAAGAGAAGACATGTCCCTTTCAACTTTAAAGCTTGGAACTCTAATGGTTTATATGTATGCACACATTTTGGTATCTATGTGAGACTTTAGTCTATTTTTTATCCTAGTCAATGTCTGTATCAAACGACTAATGAAATTCAAGTGTGTAAATCCTTGTAGCTTTGAATCTCTTTTGCTAACATTATCTAAGGGTTTATAAAGATCCATGAATCCTTTAAGAGCAATATGAATTTCTATATAATCACCTATTTTTCAAATTTTTAATAATATAAATGTATTAGCTCACCCAAAAAAAAAGTGTTGACTCAACACGTAACAATTGCCTAATACATCAACTTAAGGTTACCCCATTGACTATAAACCATTCTCAGGTTTAAATCTCAACTCTTCATATCCAATACATTTGCATTAATTTTTTTAATTTAGATTTCTCTCTTCGTACATAATTCAATGAAAAGGTACATGCACTACAACATATTTCACGACAATCCTTATATTTCAATGGCATTTGAACGTGGATGGGAATATCAATGACTCTTGAACAAGTATGTCAATGACACTTAAACCTTTATACTTAAACTCTTCCAACGACTTCGGATACACTCCATGGTTAAAATTGAAATAGAGGGGCCACTATTTACATAAGCCTCTGCAAGAATAAGACACACAAATCCAAAAATACTCGAAATTTGCCTTACCTCACTAACGGGGGGCTGCTATAAAAACCTGAGAGTTAATATTATTTGTTCACATTATTTTGCCTAACCGATTATATTATATCGATTCCATGCAACAAGCCACCAAAATCCACACACACAGTGCTCCCATAATCCAAAAAATTCAAAATCCAGACAACATAGTGCTCCCATAATCCAAAAAATCGAGTGCTCTAATACAAAATCCAGACACACACAGTGCTCCCATAATCCAAAATATAGAGTGCTCTTAGGGTGATTGGATTGGCTCACATGGTGGTAAAAAAAATACAGAGTGCTCTTAGGGTGATTGGATTGGCTCACATGGTGGTGAGTATGAGTTGCACACTGTTACAGAAAGTTTGAGGACGGCCTCCCACTTCCTGAACTTCGGAAATCAGAACCGAAAACGTGTCGAAGGTGACCCTAAACACGTTGGTTGACGCTTGTCTAATGCCACGCCCTTGAAGCCTCAGTACCCACAACGAAGGTGTCGTCCGCTGCAGCAGCCACGCCCATGGAGGCTCAGTATGCGCCACGAAGGTGTTGTCGGCTGCAGCCTTTTCAAAATAAAACCAGATTGGAGCGGCATATGCGTCTGAAACCTCCTTTACCGTTGGAAGAAACGTTCTTGGTCTCTGTTTTTGTATTTTTGCATAATGCAGGTCAGTAGGCGTGGGAATGAATTCATAGTGAACCCTGAGAAGGCATTTGATTATGGATATTGGAAGGAAATGATTTGTTTATAGATACTGGAAGGAAATGAAGGTTTATGTATATGGGAAAGCATTAGTTTTTGAATTTGCTGCAGGACATTATAGTTTGGCCTTCTTGTTTGGATTTTGCAGGGTATTGAAATAGTTCAGGGAGCCTCAGAAACTTATGAAAATGCCGAGAACAAGAAACAGAAGATCGACCATAGGCATACTGACATTAATTATGAACTTTCAGTGAGCATATTAAAAAATGAAGCAGCCGAATTTAACGAGAATGGTCAAAATAGTAGGGCTTATCTAGAACCCTCTGAGTTTATTTCAGTCATCAAGAATCTCAAGGAGCGTGTCCCTTTAGATAAGATGAAACAAGTATTAAGTGAAAATGGGCTGGATGTTGCTGGCTCTGATGAAGCCGTAGCCCAAAGATGGTAAGCCTGTACAGTGTATGTTGGGGCTGTTCAGTTTTTATGATACGAATTCATGCCAGAATTATTCAATGTAATGTAGTACTGACATTGAAGGGCTTTTTCCCCCTTTTTTGCTGTTAAAACCAGTGCTGATCTGATGATGTATGGACCGCTTGAGGCTTGCCCTATGTGTGGTGGAAACCTTGAATTTTCAGGGTTTAACTATAGATGTCCCTCGGGTTTTATTTCTGAGTGGAGTAAGTGCAGCTACAGCACTCGAACTGCACGTAGGAAGAATGGATTATGGGTTAATATTCCCAGTACATTCAATAATGAATTTCTCTCAGAGGTAACTATGCTATGTTTTGTAACTAGTGGGATGATTTACATTTGAAGAAGAGCTTGATGTTTTGTTGATGGTTCAGTTGTCAAGGAAGCAGCAGGATTCGAACCAGCGCCCTATCAGAGAATCGCTTCCCGGAGACAAGCCCTTCTCTGGCATGACCATTGCATTGTCAGGTCGAATGTCACGTCCTCAGGTTGCACTTAAAGTTTAAACCCCATCATTTTTTTCTGATATATATTTTATGTGAAACATTTAAGTAAGCATTCTTTCATATTATACACTTTGGTTCCATCGTTTTCTGTTTAGTTTTAGGATTAGTATCTTTGTTTCCAATTCAGTTTTCTGTTCAGTTTTAGGATTAGTATCTATGTTTTCAATTCAGTTTTAGTAATAGTATAGATCTATGTTGCAGAATTTATGGAGGGAGGAAATTGAGAAGAATGGAGGAATGGTTGTCACTGCTATCACAAATGGTTAGATAATTCAATTTGTGTCATTGAGGTTTAGCAGTAGGGTGAACTTAATTTGAATGTTTATGTTTGAAGGCTTTGATGGTTTCACATTATTTCTGTATGTTTTCCAGGTGTAGATTGTGTTGTAGTGTCAGAAAAGGAACGGACGAAGGGAAGCTTTGCTAAAGTAACACAGGCAAAGTAAATTGATCTCCTGACTTCAACCTTGTGAGAATTTTAAATGGTGATATAATTGATATTGTGTGAACTTGTAGTGCATCTGATTTTGTCTAAGGTATTGTTTTACCTGCAGGGAAAAAGGAATCCCTGTTGTTAGAGAATCATGGTTAAATAATAGTATTGATAATCAGAAGGTGCAGCCTACTGAGACTTATGAGATAACGACTGATATCCTTGGAAGGCATGAAGTTCCTTGTACTGAACGAACCACAGATGAGGAAGCTGCAGAGTCATTGATGATAGAGGTATATTTTAATCTATATACTTTGATATCGCAATCTGGGGATGATGATAATAATTTTATGTTTCTTATGGTAATGATGATAAGACTTTACCCCTGGCAATTCAATCTCTGTTGCAGCTGAAACTAAATGGAAAGAGGGGAGTTTACAAGGACTCTGGATTGAGAGATAAAGGTGGATTTATTCTGGAAAGGGATGGCCTTTTGTACAACTGTGCTTTTTCGGTTTGCGATCAGGCCATTGGTTTGAATGAGTAAGTGCATTGGCCTTCGAAGTTCCAACCCTTTATCACAGTGCATTGGCCTTCCAAGTTCCAACCCTTTATCATAGTATGGTTGTTTCTGGATTAGTGATACCAATGTTTGTGCATTGGCCTTCCAACCCTTTTTAACAGTATGGTTGCTTCTAGAATTTGTGATACTAATATTTCATTTCTAGACTTTTGAATAACACTACTTTCTTTTTGCAGCTACTGTGTGATGCAGCTGATTGGCGTGCCAAAAGGACCACTATACCTGTACTTTAAGAGAAGCAGAGTAGGTGATGACACCGACACCCAAGAGAGACTTGATCAAAGAACAAACATTGAAGAAGCTATCAATGAATTCAGACAGCTATTTGAAGAATTGACAGGGAATGAATTCGAGCCATGGGAACGAGAAAAGAAGTTTGCTAAGAAACGTTTGAAGTTTTACCCCATTGATATAGTAAAAGAACCAACCTGATCTATTTGTAATTTTATATACACTCGTTTTTATCAAGTGAAGTGTGGATTCCAACATATCTGCTCTGCATTTTTAGGCAGAAGGGGTTGAAGTTCGCTGTGGAGGTCTGGTTCCAAGGCAACTTGGTATTACAGCAGTTCATACCAAGCTTGACCCAAGAGTTGCTGAAATATGCAAAATCCTATTTGGTCAGGAAGCTTATAGGTAATGTGATTGTGTCCTACCTTGCTATCTTCAATCCTGTGGACTAACTGTACCGATGGAACACATTCCACTATTCACTTTTTTTAGTACTGTAAAACTACACATCTTGATTTATAACTATTTGCAGGCTTGCTATGATGGAAATGGCCATTAATATACCGGATCTCCCAATGGGCAATGTAACTGATCTCCACCTAAAACGATGTGAGTATTTTAGTTTCAATTGAGAAGAATATGCCATTGATTTGTTTCCAATCTCCATATTGGCTGGGCATGTGAACACATGTGAAAATTGCAGGCGAAGACGTATTGCTCGAGTTTGCTCAATATCTCACAAGCAACGACTTGGCTGAGTCGGAAGTCAAGCATGAGGCAATGTGCTTGGATTTAAGCAACAAATGGTTCAGTTTATTGCATTCTACTAGGCCTTTCATCATCCATCAAATCCAGCAATTAGCTGACCTGGTAACTTACTTCATACAAAAAACTCTCAGTTCTTTCTTTCTCCACTTTATATATATTTTCAAGTTTTAGAATGCTCCAGGATTGTAATATGTTTTCCATTTATACATTTCACAAAGATTTTGCAATATGTTTTCCCTTTTCACATTTTACAACATTCCATAAATTTTCACATTTTACAACATTCAATATGTTTTCCCTTTTCACATTTTACAACATTCCATAAATTTTCACATTTTACAACATTCCATAATTTGTATATGGATCACAGGCAGCACCTACTCTGGAAGCTGTTCGTGATATTAGTTTTGCATCACATGTGATTGGAGATATGAGTGGGGCAGCTTCATTGGATGACCTATTAGCTGATAGGTATTTTAAACTAGACTGCTCTATCATCCCAATGGAAAGAGGCCATGATGATTCTATTATGATCCTGAAATACTTGCAGAAGACTTGCAAGCCAATCAAAATAAAAAATGAGGTGATTTAATCTGTTATGCCCTGTACCCAATTCTGCTTCTACCTGTATTTTTGTTTGCTCACTGGATTGAACTTTTGTTCTCGATTAGATGATGAGCCTGTAGGTTAAATTTGCTTTCAGCCTTTTCGCGTTAATGTGCATAATATCTACGCTCTTCAAGGTTCCGGACCTACCTACAAGGAAGTTGTGAAGTTGCCCAACAAGGTCCTGTTGTGGTGTGGTATGCGCATTCTTTCCTCTTGATTTTATATACAATGAATTTGCAGTGTGTCACAGTTCCAGGTTTATAAAGGATCTCATCAGATCTCATCCACCAAAGTAAGGAATCATCTCTGGATTTCCTTGCGAGTGAAAATATGATAACACTAGACTAGTAGTAGTCATTATAATTGTGATATTAGCATGATATTTTGCAGGAACCAGGACATGCAACCTTGTAAGACATTTGAAGAATGGCTTGCTCCCTGCAATAGTTTCTGCCCCTGCACCTGGATACATGGTTTGTAGTTTTCCTATTAATTATGCATGGCAAATAATTTTAACTGATATATATATTTGGAGTACCTTCTACATATTTATTTGGGGTGCAGTTTGGTAGAGGCATATATTGCTCAGACGCTGCTGCAAAAGCAGCACAGTATGGATTCCATGGCTTGGACAAACCACAAGGGTTTCTTATACTTGCAGTGGCATCATTGGGAGAGAAGGTTATTGAGATGTCGAAGTGCCCAGAGGTACTGAAATTATGGCAACTCCCTTGAGATGGCTTATTTTTCTATAACTATCTTCTATGGTTAGTCTGATCAGCAATTGATGCAGGATACAAAGGCATTAGAGGAGAATGGTATGGGTGTCAAAGGAATAGGTAGAAAAACAACAAATGAGAATGAACATTTCACCTGGAAAGATGAAATTAGGGTGCCCTGTGGGTCTCTGATTCCTTCTGGATACAAAGACAGTCCTCTGGCTTACAATGAATATGTTGTTTACAATCCAAAACAGGTGCCCCTGTAGTCATACTCGTTGAATTCTGTTTACATAAAAATGATGGATTGGAGAAAACAAGTGCATGAAGACACTAAACATGTCTTGCTTTTACTTTACTTGCAGGTGAAGATGATGTTTTTAGTCAGCGTGAGGTTTGAGAAAATTCAATAAAATCCTTTGCAGCAAGCAACTTCTAATATAAAGGCAATCAGCAGAGAACCCATGAGCACCTAGACTTCAAGCATGGGATTTTGTAAGCTCATCGCCTCGCCTTCTGCGGACGGGTGGGTTTTTGTCTAGTAACGCCCACCTCCTTTCAATATCTTTGAATATAGTTCAAGTAAATCTAATGCTGTAAAACCATTGTTCAATAATATTAAGCATGCTTTCTTTCTTTTAAATATAATTTCTATGTTCTATAGAAAAGAATGTTGAATCGATGTTCTATTTGAACATATAATTGGAAAAATATTCCAAGCACGAGAAGTATCTTAGCCCCTTCGTTAGTAAGAGTACAGTGAGAATTGGTATTACTGGGGTATACATAAAGTGGTATTTTAGGCATATTATAATTAAAGGAAAGCTTGCAATTTGTATAAAGTGATGATTTAAGCCCAAATTGGTCGACTTATACAACCGATTTTATCGAGACAGGTTAATTTTTTTCTGGGTCAGGATGTCAATCACGACATTGAATTCAAATCAATTCATGGGTCTCATGGTATTGTGAGTGCATTCAAATCAATTCAGGGGTCTCATGGTATTTTGAGTGCAGAAGATTACTGTTTTGAATTCAAATCAATTCATGGGTTTCATGGATTTTTGAGTGCAGAAGATTACTGTTTTTTCTTGGCTCAAGATATGAATCACGGCATTTTGAGTCAATTCTCATGGTATATGAAGATTATACCATGAAAATTACTTTTTCCTTCGCTCAAGATATCAATCACGGTATTTTGAGGCAATTCACGCGTCTCATGGTATATGAAGATTATACCATGAAAATTACTTTTTCTCTTGGGACACGATAGCAACCTAATCTTTCATGGCTTTCAGGGTACATGCATATTTGAGTGCAGTAGATAATTTTTTTTTTCTTGGCTGGGATATGGCAGTAAAAACCTTTTTTCCTTGACTCATGATATCAATGTGAATAGTTGGTTGCAGTTTATGGGTATTATTGTATGGGTATTATTGAACAGAGAGGTTCAATGTGAATAGTTGGTTGCAGTCTATGGGTATTATTGAACAGAGAGGTTCATTCTACAGCTCAGGCTATGTCAGGCTATGTCAGTTTATGTGAAGGCTATGTCAGTTTATGGGTTTATGGGTATTATTGAACAGAGAGGGTTTATGGGTATTATTAGACCAGTTTATGTGAAGGCTATGTCAGTTTATGGGTTTATGGGTATTATTGAACAGAGAGGGTTTATGGGTATTATTGAACAAAGAGGTTCATTCTACAGCCCAGTGTGCCCAGTGTGAAGCCCAGAGAGATTCATTCTACAGCCCAGTGTGAAGGCTATGTCAGTTTATGGGTTTATTCATTCTACAGCCCAGTGTGAAGCCCAGTGTGAAGGCTATGTCTGTTTATGGGTTTATGGGTATTATTGAACAGAGAGGTTCATTCTATAGCCGAGAGCTCAGTGTGAAGGCTATGTCAGTTTATGGGTTTATGGGTATTATTGAACAAAGAGGTTTATTCTATAGCCCAGCTCAGTGTGAAGGCTATCTCAGTTAGCCCAGTGTGAGGCTATGTCAGTTTATGGGTTTATGGGTATTATTGAACAAAGAGGTCTATGTCAGTTTATGGGTTTCTGTGAAGGCTATGTCAGTTTATGGGTTTATGGGTATTATTGGGTTTATGGCTATGTCAGTTTATGGGTTTATGGGTATTATTGAACAAAGAGGTCTATGTCAGTTTATGGGTTTCTGTGAAGGCTATGTCAGTTTATGGGTTTATGGGTATTATTGAACAAAGAGGTCTATTCTATAGCCCAGAGCTCAGCGTGAAGGCTATGTCAGTTAGGTCAGAGTGAAGGCTATGTCAGTTTGGTCAGAGTGAAGGCTATGTCAGTTTATGGGTTTATGGGTATTATTGAAGAGAGAGGTTCATTCTAGCGCCCATGGGTATTATTGAAGAGAGAGGTTCATTCTAGCGCCCAGAACACAGTGTGAAGGGTGTAAGTATGTCCTAAAATAAAATTATAAAATTATGTTCTAAAATAAAAATAATGTAAATAGAAATAATGTGTAAGTATTTTGGTTTGCTCTAAAATAAAAGTAAATTATTTTTAAATATAAAAAGCTATGTTGTAAGTATAAAAAAAATGTGTAAAAGTAAAATATTTTCTAAATATAAAAAGTGTAAGAATAAAAAAAAATGTAAAAATAAAATATTTTCTGAATATAAAAAGCTATATTGTAAGTATAAAACAAAGTGTAAGGACTTATTTTTGTCTTAAAATAAAATAAAAAAGACTATAAGACTATGTCTTAATAGGATAAGAAAATGTGTAAATATGTTTGTCTTATAATAAAAATAAAATATTTTCTAAATATAAAAGGTTAAATAGAAATAATGTCTAAGTATGTTAGAAACAATGTGTAAGTATGTTGGTCTGTTTTAAAATAAAAATAAAATATTTTCTAAATATAAAATGCTATGTTGTAAGTATAAAAAAATGTGTAAGTATGTTTGTCTATCTTAAAATAAAAATAAAATATTTTCTAAATATTAAAGGTTATGTTGTAAGTATAAAAATAATGTGCAAGTATTTTTAGAATTTTGGCTTTTGTGATTCGTTTTAAAATTATATAGAATTTTTTCTGTAATAATCACATTCAATTAAACATTAATCACATTCAAATGAACAATTCTTGTTCAGAATTCTTTCGGTAATAATTACATTCAAATAAACATTGTCGTTCATAGAATTTTTTTGGTAATAATCACATTCAAATGAACATTGTAGTTCCTTAAATATAAATAAAATAAAATATTTTAATATTTTCTAAATATAAAAGGCTATGTAGTAAGTATAAAAATAATGTGCAAATATTTTTAGAATTTTGGCTTTTGTGTTCCATTTTAAAATTATATAGAATTCTTTCTGTAATAATCACATTCAAATGAACATTGTCGTTCATAGAATTCTTAGGGTAATAATTACATTCAAATGAACATTGTCGTTCATAGAATTTTTTCAGTAATAATCACATTCAAATGAACAATAAAATAAAATATTTTCTAGACATAAAAGGCTAGGCTATGTTGTAAGTATTAAAATAAAAATAAAATATTTTCGAAATATAAAAGGCTATGTATAAAAATAATGTTTAGTATGTCCGTCTGTCTTATAATAAAAATAAAATATTTTCTAAATATAAATAAAATATCCTTTAAATATAAAAGGCTATAATGTGTAATTATGTTGGTCTTTCTTAAAATAAAAATAAAATATTTTCTAAATATAAAAAGCTATCTTGTAAGTATAAAAAAAACTAAAATATTCTCTAAATATAAATAAAATATTCTCTAAATATAAAAGGCTATAATGTGTAATTATGTTGGTATCTTTTAAAATAAAAATAAAATATTTTCTAAATATAAAAAAGCTATGTTGTAAGTATAAAAAAATGTGTGAGTGTCTTAAAATAAAAATAAAATATTTTCTAAATATAAAAAGTTATGTTGTAAGTATAAAAAAAATGTGTAAAAATATTTTCTAAATATAAAAAGCTAAGTATAAAAAAATGTGTAAGTATATGTTATGTTGTAAGTACTAATACAAATAAAATATTCTCTAAATATAAATAAAATGTTCTCTAAATATGCCTAATATTCTCTAAATATAAAGAAAATATTCTCTAAATATAAAATAAAATATTCTCTAAATGTAAAATGCTATGTTGTAAGTATAAAAAAAAAGTGTAAGTATGTCAGTCTCTCTTATAGTAAAAATAAAATATTTTTTAAATATATGTTGTAAAAGATATTCTCTAAATATAAATATAAATGGCTATGTGGTAAGTATGTCCATTTATCCTAAAATAAAATATAAAAGTAATGTTAGAGATAATAAATAAGAAAAAAAAAGTAATGTCAGCTATAATAAATAAGAAAAAAAATATGTTAATTCATATTTAATAATAAAAATAAAATATTCTCTAAATATAAAAGTAATGTTACTCATAATAATAATAAAAAATTATGTTAATGCATATTTACTTACTTGTTCATATGACTTAATATAATTTCATCTAATTAAAAAATATTTTAATATTTAAAAAAGTTAAAAGACAATATTTTAATATTATATAAAATAAAATATTTTAATGTTGTATAATATAAAATATTTTAATGTTGTATAGAATAAACTATCCAAGGTAGATTATGAATAAAATAGGTCATTTAATTTCATCTAAGTAAAAAAAATCAAAAATATTTTAAAACTTAAAAAATGTTAAAAGAAAATATTTTAATGTTGAATAGAATAAAATATCCATTGTAGATTATGAATAAAATAGTTTAATATGAGTTAATATTGACCTATACTTGAAAATATATTAATAACAAAAATACCAATGTTATATAATTTCTTAACAAAAATAACAAAAAAACCAATGTTATATAATTTGCACATGTTATATAATTTCTATAACATACAATTTAAAAAAAAAAAATACATATTGTTTTTTTTTCACACTGCTCATGTTAGATCTGTGATTAAGATGGATTGGATCTATGCTAGTAGTATGGTTTGCAAGTTTCAAAATTGCAAATCAATTGAGTCTCATGACATATTTGTTATTTTTTTCATATATGTTTTTTCAAGATATTTTACAATTTTATTTTTCAATATTAGTAGCTCATTCCTACATTATCATGCTCTACTTTAAGTATGAGAGAGTAGGCACAAATGTTTGTAAATTTAATATTATCCATGGTTAAGATGGATTTATGTTGGGGATGTGAAGATTGCAAATCAATTTATGAGTATCATGATATATTTGTTATTTTTTTGAGATATGTTTTTCAAGATATTTTACAATTTTTTTTTTAATATTAGTAGTGCATTCCTATATTATCCACCTCTATTATGAGTATAAAGGATGTGTAGGCATAAATGTTTGTAAATTTAATATTTAACATTTATATGTAAACTCAATTAAAAAATAATAAAAAGTTAAAAACAATATAGAGTAAGTATGGAGGAGATGTTGTAGTGTGCGTAAATGAGTGAAATATTTAAATCTTGACTCAATTATTATTAAAATGCTTAAAGTAATAAAAAAATAAAATTCAATTTGCTATGTTGTAATTTTGTTTTGCAAGGCAATTTAGTCGCCCTAACTCATGTTAAAAATTATTCTTTGGGAAAAATTGCATAAATAATCAAAACTTACATTTGTCAATAGACAAATCATTCTATAGTCTTGCTTTGGTAGATGTGAAGTGGATAAGTAAATTGCTTGCTCAACTTGCATAAATTTTGGTGGGTAGTAGTCACTACGAAGTCTACACATTTACAGTAAAACATAAGCATATTTATTTACATCTTATTGTTGAAAATGACACCAAGAAAAAAAAATTAATTTATTTTTCCCTTGATTAAATTAGAAAAAAATTATAATTGCACATCACATGACAACTTGTACGAGTTAACTAAGTTAAGATGACTTAGTTGGTTCAATTAATTCGAGTTGAGGGTCAAACTAGAGGCATGTAGAGCATTTCCTACATTATAGGAGCCCCGATTGAGTTTATTTTGAGTTGTAATTAATTAACTCAGTGTATCTGAGTTAAAGTCAATTAAACTAGTTCTAACTGATGGAGGAAATGGTAGGAGGTTAGACAGTGGGGTGTCACTTCATGTGTTCAACCAATTAACTGATAATTCACTCATAAATAACTCATGCATGTCAGTTTTGAGAAATACCCAGTTGAGATTGAAGTTCAAAGGAAATGTATTATCATTTGTATAATTATCCAAATTGTACAAGTGATGCATGAAGGCAAAGGAAGACCCTTAATGGATTGCACAATATGGATTTGGAATTTCCCTAATTAATAGGGCCTAATTACTCGAGGAAATAACGAAAAGAAATAGGGATCTTGGAGGGAAGAAAATTGGTTAAGTATTGAACCAGGAATGTCTAGGAATCATTGAGACAAATAGAGATAGTGTAGAGGTTTCTGAGCTTGGAGAAAAACATTGTAATCTTCTCATATTTTTTGACTTATGCAAGATACAGATAGAAGCTGAGGCTTTTCCTAGGAAATACTTGTGTGTTATGCGATTGAAATTCCCTCTCTTTCATGTTTTGTGATTTCAAGATCTAAATTAGTTTCCACAATTGGTAGAGTAGATTTAAGTATAACGTTTTAGCATATTACAATTAGCAGTTGAATATACGTGGATTTTCTACATGGTATCAGAGCAGGAATCACTTTAGAATATAAGAATACGAGTTTTTTTTGTGCAGGTGAATTGAATTTGCAGATCTAATTTTTAGGACTAGCAACAATATCGGGATGTCTTTCTTTGGATTGACACTTGAATATGCCCTTGAGGGTAGTTCGAATTACATAGCTTGGAGAGACAGGATAGAAGCAGTGTTAGAAGACAACGGGTTGAAGGAGTTCATAAACAATGATATTCCTAGGCATGTAGCAGCAAATGCTCAAGATTTGGCGGCATGGAAGAAGAACGTAGCAAAGGAAAGAAGAATTATATTGGAATGTGTTCGAGATCATATTGTCTCAAACCTCCTTGGAAAGGAAACTCCATATACTATGTGGAAGGCCTTAATAGATTTGTTTCAATACCTAAGGGACCATAGGAAGCTGGTGCTAAAGGACAAACTCAAAAAAATCAAGATGAAGAAGGACAACACAATACCAAAATACTTGACCAAGTTCACTCAATGTTGGGATGAGCTTGGAAGTGTTGATGTTACAGTTGTCAAGGATGATCTGGTGAGACTAGGACTTTTAGGCCTTCCCAAGAGTTGGCACAACTACCAGGATTTGGTGAATGAGAGGGAGAAGCTACCAGAGTGGAAGTGTTTGTGGTCCAACTTGGTGCAAGAAGAGATTTGACAGAACACCAGAAATAGATCTTCATCAAAACATGATGATGAGGAGAATTGTGCTTTGGCTGGAAAGGAAAAGAAAGGGAAAGGGAAGTCATCCCATTCCAAATCAGATTCTAATCAAGCAGGCAAGAAAAAGGACTTGTCAAATATTAAAATTTTTCATTGTCATGAGATGGGACACTATGCCGCGAAGTGTCTGCATAAGAATATCAACAAGAAGCCCTCAGGAGGAGCGGAAGGTGAAGATATTGCTTCACAATTCGAGTTGGATTTCACACTCATCGCATGCATGGTGTCATCGGTGATGAGTTCTATGTGGTACCTGGATAGTGGAGCCTCATTCCATATGACCAACAACAAAGAGTTCTTCAGCAAATTGGAGGAGAAGGACCTCCAGATGCACATCGAGATGAGAGATGATGGGAGGTATATCGCAATCGACATCAGTACTGTAACCTTTCAGAGGGAGTGTAGTTATCCTGTCACATTAAAATATGTCATGTATGTTCCTGGTTTGAAGAAGAACTTAGTTTCAGTTTCTATATTGGAAGACCGTGGCTACGATGTTTTTTTAGTAAACGAAAGACGTTCCTTCGTCACATAGCCATGGGACAAGTGAAGAAGATTGAAGTTTGGGTAAAGAATCTCTACAAATTGGATGTAGAATATTGTGATGCCTTGAGCACAAAAGCAGAGAAGGCGGAGGAGAACTGAGACATCGGTGAGTTACGACATAAAATATTGGGCCATCTACACCGTAGAGCTTTGAAGATCATGCAACAAATTTCTACAGGACTTCCCAAGGGTGCACTTGAGTAGCATGATACATGCAAAGGGTGTACATTGGGGAAGTACACAAAATCCACCTTTCATGATAATGATATTTGAGAAAAAGTGATGCTTGAAAGAGTTCACTCAATTGTCTATGGACCGTTCTTCACAGCCTCCATGACCAAGCAAAAGTATTATGTGATTTTTGTAGATGATTTTTCACGCAAGTGTTGGATATTCTTCATGCAAAAGAAAGACCATATGTTCTCAAAATTTTGTGAGTTCAAAGCACTTCTTGAAAAAGACACAAGAAATAAGGTGAAGGCTCTTAGGAGCGACAACTATGGAGAATATGTTTAGAATGAATTCAATAAATTTTGTGCATCAGAAGGCATTCGAAGAGAGTTGATAGCACCTCATAACCCACAACAAAATGAGGTTGTAGAAATAAAGAACAAAAGCACTATGGGAGTTGCACGAGTGATGTTACATGATCAGGGCCTACCATTGCAATTGTGGGCATAAACATGCAACACAATTGTGTATGTGCAGAAAAAAAGTCCTCATCGGATTCTTGGGATGAGTACACTAGAAAAATCATTTTCCGGTAAGAAGCTAGATGTGGCACACTTATAATTTTTGGTTCATCAGTTTACTATCATGTTACCAAAGATGCACGAAAAAATCTAGAACCAACAACTGAGTTGGGAATATTTTTGGGTACACTGATACACCTCACAAATATTGGGTGTACCTGCCATCTCAAAGGGTGACAATAGTTTGTAGAGATGTGAAATTTGATGAAGGAAAGGCCATGCGAATTTTCCTTGAGAGGGAGCTCTAGATGCATGCAAATGAAGAGCTCTTAGCTCCAAAAGAAGAACCTCAAGGTGTGGAGCAGCTACAAGAAGAGGAGAAGAGAGTGGAAGCATCCACTCATGTAGAGACATCCAGATATGGAAGGAAGCGCACGAGAGAGGCTGATAGGTTGATGCATGATTCTAGAGAGAATGTGGGAGCACCCACATGACAACGCATGAAGAGAAGGTCCCGAGATCAATACACTGGCTCCATGGCTCTTACGAGCGAGAGTGTAGAGATTGAGCCATCCTTATTCAAGGAAGCAATGCAATAACCAGTATGGGTTTATGGCATGGTATAGGACTATGAATCCATTATTAGAAACAATGCGTGGGAAGTAGTCCCAATACCAGAGGACAAGTCAGTTGTAGGATCTAGGTTGTCATGCCCCTACCTTGGTGGTAGTCTTTCAACCACACATAGGCGGGTGCGACATCGCTATACTTTTCTTTTCACAAATGCTTAAGTATACAAACTACGCCTTAACCAACACTTAACCAATTTTCCAATAAGTGTTTACAATGCAGTGAAAATAACTATCCTCAATTACCTTGTTCAATTAATATTTCATATATGCAATGGAATACTTCATCATCACAACACAAGTATACACATATATACTTGGGAGGGGCAACTCCCGAACAATCTGCGCAACAATTTATAAAATATTCAAATACTTTACAAATTACAATATTTTACAAGTTTGTGCAACCACCCAAGTCAGCTTGCACACTTGACCAAAATTGCCCTGCAACTGTGCCCAGGTCGTGCAACTCCGCTCATTGTGTCATCGCTGCCACCTTTCCACACTGCCATTAGGGGAATTTTGAGGTCTAAAATGGGCCTCCTAAGGAAATAATAAAATAATAGCTAAACCAATAAAACAATATTTATGAATTTGCAATTCACTTTTTGTACCAAAATCCATGTAACCATAGATAAATTCAATTAAAAATTTGTACCAAAATAAAATTAATAAAAAAATTATATTGATGTGACTATAAATAAGAATGGTTTTTTCAAGAAAAAGTCATTATCATTGAATAACTAATGCATTTGTCCTTTGTACTTAAATAACTTAAAATAAAATATAAATATAAATTTAAAAATTCTTAATTATATTATATGTTATTAATTAAATTGTATAATAATATGTAATTAATATACTATATAAAAATAATATAATATAATATAATAAATGTATAGGGATATGCATTGTTTCTTTCAAGAAATATGAAATGACAATAATATTATTTTATTCAAAAAGTGTGAAATGACATTTATTATGAGTACTTTACTTTGATTTTAAAAGTACTTAGAGCACTACCATGGTTAACTATGAGTTTTTATCCACCATTGAAAATGTGACAAGTAAGTACCTTTAACTCAAGCAATGCCACCTCAACTATTAGGGATGATGTCATCTCCTAAAATGTGATTGGTTCTCATAAAGTGAATTATGATTGTACATTTTATTTAGGAGGCCCATTTTAGACCTCAAAATTCCCCTAAAGCTATATCGGAAACCTCGACGTCATGCTAACAAAACCGTATCATTCAACACTTACCCAAATATGTTCAACGTGCAACACTTTTTGCCCACATTCAACTTGTCATGTAGCACTACCATTCTGTCTGCCCACGCTCTGCCCGCGGCATGCACAAAACTTGCCACTCGAAACTATCTCGGCGCAAAGTCTCTGTTCAACACCGTTGAGAACTGTGTCAGCTTGTCCGTTAGTGCGGGTGCATGGCTTGTCGCTATGTGTGCGGCCTGCGGCCCGCCCAACAACTCGACTTGCCCTTCGGCCTATCTGAACGTGCCTGACCAGAATGACCTGACTTCGCATGCTTGCAATTTTCCTGCCTCTCAGTTTCTGCCCTTTGCTGTGCGGTCCTAACTCTTCGTCCCTCGCTTGGTTCCTTGTATTTCGAACTTTGCGATGAATGTCCAATGGTGTTTAGCTCCATGCCTTGCCATCCTACTTATACACTAGCCATAAGAACTTATTTACCAAAGGTCGTGTAATTTAGTCGAGCTATGGGTCGGCCCATCACATAACATGTGCGATCGATGCACTTGCTCACCATGACACACCCCTTCGTCACATCACTTCATGGGTCAACCTACCCATCGTTCAACCGATTCCAACGTGACTCTCACACTTCGAACTTTATCCACCCGAGCCAACCAACTCATCTGCAACCTCTCGGTCATGACTCTTCTGTCACATGAATCACCCATCGGTCTTTCGTTGCACAACTAGCCCATTGGTCATTCGTCACACAACTCGCCCATCGGTCGCTCGTCGCACAACTCACCCATCGGTCGCGCGTCACATGACTCTCCCATTGGTTGC
The DNA here is from genome assembly GCA_034641835.2 of Pinus albicaulis. Classification (NCBI taxonomy): domain Eukaryota; kingdom Viridiplantae; phylum Streptophyta; class Pinopsida; order Pinales; family Pinaceae; genus Pinus; species Pinus albicaulis. The sequence continues at coordinate 344,423,554 of CM076581.1, read as the reverse complement.
CTCTACGTGGTCACTCGTTGTAATGGGTAGGCACCCACCCAACATAGTGTGTTGGAAATACTGAGAGGGGGGTGAATCAATATTTCTTTTCAATTGTTATTTTTACCAGTAGATCACTTATATTTAGAACACAAAATGAACAATGAAAATAAATGCTTTTATTAATTTCTTTTTTGCAATAAGTAAAGTAAAATATATGTAGGGCTCCAACCCTAGATGAAGACACTGATCTTCAATCTCCCTGGCTCCAACCTATATTTTCCAAGCACCAACTTGGAATTCCAAGGCTCCAACCTTTATTATGCCAAGCACTAACTTGGACTTCCCAAGGCTCAAACCTTGTTAATTTTGAGGCAGCAACCTCTAGGGCTCCAACCCTATCTCTGGTACAGGCTCCAACCTGGTTTCTTGAGGACTCCTATCCTATAAGGCTCCAACCCTATCTTCCAAGGCACCAACCTTGTATCTATGAGGCTCCAACCTCTAGGGCTTCAATCCTCAGCTTCAATTTGTCAAGATAAGTTTAATTTTTGTTCACGACTCCCAATGTCTTCTTCAATGAGCCCTGACAATCTTCGGCAATGCCTTCACTTAGTCTCCACATAAATTAATCAATGACAACCTTGTTCTTCACATGAAGGTTTCTCCACTGTTCTTCATGTCACCCAAACAAAATCTCCAAGGTCACCTCATGATGACTAATGCATCATGGTCTCCAAGGATCTACACGAATCTTCAAAGTCAGCTCCAAAGCCAAGGCTGTATTCTCTAGGACTTCTCCAACAAATATCTCCAAGAGGGCTTCAATTATGCATCACGAGTTCAACCAGTGTCTCCAATATATGCTTCTACAAGTGTCTTCAAGAGGTCTTCAACAATCCTTCCCAAAAAGATGTCTTCAATAAGTTGCTTTAAGATACTCTCAATACAATATTCAAGATGACTTCCCAAGATATGATAATTAAACAGATCCCCAAGACTGCTTCAAATTCACTTCAAGATGTATTCCAAATTTTCACAAAAAATCTTCTTAAGGACTGCCCAAAACAATGCCCAATATATTTCTCTCAATGTAACATATCCAAAACTGCTAGAAGACTTCAGTGGTGCTTTTCAACAATGTCTTAAAGATGCTCCAGTCATACTGCTCCAAGACTCGTTAGTGAAGTTTCTCTGCCCTAACACAAGATTTCAATGATATTTCTCCTTCAAAGTTTGTCCTCCAAAGTCTGCTTTAACTATGTTTTCAAGGGATACAAAGTGTCTTTGATATTCAACAAAAAGTTTCGTAAGTGTTGTTTCAACAATGATGTTTTTTATGATGCTCCAACTTCATTTCGAAGTATGCCACCTTTTTCTCTAACTTTGGTTTACTGCACACTGTTGTTACTTTGGCTGCCTGGTAGGTTTTCCACACAATTCTGATATACTTCCCAAACAGCTCCTAAAAGTCCTTAACTAGCTATGACTTTCCTTTTTTGGACTGGTTTCATTATCCGTTGGTTGTTAGGGCTTAAACCAACCCTTTTTTCATACCTATAGCTCCTTCAAACTCCTATTCTTATCTGCAACCTCAAATAACGATATTATTCCACAAACACAATATCAAATAACCCAAAGCAATCCTTATCTTTGTAGAACCCTTCCTCTCTAGCTTGGATCTACAAAAACACAAAACAACCTTTCAAAAATGCCCATATTTCCCTTTAAGTCCTGCGGTTATCTCTCTGTGGTATACTCAATCAAATAATTCAAAAATAGAATTAGCCCAACACTTATTTTCCTTGTTTCCTCAACGTATTTCTTCTATGTTTATGAACCTTTTATCTACAATCTTCACCGAAAATTCTTGGTCAAATGAATGGTTCAACTCTCCTTTTTATATGAGTTTGACATTGAACTGAAAGGACACATATTTCTGAAGGTAGATCGACATGAAGGCAAGGATAGGCCGGCTCATTGCTAAGGTTAATTTTTCTAGACTTAAAAATTCCATATCTCATCAACCGTTGCGAATTCTAGGGAAATTATAGGCTCATTAGAACATGAAAAATATACTCTACAAGATGGTATAGGACCCATGTTGATAGGATGCCTCCAAGGAGACAAATTTTATTTTTATTTGTAACTATCCTTGAATTTTTATGTGCAGAAGGTGATTAGGACAACAAGGGCTTCTTCATTGTCATATGTCACCAAGTGTTTTTAAGTGAGATCTCCACTTGTTATGTATTTACTCATCATATGTCATGAAGTGATCTCAAATTCCTTCATTGTCCATGTCATCAAGATAGTGCAATGATATGTCATTAACCATATGCAACATTCATCAATTTGTTAGAGAAAGGGCTAGATCATCACAAGGAGAGCTTCTTCATCAAGAGTCACTATGAGAATCAATAAGGACTCCATCAAGAGTAAGGACATCATCATGCTATCTAGGGCTTCTTCATCAATAGTAAGGACATCATCATGATTTCTAGGGCTTCTTCATCAAGAACAAGGATACATGAGGTTATGGTGTCTTTATGGTTAGTTCAAGAACATCTAGGACAAGACTTCTTCATTAGTGGCTTGACATCACAGTGGCATCATTAATAGCTTGACACCTTCATTAATTTCACCCTTATCAAACAAGAGGGACTTGTCATTATGAGTAAGGACATCATCATAATATACATGAGGTTATGATATCACAATAATATTTTCCATCCCAATAATGCCACATTGACATCAATGACAACCTTGACTAACACGGTGCACCCACTATGAGTGCGCCCAACCATCGCAATTAATCGAACGCCACTCCAAGTCACCTCTAACCGTGCACACTCCATTCGAGTTGCTCCAACATGGGCACCCATCGCACGTGGGTGCGCTCGCTATGAATCGCTCGCACGACTCCCGAATCAGATTCCTGGCATCCTCCCCCACTTTAAATAAGGTTGTCATCCTCAACAACTCCATCATACATAAAAAAGTGTATCTAGCTCCAACATCTAATATGTCCATGTTTGCCACCACCTCTGCTCTATCATCACATAAAATTCCATGCTCATGACTTAATAAACAGGTAAATATTCTCAATCCATGGTCATCAACCTTATCTGTTGCAATCCCATCATCCTGCCCCATCTGTGCAAGGTTGGCCCCTCAAACTCGGTCACATGCTCTCACTACAACATATATCGTGTAAATCCACCATGTATCATCATCATGTGAACTCCTGCTACCTGTACTCCCACTTAACTCCACCATGCATCTACACACTGTCGAACCCCATGAATCAAGATAGTTGGGTGACCAGTCCAACTGTCACACTCAATCCATGAGAAAGCTTATCCGCATGCCTTCATTAGTCATTTCCTCCAGGTCTTTGTCACAATTCAAATTCGATCAAGAATTATGCCCATCTCCCTCTAATGTAATTCATATCCATATCCATAAATAAATATCCATCCCATCTGCAATATGATGTCCATCAATGCTAATGTCCATGTGCTACCCATGGTCATGTACCAATCAACCACATCCATCCAAGCACCATCATCAATGTGTGAGAGAGACCTTTCCCCAAAGGCCCCTTTGTCATGGTGGTGCAGTCCTTCTTATCATCAAGGCACTGCACACACCCATCTCCAAAGGTCTAGTGCATAATAAGGGTCAAGAATTTTCCTCCCTAACTCTCATCCACCCAAGTATCAGATTGGTGTTGTTTCCTCAAGTACTCATGCACAACAATAACCTCCTCTTGTGTGCATCAAAGCTTCCTAATATTTTCCTTCATCAATTGAAAATAATATATGCCCATAGCATACCTACAATAGTCCACAATACCAGCTCGATCTCTACCTGCATACTCCCCCCCTGGCTTGGTTTAGAAGAAGCACTTAGGCCTCCCCTCTCCTCAGCACTATCACAGTGAATACTCTCGGTAGAAGTCACAACTTCCTGCTTTATGAGAAGTGGAATCACCTTTCCACCCCTATCCTTCTTTTACTTCATGGCTCTTGCATAAAATTCAATCATCCTCCTTTCCTTCATTACTTGTGTCATAAATCCAAGTTCCCCTTGCTCCACATAATCATATTTTACATCTAGGTCCCTTTCATACAAATTCATCGAAGCAATCCTTGGTCTATAACCCAACGACTCTTCCTTTTCATCGGAACGATCGTGGTCTTTCCTCCAGCTGTAATCAAGAGTATATCACTGTCCACCATTGGTATGGCTTGTCCAACTATCAAGAAATATTTCGCCAAAACCATAGCATGATCATCCATCTTGACCACCCTCAAATCCAACCTTCCAAACCATGAAGCCACTCTCACTTGTGTGTTATTCAAAACACCAGTCACGACCATCATACCATAGTTAATTGATTTGAAAGCACTCAACTCCCTTTCTACTTCATCCTTATTCTTTCCAAAAGATGATGTTGCCTTCTTGTTAAGGAAACGATGTGTATCTCTTATTTTAGCCAATGCATCAAACTTCTTTCCATGTACGGTCACCTGCACAAAACTCAATCCTAAGGCACCTTCAACCTCCACCGGCTTTTTCTTGCGTCTTACCTCAACAAACTTATTTAGTAATTCCACCTCAGAGTTGTCTTTCGACTTCAGTATCGACCTGACTGTCCTCTTAACGTATGAAATCAACCCTTTCAGCTCATTTGAGAAATCCGATCCTGGCCTAGCTTGAGTTCCATTAAGCTTCTCCTTCTTCGCATGTTGCTCAAGTGCACCTACTTTGCACACATCGACATGCTCCTCCACTCGAAGTGACCCAACCATTTGCAAGTCATCCGACATGGCTCGGTAGTAACCTCTAAGTTTTTCAATGTATTCAAGTTCATCCTCTTCTATAACAACGGGTTTATGATCAATAAATTACCTCTTGATCTCTTCCTCAAGTCCCTTAAATTTATCCTGCAACTTGGAATTTTCCTCCTTTAAGCGAACTTGTTCATCCATGAGTTCTTGGAGTCTTTGGTTGCCCTGTTGTATCTTCTCGTCAAGTTCATCAAGTTCAACAACATGAATATTGTTCAAGGTCTTTCGCATATCCACTATCTCATCTCCAATGTGACCCAATAGTTACCACTCTTGCACAAGAGCTCCATATCACGTTGCTGCCTCTTGTCCTTCCAATAATCTGTCATGTCTTCAAGATTCTGAAAAGCTCTCAAATCTACAATCTTCCTTCGTTAAGCTTTCAGCCCTAACCACTGTCTTGCCCCTGCTCAACATCCTAATGTCGCATTGCGACCAACTACACAGTGCCCAAGCTTCAATACCAACTGCAACCACTGCTGCCGCATTCCTTCTTCAATCATCTCGGTTCACCTTGAACCAAAATCTGATACCACCTAACACACCCTTACCTTGGCGGTAGTATTTCAACCACACATAGGTGGGTGCGACACTGTTATACTTTTTCTTTTCACCAATACTTAAGTATATGGACTACACCTTAACCAACAGTTAACCAATTTTCCAATAAGTGTTTACAATGCAGCGGAAATAACTATCTTCAGTTATCATGTTCGATTAATCTTTCATACATGTAACATAATAATTCATCATCACAACACAAGTATACACATATATACTTGGGAGGGGAAACTCCTGAACATTTTTCCCAACAATTTATACAATATTCAAATACTTTACAAATTACAATATTTTACAAGTTTGTGCAGCCAACCAAGTCCGCCTACACACTTGACCAAAATTGCCTGACAATAGTGCCCAGGTCGTGCAAGTCTGCTCACTATGTCACCACTGCCACCTGTCTGCACTGCCTATACTGGAAACCCGACTCTGTGCTGCCCAAACCGTATCGTTCAACACTTACCCAAATATGTCCAACGTGTAACACTTTCCGCCCACATTCAACTCATCGTGCAACACTACGGTTTTGTCTGCCCGCGCTCTGCCTATGACCTGCACAGAACTTGACACCCAAAACTATCTTTGTGCAAAGTATTTGTTCAATACCATTCAAAAATGTGTCAAACTTCTCATTAGACCGGGTGCATGGCTTGCCACTATGTGTGCGGCTTGCGGCACCCCAAAAAACTCGACTTTCCCTTCGGCTTGCGTGAACGCACCTGACTAGAATGACCTGATTCTGCTTGCCTCTAGATTCGGCCCTTTTCCCTGTGGTTCTATCTCTTCGTCCCTCGTTTGGTTCCTTTTATTATGAACTCTGTGATGGATGTACGATGGTGTTTAGATTGAAACCTCTCCATCATACTTATACGCCATCCATCCGAACTTATTTACCAAAGGTCGTGTTGTTTAGTCGAGCTATGGGTCGGCCCATCGCATAACATGTGCAATGGGTACACTTTATCACCATGACACACGCCTTTGTCACATCACTTCACAGGTCGGCTCGCCCATCATTCAACCAACTCCAACACGACTCTCACACTTTGCACTTTATTCGCTCGAGCCAACCAACTCGTCTGCAACCTCTCGGTCATGACTCATCCATCGCACGACTCGCCCATTGGTCACCCATCGCATGACTCGCCCATCGGTTGCTCATCGCACAACTCACCAATCTGTCGCATGTCGCATGACTCGCCCATCGGTCGCTCATTGCACAACTCGCCTATCGGTTGCGCGTCGCATGACTCACCCATTGGTTGCCTCCACACCGTCGCTCGTTGCAATGGGCAGGCACCCACTCAACACGACACACCTGCTATGTGTGCGCCCAACTGTCACACTTAACTGAACGCCACTCCAAGTCACCTCTAATCATGTGCGCTCCACCCGAGTCGTTCCAACATGGGCGCCTGTCATACATGGGCGTGTATTCTATGAATTAGTCGCATGACTCCCGACTTGGAGTCCTGACACAGGTGGATCTACAAGGTGAAGCAAGCAACTTATGGGAGTGTGGAGAAACACATGGCCATATTTGTGGCAAAGGGGTTCTCTCAGATAGAGGGAATAAATTACGAGGAGACTTTTTATCCAGTAGCAAGCTACTCTTCAATCAAATATATACTTTCAATTTCAACACAAATGGGTTGGAAAATACATTAGATGGATTTAAAGACATATTTCCTCAACGGAGTGATTGAGGAAGAGGTGTACATAGAGCAGTAGAAAGGATTTGAGACCTTCGATAGAGAGTCGCATGTGTGTAGACTCAACTGAGCATTGTATGGATTGAAACAAACACCCCATGCTTGGTACATTAGGATCGAAAATTATTTCACCGGGTTGGGATTCATCAAAAGTGAAGGATCTTGCAAGAGAATTTGAGATGAAGGACATGGGGCCCTTGCATTATTTCATTGGTTTGGAAATTTGGCAAAGAGATTGGGCACTATTTGTCTCTTAGAGAAAGTATGCCAACAAGATACTGAAGAAGTTTCACATGGAGAGAAACAAACCCATAAAGACTCCTCTAGCAGGGAATTGGAGGAAGGAAGATGCTACTTTAGGTGCATTGGTAGAATCTACCATTTACAGGCAACTTGCAGGTCCACTTATGTACTTGGTGAACACATGACCGGTCATGTGTTATGTAGTTAACGAGCTTAGTCAAGAAATGGTTAAGCCAAACGAATATTTATTAGAAGGCCACCAAACATGTGTTGAGATACCTCAGAGGCACCACTCAGTTTGGTCTTTGGTATAGGCGGATAGAGGGAGTGAAGTTGCAAGGATTCACATATGCAGATTGGGCAAGGAGTTCATTCGATAGGAAGAGCACATCAGGGGGCATCTTCCATATTGGGTCAGCAACAGTTTCCTAGTACAACATGAAACAGAGATCAGTTGCACTTAGTTCAATAGAAGCAGAGTACATGGTTGCTAGTCAAGCAACTTCTGAGGCTATATAGATGAGGAAGATCCTTGTTGGGTTGTTTGGTCAATAGATGGATCCTACAGTGATTTACTATGACAACCAGAGTTGCATTAAACTCTCAGTTAATCTAGTTTTTCATGATAGGTCCACACATATCGACATCTGGTATCATCATCACAGAGATTGTGTGTAGAGGTAGATTACATTGTTAGAGTACATTCCTATAGAGGAGTAGGATGTAGACATCCTGAAGAAGGCACTGTCAAGAGGCAAATTCAAATTCCATAGAGACAAGATCGGGGTATCAGACAACCCTTTCTTGCTGAGAGGGAGTGTTGAAAATGGCACCAAGAAAAGGATTCTAATTTAATTTTCCCTTGATTAAATTAGAATAACATTTTAATTCCACATCACATGAAAAATTGTAAGAGTTAACTAAGTTAGGATGACTTAGTTGGTTCAATTAATTCGATTTGAGAGGCAAACTAGAGGCATGTAGAGCATATCCTACATTATAGGAGCCCTTGTTGAGTTTATTTTGAGTTGTAATTAATTAACTCAGTTTATTTGAGTTAAATTCAGTTAAAATAGTTCTAACTGATGGAGGAATTGGGATTATGTTAGGAAGTGGGGTGTCGCTTCACGTGATCAATCAGTTAACTGATAATTCACCCATAAATAACTCATGCATGTCAGTTTTGATAAAGACCCAGTTGAGATTGGAGTTCAAAGCACTACAAGGAAAATAACTTCTAGCAGATGATTTTGAGGAACCCCTTATAAAAATACCCTAGACATCCAAACTAGCGGAGGTTACTAGAGGAGGTTGGCGGGTGGAGGTTTTTGCGGATGTTTTTAGTCTGGTGCGCTTATCATCCTAAATCACACCAGTGCGTTCAACAAGAAAAACCACCAGTGCGCACAAAACATTCGCACACCGGACGCCATGCGCTTCATACAAACCCGTCTGGTGCATCTTACCACTGTAGTGCACCGGTGCTTTACAAATATTCTGCAACGGAGCATCCTAAAACCCCGCGCCAAAACTGAAACCGCCCAGTGTGGTCTTAAGAAACCGCACCGGTGCGCCTATAAAACCCCACGCATCGGAACATGGTTAAATAAAAAAAAAATTACGGCCAAAAAGCCACATTTTTCACTTTTCTCAGTGCTCCAGATCTCTCAAGAACTGGTGTAACTTATCCTTGTCTGAGCCACCCTGACATCGGTGCTCCCATTGCACACACTGTTGCTGTGCATTGTCCACCAATCTCCAGTTTGAATTTTGCAAAACGGTGGGCAAATTTACTTTTGAAAATTCTATAGCCAATATGCCTCCTCGACGGCCAAATGTACTGGTATTTTTCTTGTTTTTCCATAATTAAGCCTTTTAGTGGATTATAATTGCAAATTACCTTAAAATTAACCATTTAAAAAAATAAAATAAAATTGTCACGTGGTGCGCTCGAGCCATTCGATTCGCACTAGTTCACGGTGCTGCCTCTAAATTTACAAGCCGCACCACAACCAATGCTAATAGTATCTGCACTGGTTCCGAGGTGGTACTGAAAGGCGCACTGTGCTATTTTAAAATTTAAAAAAGATGCAATGCGGTCGGTTACCCGGCCGCACCATTGACCTTGTGGAATAGCAGTAATGCGGTGCGTTGAATGAAATATCTGCCCTAGGGCAGGTATTTTTGTCAGCACACTGCATTCCAGAATTTCAACACGGTCAACAGTGCAGCCTAGTAAAATACCGCACCATTGACTATGTAATGATGTCAGGAGGTCGGTGCACTGACCAAACTATGCGTCCCGGGGTGTATAGTTTGGTCAGTGCACTGCCCTCTCGACATGGTCCATAGTCAACGATGCGGTCTGTTATACCACAACACCGTTGAATTATGAACAACACGAGGAGGGTGGTGTGCTGAAGATTTTCAGGTGCACCGCCTCTGGTGCGCTGAAGATTTTTTGGTGCACCGCCGCTGGTGCATGACAAAAAAAGACGCACCTGTACCGGTGCATGCTTTTTTTTGTGGCGCACCGATTGTTTTTTTTCCAAAAAAAAGTATATATGTATATTCCTAAATACATGTCTCTTTTAATAAAAAAATTGTATTTAATATGTCAATCATTTAGAGATGTGAAAGGAGAGAAGAGAGGGAACAACAACAACAACAACAGGCGGACCAGTATATTATGGTTCGCCTGTGGGAGGCACGAGAGAGGGAGAGATATGCGCACCCTCACCCTATTACAATAGCTACCTAGGGGCTCCTAAGGTAGGTAGGCCTCCTCAAGTTCTATGAGGAGGCTACTTCCCTAAAGGGTCATGGTTTGTTTTTGAGACATCTTATCCGCAGGTGGAATGCCCACCCACAGGTTTTCCAGGTTGGTCCTAACCAGTGGTACGCACCCACTCAGGAGGACATCTATGTCATTACAGGGTTATCGAGGAGAGGGGTGGATTTTCCCTAATTTCTAGAGGTTCCAATTGGTTATGCAACATGGATTCAGTTGGTGTACTCGTAGAGATACATTAGCACGGATATACTGTCTCCTTCAGATTTTCAGGTCTCCGGAGGTCAGTTACGTATTGCTGCATTTGGAGTGAGGAGGTGAGGTGCCTCTCACTTCTGATTTCGACCATTTCACACAACACCAACGACGGGCAATGCATTAGTTTTCTGCTCCTATATTATGTTGATTCTTTAGTACACAAGCCACGACTTGTCATGTGGTTTGCCATTTTTTTGCAGCAGTTCTGTACAACCTTGGATAAATGTCGTGCTCATGCACAAGGGAGGGTCAAATTCCCTTTTTCTTCAGAGCTTTTATTTTTATTTTTTGAGAGGTTTTCAGAGACAAGGCCTACTTTTGTTCAACAGCCTCGTAATCTAATGTTGGAGGCACGGATGCACATGTGGGGACAGATGATGCCCAAGAGGGGCGAGACTGAATTTTCCGTGAGGACATCGCATGATGCACTGGAGTTGCTAGCCAGTGTTGAAGAGCATCCCTTCGTTATGGTCCCCTGTCCTTATGTTGGTTTGGATTGGTGAGGGTGTGCCAACATCCTCTTCACAGATGATGAGTCGTCGAATGGTAGAGGTAATATTACTATTTTATCTAAATTTATTCTAACATGTTCTTTAACTTATTTTTATTAAATTTTGTAATGAAATTGTCTAATTATTGTTTTGTACTTGTATATATTGTAGAAATTTATAAACACAATAATGTATTTCCAGATTATCCTAATCTAAAAAATTAATCTTATGTTAAATACATAATCCATTCACTTAATTCTTTGTGGAACTTAAATTTCCAATTACAAAACACATATTAAGAAAAATCAATCGCACATAACAAGATGTTTTACCAAGAAAGCTTAAAGCTAAAAAACCCAACTATCATATATTATGTATATCAATGGAAAATTTAATAATCTCATACAAAGCTCAGCTCATAGAGCTCTCAGTACAATATACAATCGTCACACACTGTCATGCAGAAATTTGTATATCTATGCACCAATTTCTTGCCTCCTGACAGCCTGCCTCCACTACACAATCCTTGATGAAGAAGATCCCTGAATGAATTCAACCTTGCCTTGCTTGCACTGCACAATCCTCATAAGCATCTCCAATGTGTGTGTAGATGCATTGTATGCATCACTATAGTCACAACTGATAGTCCATCTCACCCTTTCACCTATCTCTCCACTGGATCTGACATGCAAGTAGAAAATTGTTGTATTTGTTCAGTTGCAAGTAAGGCACTACTTGTGAATTAATAAATTAATTAATTCACTCATCTATCACTAGTGTATGTTTAGTTACAACTAGCACAACTGAGTTTAACTCACTGAACTGAGTTAAACTAAACAACAACTCACATAACTACTCTTCCAACTCTGTTACAACTTGCCACTATCAGTTATAGAGAATTTCTCCATGCATGAGTCACCAACCACCCTAGGAATTGCATAATTCCTTCAACCCACTGATGTGCCACATCTTTTCACTAAAACAAAGTGCTCCAAGAGAATAAGTTACTATTTATTATCTAATTATTATTATGCATTCTATTTTTAGATTAGCGATCTATAAATAGACTTCGCCCATCTTCTAAAAATAGAAATTCATCCAAAGATAGAATTTGCTCAACCATCTAGAATCAACCTCCTACTAATTTTAGAATATGCTCACCATTATAAAAATAGACATACACCTAAAAATAGCCTGTGTGGGCCCCATCTATTTTAGGTGATTATTTTTCACTAGGATCAAGGAATGATGTTTTCGGATGCGACTTTCACTGTTTCTTGTTGCAATATTCAACACTCCCTCTAAAAAAGAAAGGACTGTCTTTGCATGCGACATGCAAGTGCATGCATTCGCCCTGCAACTCTAGTATGCAACACTTCCAAAACTGAATAGCCTCCAAACAATTGAATCAGTATAATGCATTTGTCATCAAAGTCTTCTGACTTCTTCTGGTACCAACTGCACATGTCTTCTGGAACCACTGCGTTGTTGAAATCTGCACCCATGCACTCTGCACTTGTTGTCAACTCTGATCCACACTCCAGTATCTGACACTGTCACTTTGATCTGACTGCATCAATCCAACTGATCATGCTACTGCTGCTCTGTGGGCACCTCGTAGCCAGGCTCGATTCATGAGATCCACACCATCTCAATGAATCCTTCCTAGAAATTTCTTCTTCAGATTACTCATGCATGTCACCCCACCTCTCACCTGGTGGTATAGCTTCATGCATTCCCTCTGCCCATTTGGCACGGAATTTCTCTACATGAGTAGTTTCTCCACTCCATGATCCTCATCTTGTGGCTGCTCCACGTCTCGAGGTTCACTCTTACCTGCGTGAAAATCCTGCTCCCTCTCAAGCTTCAATTGCATGTCTTCCTCGCACTTCGCAATAGTAGGAAGCTCCGTAGAAATCCCATATACTTCAAGTCTGTAGAGATTCTTAACTCGAATCCCAATCTCTTGGCTTGCCCTGTTTCTTTGTGTCACAAGAATTTTTTTCCTTCACTAAAGACAACATCATAGCCTCTATCCTCTAACATTGCGACTGAGATTAAATTATTCTTTAAACCTGGAACATGCACAACATATTTTAAATGAAAGAGTTTACCTGACGCCCTCTGAAAGGTAATGGTACCAATGCCGGTCGCACTGTATCATCCATCGTCGCCCAACTCAACATGCATCTAGAGATCTTTCTCTACCAAGTCACTGAACAATTTCTCATCTCCCGTCATGTGAAAGGAAGCACCACTATCAAAGTACCACCTTGATCCCAATGAACTAGACACCATGCATGCAATCAATGAGAATTAAATATCAAATTGTGAGGCAAGAGCCTCACCAGCTGCAGCTCCAACAACCATCTTGTTCTTCTTCTTATGTGCACAATTTGTGGCAATATGTCCAAACTCATGACAGTGAAAACACTTCACTTTGGACATGTTGTGCTCCTTGTCATCTTCTTTGGCCTCAGATCTAGAATGGAATTTCTTCCCCTTCTTCTTCTTCGCCTTGGTAGCCAAAGCACAATCCTCTTCATCATCATGCATTTATGAAGAGCCATCTCTGGTGTTCCACCTTATCTCCTCCTGCACTAGATCCGATCATAGTCGCTCCCAATCCAGTAGTTTCTCTCGTCCATTGACAGAGTCTTGATAATTGGGCCAACTCTTAGAAAGCCCAAGGAGAGCCAAGCTCACCAAGTCATCATCTACAACACTAACTCCTACACTCCCAAGCTCATCCTTGCATTGGACAAACTTTGTCAAGTATACTGGAATAGTGTCGTTCTTCTCCATCTTGAGTTTTCTGAGTTTCTCCTTCAGCGCCAATTTCCTATGGTCGCTGCTGCTTTAGAAAAGGTCCGTCAAATCCTTCCACATTGCAAATGGAGTGGATTTACCATGAAGGCTTGAGACAATATGGTTTGTCACACCTTCCAAAAAAATCCTCCTCGCCCTTGCTACTTTCTTTTGCCATGCGTCAAGTACTGTAGCATCCGATGAAGTGGGCTTAGGAACATCGCTATCGATGAACTCCTTCAATCCATTATCTTCAAGCACCGCCTCCATCATGTCCTTCCAGGCTATGTAGTTCAAGCTGCCCTTGGGTGCATACTCCAACCGCGACCCATTGAAAGCCATTTCAATGTATACTCAACTGTCACACCAAGAAATTCTTGTAGCAATTTCGAATTGTTCCACCAACACAAAACTCAACACCACTTCAATATTGCAATATTCAGTGATTAACACTGCTTTGATACGTTGTAGAAATTTATAAACACAATAATGTATTTCTGGATTCTCCTGATCTAACAAATTAATCTTATGTTAATTACAGAATCCCTCCACTTAATTCTTTGTGGAAATTAAATCGCCAATTGCAAAACACATATGAAGCAAAATAAATCGCACATAACAAGATGTTTTACCGGGAAAGCTTAAAGCTAAAATCCCCAACTATCATATATTATGTATATCAATGGAACATGTAACAATATCATACAAAGCTGAGCTCATGGATCTCTCAGTACAATATACAATCGTCACACACTGTCATGTAGAAATTTGCATATCTATGCACCAATTTCTTGCCTCCTGACAGCTTGCCTCCACTGCACAATCCCTGCTGAAGAAGATCCCTGAATGAATTCAACCTTGCCTTGATTGCATTTCACAACCCTCATAAACATCTCCAATGTGTGTGCAGATGCATTGAATGCATCACTATAGTCACAACTGACAGTCCATCTCACCCTTTCACCTATCTCTCCACTGGGTCTCCACTGGATCTGACATGCAAGTAGTTAACTGCTGTATTTGTTCAGTTGCAAGTAGGACACTACTTGTGAATTAATTAATTAATTAATTCACTCATCTATCACTAGTGTATGTTCAGTTACAACTGGCACAACTGATTTTAACCCACTGAACTAAGTTAAACTAAATAATAACTCACATAAATAATCTTCCAACTCTATTACAACTTGCCACTATCAGTTATAACGAAGTTCTCCATGCATGAGTCACCAACCACCCTAGGAATTGCGTAATTCCTTCAGCCCACTGATGTGCCACATCTGTTCACTGAAATAAAGTTCTCCAAGAGAATAAGTTACTATTTATTGTCTTATTATTATTAAGGGCTAATAATAATCAACATGCATTCTATTTTTAGATTAACGATCTATAAATAGACTTCGCCCATCTTCTAAAAATAGAAATTCATCCAAAGATAGAATTTTCTCAACCATCTAGAATCAGCCTCCTGCTAATTTTAGAATATGCTCACCATTCTAAAAATAGACATACACCTAAAAATAGCCTGTGTGGGCCCCACCTAGTTTAGGTGATTATTTTTCACTAGGATCAAGGAATGATGTTTCCAGATGCCAATTTCACTATTTCTTGTTGCAATATTCAACATATATTTTGCAGACATTGGGTATTTTGATGGCAAGGACATGCTAGCACCACCACATGATCTAGGTGTGGATCCTGATGACGATCAGGATATGCTAGCTGCCGAGGATCATGAGGCCGGTACAGAGAGACTTGCTCCTGCTGGTGCGTCGGTACTGCCTTGGTAGGCACAGTAGGCTTGATACCAGATTGAGGATGGAGTTGGGTGACCAAATCTGTGTATTAATTGTTGAGCCAGGAGTCAAGACTGCTACTATGAGAGACATATAGGCCGATGGTAGGCTGGTACATATGTGGAGAGGCATGTCGTGTGACATGTACAACTTGATGCGGCATGTCATAGGAGCTACGACCTTAGTTACGTAGCTGAGGAGGGCCCTTGCACGTTATAGGCGTGGTCGAGACACAGCACGTGATCGACAGTCTGCGGGTAGCGACACATCATCTGATGATCACGATCATGGGAGTGATCATCGTTCACATCACGCCACGCCAGATGAGCAACCTCCACTATCATCGAGCAACGGTCATCATGGAGAGCAGGCTGGACCATCGACCACATCGAGTCAGCAGCCTGCAACATCTAGCAATACTCATGATCATGAGCAGGCCTCGATTAGTACTGCTATTGATGATGTACCACCAGCTGATATATGACATTTATATTATAGTTGTATATTTTTGACATTATTCAGTTATATATATGTAGACACACACACACACACACACACACATATATATGGTCCATGTATTTTATATTCATGTTGTAGTTGTACTTAATTTACATGTTGATGATTATCATGATGTGTATATTGTTAGGTCATGTTAGATATGTTCATTTAATGTGCAGCTTGCAGATAGATGTGTATGTGATAGCATTTATTTGACATGAGATTTATATTTGATGTTTGTGTTGTGATGATGTTATGCAGTGCTAATTTTGTTTTGTTAGATGATCATGATCACGATGATTAGATGATGTTAGTGAATTTGAATGTGTTTTTTAGTCGAATATGATGTTTTTATGATGGTTATCATGATTGTGATGTTTATTAATTAATTTAATATTAAATGATCATGATATTGTAAAATTGTAATATTTGTAATTCTAATTGTATGTAAAAGTCTAAAATTGTAATTGTATTTGTATTTGTAATTTTAATTGTAATTATAATATTTAATTAATTGTATATATGTAAATTTGTAAAATTGTAATTTTATATATGTAAAATTCTAAAATTGTAATTGTAATTGTAATTGTACGTGAAATTGTAAAATTCTAATTCTATGTAAAATATTTGTAAAATTTTAATTGTATTACTGTAAAATGATTGTAATTGTAATTGTATGTAAAATTCTAAAATTGTAATTGTAATGTTGATTGTAATTGTAATTTTAATTGTAATTGTATGTGAAATTGTAAAATTGTAATTGTAATTGTAATTGTATGTAAAATCTTTGTAAAATTTTAATTTTATTAATGTGAAAATTTTAATTATATTAATGTGAAATGATTTTATTAAAAATTTTAAATTTGTAAATTTGTAAAATTTTAAATAATTGTAAAATAATAAATCTAGAATAATATGAATTTTTGTAACATATTAAAGTTTATAAAATAATGCAAATAAATTCATGTAATTTAGAATTATCATTATTTTATCATGATCTTACATACAAAAAAAGAACTTTATACAGTACGCCATTGTTTTTGGGATAAACATAATTGCAAATTATCAAGTGAAATATTGATTTTAACATTAACACAATGAAAATCACCAATTAATTCAAAAATACATATTATAATGTTTCGAAAAACCCATCTTAAAAAGTATAAATATTTCTGAAATGACACATGTACCATATCACTCTCGGTTCTCATGATCACCCTCATTATCTTCCAGCTCGCATGGCATGATAACACTATTATTCTCAAAAATATGTTTTGATCTAGGGTCATGTCTCAATACGAACCACCAATCCCTATCCAACACATCTGGGTAAAAAAACACCTGGTTGCAGTGTTTGGGGAAAACATAGGGCTCCTTAGCTTCACCCCACATCTTTCTAGAGTTGATACATATGAGCCTACTATCGCGATCTTCCTTTACATTATTCCGACCAAAGGTGTCCCACCACTTGCACCTAAAAATAACACATTGGAAAGAAGATAATTCCACTTCAATGATCTCTTGTATATTTCTGACATAACCTAATGTCCCTTGTGCTAGGTTTTGATCACGGTAGCTAGATCGACTAGATTGATCAAACTCGAATTCCACTCCACAGTCTTGTGTGATGTTTCTAACATCGACATTTTCTATGCGAAAATGGTGTCCATACGCCCACATAGATGGGAACAAATTCACCTATTATAAAAAAGTTAAAAAAATCGTAGTGTGATGTGTCTTATAATAACCCAATAGTTAAAATATGAAATATAGATGTAATTACATTTGAAAGGTGCATTATTAAGTTTCAAATGTATATATAAATTAAATAGATTATTACCGAGTTGCTGCACCCAATATCTACATTTAGCACATCCTCTTCAGCATGCGGGTAATGACTAGTTGCACCGTATTTCTCTCTGACTTGGTCAGCAACCCAACTGTTGGGGCATATTTTTGGCATATTTTTTTTTAAATGATCAGGATAAGGCACACTTCTACCATTCAACCGTCTGATTTCTTTCCTGTCACTATCCCATTTCATCCTCTTTTGTTCATACAATGCGACCCACAGTTGTGTCGCTTCAGAATTGTAAAGAACGAATTTATTGATTTCTTCAATTTTTGCATTCACTAATGAAATCAAACTGATATTATATAGTACATATAGATGAAAATATACATTATATCGAAGTTGAACATGAATATTTACTTCGTGTAAATTTGAAAAATTATATGTCGCTTACTATTTATCAAGTGCTTTTTTCCACTCGTTTGGAGCAACTCCCCTTCTCTTTTGTCTTCATCCCTTTCATCATCCCAAATCACCGCACCTGGTCTATTTTTGATCTTCTTGATGTACTCACTAGCATAATAGAAAGACTCATACGATATGTACCCCTCTGCCATAGACCCCTCGGGTTTTTCCCTTTGTCGAACAAAACCTTTCAATTTCTTCATGTACCACTCTAAAAAGAACATCCAACGATAAGAAACCACCTGAACTAATTCAACCTCATCTACTAGGTGGATTAGAAGATGAACCTGCAAGTCCATGAAACTCGTCGATAGTTCCTTCTCAAACATACTAACAATCTCAACTATCTCTTAACGCCACCATGGAATGCTAGCCACATGAATATCCTTTGACGTGATCCAATGTACAAATGCAGATAATTTAGATATGGTACATCCTAGGTCTTGAGGGAATTCATATTTCACACACCCACACATGAACAAAGGTTAATGACATTGCAAAGTTATAAACACGTCCAATAATATACAAAATTAGTTATGTTTTATGATCCCTGCAAGGGATAAAATCTATTAATATAAAAAATAATAAAATCATGCTTTTGACATTATACGTACTCTTAGAAGATTCATATGGTCATGCGACTTCAACTCCGACAAATGGTCATTCATGGTGAAGCAATGTCGTAGTGAAGACTCGTATGAAGATGGCACCCTCACACCCATTATAATTTCCTTTGCCAAATAAAGATCGTCTTTTTTAAAAATCCATGGGGCATCACCTTCTTTGAAATACCATGAATTAGAGGGACCAGTGCTTGCTTATGATCCTATACTTTCTAATCGTCTTGGACAATGTTTCTTTTCAGTTTTTGAAGTAATAAGATCTTTCCTAACAGCCAATGTGTCACTTTGTTTCAATGATATTTTCCTCCATAAAGAAGATGAAACATTTTTAAATATATGCATGGGATATAATAAGTGGGTAATCTTAAGATGCTCCCAATATGGGAGGTTATAAAATATAGATTTCCTTTTCATCCCAATGGGAAATTTCTCAACATAGGTGTCGAAGAATTCTAGATCATCGAACATAGGCTCCCCATTTTAATTGAACATTTCTATGAAATCCTTCTCCTTCTCTCTGTCATATGCTCTAAGCCAGTCAACTGGTGTCGTTACTGGAGGCCTTTGGGTTATCTCTCGTTTACCATTGAAAGCAGATGCTGCTCTTCTATAAGGGTGTTCTTCTGGGAGGAATACCTTGGAGCAATCATACACTGGATTTCGTAGGTCCTTGGACCATCTAGCTTTCAGAGAAGGTCCACAACGTTTACATCCAAAATACCTTTTTGTTACAAGACCTGCGATATTATTGTATACAATTAATATGCATGGTACATTAAAGAATATCATGAAGATCAGAACAATTACAATGAATTAAATAACTAATATGTGAAAGAATGTTGTTACGTATGTTGTAGCTCCTAGAGACAGCCTTGAGTTGTATAAAGACCAGTGCCTAGGACATATTAAATGCAAGGAGCATATGACTCAACTGACTGCAGTTGGAAATTTTTGGCTCTCATGCAACTATCACTCAGATGAATGGTTTTAATAAGGGTGGAACCAAGACCCCAAAGTTAAACACAACAACTAGGAAAACTGCAGAAACTGAGTACAAACTGCAATAAGTAAATGCATCAGACAGCTCTAAAACAGAATGCTGTAAAAGGGGGCTGACTTCTAAAATGAATACACATCTATCAAGTTGTATGTGAGCGATGACTATGGCATAAGATGGAGTAAGATATCAACTATAATAGGGCTTATTCAAGGATAAGAATCCATATATATTGGGCTTATTCAAAGATAAGAATCCATATATTTGGGCTCATTCAAAGATAATAATCCATTGTAGTTAGTATCGGAAGAAAGACGGAAGAGATAGGAAATGAAAAATGTATTAGGCCTGGGCCATATTTAAAGTGCTATGGATGTATAAAACATGAGTATCTGCTATGATAAGTTCACGTCCAAACATGGGAGCACTAGCATTACAAAAGCTGTAGATACGAGAAGTATGGATAAATACAAAATGAAAACTTATATTAAAAGACAAAGAGAGAGAGAGTTACAAACTGTGAATCATCCCGAGCGGAATCCCCAATTCCAGAAAAACTTCTTATTACTGAATCCTTACGGGATCTTCAAACATCCACTATCAAAGTTCATACAAAATACATATAGAATACTTGAGCTAGTGAGTCCTTTGGAAAATCTGGAACCTTCTATTAGTGTTTTCTTCCTGTTTTTATAACGTTTGATTCCTATGCGCGAGAAGATATTTTCGGAAAATATCTTCCCCGTGTGCTTGTATGCTGTTTTAGGTCTAAATCAAACACATAAATGATGATGAGGTAAAAATTCCTCTCATCATCTTACAACGCAAGCCTAAAGCTGTTTCTAACTGAAATGTAGACAATTTACTAATCTGAAAGTAAAAACTGCAGGAGTGAAATAAGGATTTCACCCGAAATGACAAAGTGAAAAGGACATAAGGTAAAAGGCCACACATGCCCCATTATGAATTATCATTGTTTTTTGATGAGGCGGAACCACTGCTGCTGCTGGCGAAAGCGATACCGTTAGTCGTGGGAAGGACTGGCCTTCTGCATTGGAGGGTGTGGCACTACTGGTAGTGGATGAGTTGGCCTTCTGCGCTGGAGGGTCTTATAGAATGGCCAATGGTCATGATCCATTGACTTGGACATGGAATTGACCCTCTGCATATTTTTTCTCTGCTTCCTGGGCGTGGAGGATCGTCAACCTCGGCCTCGAGCCACTGTGATTGGCTATGAGATGGGCCGCATACTTGAGATGGCCATGCAAACCTGCATAGAAAAAAAACCTGTTAAATAAATTCTGCAATGAGGGGTAGACTACTTCAGAAGGCTCAGGTGAAGGCGGAGGCAAGGAATGCAACAGAGGCGTTTCCATGGCGAAAACATGGTTTGAATCCAATCTGGCGCGAAACTGTGCAAAAGGCGGTTTTGCGGAAAACCGGGGTGGTTTTCACGTGGGAGATGAGCGGTAAGCGATATCTGGCTGGGGGCACACGATATGTGTTAGGGAGTGACACGTGTCCTAAGAAAACCACCCATTTCGCATTGGAGTTGCGCGTTGGGGAGCTTCTGTGAAATGGATGCGAAAATGAGCGGGAACCGTCCGATCTGGGCAATCCAAATCAAGAGCTGTAGATGAACTCGACGAGCATACTTGCACGGTCGGGTGGGACTGGCAATGATGTCAGAAAAGATGTAGCGTAGCAGGGTGATCAAGTTCGGGGTTAGAAGGTGAAGAGGAGCGATCACCGTTGGATGGAGAAGATTAACAATGGAGATCAACTGTGGGGGCGCTTGGGGGTAAAGATAAACTTCTTGGCCTATGCCTCCGCAGAAAATTTCAGTCCTTGATCTGAGATCTTCCGCAGTCAACTAGGTCAACTGCGGAGGCACTCACAGTGTTAACTCGTGCGCTAAGAGTGCCCGTGGGTAGAGCATAAGACTGGCGGTGACCGTTGGATCGGGCTCAATAAACGACAGAGATAAATTGGAGAAAAGTGAGTGGGGTGAAAGACAAACGTGCACTGGTCATTGGATCAGGATGATCAACGGTTGAAATATCATCAGGGAATGGTAGGTAGAAGGGGTTTGAACGGGAGGATGGAGACAGTGCGAAGGCGCGATGACCGTTGGATCTGTAGAGATCAATAGTCAAGATCTCTTCGGCAAAGATGAACCTTGGCGGTGAAACAAAAGAGAAAATGAGTGGAGTTGGGAACCACCGAAGTCCGATGGCCGAAGAGGGCTTAAGGATTTTTAACTGTCGGTCATAAAGCGAGGTCATATGAGAAATGGGGGCTAAGGGCTTAAGCCGAAAGGTGCTTAGAGGCCTGATATGTTAAAATGAGCGCTTTAAAAGCAAAAAGGTGGAATTTTAGCCTTTTCAAGGGTTCCGATAGGTGAAAAAGGGGCTTTGACATTCCATGCAGTCATTGTTGTATTTTCTTTGCAAAATAAAGATCCTTATCATTAGACATCCCAGCTCGGTGAGGGATGTCATAACAACATTGGCTCCACTTGGGGATGACCCGTTTGTCCTCAAACACATCGAGAACTCCGCATACCATATGTTAGCCTTCTTCTTGCAAACACAGTCCCTTGATGCCTTCTATTCATTCTTCATGACAAATAAAAACAAAAAACATCATAATAAAAGCAACTGAATAATGTACAATATCATACAGCAGACCTTTCGGCCTGAATCAATGTTGAAAAAAGGGTTTTAAGAATTTCCCATTCATAGGGGCTTCGAGCAGATCACCCTGCAAATTTTCCAGTCTAAAAGTATTGTTTCCTCCGGCTTCTACAATTTTGAAAGGTCCGAACCATAGAGGATCTAACTTTCCATGCTTTCCTTTCTCAGCCCTTCTTATGTCCCATCTTAGCACCAGATCTCCGACCCACATCTCTTTATCTTTAGCATGCTGATCGAACAGGTCTTTCATTTTCTCTTGGTACTCAGTCAACCTATGATTTATTCGACTTCGAGTCTCTTCCAACTCTACTAACTGATTCATTCTTTTGGTAAGATCGTTTGGTTCCTCTTGACAATCTTGCATGAACCTAGCCACAGGTAAGGCCAATTGTATCGGGAAAACCGCTTCTCTACCATAGACCAATTCATATGGAGATTTTCCTATTGACCTTTTACTAGTGATTATGTTTGCCCATAGCGCAAACTTGAGCTGTGAATCCCAGTTCTTTTGGTTTTCATTTATGGCCTTTTTTAATGCCCTTACCAATGAATTGTTTGAGGATTCTTCCAATCCATTTCCCTGCGGATAGTATGCAGTACAGTGTCCTAACACAATATTATATTTTTGGAAAAAATTGATAAATTTGATGGACTTAAAAACCTGAGCATTATCTGTGACAATCTTAGTAGGGCAGCCAAACCTTGAGATGATGTTGTCTTCCAGAAACTTGATCACCACTGTGTCTGTAGCATTCCTTGCTGGCACAACCTCTACCCATTTAGTGAAGTAATCCGTGGCTGTTAGTATCCAATTGTGTTGCCCGCTTGAGGCAGGATGAATTTCGTCGATGAAATCGATTCCCCACTGTTGGAAAGGTTCTTCTATGTGCACCGAGATCATAGGAAAAGGTGTGAACTTTTGCCTTTCAGAAAATTTCTGACATTTTTCACAGGCCCTTACTTGAGCATAAACATCTCCGAAAAGTCTGGGCCAGAAAAAGCCTGCTTTCAGAATCTTGTGTGCCGTGGCCCTCCAGCTGTAGTGGCCACCACAGATGCCCTCATGGAATTCCTCCATCACTTCTTCTACTTCATTTTCTGTGAGACATAAAAGTAGTATGCTCGATGGGTCTCTCCAGTACAAATGGACATTTGCTACGATGAATTTTTGAGATTTTAGCCTCAACGTTATATACTTTGTCTTTTCGCTGCTTTGAGGAAATCTAAGAGTTAAGAGGTATTCTACAATTTCTTTGTACCATGGATTGAGAAGGTACTTCATATGGGTCTTTTGTGTAGCGGTTTCTATCCTGTGCTGCTCATCTTCTCTTCCAGGCTCTTCATTGGCCACCATAGACAAATTTATCCCCAAAGCCTGATAGTTTTATTTCGAAAGGATCTTGGCTAATCCCTATCCCTTTATTAGCTTAGTGGGGCATATTTCCAACTCATACTCCTGTATCTTGGCTATCCATTTGCATCTCTTTCCTTCACTATCTCCCTGAATCAAGATGTCTTTTACAGCCGTTGTGGGTACGAATGTAGTTATAGCTGACTGCAATACATACATCCAAAAAGCCTTCAGGGATTTGACCAAAGCATAAGCTTGTTTCTCCAGGAGGTTATATTTTAGCTCAGCGCCGCAAAGCACTTGGCTGAAAAAGGAAATGGGTTGTTCATGACCTTCCTCATTTTTCTGCAATAATACAGCTGCGACAGTGTGGGGAGATGCAAACGCAAATATTGTGAAGGGTTTCACATAATACGGTCCTACCAATACTGGGGCTTCTGCGAAAGCATTTTTAATTCTGTTAAAAGCTTCCCGCAACTTAGTAGTCCATTTTACTTTGTTATCCTTCTTCAACATCTCAGTTATGTACCAGACTATCTCTACATAGTTCGGTATGAATCTTCTCAAGAAGTTGATACGTCTAAGAAAAATTTGGACCTCTTTCTTGTTTCTAGGCAAGGATATACCATTTATGACTTCTACCCTTTTCGGGTAAATTTTTACCCCTGACTTTGTTACAATATGCCCCAGCAGTTTACCCTCTTCTAAATAAAACAAAGATTTTTTGGGTTTTAAAGACAATCCATACCTGCGGCACTTGTCAAAGGTTCTGCGCAAATGCTCTATATGTTTAACATCGTCCTTTGAGAATACTGTGATATCGTCCAGTTACACCACCATGAATTTGTATTGTTCCCCCACAAAATCAATTTCCATGGCCCTTTGGAATGTAGCTCCCACATTGATCAATCCAAACGACATTCGAGCATACATAAACGTTCCCCAAGGAGTAGTGAATGTGGTTTTCTTTTGGTCCTCTAGAAGCACTGCTACTTGATTATACCCAGAAAAGCCATCCATAATAGACATTCGTGAAGATCCTACCACCTTCTGCAATATATGGTCCATCTTGGGCAGTGGATAATTGTCTTTCAGAGATGCTCTTTTCAAGTTTTGAAAGTCAACACACAATCTTATTTCCCCGTTCTTCTTTCGGTCTAGGACCAAGTTGGCCACCCATTCAGAATATCTTAATGGCGCAATAATCTTAGCCTTCAACAGTTTCTTGATTTCCTTTTCTATGGAAGGAAGGAGTAAAGGATTAGTCTGTCTTAATTTATGTTTTTGTGGCTTAGCATCTCCTTTTAATGGAATCTTGTGCTGGATAATGCTAATATCAAAGGTCTTCAAATATTGATAGGACCAGGCAAAAACGTCTTTATATGTCTGGAATAGCTTCTGAAATTGTTCTTTGTATTCTTCAGGTACCTTATTAGACAATTTCACCAGCTTAGGATCAACCTCCGTGCCAAGGTTCAGGTCATCTACCCGATTTTCTTCAACAATATTGTTTGGCTTGATGGGGACAACATTCTTATCGAACAACCTCTCTAGAGGGACCAGTCCTCTGGGTATTACATTCTCTTTGAGCTGCAGCACCTTGTGCCCAGCTATGGTATCCTGCCATTTATTCTAAGGAAGCTCCTTAGTCTCTTCATCTCCAACATCTATGTCCATATTGGAGAATTCCCCAATAGTCTCCATGAATCTTTTCACTTGCTCTTCGTCTTCAAACACCTACCAGTGTTTGAAATTTTTAAGGATGGAAGGACAGTAGCAAACCTCTATTTCATACCTCAGGAGGGGGTTATGAGATGGTCGAAAAGTGCTTGCAGCTACTACGAGAGAGTCCTCCATTCTATTATGGTCTCTTGGCATGAATTGAGTATTGAATGCTAAGAAGAAATTCTCTACCAAGTCCCATACCTCATTTTTGTAAACCCTCAGTCGTGGGTGATTAGCTTGACATTGATTTTTTACTTGTCTCACCACCAGTTATGAATCTCCCAAAACCTTCAAGTTTTGAATATTCATGTTCTTTGCTGTTTGTAGACCTAGAAGCAAGGCTTCGTATTCGGCCACATTGTTCGTAGCTTCATACTCCAATTTGAAAGATAATGGGACCAGTTGTCCAATAGGGGAGATAAGGAGAACCCCAGCTCCATTCTCTTCCTTTGAGTTTGCTTCGTCAAAGTGCAAGGTCCAAATCCCACCTTCTTCATTACTTGAAGACTGCTCGGTCTTTACTTGACAAAAATATGGCTCTTGCAAGTAATCTTGGTATTCTTCAAGCATTAGACAAGAAAACTCACCCTATTTGCTGTACACTGGTGAATTTACTGAATTATCGGCTTTAGTGACCATCTTCACAAACCTTGTTTCGCAGTATAATCTTCTTTCTTGGCCTCCAAACACAGGGATGGTTGCATAGGTTAGGTCTAGCTTTATAGATCCTCTGATTTTTGTACCCCATGATCTAGATAACAACATCCCAAACCAAGCTGGGATGTCAGCCACTACTATGTCCATTACCACGCTCTTAGATGGGATTTGGGCTAGATTTACCACCAAATCCTTGATCATCCCCAAAAATTTGACTCTTTTAGAATCGAAAGAGTAGAGATATTTACATGGGCGAGTGATCTGCAGCCCCAATTTCTCCATCACCGAAAAAGGTAATAGGTTATGGGACGCCCCGGAATCCAACATACAGTTGTGTAACAACAAATCATGAATTACTAAAGAGACATATAAAGGAGGAGTTGAAGCATCTAACTCCTCAAAATGAGGACCGAACATTACCATAGGCCTTTCTTCCTAGAGGTTTAAACTATCTGGGATTGGGGCTGCTCCTTGAGGAAGCATGAAAGAAGACACCTGAGACTGGCTGTTTTAGGAGTTCAGTTAGGGGGACTCTGATTTTAACCTTTTCCAGTTATTTTTGAAGACTAAAAGCAGAGGGAGACTTCTCTATGGTATTTTCCTTTGGTTCATTTATCATGGCTGGAGGTTTTTCTTCCCTCAGAATAGGTAAATTTTACATTCGGATTAGAGGCCAACTTAGAAGAGGAAGGAATGGAGTCATTAGAATGTAAAGGTTCAGTTATAGGTCTCTTACCTTTATCTCTGACTTTATGAGCAACTGTCTCCTTCTAAGGCATCTCTTCTTCTTATTCTTGTGTGCGGGTTCTCTTTCTAGAGGACCTGAGATCATATTTTCTATGAAACTGTGCTTGCATGAAGTCTACAATTTTTTTACAGTAATCATTGATCTTTGGATCTTTAGCAGCACTTGTTTTTTCTTCTTATTCTTGCAAGGAAAGCTCCACTCCTTCACCTTCTTACAAAGAAGACTCAACTTCATCGTCGTCTGAGTAAGCAAGATATTTATCATCTTGCCCATCAAGAATGTCTTTGGCAGGGCCATCCATTTTCCCTTCTAGATATAGCGGGGGTCGTATGTGATCTTGCTGCTCCTTCTGTTCTCTCTGCAATATTTGAAGAGGAGGCTTTCTATATTATGATTTAAATCCTCTGTTTGGAGCAGTTTGGAATGGCTTGGAGGGTGATTTATTTGCCTCGAGCTCAAGCTTCACTAGCTTGCTCGAAAGGTTTTTGATCATTTTGCTCATCTCCTCTATTTTGTAATCTACTACCTCTCTATCTTGACATGAGGTAGATGCTTCTTCTTTCCCTCTATGTCTAGCATCATGATCTGACCTTCCCTTTGATTTACCCATAGAAGCAAAGTTGGCTTCCACTTCCAATGCGTCAATTTGGGCTTCATCCAGAGTAGTAGACTTCCTTTCTCTTAGAGAGAATCCGAATTCTGACTCGAAGGATGCTACAAAAACCACTTTAGCAGCGATATAGTGAGGCTTCATTTCGGTTGGGAGACCTGTATATAATTTATTAAACCTCTTGATGAATTCGAACACATCTTCATTATGTCTCTTTCTAAGTGCGTTGAATTCTGTAAGACAGTATCCATGGTCCTTCTTCTCTCCCCATTTCTTGGTGAAGGAATTTTCCATTTCCTCCCAGTTATTAATGGAGCGGTCCCCCAAGGTCTTGAACCATTTTCTAGCCTCTCCATCTAGAGATTGGACAAACAATATCAACACCACATCTAGATGTTCAAAATTTAAATTTTCTGCAAAGGCGCAAAAAACTTCCAGGTGTTTCTGAGCTTCAGTATCATTTTCTCCATTGAAACACGGTAGGATCTTTAAGTAATCCTGAGGCATGTCGTTCAGAATCTGAGGCAATGCCCGGGGAGCATATTTGTTCAGTAGGAAGCCAAGAACAACCATCAGAGGTTGTGGAGGTGGCGGGAGAGTTTGATGTGTAATAGGAGGTGGTGGAAGAGAAGTATGTATGAAAATGGGGATATACTGAACAATGGCTTGAGGGATTGATTGAATTTTTGAAATATGAGAAGTGGAAACCTCTGTGACTTCTTTAACTTCTTCGGCTTCATGAGTGGATGCAGAAAGAAGCTCGTGGTATCTACAAATTCAGCCTCATATTTGACTTCAATATTTTCCAGGGAGGGGCTATCTGAAGTATAGTCGAGGGTTCTTGCGATAGAATCATGACCTTGATCTTGAGCTAATTGAGAGGAGGATGGAGAGTCTTCCAGGGAGAATATGGGAATATCTGTATGAGCTGATTGTATTTCTCTCCAACTTCTCTTGTGCAAAATATTCTCTGGATCAGACACTGAAGGTGTTCTCAACTGGGATGTATCTAACCTCAGGTGTGGCTTTCGGGAAGCCAGGATTGCAAATAGATTTATCCTTTGAATGACAGTGGAGTCGCCAAGGTGAGGGATCTACAACTCCCAACCCTTCCTTCTCACCTATTCGGAAGGGTGGATGAATATTTTTCGAGTCACAGGGATTTAGTTCTTTAAATTCTTTCCCCGGAAACAACGCCAGAAAGATGTTGTAGCTCCTAGAGACAGCCTTGAGTTGTATAAAGACCAGTGCCTAGGAAATCTTAAATGCAAGGAGCATATGACTCAACTGACTGCAGTTGGAAATTTTTGGCTCTCATGGAACTATCACTCAAATGAATGGTTTTGATAAGAGTGGAACCAAGACCCCAAATTTAAACAAAAAAACTAGGAAAATTGTAGAAACTGAGTACAAACTGCAATAAGTAAATGCATCAGACAACTCTAAAACAAAATGCTGTAAAAGGGGGCCGACTTCTAAAATGAATACACAACTATCAAGTTATATGTGAGCGATGACTATGGCATAAGATGGAGTAAGATATCAACTATAACCGGACTTATTCAAGGATAATAATCCATATATACTAGGCTTATTCAAAGATAAGAATCCATATATCTAGGCTCGTTCAAAGATAATGATCCATTGTAGTTAGTATCAGAAGAACAACGGAAGAGATAGAAAATGAACAATGTATCAGGCCTGGGCCATATTTAAAGTGCTATGGATGTATAAAACATGAGTATCTGCTATGATAAGTTCACGTCCAAACATGGGAGCACTCACATTCCAAAACCTATAGATACGAGAAGTATGGAGAAATACAAAATGAACACTTATATTAAAAGACACAGAGAGAGAGAGTTACAAACTGTGAATCATCCCAAGCGGAATCCCCAATTCCAGAAAAAAGTCTTATTACTGAATCCCTATGGGATCTTCAAACATCCACTATCAAATTTCATACAAAATACATATAGAATACTCGAGCTAGTGAGTCCTTTGGAAAATCTGGAACCTTCTGTTAGTGTTTTCTTCCTGTTTTTATAACCTCTGATTCCTATGCGCGAGAAGATATTTTGGGAAAATATCTTCCCCGCGTGCTTGTATGCTGTTTCAGGTTCAAATAAAAAACAGAAATGATGATGAGGTAAAACTGCCTCTCATCATCTTACAATGCAGGCCTAAAGCCATTTCTAACTGAAATGTAGACAATTTACTAATCTAAAAGTAAAAACTACAGGAGTGAAATAAGGATTTCACTCGAAATGAAAAAGTGAAAAGGAAATAAGGTAAAAAGGCCACACGGGCCTCGTCATGAATTTTCATTGCTGCTTGATGAGGTGGAACCATTGCTGCTACTGGAGAAAGTGATACCGTTAGTCGTGGGAAGGATTGGCCTTCTGCGCTGGAGGGTGCGGCACTGCTGGTAGTGGATGATTTGGCCTTCTGCGCTGGAGGGTCTTATAGAATGGCCAATGGTCATTATCCATTGACTTGGACGTGGAATTGAACCTATGCATCTTTTTTCTCTGCTTCCTGGGTGTGGAGGATCGTCAACCTCGGCCTCGAGCCACTGTGATTGGCTATGAGATGGCCCGCATACTTAAAATGCCATGAAAACCTACACAGACAGAAAACTTGTTAAATAAATCCTTCGATGAGCAGTAGAATTCTTCAGAAGGCTCAGGTGAAGGTGGAGGAGCAGTGCGGAGGCAAGGAATGTAGCGGAGGCGTTTCCATGGCGAAAACATGGTTTGAATCCAATCTGGCGCAAAACTGTGCGAAAGGAAGTTTTGCGGAAAACCGGGGTGGTTTTCACGTGGGAGCTAAGCGGTTAGAGGTATCGGGCTGGGGGCACACGATACGTGTTAGGGAGAGACGCGTGTCCTAAGAAAACCACCCATTTCGCGTCGGAGTTATGCGGTTGGAAGCTGCTATGAAATGGATGCGAAAATGAGCGGGAGCCGTCCGATCTGGGAAATCCAGATCAATGACTGCAGATGAACGCGACAGGCGTACTTACGCAGTCGGGTGGGATCGGCAATGATGTTAGAAAATATGTCGCGTAGCGGGGTGATCAAGTTCAGGGTTATAAGGCGAAGAGGAGCGATCATCGTTGGATGGAGAAGATTAACGGTGGAGATCAACTGCGGGGGCGCTTGGGGGTATGGATCAACTTCTTGGCCTATGCCTTCGCAGAAAATTTCTGCCGTTGATCTAAGATCTTCCGCAATCAACTAGGTCAACTGCGGAGGCACTCACGGTGTTAACTCGTGCACTGAGCGTGCCCACGGGTAGAGCGGAAGACTGGCGGTGACCGTTGGATCGGGCTCGATCAACGGCGGAGATAAATTGGAGAAAAGTGAGCAAGGTGAAAGGAAAAGGTACGCTGGCCATTGGATCAGGATGATCAACGGTTGAAATCTCATTGGGGAATGGTAGGCAGAAGGGGTTTGAACGGGAGGATGGAGATAGTGCGAAGGTGCGATGACCGTTGGATCTGCGGAGATCAATAGTGAGGATCTCTTCGGCAAAGATGAACCTTGGCAGTGAAACAAAAGAGAAAATGAGTGGAGTTGGGAACCACCGAAGTCCAATGGCTGAAGAGGGCTTAAGGATTTTTAGCCGTCGGTCACAGAGTGGGGTCATATGAGAAATGGGGGCTAAGGGCTTAAGCCGAAAGGCGCTTAGAGGCCTGATATATTAAAATGAGCACTTTTAAAGTAAAAAAGGTGGATTTTTAGCCTTTTCAAGGTTTCTGATAGGTGAAAAAGGGGCTTTGATAGTCCATGCAGTCCTTGTTGTATTTGCTTTGTAGAATAAATATCCTTATCATTAGACATCCTAGCTTAGTGAGGGATGTCATAACAACAACGTATATAAACAAATCAATAAATTAAACATCTAATTTACTAGAGCAAACTCCTAAGCCTGGATAATCATGTGTTGTGTAAGCACATATGCCATACAACGTAAAACTCCTCTCTATTGCGATGGGTCTTGATACATCGTATACATTTATCCCATCCCATAATTCATTCAATTTATCTACCATTGGTTGTAAGTAGACATCCATATTCTTCACTTGTCTTCTACCAGGGACTATGAGAGCCAACATAAGATGTTCATTCTTTGTAGACAACCATGGGGGGATATTGTTATTGATCACTACTACAGGCCAAACATAATAGTTGGTGTTCTGGAGGGAATATGGGTTGACACCCTCCATGGCTATGCTGAGTCGTAGACATCGTACTTCATCCTTGAATTTTTCAGGCCATGTATCCTCTATATGCTTCATGGCTATTGAATCAGCTGGGATTCGCATAACTCTCAACTCACTTCTGTGTGAGGCATGCCATCCCTACAACATAACTAATTCTTTGCAACGAAAGAGCCTTTGAATCCTTGTGATTATAGGCATGTGCCTAAATATATTAAAAGGAGGACCAATACATGATTTACCCTTATTTTTTGGTTTATCATACCTCTCATGCCCACATTTCAGACATATCTCTTTGTCTTCATTTTCTCCTTTATATAGAATACAATCATTTGGACATGCATGATATGATATGTACTCAACACCTAACATTTTCAACAATTTCTTTGCCTCCTCGCAGCTACCGGGCAAGACATTATCACTCGGAAGAGCCTTATCTTTGAATAAACTGTAGTTGATGATCATGGAAAAATATATTAATAAATGTACATTAATGCTGATATAATTATTAACGTTCATAAAATTTACCATTTGTAATGTACATTGTGCACTGATTATATTTCTCAATTTTATATAAGGGAGGAATTTATGGTAACTTACCACAAAATTTATAAGAAACATGCATTCGACAAGCCAAAATTTTCTTTCAAGTTGTATAGTAACATCGTTGTCCCCAACTGGGTAGACTTTGACTGACTGCCAGGTCCAAAGAGAGGGGTGGTGGAAGAAAATTTAAGGCTTTCGAAAAAGGTGTCAGCGATATGAGAATCATCCCCTAGCTGATCATCGTTTTGGAATGCATCTAACAATATTGTATCCATGGCAGTTGTATCCCTTAAGTAATCATCCATACCAACCTCTATTTGATTTCCTTCATTGCCAGCTTGTGAAGAACTACTATTTCTGTAGTCATTCCTAATTGGTGAATATAGACGTAGCGGGAATTAAATCGGTGGTTGATTCAACCATTCTTGGTATCATTACTCTCCGATTTTTTGTCTTAATTCAGTCTTCTCTCGATTTTAAATTATCGTGGAGTGAAACGAAAGATGGTAGGTAGGTCGCTTATCATCACTAGAATCCTAATAATTAAAAAAAAAAATTGAATATGATTAGTATAAAATATATGATATCAATTAGTAAGCACGTTGACAATATTGCATGATTAATTGGTTTGACGTTGAAATAATTACATTAATGAATATACCAAACAATTGTAATTATTACCATCATTGTCCCAGGATTGTGGTTAGAAGATGCAATATTGTTATAATTGGCAGGGTGAAGCAGTTGTCCATTTTCATCTACCAAATGTGCCTTGCTGTATGCTGCTCCTGATAATATCTTCCGAAGTTTTGGAGATGTTTGAATATTTTGTGCATCTGAACTCGATTCTGAATCTGCATGAACCTGCAAATTTGTATACATTATAAATTTAATTAAGCTGTGCATGATTAACATGGATAAAATATATAAATTCAATTAGATAATGAAAATATAAATAAAATATGAAGTAAATATTACGTCTAGAGATGGATAGGGATAACTCCGCGATAGACTTTGAGAAATATTACGGAACGAAATGGATTTTGAAGAATTTTCCATTCGATATAATTATGATATTTTCTCCTTGCATTTGAGAAAAATAAACAATAATTTTTGATGTACACACCTAAAAGTAATTTCGGTGCCTTAAAAATGGACTTCTTGTAATCGGTGCTAATGTACAGATAACCACACCAGTGTGTTTTAGTTACTGCACACTGGTGTTGTGTTATCAACGGATGCACCAGTATGGTGCTATTAAGTGATGCACCGGTGACGAATAACCACAAATAAAAAAAAATGCAACTCTATTTTCTTTAAGTGAAAAAAAGTGGTAAATTGAAAAATGGGCAGAAAAATGTTTTCGAAAATCTAATTTCATAAAAAAATTCTTTAAATACTAAACACTTTTCATTATTTTTACAAAATATTTCAGCTAGATATTTGCAGGAGACATACCTGGAGCAAGAGAGCATGAGAGCACTGTGTAGCAGCGAAATATGTTCGAACAGAAGTATTCATACAATCAGAATTCCAAACCTCTGGTGATTCAAACCCTGTAGCATAGAATTTCAAATGATCTCGTGATTAAATTTTATTGTTTTTTACTTTTTTTCTGCAGTTTTTTTTACGCAGTAAGAACAAAATTTCAATTTTTTTTTCATTAAAAAAGAAAAAGAAAAAAGGAAAAACCAATTTTACCCTAAACCCTTCATTCTTTTTGTTTCTGCCCTTTCTTCTCCCTGTTTCTGTGATTTCAGAATTAGAGCTTTTCATTTTATATTTATAGAGTTTTTATTGCTATATATAGTCTAATGATATCCAACCCACAGGACGACTTGCATAGTCAGATCCAAATCCATGTCGGCCCTTGCGTGAATTTTTGAAAAAAACAAATTTTTTTTTATCGGTGCACCCAGCGTAACCTAGCACACCGGTGCTCTAGATTATCCTAGCGAACCATGAAAGTATTGTGTGATAAAAAATTCAAAAGCAATTTTTTTTTTTAATCAATGCGCCATATGTAAAATAGGGCACCGGTGCACTATTTCATTATGGAACCGCGCATGTGTTGTTTCGAAAAAAACTGTTTTATTGTGTTAATAGGTGCAACATGTAACATATAACGTACCACAGGCCGAGTCTCCTAGTTGACAGAGAGTACCGTATGGTGGTTCCTTGTTTACATGGGGTGTTTATGCTACAAAAACTAACACTGGACAATTTTTATTATTTTGTTTGTGTTAATTGGTGTGGTGGTTAACATGTAACACACTGGTGCTCCTTGTTGACATAGAGCACCGTACGATCTATTATACTGTTTTTGTGGTGCGTTTATAATACCTTTACGCACCGACGTCGATGCGTACACCATGAATGGCACACCAGTTTCTTGAAAAAAAAAATTTGCATGAAAAGTTGACAATTTATTTATAAAATATATTAATGAATGATATGGTACAAGTTTCATATTGATAAAGAAATGGCTGACAAGAGATCAAGTAACAAAAATATTGATAACACATCAATAAAAGCAAAAAATGCAAGTTCTTTGTAAATTCTTTACAAAAAATATTATTTTTGAACTATATGTAAGTTTAACTAATATGTATTGTTTACTGTGTATTATGCAGAGCCACAAAATGACGAAGCTCGATAAGATTATTTCTGATCTATGACCAGAAGAGCATAAAAGCTTGATGGAAAAATTGCAAAATGATGAATGAGGTGAATGAAAAAATACTATCGATCCAATATGAGTTTCTTTTTTAAATTTTTATTAATAATATACTTAAAATTATTAGATAACATGTGTCAAACAATCTATTAATTCACATTTGTTTAATGTTCTACAGGGACCAACAACTCAGAAAAAGAATGTTGTTCTAGGAAAAGAAAAAAGTAGAACATGCAAATGAAAATGAATTGCTCCTTAGCTCATCTGGAGTGGTGCTGGAGGTTAACGAAAGGGGGAAAAACTTTAACAAAAGTTTGGGAGATCTAGTGGAACGAATGCATAGACGTTCTTTCCACTTACAATACAAAAATCAATCCAATGATTCCAAGAACCAAATTTTATCTAAACTACAGGAAGAGTTTCCAGAGAATTGATCAATGAGACATGTCAGAATTTTAATAGCAAAAATGTACAACAACAAAAAAGAAGGAATGAAAAATTAATATTCCTTTAAATGTTTGTCTAGAATTATTTATAAATATCATTTATAAATATCAATTTTGTTATATTTACTTTTCATATATCAATATAAAAATTAAATAGTTTATTGTCATGTTACATTTTCAGGAAAATTATGAAAGTCTAAAAAGATGAACGAGTTGATATCAGAAATATTCCAGTAGTAATGTCCAAAAAGGTGTACATGGAGATGGTCAAAGAAATGGACAAAATTGCATCACAGGAGGAGCCATCTCAACAACAACGTGCTTCAAATGTAATATGTAATCATTGAATTTTTCAATCATTAGGTATAATAAATAAACAATTTAGCATTAAATATTAATTTTCAAGTATTTTCTTGTACAAAAGAAAAGAAAAGAAAATGGAACCCATTCAGAACATAAAACAGGACGACAATGAAGAAAATGGTTGATATATAAGTTTGTAAGTAATTGTTACTTCCTTATAACAACTTAACTAGATTTCATTTTTGTATCTTTTAAGTTGTTTTACAAAAAACATCATTGAATGTCTTCAAACAGGTGCTAACATACAAGGAAGAACCATCAGACGAATTGATTGAGATTGGGCTAAATATGGGTTGTGAGTATATGTTGGCATATCAAAAATTAGTTGTGGAATTTGTAAGCATCTATCTATCTTGTTTTACTTAGCTCCGTATATAATTAATAGAACAAAAAAATCTTTTATGTTAAATATATGATTTGTTATAGGGTATAAAACTTGCAGGAAACAAAGTATGGAACTGTGCCAACAGATGAAATCTTGAAAGATGGCATACTACATGGTTTTGAAAGAGTGTGTATAGTTCATGAGTCAATTGTTGCTATGGTACGTCATTTGTTTTTTATTTACATTGATGTATATGATTTAATATTGCAATTTTCATTATTCTCACCAATGTATAAACACTCATTACAATTTATTTTTATGTTTGTAGATGGAAGGTGAAGAAGAAGAAAACAATCAACACTGTGAACAAAAAATTCCTGAAAATAACCCGTCATAGAAGTAGCTCTAGCAGCGAAAACAGTTCAAGCGAAGAATGATGATCACTATGTTTAGATATCAAAGAAAAGCGTTGTATTTTTTGAAATATTTGTTTGTGAAATCATAAATTTTGTTTAATGTAATGGACATAGTGTCCCAATTGAAAGACAAAGGGATACCAATACCTGTCCCATTTTGTATGACAATGATTGTCTTATATATATATATATATATATATATATATATATATATATATATAGATATATATAATTGTCTTATATAATAATAATAATAATAATAAAAATATATATTTTAATTTATTCTATTTCATTCTCCATTGTCGCTGTGAAATGTAACACCATCGATTAAATTTATGAATGATTAAATATTATAATGAAGAGATGTGAAATTTGATGATATGATATAACAAATTAATCCAAACATCACATTCAAATGCACTAATAAAAATTTAATTCATATGAATACTGTTATAAGATATATATGTGCCGTTTTTTGATGAATAATGAATTTTAAAAAATCACAATAATTATGATATGTTATTACAAATTAATCCAAACATCACATTAAAATGCATTAATGAAAATTTAATTAATATGAATACTATTATAAGATGTGTCGACTTTTTATGAATAATGAATTTAAAAAAATCACAGTAATTGCACTGTCACAGGTCGATGTTTCTAAAAAATACAAAATGAACACTGGTGCGTGTCAGTTACTGTACACTTGTGCGTTTTTATGATACAATGCACTGGTGCGTTTCTACGACCTATAGGCACCGCACAAATACCAAATTCCAATTATAAATCTCGGTGCGTTTGTGCGATACTATGCACCGGTGCGTTTATGTGAGACTACGCACCGGTGCATTTGTACGACCTATGGGCACCGCAAAAATACCAATACCAATTATAAATCTTGGTGCATTTTTGCGATACTGCACAGCGGTGAGTTTATGTGAGACTACACACCGGTGCATTTGTACGACCTATGGGCACCGCAAAAATACTAATACAAATTAAAACAATCGATGCATTTGTCTGATACTATGCACCGGTGTGTTTTTATAAGTCTATGTACTGGTGCATTGAGACAACCTATGGGCACCACACAAATCCCAAGACCAATTAGAATGACCCCATGCGTTGTATCATCAACACTGTGCCCGGTGCAGTTTTATACCTTGACAGCCCGGTGCATGCACCTTCGACCACCCCGGGCCACCTTCTAGATTACACGCACTGGTGCGTTGACACCTTAGTAGCGCACCGATGAAAAAAACATCTGTAATAACCTCCGACCGCCCAGTTTTTTTAGTTGTGTTGAATTTCTGTTAAAAGCTCTGCCAAAACCCCCGTAACCGTAAACAAATGTTGTAGAAAACGTTTTTTTGAAAATTTTGGCCAATTTTATAACACTAAAAACCTCCTTTATAAACTCCGCTAGATGGTTTTTTCCTTGTAGTGAAGGAAGTGCACTATCAGTTGTACACTAATCCAAATTGTACAAGTGGTGCATGTAGTCAAAGGAAGGCCCATAATGGCTTGCATAGTATGGATTGAGAATTTCCCTAATTAATAAGACATACCCAAGGAAACAACACGAGAAAATAGAGATCCTGGAGAGCAGAAAATTGGTTAAGTATTGAACCAGGCTTGTCTAGGAATCATTGAGACAGATAGAGATAGTGCAGAGGTTTCTCAGCTTGGAGAAAAGCATTGTAAGCTTCTCATATTTTCTGACTTATGAAATATACAGATAGCAAGGTTTTTAGTTGAGGCTTTCCCTATAAAATACTTGTGTTATATGCGATTGAAATTCTTTCTCTTTCATGTTTTGTGATTTCAAGATCTAAATTAGTTTCCGCAATTGGTAGAGTAGATTCAAATATATTGTTTTAGCATATAACAATTATAAGTTGAATCTATGTGGATTTTCTACACCTATTCCTATCAATTTTTATGTAAATATTTACTTAAATTATGGTGGAAAGTAATTGATGTTAAGCATGCTATTTACTTTAGTATAAGCTATTTTCAAAGATTTTGTGTTTCGTTGATTTTATTGCAAAGCTTAACAATAAAAAATCACTACACAGATATCTAAAAATCACGCATGAATATTGTAACCATATTAAAAAATTATGGCATAAAATATGTAAGGCCACATCATTAAATTGTGCGAAGGTTGCAATAAGACTTTCAAGTGATGGTCCAATCAAATGTTTGAAAATTGGTTTTTTTAATAATATCAAAAAATAAATATTTATTTTTCGAAGTTAAACATTATAATTTTCATTACACTTGTTAGAGTTTTACTTTAGTAGAGACTAATAATGATTCCATAAGCATATTAAAATTTAATTAATAAACACATAAAAACTTAATACTTGCAATATAACAAGATTCTTAACTATGAATATTCACCCCCACTTTACCATGACTATTATTAGCTTGTAAATAGGTTTTGTTACAATACCACGGTTTATCAATACCACATGCTCAAAAGCCATAACTCATTTCACAATACAAAATTAAAATGTAAAATATATTAGACCTTTCATTTTGTTACAATATTGTGGTTTATCCATACCACATGCTCAAAAACCATAACTCATTTCGCAATAAAAAAAGAAAATGTAAAATATATTAGACCTTACATTGATCACATATTACATTATGGATTACAAAGTGACAATTTTTGATCATATGAATGGTGAGAGGAGAGAGGGGGGAAAGAAAAGGAGAGAGGGAGAAAGATAGTGATGGAGTTGGAGGGTGGAAAGAGAGAGAGGAGGGGATGGAGAGAGGGAGAGAAGAAAAAAGACCAAGAGAGATAGAGGCAAAGAGAGAGAGTGACAAGGGATAGAGGAAAGGAGGGAAGACATAGAGAGAGAGAGAGAGAGAGAGAGAGAGAGAGAGGAGGGGGGAGAGAGAAGGTTAGAGGGAGGGAGATAGTGATAAAGTTGGAGGGTAGAGAGAGATAGAGAGTTATGGGGGAGAGACAGAGGGAGGTGGGAGAGGAAGGGAGAGAGGGAGAAGAACAAAGATGTAGAGAGGGGTGGAGAGAAAGACATAGTGACAAGGGAGAGATGGATAGCTATGTAGATGTAAATGTTTGTAAAATTTAACATTTAACATAAGCACTTAATATTTATATGTTGGTTTAATTACAGAGTAATCAATTTAGATCCATTTTAATTCTGGATCTACTAAGAGCCAAAAGTGATCAAATCTCTATTTTCACTGTAAAAGATATTTGTATATTAAGAAATTTGATCCTTTTCGATGTTTGATAGATCTAGAATTAAAATAAATTTAAGTTGGTCTAAATAATAATACCAAACGTATCAAATATACTTACAATGTACATCCATAAATATTTTTATGGAACAGCTTCATGGGATTTTTCACATTATCATCTGGGGAGAAATTACTAAACGTACAACATTAACATAGGAATTACTAAACGTACAACGGAAACCTTGGAGAAGTCATTTAACGAGACTTTGGACAAAAGATGTTTTTATGTTCAGCAGCAAAAGCTAGAGCTTATGGCATTGTTGATACCCCATCGGAAGGGGTTGATCTCATAGAGGAAGGGTGTTTTTTGTTTTGTTTTTGGATTGATTTTTATAATGAAATGTAATTTGTAATTTGATTCCATTCTGCACCCGCATACAATATAGTTAGTTAGAATGCCTTACTATTCAATTTATTATTAGAAACGCAAGAAAATGATTTCCCTCTTCAACGCAGAGGACCATGTGTTAGGTGTATATGTGACCCATTTGAGTCATAAACTAAAACAGACTTAAATATTCTCACGAGGATGGAGAAAATATTACAATGGATTAACAAAAATAATTTTCTTACTGCAATCAAGTACAGGCTTATTGTTTAACACTCGAAGTACAGATTTTATGGTTCTCCTTGGTGTATATCCAATGAAATTTATAGTTTCCCAAAGGAGTTTTTATTTTACTATTAGGTATTTATTGTTTTTGACTGTTTATTAATTTGTTTTTAGAAAAAAATTCTGTTATTTATCTATAGTTTGACATTGAGAATTCAATTTTGTTTTTCTTATTATTTAAATTTATTTATTTGTAAAGTGATTGGTTGACGTTGTTTAGTAATTTCCATATATATATACACACACACACTATTAATCATAGTTTTTTTCTTATTAATTTTTAATTTGATTTTAATTTTTTTCCTTTTACTTTTCTATAATTTTATTTTCCTTGAAACAAGGACTATACAATAAAATTTCAATTTCAACGAATATAATTAAATTAGCAAAAAACAATTCTAAAAATAAAAAATTAAAGCAAAATTTGTGTGTAATTTTCTCCCCTTGTCTAATATATACCCATCTCATTCTTTATTCTACTCAAATTTTAACGACCCCTTGTCATTATTGTCTGCACTCAAATATCAAAGATTTAGAAAATAAAAACTTGAAGTTAAAGTTGGCAATGTGACTCCTGTGATTATTGTATTAATATTATTCAACATAATTGTTATAGAAATTATAATTGATATAGGCAAGTTTAATTTTTATTTTTATTTAGAATTAAATATTAAATATATTCATATTTTTATTTATATCTCTATCATATATGTTTAAAAAAAATATTTAACATATTTATATTTTCATCTATATTGATGAAGATTTAGTTGTGTCATGGTGTGGTTATTTTTATTTAAGGTGAAATTTCTCCTCATAGACACTTCCAAAATTGTGAAGTAATAGATTCCTACAAAAATTGGCTTGTGCTTTACAAATCAGTTTGATATCATTTTGTGTTGCTCAAGACGATCTCAACGAGCTCACCTCTTTTAATATTATATTGAGCTATTGCTATGTATTGGGCATTAATATAAGTATTATTATTATTGTATGGTATAACAGGGTTTTTATTGAAGAAATTCCAACCATCTATTTCCTCAAATATTTTCTATTTTTTGCATGTGCTTTCAGGTGGAAATCATATTATTTATGTTGAAAATTGTACGGGGAAGCATGCTGGAAATTGTATGGGGCTTTTGTGAATTTCATTTGTTTATGATCTTTATTGTTCTCAAATATAATATTATGTTACTTTATTGTGCAAATAAGCATGATTATCTTATTGAGTATTCAAGCATTTTATGTTTTTGGGTTGAACATATTGAACAATTTGATATTTCTTTCTTGAAGGTGTTGATATTAATAAAAACACTCTCACATGCATTGAGGATTCAACATTGAATTATATTATTTAAGAACATCAAATTAAATAATAAGAGTTTTGTCTCTAGACAAGTAAAATATTTGGTTTGTGACTAACATACTATATTTGAAGAACATTACAAAAAACCTCTTTTGTGTACAAGAAAAACTACAAATAATAGTAACAACAATCCCGAGACTCTAGAAACAAGATAACACATAGTTTTGTTGTATCTACCTATGAAAAGAATGGTTGAATTTTATTTTTTTAATTTTAACGACTTTTCTTCCCTTTAACTAAATCTAAATTCTAACTTTCAAAGATTTTTTAAATAAATAATTTTCTTACATTTATTTCACATCATCAAACTTAAAAAAAATAAATTAACAACAATATTATTGTTGCAAGATGAGGTATATACAATTTTAATTCTTTATTGTTTTTTACATTAATTTAGCTATATTTAAATTAAGTGACAGGTATTAGCTACTATGTAGCACTTGTTAATAATGGATGGCCATTAATCCATTAAGCGAGGAAATCATGTAAATTTAAAAAGTTTAAAGTTTATTTTCATATTGTTGTTATGGAAATGGATCAACATAATCATATTTTCTTATTTTCAAGTTTTGCAAAGAAATACAAAACTTTTTTTCCTCTACCCCAAGTATGAAAGTGACCGTTGATTCCTTTGATTATTATTATTATTTTTTCCTCATTCTAAAGTTTTGGAAATGAATAAAAAACTCCAATATATAAAAGACCTTACCATGAGAGAAAGAGCGATCATGATTTTTTCTCATCCTCAATACAAGGCCCCGACCCTTGCTGGTCATAAAAATGTCTATCCAAAAGGACCCTTGCCTACGAGGAAGATGTCTATCCAAAAAAGAATTATTCTAGAAATTTATAAACACAGTAATGTATTTCTGGATTCTCCTGATCTAACAATTTAATCTTATGTTAAATACATAATCCTTCCACTTAATTCTTTGCGGAAATTAAATCGCCAATTGCAAAACATATGAAGAAAAATCAATCGCACATAACAAGATTTTTTACCAGGAAAGCTTAAAGCTAAAAACCTGTTATGTATATTTTACTATTTATTAATTAGATTTAGTTATCTTAGGTTATTAACTGAAAAGGCATGATCAAAGATCATGCCTCTTCGCCAAGGGACACCTTGAGGCTGTATTTAAAGCCTAGGCGATCCCTCATTGTAATCATCTCATCTTTCATCATTAATAATATATATTTATCAGTTTTACCAGAGTTTTTATGCTCCAAAACCCCAACTATCATATATTATGTATATCAATAGAACATGTAACAATCTCATACAAAGCTTAGCTCATAGAGCTCTCAGTACAATATACAATCGTCACACACTGTCATGCAGAAATTTGCATATCTATGCACCAATTTCTTGCCTCCTGACACACTGCCTCCACCGCGCAATCCCTATTGGAAACTCCAATGTCTGTATAGATACATTGAATGCATTACTATAGTCACAATTGATAGTCAAATGCACCCTTTCACCTATCTCTCCACTGGGTCTCCACTAGATCTAACATGCAAGTAGTTAACTGCTGTATTTCTTCAGTTGCAAGTAAGACACTACTTGTGAATTAATTAAATAATTAATTCACTCATCTTACACTAGTGTATCTTTAGTTACAACTAGCACAACTGAGTTTAACTCACTTAACTGAGTTAAACTAAATAACTACTCCCATAACTACTCTTCCAACTCTGTTACAACTGTGTCACACTCAGTTACAACAAAGCCCATCATGCATGAGTCACCAACCAACCTAGGAATTGCATAATTCCTTCAGCCCATTGATGTGCCACATCTGTTCACTGAAATCAAGTGCTCCAAGAGAACAAGTTACTATTCGTTATCTGATTATTATTAAGGGGTAATAATAATCGACCTGCATTCTATTTTTAGATTAGCGATCTATAAAATAGACTTCGCCCATCTTCTAAAATAGAAATTCATCTAAAGATAGAATTTTCTCAACCATCTAGAATCAACATCCTGCTAATTTTAGAATATGCTCACCATTCTAAAAGTAGACATACACCTAAAAATAGCCTGTGGGCCCCACCTAGTGAAGGTGCTTAATTTTCACTAGGCTCATCATCTTGTTGAATCTCAACAATTATGGTTAAGAAGGTTGCAAAAGCCATACCATATTATGGTTAAGAAGGTTTCCAAAACCATACAAAAGAACTTTTGCTACCATGAAGATATCTATCGAAAAAAAGAATTATGGTTAAGAAGGTTGCAATAGAAAAAGCCATTATAACTTTATTTTCTAGATAAGAAGAGACTTGTTATTCTCAATGAACCAAACAAATGACTAATCCAGAATATGATTTAGAAATTCGTGAGAGTAAAATTCAGTGAATGAGTTGAAACATAGATATACAACTTGAAAATGTGGAAATAAGACTTGGTATCAGGTTCTAAAGGGGCCATTTGAAACCTTTTTTTTTACTGCTAACCATCGAAAAGCTAAAGCCTTAGTTTTTTTCCACTGAGATAGAGGTAAATGTAAGAGATTTTCATCATTTATGGATTACACATATTAATGAATCGACCCATTGACCTATGTCAATGGGTTTTTATAATAGATTCATCCAATATTTATATAAGCGATAGTTGTTATCAAATTGTAAAATATTTATCCTCGCTTGGGGTGTCTAATAAACAAGACTGGTGGGTAGCAGACAATTATGGTCGGACCAGCCCCCAGCCACGTGCCCGCCGACTCATTAACCTCCCATGATCAAGAGGTAATGAACCTCAGGGCATGAGAACTTACTATAGAAGAGGTAGCAGATAAGCGCACAACGGACGAGAGGCAACTCATTTCGAATTCACGGGTGATGGTGAAGGTTGGTGATCCGATCTTCGTAGACGAGCATAAGCTAGCTCTCAAGCCTTGGCTTGAGCTTCGTCGGTAGAAGACGAGGTGGCTGCAAGTGTAGACAAGAAGCTGTGGCTAGCGTTTGAACGTCGGGAGGAATCATGGAAATGACAATAGCACACTGCACCGGGAGACGGGTGAAGGTGGTGAGGGTGA
This sequence comes from Pinus albicaulis, assembly GCA_034641835.2. NCBI lineage: Eukaryota > Viridiplantae > Streptophyta > Pinopsida > Pinales > Pinaceae > Pinus > Pinus albicaulis. The sequence continues at coordinate 344,378,597 of CM076581.1, read as the reverse complement.
TTTCTTAGCGAAGGGAGCGCCTGTTTACGGGTGGTTCTGGTGCTCTTCCCAAATGATAGAAGCAAGCCAATGGATTTCACAGGAAGGGTCCTACCAGGGCTAGGCCCCAGGGTGGTTTTGCCTTGGGCTCATTGAGCACTATGGCTCTCCTGTGATTATAATTCGTGGAAGGTGGTGAATTCACACCTCATCTGAGGGCGGCATTGTGGCTGATGGAAATATAGTGATTCTTCTCCACGGCGCTCAGGAGGTGTTTAGCGATAAAATTGGCCGAGGTTATAGGGACGGTGTGGTGGTTTTAGGGGTTGTTGGGCCCGAGGTGACTTGGCACAACAGCCCAGCAAAGGGTGGGGGGTTTTCAGATGAGTGCATGCCGAGAGAGAGAGATCAAGCTCGACACGGAGGTCTTGGGTGCGGCATGGAGAATTGCCAAGTATTCGGGGACTCGATTTCACACTCAGAATCCATCAAGAGTCAAAATTCTATGGCAGCCATGGCAGTATCTCTGGCTCAGTCACAGGGACAAGTTGAGGCTCCAACCACCCTTGAATGAATTTCCTCCCAACTCCAGCATATCCAGCCCAACTTGGAAACTTTGCACTAACAAAGGCATGAAGATCATAATGAACTCGTGGCCTACATTAATGATATTCAACACCTGCAAAATGAAACCCTTGAAGTTCTGGATGTAGAAATTATAAACAATAAGCATGCATATATCTGGACTCTCCTGATCTCACAATATTTATCTTCCTGCAAAATACAAAATCCTTCCACTATAATTCTTGCGGAAATTTAATAAATAATTACAAAACACATGAAGCAATAAAAACACACATTACACCGTTGTTTAATAGGAAAGCCTGAAGCTTAAAACCCCAACTATCATATTATGTATCATGGAGATCATGTAACAATCCTCATACAAAGCTTAGTACATCAAGCTCTCAGTACAATACAATCGTCACACACTAACAAGATGAAATCTGCAAATCCATGCACCAATCTTTGCCCTCCTGCTAGCCTGCCCCCACTACACAATCCAAGCTGATTACAAAGACCAATTCGATGTAATCCCACTCTCCTTGATTGCGTGATTATCATTGGAAACTCCAATATATATATAGATGCAATCAATGCATCATTAGTAGTCACAACGGATAGTCCATCTTTCCCTTTCACCTATCTCTCCACCGGCTCTCCATTGGAACTAACATGCACTGTAGTTACCTCTTGTATTGTTCAGTTGATTAATGAGTTATTATTTGTGAATTAATTAACTAATTAATTCACTCCACTCTCACTAGTGTATCATTCAGTTAGATTAGATATAACTAGCTCAACTGAGTCTAACTGAGTTAAATTGAATACAACTCCATAACTACTTCTTCCAACTGTGTCATAACTCTGCCACTTGAGTTCCAACTGAGTCCTCCATGCATTAGCTCCAGTAAACCCTTGGGAATTCCAGTAAACCCTTGGGAATTATGTAATTCCCTCAGTCCACTGATGTGCCGCATCTGTGCACTAAAACAAAGTGCTCCAAGAGAATAAGTTGTTGTTTAGAGTCTAATTATTATTAAGAGCTAATAATAATCGACATGCATATATTTTTAGATCAGCGATCTATAAATAGACTTCGCCCAATCTTCTAAAAATATAATCTCATCTATTTTTCACATTTGACCAACCATCTACAAATAACCTCCTGCTACATATAGAATATGCTCACCATGTATAAAAATAGATATACAACTAAAAATAGCCTATGTGGGCCCCACCTAGTTTAGGTGATTATTTTCCAACTAGGATCAAGGATGATGTTTCAAGATGCCTACTTCACTGTTTCTTGTTGCAATCTTCAACACTGGAGAGTCTGCATCGTCTTTTGCAGAGCTCTCATGAACATCTTCGAGCTTTAGATGCCCAAGTGGACCATATTGACTACCATATGCACAACCAATGACGCATCTTCACAGCTCCTTCGATAGATCCTCTGCACCTTCCTCCATGATGATAATGTTGTTTTGGTTGTTTTGTAATTTTGTGCAGACAATAACCAAGAGCATCATATGCCTTGGCGAGAACCCAAGTCTTTCTAGGCACTTCATGCCTTTTGGGTTGCCTAAATGTAACACAACTATGTTGTTCTCTACTGTAAATTTTGATATGATAATATAAACTAGACTTTGACCGAAAAAAAATAAAAATAAAATAATAATAATAAATAAAAAAATAAAAAATAAAAAATTGTAAAACATTTAAGCTATATAGATTCATCCAATATTTATAAAAGAGATAGTTGTTTTCAAGTTGTAAAATATTTAAGCTATATTAGATAGTAATTGTGTCTTTGCCCTCTTGAATAATTTGGAATGGGTTAAATAAAAGTAGATGAAATAAATAAGTGCTATGTAGTAGCTAGTACATGCAGCTTAGTTTAAATATAACTAATTGGATTTTGAACTGCTGATAGTTTGAGAGATGATCAATTAAAGCCTTCATAAAAAAATAGAAATAAAAGTGAAAATGTTGTGCTAAAATGTTGCTTTTGGTGAGTGCCCTACCTCATTGGTTGTAATGAAGATTTATAACTTCATTTTTTGGCAGTGTTTGGTTCAAATTGATATGGAGAAACTTAGTTCAACTAAATGAGATTTCAATTCCAAGAAACTTGATTTTCACAATCAATTGTCTCCTACAAAGTTCATGGGAATTGTACATGATTGATATAGAGTTGCATGCAATTGTGTTTGTGGCAGTGAAGGCATGGGAATATGGAACAAAATTTTTAATGTTATCTCTCAAATAATGTCTAGTTTTAAATGCGACTTCTTTGTTTTGCAGATCAAAATGGAGTTGGGATGATCTATAATTTGTGATTTAGTATTAAATTAATTTTTAAATTAAATTGTAAAGACAAGTTAATTAATATTTATGAATAATTCGTAATAATTGTTTTACTAATTTAACAACTAAATTATGACTAGCATAGAATTGACTCTCACAATGTGCCCTAAGTCCATACAAAGAGCACTATTTTTTGGGATCTTCATTTTGTGGGGGTAGGGAACTCTGAAGAACGCTACAAATTTTCCTCGCAAGATTTCCGAGACATCAATTCGTCTTTTTTTCCTTCGATCTTTGTTGATACAATTAGAGAAAACTTGACTTTCCAAGAAATGTCCTCCAAGAAAATTCTTTAAACCCAAAACAATTCTTTGCAAAATCAGTCTGCTTCCAAGAAATGCTCTTAAATCCAAACTTTGAAGAAAAGTTTTTAAACCCAAACTAAGACCTTTGTAAAATCAGGTGAAATGTGCGAAATGTGCGAAAATTATGAATGATTTCGCGGCAATTTTCCGGGCGACGGAAAATTATACAAAATTTCGGTCGAACTTTTGATTAAAAGTTCGGCCGAAATATTAAGTCGTTAGACTTAATGAACCGTCGGTGCAAAACATAGTTCAAAGTTCAGCCGAACTAACACGTCACCAGTTACGCAAACACTAGGCTCTGAATACGTTTCTGCGACTTTGGACTGATTAAACTCCATGAAAGGTTTTTAATTAACTGTCGGAACCAAGACAAGCATTTTCAGAATTGAATCTACTTTCAGGAAATATAACTTTTATGGAATTTCATAAACGTTTACTAATTTTAATTATTTTTCTAATAAAATGGGTGCAAACAATTTCTGAGGGTCATTGTGATTCAGTGAAATCAAAATTTTGTATCTCTCAAAATACATTGTAAAAAAAATTGAAAAAATTATGGGGCATTACATTGGTCCGTCGTCTCTAATGGGTAGCTTTTATATTTTTAGTTTATAACTTATATGTTAAGAAATTTCTTGCGACGCGAAACATATCCAAAATATGCAGTTTTTCGTATTGGACCAGTTCAAAAAATTCTAGTAATTATGATATGCATCCATTGGCTTTGTAAATATGACAAAAACAAAATAGACTCTGTCTAGATTGTTGTAACACATTTTGTTTTTTCAAAAACACAAGTTTTCAATGAATACAACATTGCGTCATAACATGACTTCTTATGAATCCTTTGATTGTTAAGAAACACACACTCAAAGAAACGCTAAGTTGACATATCAAATCTGCATAAAAAAATTTCAAAAAATAAGTAATAGAAAGCTAACAAAATTTCTCAAAAAATGGCAAACTTTCTTTTTTTTTCGATTCTTCAACTTTCTACAAACTATAACAATTTTTCTGTTTAGAATTTCATTTTGTGATAAAAAAAAAAGTTGTCAAAAATTTTGTTAGCTTTCTATTAATTATTTTTTGGAATTTTTTTATGCACATTTTATATGTCAACTTAGCGTTCCTTTGAGTGTGTGTTTTTTAACAATCAAAAGATTCATAAGAAGTCATGTTAATACACAATGTTGTATTCTTTGAAAATTCTTGTTTTTGAGAAAAAATGCTATGTCAACATAAGCGTGTCTACTTCTTGGGTTTCTTTATTTTTACGTTTTAATGATGTATGTTACAAACGTTAAAATGTGCTAAAAATTATGAATGATTTCGCTGGCAATTTATATTGTCGCAAAATGTTTTAGCAGGGGTTCAAAACTTTTTCTGCATTTTTAATTTAAAATTATACAATAGTTCGTTTAACTATTAAGCAGGATCAATTCTTCGTCAAGCAAGAAACATAGTTCAGCCAAAATTTTAATCAAAAGTTCAAATTAATTAATTGGCCAATTTTCAAGCCATTTAAAACCAAAGTTCAATAATGCTTTCAACTTTGGACTCATTAAACTCATGAAGTGTTTTTAATTGAACTGTCAACCAAGACAAGAATTTTCAGAATTGAATCTACTTTCAGGAAATATAAATTTTATGGAATTTCATAAACGTTTACTAATTTTAATTATTTTTCTAATAAAACGGGTGCAAACAATTTCTGAGGGTCACTGTGATTCAGTGAAATTAAAATTTTGTATCTCCTAAAATACATTGTAAAAAAAATTGAAACAATTATGGGGAATTACATTGGTTCGTCGTCTCTAATGGGTAGTTTTTAGATTTTTAGTTTATAACTTATATGTTAAGAAATTTGTTGCGTCGCGAAACATATCCAAAATATGCAGTTTTTCGTAGTGGATCAGTTCAAAAAATTCTAGTAATTATGATATGCATCCATTGGCTTTGTAAATATGATGAAACCGAAGTAGACTCTGTCTATATTTTTGTAGCACATTTTGTTTTCTCAAAAACACAAATTTTCAATGAATACAACATTGCACATTAACATGACTTATGAATCCTTTTATTGTTAAGAAACACACACTCAAGGAAACACTAAGTTGACATATCAAATCTGCATAAAAAAATTTCAAAACATAAGTAATAGAAAGCTAACAAAATTTCTGACAACTTTTATTTTTATCACAAAATGAAATTCTAAACAGAAAATTTGTTATAGTTTGCAGAAAGTTGAAGAACCGAAAAAAATGAATTTTTTTTTCTTCAAAAAAAGTGGGAATCCCAAACAAGACTAGTGCTAGTGTACTAGAATTTTTTGAACTGGTCCAATATGAAAAAACTGCATATTTTGAGTATGTTTCACGACGCAAGAAATTTCTTAACATATAAGTTATAAACTAAAAATCTAAAAGCTACCCATTAGAGACGAAAGATCAACGTAATGCCCCATAATTTTTTCAATTTTTTTTACAATGTATTTTGGGAGATAAAAAATTTTGATTTCACTGAATCACAATGACCCTCAGAAATTGTTTGCACCTGTTTTATTACAAAATTAATTAAAATTAGTAAATATTTATGAAATTCCATAAAATTTATATTTCCTGAAAGTAGATTCAATTCTGAAAATGCTTGTCTTGGTTCCGACAGTTAATTCAGAATTTTTCATGGAGTTTAATCAATCCAAAGTTGCAAAAACATATTCAGAGCTTGGATCTGCGTAATTGGTGACACGTTAGTTCGGGCAAACTTTTCTACAAAGTTCAGCCAAACTAGTTTTTGTGCAAACAGGCCATTAAGTCTCACGCCTTAATAGTTCGGCATATTTTTTTTTAAAGTTCGGCCGAACTTTTTTTCAAAGTTCGGCCGAACTTTTTTTCAAAGTTCGGCCGAACTTCTACCTACTTTTCCGTCGACCGGAAAATTTCGCGGAGCCCCTCCAAAAAAACATTTCGCGGCAACATAAATTGCCACGAAATCTTTCATAATTTTCGCACATTTCGCACATTTGGTCTAATTTTACAAAGGTCTTGGTTTGGGTTTAAAGAATTTTCTTGGAGATTTGGGATTAAGGACATTTATTAGAGGTGGTCTGATTTTGCAAAGAATTGTTTTGGGTTTAAAGACTTTTCTTAGAAGAAATTTGTTGGAGGCAGTCTGATTTTGCAAAGAATTGTTTTGGGTTTAAGAAATTTTCTTGGACGTACATTCAAAGGACATTTCTTGGAAGTATGTGATACATTTTTTTAGATGTTTTTTGTTCTTCATTTTTTTTGAAAGTATATATTTTGGCTTAATTTCGAATTTTTAGAGTACGTGTTTTGAGTTGAAGTAAATCTTTTGAGTTTCGTTTCATTTTTATAAGACCTTTTTTTCTCGGATTTTTTAAAGTAAGTGTTTTGGATTGGAGTATGTATTTTTTGCAAAAAATTTAAAATGAGTTTTTTTTTAAATTAAATCTTTTGTGATGCTTTTTTTAATTGAGTTATTGTCTAAATTTTTGAAGGAATTTTTTTGAACTTCATACTCTATTATCATGGGAAATTGAAGGAATTGTGCGAGAAAATATGATCGAAAAAGAGACCCTGAGGAACGTAGAGAAGATACGAGACAATTTCGCAAAAGAAACATAGAAGCACTCTCAAATATTGAAGGGGAAAATCAACCTCAACTAGAAATTGAAGCAGGTATGTAAATGTAAATATTATGATCTATTGATATATTTAAAATTTTCCTACTGTGAAATGTGAAGCTTAATTTTTATTTGATGAACTAATTCAAGAAAAATATTTTGCAATGTAAAAAGAGAGAAATATTCCTCAAAACATTGATGATGAAATACAAAATTTTGAAAGAGAAAGTGAAAGAGATATTGAACCAATGATTGAAGATGGTGAGCATATTGAAAGAAATTCAAGTGAAGAAATTGAATCACAAGGTATATATATATATATTGAACACATGCACGTATTATTAAAATTATACATATATTTATTAATTTAGTTATTTATTGAATATGTAAACTTATTATGTATTATTTATTCGAATATGTACAGATGAAATCCGTGTTGATGATGAGATGTTAGAAAATGTTTACACTCACACATATGGAGATAAAAAACATGACCATTATATACGATATCGTGTTAACCGCATTTTTGGAACACATTTCATAAAGGAGCAGGGGACAGTTCAAGCTCAAATGTTGAAAGGTCTGCTATCATTAAGGAAATTAAAAAAAGCTACAACACTACTGGGTATTCGAAAATCAACCAAAGATAAAAAAAATGAAAGAAAATGTGATACAAAATATAAGTAGTGCTATAAATTCAATTAGGAGCTCTAGACAAAAAAATGTTTCAATTGTACGTAGAGGAATACATATGGCAGTGGTTTCATCAAGTACTAAAGAGAATCATTTGGTAACATCTATGGCACGAGCAATAGGAACGTCGCGAAAAACTTTGCACAAACATCGGAAATTTCGGCTACAAATAAATGTAAATGATGAACTCTCTTGTTGGAGAGCTATTTGTAGGCAACCAAACAAAGATAGACTTAGAGAAAATGTTAAAAAAATAATATATGAATATTGGAAGAACAATTCACGTGTTTTGCCAACTGCAAAGCATGTGATGCGAAGAAGAATAACACGAAATCAATACGAAGAACATGAAAAATATTTCTTGGAAACCACTCAGATAGAGTTATTCAACAAGTATAAAGAAGAGAATCATGAAATTCATGTTTCAATCAGTGCTTTTGTTCAACAAAAACCATGGTATGTAAAACCTATCACCGTACGCGACACTTGTTGTTGTCATTATCATGTGGAATTTGAGTTATATTATGACACATTCCATGATTTTGGTGGTAAAAAATGTGTTGGTCGTAAAAAATGCGATGATTGTGGAAATTTGACTAAATTTCATAACAAATATCGTACTGATATAAATGATCAATCATTTTCCAACATGAAAGTGAAATGGAAGAGATATGAATATATCCATACATTGATTGAAGGTGCAAATAGTGTTAAAAGAATTGAATTACGAGAAGAAGAAATTTTTGTGATAGACTTTTTGAGAAAGTTTGAGGCAGAAATTTACAAATACACCAAGCATTCCCATAGAGCTCGATGGCAAGACTTGCAATTCAAAAAATCTCGTGAATTTTTTCCACCAGGGACCATTTTGTCAGTGATTGATTTTGCATAAAACTACACATTTGTTCCACAAAAAGAAATTCAGAGTGAATACTATCACTCTGACCAAGTCTCCATGCTCGTCCATATTCTATATAGACATGCTGAACAAAATGTCGATCATATAGAAAGCACGAGTGAAAATTGACATATCATTAAAGAATATCATTTTTATATCAGTGACGATTGTACACATGATACATGTTTTGTACAACATTGTTTTGGAAAAATCTATGATTCATTGAAAAATCGTGGAATAACATTCAATGAACATTGGATATGGTCAGACGGATGCGCAGGTCAATTCAAATCTGCACGATCATTTTTTTGGTTGTGTTGTCTTCATAAGAAAACATGCATTAAACATTGTTGGAATTTCTTTGAGACTGGCCATGGAAAAGGAGAACATGACGGTGCAGGGGCATGCATAAAACGAGCACTTCGAAGATATCAAATGAACCCCTCTGCAAGCCGACTTGTGGACGCGAAAGAAGTTGTTCAATGGTGCATCGTTGCTCTAAGCCATGAGACTAACCCATCAAGGGAAGTGCGAAGGTACATTCAATTTAATTTTTATTGGAAATCTAATTTTATCATGCAATGATTATCTTTGATTGTATTTTGATATCATATTTACATTCTTCTTTGAATTTTCCATATAAAGGTTTTTTTGGCATATTGGGATCGAAGACGTAGATAGATCGATTGGAAATGACGTTGAAACAATAAAAGGGATTCGAAAATTGCATTCAATTAAAACAAATTCGTCCAAAAATGTGTTTGCATTGGATAAAAGAAAATATTCTTGTTTTTGTCATGTTTGCATAGACAACACAAAATCTAATGACGTTTGTGAAAATAATATGTATGTAAACGATTGGAAACATACAAAGCTAAATACAAAGGGAAAAATGTCTGTTGCAATGTTTGAAGAAATGCATTCAGAGGAAACTACAATATCATCCGATGGTGATCGAGTTTCTGATCTTATTAGAGAAGGTAACATTTGAATTGATTTCTAATGATTTAAAGATTTAGAAATAAATTTAAATATGTATATAATTTTGTTAAGTTTTTTTTATTGTGCAGGAGATGTTTTTTCTTTAATTGCACCTATTGACAATGATGAAAATATGAAGTATTATTTGATGCGTTGCACTGAACGAAAAATGAAATTATTAGAAAACTATAATGATCACGGATTTCAATATGAAAGAGGAACTATTATACTGAAAGGTTATTTTTTCAGACAAACTAATCAAAGTGGGGATTTTGTTTACTTTGAAGACTATTAACCTGATTTCATAAGTTGTCAATATAGTCACTTGGTGTGTGCAACACACATAAAGTTGATAGAGGTTCAATGAAAGAAAAAAACGAAAAATAAGAAATGGAAAATGTCAAAATCCGATCATGAATGGATTATTGAAGATGGCATTCCATTGGAATTTTTTTGATTGAACTGCCCAACAATTTATTCTCTTTGGATTAAATATGTTTTAGAACTTCCAGTACCCAACTAAAAATTGATCTGCTTGTGTTATTTGTGCAAGTGTTTGCACATGTACAAATTGTTTTGGTACATGCATGTGCTCTAGTACCAACTGAAAGTAGCTTTTCTATACATGTGCATTGATGAAAAATGTTACATGTATTGGATATATATATACATGTTCTAGAATGCAATTAATTGTTCAAGTAGTTTTACTATGTGCATTGATGAAAAATGATTCACGTACTCAATATATATGTTCTAGAATGCAATTAACTGAAAGTAATTTGAATATGTGCATTGATGAAAAATGTTGCACGTACTGGATATATACACGAACTGAATGTGCCCAATTTTTCTTGTGGGATTTTCTGATAAAAATTATCCACAATGTAAATAAATCATCCACAATATAGTTTTGTACGAAGATTCCTTTCAGACAAGAGACTTGGAGCACTTCTCCGACTTTTGGTGGGATTTGACCCACATCTCTATTCCTAATTGAAAATCTAGTACAAAATTTGTCTGTCCAATGGTCGAATATGTTCTATGTTCTAGAATGCAATTAACTGAATGTCATCAATTTACCAATTTATAAATCAACAAGGCTACCTATTTGAGTGCATTAATGACATTGACCCAAATTCAACAAACATATATGTAATTCTTATATTTCCAATCAAAATTAAAGGGATAAATACATATATCTACTTTACTTTTTTTTCAAATAGAGCTCAATTGATATGGTTAGTTGCATTGAAAAGCTATGTTCTTCCTATTGGAAATTTTTTCACTCAAACAAGAGTATGTAGAGATCAAAAGCAATCTTAAGATGCCAAAGGTACTTCAACCATCCAAAACTTGAATTTTAAAAACTTTATGATTAAATCAAAACAATACTTCACATGGGAGTCTTCCATCTAGGCCAAATATAGATTGAAATCATCCAAAACTTATATCAAGACATTTAACATTATATTAAAACATTTAACATTTAACATTAAATCAAAATTAAAGAGATTTACATATAACTACTTCTTTGTACTCTTTTTGATTAAATCAAAACAATACTTCACATGGGAATCTTCCATAGGCCAAATGTAAATTGAAACCATTGAAAACTTAGATCAAAACATTTAACATTATATCAAAACATTTAACATTTAACATTAAATCAAAATTAAATGGATAAATACATATAACTACTTCTTTACTCTTTTTGATTAAATCAAAACAATCAAAGGGGGTCTGAATCAAAAAAACAGAAAAGGGGCTGCCCATAACCGGGAAACCAACCCAGAAGATGCTGCCCAATATCGGGAAACCATCAGAAATAGAATGTTCAGAAGCACAGTGATTGCAAAACATGACAAAAGTTCAAAAAATCTAAAGAGGACCTAACATCAGGCTAGCTATCGATGTGTGTAGGAGGATTCTCCTCCACAATTGGACAACTGTAGTCCTCCGGATCATCAACTACTCCCTTGGAGTGCTAGGAGGAGCTCTTCGAAGTGGAAGAGGAGCCAGAGTCGTCTTTGAGCTTTTTCTCCACACGGGCCGAGCTGCTGCTGCTAGTGTCTTGGGGCTGATGGGTTGGGATGGTGGAATTTCTCCGCCACTTCCTGGAACCAGAGGCACCTTCATCTTGGGGCTCCTCCTGAAAAAACACAAAAATGGTCGCCGTAATTCGAGGTCTGACCATAGTGCTAGTGAAGCGAAAGTGTGTGACACTACTTGCCGGAGGAGGGTGCTCGCCTGTGTCATGGATTGAAAGAGGCGGGTGAGAGCCAGCACTCCTGCCCCCTCCACCCCTATCACCACCTCCCCTTCTGCAATGCATCCAATGTCTACGCATGGAATTCTTCCATATGCCAAATGTAGATTGAAACCATCAAAAAATTAGATCAAATCATTTAACATTATATCAAAACATTTAAAACATTTAACATTAAATGAAAATTAAAGGGATTTACATTTAAAACATTTAACATTAAATCAAAATTAAAGGGTTTTACATTAAATGTAGATTAAAATGGTATCCAAAACTTAGTTTTAAAACTTTTTGATTATATCACAACATTACTTCACATGATTAATGTACTTCAACCATCCAAAACTTGGGTTTTAATTTTTTTTTGATTATATCAGAACATTGCTTGACATGCCATCCAATTGTAGTTCAACTATCCAATAAAAACATTTAATATTATATCACATGTGCCAAATGTAGATTGAAACCATCCAAAACTTAAGTTTTAAAAACTTTTTAATTAAATATATCGTGCAACATTACTTCACATGCCATGACAATTATAGTTCAACTATCCAATAGAAAAATTTAACATTAGATCACATGTGCCAAATGTAGATTGAAACCATCCAAAACTTAAAAGTTTTAAAAACTTTTTGATTATATATCGTGCAACATTAAAACATTAAACATTTAGCATTAAATATCACATGCCAAATGTAGATTGAAACCATCCAAAACTTGAGTTTTAAAAACTTTTTGATTATATCATACATAACATTACTTCACATGCCATGCCAATTATAGTTCAACTATCCAATAAAAACATTTAACATTATATCACATGCCAAATGTAGATTGAAACCATCCAAAATTTAACTTTTAATTTAACAAAAAATTATAGATCACAACATTACTTCACATGCCAAATGTAATTCAAGCATCCAAAACTTAAGTTTTAAAAACAAAACAAATTATAACACATCATTACATAACATGCCAAATGTAGTTCAGAAGCAAAACATTAATTTATAGATGACAACATTACTAGTAGTTCAACTATCCAAAACTTAAAAGTTTTAAAAACCAAACAAATTTTATAACAACATTAATTCACATTCACATGCCAAAAGTACTAAAACCATCCAAAACTTAACTTTTAATAAATAACAAAAAATTATAGATCACAACATTACTTCACATGCCAAATGTACTTCAAGCATCCAAAACTTAAATTTTAAAAACAAAACAAATTATAACACATCATTACATAACATGCCAAATGTAGTTTAGAAGCAAAACAAAACTTAAATTTTAAAAACAAAACAAATTATAACACATCATTACATAACATGCCAAATGTAGTTCAGAAGCAAAACATTAATTTATAGAAGCAAAACATTAATTTATAGATGACAACATTACTAGTAGTTCAATTATCCAAAACATAAAGTTTTAAAAACGAAACAAATTATATAACAACATTACTTCACATTCACATGCCAAAAGTACTAAAACCATCCAAAAATTAACTTTTTGGAACAAAACAAATTATATTAACACTGTAATAAAATATGTCCAAAAATTGTAGATCTCACAAGTATCAAACTGTATCAAGTTATATATATATATATATATATGACAGTGCATCTAGATAATATATAAAAAAGTAAATTTAAGACTATCTAAAACTTGAAATCAAATCTACAAATCAAGTCCATCAAATAGAGATGGATGTAGCGTCTTCCCTATCAGGGTCTCAATCCGCGAAATATCATGCGAAGCATGGGAAACCTGTACACAATGCACATGTACTTCAACATTAAAATTTGATGTTTTAAAAATGAGTGAGAATATATATAGAACTTCATGTAAAAAAAAAAAAAAATCATGTAATACCTCATGAGGTTCCCTCTCCATTTGTTCACCTGCTACAAGCCCCCCCCTCCCCCCCTTGGGAACATCTGCAATGGTAAACTGTACAATATATATATATATTAAAAAATTTCAAATGAAAATGCACGTGTACATATATAAACTTATTTTCAATAATATTAAAAAAAAAGTTAAAGACAACTTGTTCAAATGGTTGAAATGGTGTGGATTTTCCTATCTACATCGCTAGAGTTCGTGGATTAAAGAAATCTTTTATAGGAACCTAAATTCAAATAATTTAAAATAACTCGAGATATATATATATATATCTAAATTTTTAATGGAACTTTTTGAGGTGGAATATATATATATATATATATAACTTAAACATAAATTTTAAAAGTGAAAAATTGTCCATACTTGTGGCTCATCTCCTAAGGAAGTAGAAGGTACATCTCCCAAGGAAGAAGAAGGTACCGCCATCCCAAAAGCATTAGACGAAATCAGAATCTGTTAAAACATTTTATCATTATATATACATACATGTACATGTGTGCACAATTATTTATTTTAAAAATATCACTTAAAAAACACTAACATTTGCCAACATATCTTGATGGTGAGACCCATTTGCATTGTTTGAACTAGAGGTCCCGAACGTGATATTAACATTTTCGTCACTCATCATGTGTGACAACTGCAAATGGTGTTTTAACATATAATGATACATTTTGTTAGATTAATGTACATACAAATAAATGTAGACATGTACATACACATGTATTTATTACAAATTGTACACATGTATACATGTTAAAATAATTGAACCCTAAGGTCATTAATACATACTGTTCCTGTGCCCTCTTCCTCATGAATAATTAGGTCTTGAAAACCATTGCAACAATTTTTTGCATATATTTGGAGATCTTCAACATTCATGTTGTCAATATCTTCATCTGTACAATACACAAAATTTGCACGTGAATTTTCACGTGCTCTTTGTCGATTTAGACAAACATAGACTCCACTCAATCCGCTGTAAACATTGTCGATCATGACATCCCTTGCTTCTCGACTTATTTGAGAAGTTGCATCCATCTATGACCGCAGAGTTTCGACCCGAAAAGGTTGACTCACCAATGGTAGCTCAGGGCGAGGCAACTCCACATCTCGCTTAGTGCCCTTACGGTCATACAATAGACCTTTCCTTGGACCAAAAAATTCTGACGGAAGGTCATTGTAGTTGGGTTTCATACCCCAAAAAATTCTGCGTAAAACAATTGTGCAAAATAAACAGAAACCTCGTCGTTCCATGGGAGCCTTCCATAGGTCGTAAGGTGCCTATCATACAAATAGCGAGCTATATTTGGCTGCTTGAAATATTGCACCTTCAACATTTTTCTTTTCGGCCCTTCCTTGAAATTAAACATTGACTTTGCCATATCTTTTGTAACTCTTTGTTTTACATCCTCCCATTTATCAGGACCCATTACTGTTTCCTTTTTCTTTCTCATCACTTCTACAAATGTATCAGTCGTTGGCCCAAGATTTTTGTACACATTTACAATATCGCCCAATGAATGTGTAACTATTTCGAGGCTTTGTCGACTCTCAGCAGGTAGAGTCAAAGCCACGAGATCTCTCCGCAATTTTGCATGAAGTTTTTCACACCTTTGTAAGGTGCATTGCGCCATGTTTGTTTCCCATGGTATATCAAAAATGTCGGCCGGATAAGTTGTGGTGGGTAGACAAACTTTTTCTTGAATGTAGCGTTATGCCCTGCGTCTATTTTGACCAATATTTGGAACATTTTCAACCTCTGCATCAATATATATAAAATTTCGTATATTAGAAAAAACACATGTAAAATTTTTTGTATAAATTCAATGAAAAGAAATATTGAAATTGATGGCAACCTTGACGTGGTTGGTTAGCATCTTCTCCATCCTGAAACTGTTGAGACCCAGAACGACCCTGCTGAGAACCAGACCCAGAACAACCCTACTGAGAACCAGCACCACCAGCCGTTGATTGGCCTCTGGGGGAATAAATATCACCACCTTCACGCAACCTGCTACCACTCATTGATGGCCCTCTAAGGGGATTTGAACCACCACCAACCTCTCGAGACGAGAGAGAAGCTTCATAAACAAATACAAATTTATAATCAATTGAAAAACACATTCATGTGTACATATAAATACATGTACATATTCATTGATTAAATTGTGTGAACCATACCACGACTGGGTGAACCATGGGCACGCTCCATGGATGGAGTAGAGACCCTTCTCTTCTTAGCTCCTAAAAAATAAAAAATCAAACTTATTAACAACTAATTTAACTCACAAAGTTAATAAAAAATAAATTCCATATGTACACACATGTATGGAGATTTAAGATTATTTTTAAATACCGTGAACATCCTCCAATCCCTGATCCCCTATATGGGATTCTGTTGATCTTCGTCGTTCATCCTCCATGATATATATATCTATTGGTGGAAATTTACACAAAATAAATTCCAGAAAATCAATTTGTAATTTAGTGTACACAAATTATGTAGAACACAACTTTCAAAGCACTAATTTATGTGTGAAACTCAATTTAAGCAAAAAATAAATTATAAAAATGATAAGTTCACCAAAATTGCACTTTACATGGTGGGAGCATACTTGGTATAAAATTGAAAAAAACACATGGTCATTGAAAAAGAAGTGAAAATGCATTTAAACAAACTCCATTTAAACAAAAAATTGTTGAAGTCCCCGCATTTTAATTTTATAAAAATGTGAAGTTCACCACTTGTTGCAAATATGAAGTTCACCAAGTTGCACTTTACATGGTGTGGTGGGAGCACACTTGGTATATAATTGAAAAAAGTACATGGTCATTAAAAAAGACACATTTATAAGTACACAACACACACATATGCAAGACATGTTACAATGTCCATCAATAAATTTTGAAGGAGAGTGTCTCAACACTAATTCATCTTTGAGAGATGAATCTTGAATTTTTGAAGAAGAGCATCTCAAAACCAATTCATATTTGAGAGATGAATCTTGCATTGGCATTGCTCTGTATAATTCTAATTCATCTTTGATAGATGAATCATGAATTGGCATTACCCCACGCAATATATCATCAGACATCTTATTCACATTTGTACAATGCCTTGTACTAAAAAATTGAAATTGGCTAACAATATTGTTTGCTATTACATGCAGTTCTTTTAGCCTCTCCTTCTTAACTTGGCACATGCCATTCATCTGGTTGCACACAAGCTCAGAATTGGTGAAAAATACAATTCCATTTGATCGATACTCCATCCCTGTTCCCAAGCCTTCTATCAATCCAATATAATATGCCTCGTTGTTTGTTGTTCTTCCCGGTATATTTATTTTCCTTTGGACAACTTTGCTAGTCGCAATATTGGAAAGCACATATGTAATCACTGATTTCCCTAGATTGAGATAGCAAGAAACTTCTATGCATAATTTCCATTTTTCAACCATATTTAATGGTTTTCTTATCCCTGAAAAAAATAAAAATAAAAAATATATATATGACATGGGAGAAATGACACAAGATCATGAGGTAAATGACATGTGCATGGTTTATCTTAAATTTCGACTTAAAAAGTTTATGGTCTAGAATTGACATCTAAAATTAATGGGAGGAAGCCTTTAGTTTGTGGGAGAAATGACACATGTACACAGTTTACCTTAAAGTGGTTGTGTTTTATGGATATTAAAATGAAGAACTTCTATTTAGATCTATTCCAGAGATTGACTGTAGGGGCATTTACTAGACATGTCACCTTTCATAAAAGATGAGATCTAGAGGCTACTGGCCCTTTTCAGACTCTGCCTATAAAACTTGTAGAAGTTAAGAAATTTACATTGACAAATTTACTTGTGAGAAATTTACATTGACAACATATAGAGATTCAACTAGGCTTGTGAAAAGTACAAGTGGACAATGTATAATTCTACTTAGAAGAGTCATTGGTTTAATGGTTAAGCAAGAAAGAGTCGTTACTTTCTCTATCTAGAGTAGAAGTGGAATACATAGTAGTTACTTCATTTTGAGTGTTTTGGATGAAATGGGCTCTACAAGATATTAAGGTAAATTTCTTTTTGAGTGAGTAGAAGTGAAATGTACATTGTACAATTACTTCTTTTTGAGTGTTTTGGATGAAATGGGCTCTACAAGATATTAAGGTAAATCTATATATCTATTAAGTGTTTCAATAGAAGTGCAATAATAATTTCAAAAATAAAATATTCTACTTCCTTCAATCACTATTTACATATCATCATAAAGTACCACTTCCTCACACAACAAGTCTTTAAAAAAATAGTGAAGATGGAATACATACCCACAAAGCCTCTTGTTAGAGAAGCATTTGAATATGTGAGAAACAAATTAGGAATAGTTATTGTAAATTATCTTGTTAGAGAACCATTTGAACATGTGAGAAACAAATTAGGGATAGTTCTTGTAAATTATTGTCACTTATTTGACTTCAAAAGAAGAGCCTATGAAATTGAGTGCAATATCTATTTGGGAGAGTACACAATATCTAAGGGGGAGAATAGATATACGGAAGGAAGAGAAAGAGTAACAAAAAGCATATGATTGTGTCAATAATTTTAAGTAGTCAAGAAATATAACAAAGGACCATCAAAGTTGAGTGCAATATCTATATGATCAAGTGTCAATAATTTGAAGTAGTCAAGAAAGATAACAAAGGACCATCAAAATTGAGTGCAATATCTATATGATATCTATATGATCAAGTGTCAATAATTTGAAGTAAAGAAAGATAACAAAGGACCATCAAAATTGAGTGCAATATCTATATGATTGTGTCAATAATTTGATAATTTGAAGTAGTCAAGAAAGATAACAAAGGGCCATCAAAATTGAGTGCAATACCTATGTGGGAGAGTACACAATATCTAAGGGGGAGAATACAATATAAGGAAGGAATAAAAAGAGTAACAAGAAGCATATGATTGTGTTAATAATTTGAAGTAGTCAAGAAAGATAACAAAGGACCATCATAAAATTCAAATTGAAAGATCAAGTAGTTTTCTTCATGAAGGAGAAGAATTAACTAGGTTCATCATTTAAAGGGTTCATTTTTTAATGAAAAAAATTATAAATAATATGGAATGAATCATTGTACATTATGAAAAATCTTGTATTTAAATGACATTTGATCTATGAATAAAAAAAGAAAATGGGATCATCCCTTCATATATATATGTGTGTGTGTGTGTGTGTGTGTAAGAGAGAAATAAAAAGCAAAGGTAATTCCACCAAGCCTAAAGGAGCATGTCCTAATACATTAAATTATGCCCTAATAGATTAAATTATGTTTGGTTTCTAGAAGCATTAATCACGAAGAGTCATGAGATCCACATTTTGACCATACTATTTGCAAGTTAAAGGAGCATGTCCTAATACATTAAATTATGCCCTAATAGATTAAATTATGTTTGGTTTCTAGAAGCATTAATCACGAAGAGTCATGAGACCCACATTTTGACCATACTATTTGCAAGTTAAAGGAGCATGTCCTAATACATTATTATGTTTGGTTTCTAGAAGCATTAATCATGAATTTTTTTTGAGATCCACATTTCCATCATACTATTTGCAAGTTCACATTTCCATCATGCTATTTGCAAGTTCTATATGAATATATGTAGTCTAATAACTAATTAGCAAGTTGTGATGTCCTAATACATTATTATGTTTGGTTTCCATCATACTGTTTGCAGAATAGTATGAAGATATGTAGTCTAATAACTATACAGTCTAGCCCATATAACATATAACAACCTTTGACAGTATGAGCATAGAGTCAAAAAACAAAGAGGCCTCCCAGTAGAGTTCCACCTGTTCATCAAGGTAAGCAACATAATATCGGAAGTGAAACAGTGACACCACTGAAAATATGTGAATTTAGAATGATTTCAACTCCTTTTTCAAGGGAGAAAAAACCCTGTTTCATATATTGATAACAGTTCATATACAAAATCCTCTTGATATACCCATAACAGGTTATCAAGTATAAAAGATCAGATTTTGTCTCATACAGAAATACATTACAGCAGTATAAAAGACAATATGTAGTCACATATAAAAGACAATATGTAGTCACATTACAGAAATACATTACATGTGAATTTAGAATGATTTCAACTCTTTTTTCAAAGGAGAAAAAACCCTGTTTCATATATTGATAAAAATTCATATACAAAATCCTCTTGATATGCCCATAACAGGTTATCAAGTATAAAAGATCAGATTCTGTCTCGTACAAAAATTCATTACAACAATATAAAAGACAATATGTAGTCACATATAAAAGACAATATGTATTCACATTACGGGAATACATTAAAGTAGTATAAAAGACAATATGTAGTCACATTAGAGTAGTAGATCATTCTAGTTCAATCATTCCAGTGTTGAGGAATCGAGAGAAGGCTCAGTAACGGCATAAGCTTAACAATGGTAGTAAACTTCCATGCACAAGGTGAGAATCAGCTAGAGCAGATGAAATTGATGGATCCACAGGAACAGTAACAACTGCAGCGACCGAATGCATATCATACTACTAGAAATTCAACATACACCTTACAGCAAAAGGTAATGAAATTTAAAGCATAATTAATAGCATAGATGCTTTGTTTTGAATTTTGGGGTTTCTCATTCCCACTTGGTTGTAAAGACAAAATTTCTATAGCAATGAGTGCCTTGACTTCTACATGACACCAATCAACTCAAATTAAAACCAAGAATTCCAAAAGGCGCATTTGCAGTAACAGTCCAAAGTAAACATAGAAAAGGACTCTATGAATGTCGTTAAATGGTTCAATGGAGAGAGCAGTTCTCATAATTATATTTTATCTCCTTTATTAGAAGAGACAAAACATTTAAAACATACTTTTAATGTTTTTTCTTTAAACCATATATACAGGGACCGCCCCAAATTACCGACTCTAAGCCCTTAAGGAGCTCTCTTCAAACTGCTCATGGCTAGATCGATTTCCAATTTTTGAAATATTCCTAGCAAAGAGTATAGCCCGCACGTGGACATAGGCCTAGATGGCATAGGCATAGACAACAACAGAGTCAATAGGGGCAAGGATAGTTTCACCCGCGGGAGTAAATACATCTAATAAAGCAGCAGGGGTCTTTCCCTTAGGGGATCTGTTTTATTCCCTAAAGGCATGTTCCAATGATGCAGCAGACCATCTTTCTAAAGTGGGTTTGCAAAAAGATATGGGCTGTTGGAGGATAGAGGACGAGGACCAGGGCATGATCCGTGTGTCAGATCAGCCACCATATGTATAACTTTATTTTGCTGTCTCCCTGTTTTTATATCAAAAAGTGTTTTGTTTTTTGGTTTGATATACATGCCCTAGACAGTTACTCACTCTTGCATTTATTTTCAGACTTCTATTTTGTTGTTTATCCTATCTGGGCTATTTTCCTCTCTGAGGAGGCCCGGGTTAACACAAAAAATATTTCTGTTTTATGAACATATGGACATACTTGTTTTTCTGGATATGAACTGATCTATGGGCTATTTTCCTCTTATAGAGGAGACCTGTACACCAGATCAGTGGTTTATTTTCAGGCATTTGACAGATGACAGTGTACTTTTCATCCCGTGAGCTCTATGATCTGGGAATCATACAACCATAAAAGGAATGCGTAACACATATACTATGTAACTTTTTATTTTTGTTAATAAAAACTACGATTTTTTTCTTGGAAAAAAAAAACGTAATGAAATTTAAAGCATAATTAATAGCATAGATGCTTTGTTTGGAATTTTGCGTAACATATGTTTAACAGAGGAGGAGTAGGAGGAGAAATACCATAATTGGTAATGAATAATTCATGTAGATTTCAATGTATCATGTTGCGTAACATATGTCTAATAAAGGAGGAGCAGGAGGAGAAAAACCTGGTAGTTCGCTCACTTGAAGTCGGCGCAGATAATCACCAATAGCGTGGATGGAAGCAACCCCAAACCAGCAGCAACACAGACACAAAAAAACATGCGAACAAATAGATCAAAGAAAACATAGACGCGGTAAACAAATGAACTTCGCGGGCGATATATTTATAAGAACTAGTTTGGACAAACTATTTTAAGAGTAAAAATTCGGCTGAACTCAAAGTTCAGCCGAACTTTTGTTGCTGGTTTTCCCATCTCCGGAAAAAATTCTGTTTGCCCACGCCGTCAATGTGCCGTCAATCTAAATGGAAGCACAAGTTTAGCTGAAATTTCTCATAAAGTTCGGCCGAACTATTGTCGAAAAAAATTTTCCGCCCCCGATTCTCACAAAAGTGTAACCCACCTTCACATTTCCTCCCAGTTATATAAATTAAATCACTAGTAACTATAGATTAATATCAAAACACTTAATTTTTAATCAAAATACTTAGTTCCTAAATCATTTATATGACAGCTGGATTAGTTCCAATATATTTTGTTAATTTTGTTTTAAAAGAGATTATACATTTATTTTTTTTAAATAAGATTAAATGAATGAACATGTTTATTCTGCTTTGAATAAAAATTAATTATGGAATTTTTTCCATAAAAGGATGATGATAAAGTATTCCAAGATCTGAGAGTAGTTGGGAAAAATAACTTAAAAACAGTTACCTTTCTTTTGAGGATAAAAGGTACATCCCAGTGAGGAAAAGGGGTTCTGTGACTGAAGGAGAAATAGTCAGATAGATAGGGAGAGAGTCAATCCAGAGCTAGTGATGACCAGTGGAATGTCAACAACCCTGAATTCTGGAAAGAAAAGAGTACTGGAATGGAGTTCCTGAGGTCTCAACCAAAATTGCTGCTAAATAGTCCTTACTCTGGTGCGGAGCACGGGGGGAGACAAGGATGTAATAGCCTATCTCATGATAGGGAGGACATCATTAGCAGTTTCCAAAGTGAGATAAGTAAACCGTCTTCTTGAAAAGTAAGGACTAGGAAAAACTGTTTATGAAATTACTGTTTAGACAAATAGATGATTTTGTAAATACTGAAAGAGGAAATTAAAGTCAGAAGAAGTAAATGTTTTTATCAATTGCTTATTTGGTTATAAGAATTTGTTTACAGTTTAATAACAGGAAACTATGCCTGTTGATTTACATATGTATTTTATATATGGAGAATGGTATGATTAGTAATGTGTCGGTAAATATTTAAATTTATACTTTATCCTCAGAAAAAGGGTACTCTCTTTTGTATAGGGGAACTCTGGTTTTAGCATATATATAGAGGAAACACACCAACAATAAAACTACAAAACCTATATTAAGGTATAAAATTGTTAGTTTAGTCCAGAGTAGAAACCCTAGACAGAACAAGTCATTTCATTTCACTATTCTATGCTATACACAGACAAGGGTTACAGAAGTAACTCAGAAGGCATGATGGTCCAGACATCAATTTACATTATTAACTGGAGCATAGAAAATTCACCAACATAAACAAAATAAAGTAAACAATATCAATTTTCTCATAACATTTATGATAATTCTGTCAGAAGGATATCTGACTCAAAATATTTGTAAAATTTCTTATGGTCATGAGTATAAGCCTTAGAAAGAATCAAACTATATATAGAATTATATTATTGAAAAGAAGCAGAAATCATACCATGCCGGAAGGAGAAATTATAGAGATAAATGTAGATAACCAATAATAAACTAAAACACTATAAATGTACCGAGAAAACATAATTCAAGTATAGATGTCCAAACAGAAATTCAGAGTTGCAAATACATAACTATATACAACCAAAAGAGAGAAGCTAAATTAATAACGATCATGCTCAGTGCTAAAATGAAGGTAATAGGCCAATTTTCATAACAAAAGAACATTGTGAATATACAAATAAAAACCCTGTCAGGTTA
Source organism: Pinus albicaulis (assembly GCA_034641835.2). Taxonomy (NCBI): domain Eukaryota; kingdom Viridiplantae; phylum Streptophyta; class Pinopsida; order Pinales; family Pinaceae; genus Pinus; species Pinus albicaulis. The sequence continues at coordinate 344,355,087 of CM076581.1, read as the reverse complement.
AGAAAAATCCTTCTCGGGTTGGACCCGAGAATCCCTTGCTTATCGCCAAAGTAAAAATTTGAAAAGGGACAAGTTTATAAAATTAACACAACCCTTAAACGAGAGCGAGGCCCACTGTAAATTCACAAAAAGAGAAAAATCAGAACAATACTAAAGATTATGAATGAAGCGGATGCTACGAGTTCTCGGAAATAATATCCATAGAGAACAACAAGAGCGATTTTGCATCTAAGATCATCCACCAAGCTTGGGAATCCATGTACATGTGTTAGCAGTGTTAAGTTGACATTATGAAGACGTAATGAACACTGATTTGCAAGGTTTTTTTTGACAGGAACCAAATCCATACCTACATGAGCACCAAACTGTATTAGGGCGTACTCTTAAAAAAACCTTGAACCGAAATAACTAGAAAAGACTACATTAATACAAGGCTCGGTATGTATTACCTTAGCCATGAAGTCCGAGGTGGTCCGACGTCGAATACCTGCGTGGATATTCACAAGATAAAGTTACACATCAAACCAAAGGGTTGACAGAGAAACAAGATAAAGCCTAAAATATATATGGCAGATTGTTGTATAATTTACCTAGGGTTTGTTGAAGCCGAAGGGTCGAAGTAGACTCTAGCGAACAGAAAACTGGAAGACTTATCAAGGGCTTTACACCAAATCTGAGCTGCAAAATCATAAACACCCGGAATTAATCCTTGAACTCGCTACCCGAAGGACTTAATGGAAAGACGAGGCGAAAATAAACAAATAAGTGTTACAGAAACATGAAAACCCAGAATAAAACAATGGATATACTGCACAATCACCTCTTAAAAGACTCAGATGGAAGGTTCGTCTCAATACCTGGTCATAGGGTGCAAGGAATGAAAGTTTGCTGATGGCGCGAGCAAGAAACTAGGCAGAAGTAGCGGTGGCGGCAGAGAGGTTGCTCAGGCTCGCGAGAGCTGAATGAAAAAAACGATTAGGGTTGGAAGGGTGGTCGATACCCTAACCCGGTACCAAACAATATCAATTGTAGATATGAAACCATAGATCCAATGAGCGAAGGGTCGACAAATGCCATAAAAGTGTAATAGAAACCAAGGAGAAGATTTGCGAAGTATAACACATCATATCCAATCCCAAATCATTTAACACCTGGCAGGGGTAGGTTAAAAATCGTCAATCAAATTATTTTCGAATGTACTGCTAAGCTCAGAATAATAACTCGACAAAACAACGTTGTCAGACCCGTGGCCTAATCATTTTGTGAATATGAATATAAACTTAGCATAGGTTATAAAGCTAGGGTGTTGATTGATGAAGCTCATATATGGTATACGCCTAAATACAGGGTTAAAAATACATGTATAGGAATTTGTATGTGAACATTCTAATTATATAACATAGACATATGGTAATTAAAACTATAATTACAATATCTATGATTAATGTTAAATATTTAACCTTTCTTAGATTAAAAGGAATCATGATAAAGTAATTTTATTTATTTATTTATGTATATTGATGTTACAATTGCTTATAGTGAAAAAAATAATAATAATAATATTAAAATAAAAAATATATATCATTAGCCATTTTAAAATATTTTCTAAATATTATACTTTTGTCTATGATTTTTAATTTATTATTAAAATAGATGAATTTGACATAGTGACTTTGAATAAAATTATGTCTAAATTTGCAGTGGATTAAACGGCTTTAAAAAAATTCACACATCAACTTTTTGCATGGTAACTGAGACCAATATTCTATGTTTGGTTTGAGGAAAGAAGATAAAACAACTTTGACAAACCAATTGAAACAAATGAGAAATTGAAGGCTAATCTCCTAATAAAGAGCAATCTCCAACTACTTTCCAACTACTTGAAGTGGAATATGGAACTTCAAATCCTTTGACCTGCCACGACAACAAACATTAATCACAAACACAGTAAAGGATAAAAAAAAACTTCTCGAATTCAAGAAGATCAATTTCTTGAATTTTTGAATTCAATTTCTTTAATTATTTATATACTTGGAGGGAGAAGCTATAAAAAATATGCTCTCCAAATAAAAATTGACACTGGGCAGTGCAATATTTATGGAATTAAGTGGGAAGTGTGTTTTCTTTTAAAGTTTTCTAAATCCCATCCTAAATGAAAAAGAATAAAGATTCCAACTTCTGACTTTTGAGATATTTTGATTTTTAATTGGTTTTTAAGTTAATTTATCATAAAATTAATTTTTATTGGGTTTTGAAAAATAAATCTATAAAAATATTAGAATAATAATTTATATTTTTTATATTTAAATATTTTGAAATCAATTTATGGGTTTGGTTAGTGAGATTTGACCCAATTAACTAGGAAGTGTGTTGATCTTTAAAGATTTCTAAATCTCGTACTAAATGAAAAAAAAGAAAGATTCTAATTTCTAAATTTTGAGATATTTTGATTTTTTGTTGGGTTTTAAGTTAATTTATCATAAAATTAAATTTTATTGGGTTTTGAAAAAAAAAAAATCTATAAAAACATTAGAATAATAATTTATATATTTTTTATATTTAAATGTTTTAAAATCAATTTATGGGTTTGGTTAGGCAGATTTTTCCAATAAGATCTGTGTATTTTCATCCTCCTCCCTCCAAATAAAAATTGACACTTGTCACTGCAACCCTCATGGAATTAACTTGGAAGTGTGTTGTCCTCTAAAATTTTCAAAATCTCAACTTATAGTGAGAAAAAAAAGATTCTAATTTCTAAATTTTGAGATATTTTGATTTTTTTAAATTTATCATAAAATTAAGTTTTATTGGGTTTTGAAACATAAATCTTTAAAAATATTAGAATAATAATTTATAATTTTTTATATTTAAATGTTTTAAAAACTATTTGTAATAAAAAAATATAATATTTAATATACATTATTAATATATAATAATATATATATTTAATATATAAGTATTTTGGACATGTGGCACTCCAACTGTCATGGAATTCACTGGGAAGTGTGATTTCAAGTTTTCTAAATCATATCTTAAATGAAAAAGGAAATATTATAATCCCTAAATCTTGAGATATTTTGATTTGTCATTGGTTTCTAAATTAATTTATTATAAAATTAAGTTTTATTGGGCTTTAAAAAATCATTCTATATAAAAAATATTAGAATAATAATTTATTTTCTATATTTAAATGTTAGTCAATTTATAATAAAATTTATAATATTTATTATAAAAATTTTAATATATAAGTATCTTTTATTCTTTTATTAGGATTATACTATATTATGATATCCTAAAAGAGATAACAAAAAGATTTAGCAATAGTGAAAAACTATGTGATGGAGCTTCAGCTTGAGTGTAAGGAAATATTTAATTCGTGTAGATTAATCATGGAGTAATGTTGATTTTGTGCCGTTTTCTTTTAATCATTCTAATGGATTGGATGTGCCTGTAATATATCAAAGCTTTGGAAAAAATCAATATCATTGGTGTGGATTTTACTCCAAAATGGGAAATTATGGGGATTTGGCATGTGATTTGAAGCATTCAAAGATTGATAGTTTTATTGGCAAGGCTTGGATCAAAGACATTGTGCTTGGGATTTCACAACAACAACCTAGAAATTGGTTGGTTAATTCAAAATTGTCTACTTTAGAAGATAAATCCTATTCCAAAAAAATTTATGTAATTGGAGTCCCCACAGCTGAGATGTGCATTTTTTTTTTTCCTTTAAAAGGAATTTTATATTATCATGGTTCCCTTATTTACTAAACTTAGAACCTATAAGTTCAAAACTAGTATAGAAATGAACTTAATGAGAAAATGATTAACACACTTAGTTTGTTTTTTCAGGAAGAGTGTCACATCCACTTAAAAAAATAATTTATTTTTACCCTATTACTATTACCATATCATGATATATATATATATATATATATATATATATATATATATATATAGATTAATTTCTTGCTAAAACAATAATGCCTTACCCTTCATGACAGTACAAACATATATGTTAATCCCATCCTAAAACAATAATTCTTACCCTTCTTAACATTAAAAACATATGAAAAAGGCTTGGAGTTTATAATCATAGTTTCTATTTAACCCGAGAGTGGATTGTATATATTTAAATGTAAACATAACCTATACTCCACGAGAATTATAAGGTCATATAGCTTTACTCTGCTATTTATCCACCTTGCAACATTAAATTTTGATTGAAACGTTTAAGGTATATAGTTGTGATGCTTGGTATGTTTATCATTTATGTTTGAATGACCTGACATTACCGAATGGTGGTTTATATAAAATGGAGTGTTAATTTTCCAATAATTAAGCTTAATCTCCGTTATCGTATCTTTTATTACATCCTAATCCTGTTTAATATTAATCCGCCACATCATGGGTGTAAGTTGTCCTCCACAAGTTTCTTCTGGAGGTTGATGTGTACCGTTGATTTAAAATACCCCAATTCAGATGGTGTATATCATTTAGGTTAGCGTTAGGGTAACTACCTCCCCTAATGTTGATCCAACATGCTCATTTCATTCCGTCGCTCTGCTTGGCTCTTGTCTGCGTGCAGGTCGGCTCTGCAACATGTCTTCTGATGTAAACAATTTTCTATACTCGTCTCATTGATGTTGTTTAGCTACTCAACAGTTTAATAATGGATTTTTCCTTCAAGGAGGTATTTGGAAGGGTGTTTGTTCTGAATCTGAAGCCTCACCGAGCACTATCGACTTTCTATCAGTCCAGTCTCTGTGCAGGTATGTCAACAGGTCTTTTTCTTTATTTCTTTGGTCAAATTTGTTTTACCTTACCCATCCATCATTTATTTTTCTCATGAGTTTTTCAAATGAACTCTTGTTTATTTCTTATAGGAGATAGGTCTGGTGCGACTGGCTTCTCTGAGCTCTGGCTTCATTTATCTTCCGTCTTGTTTGGGCATCAAAGGGTCTCATAATTCTCCAGAATGATGAGGTGGGAAAAATTTGGTAAGAGTTTTCTCTTACCCAATGAATTTTCAGGAAATTTAATAGGTTTTTAAGTTGTTTTATTATCCATGTTTTCCGATTTTCATTCATTTGTCTTTCCCAATGTGCAAGGTACCCTGACTATCTTGAATCGGGTCTCCTTCGTTGCTTCTTTGAAGGCATCCACGACACTTGCCACGACTATCCAGGTGCATATAACCTTTCTCCTGGCCATTTATTTGTTGGTTATTACTGTATTTACACTTTGAAGTTCTCGGTTTGTTTTATGAGGGATAACCCTCTGTTTGTACAGGGTTTACAAACTCTACTGTTATAAAAATGATTTTTCTTTCAGTGCTCCTGTGGAAAAAGGGGATAAATTTACTCCCAGGGTTTTGTAATTAATGTATGGAATTTGAACCTTCTGATTCTTTGTTTCGGGTTCATACCCTAGGAACTCTATTGTATATCTACCATTTCGTTATTTAAAGAATCTTCAAGGTCTACCAAAGTTTATGCTATTCGAACATATTTATTCAGTTATTTGTTATATATGTAATTTTTTTATACAATATTGTTAAGTGCTACTTCCTTATTCTGAAAATTTAATATAAATGGGACTTATTGATATGGTTACATCCTTCCGCTCATACAACTTATTATTCTTTACATGCAGAGCATTACTGACTTATAGGAATGATGGATCTGTGTTATTTAGGGTTTAAATCTCTAGTTTTATGATTTACATTCTGCACAATATTTACGAAGTTATCATTCTAAGTCTGGAAGTTTCAGCAGCCAGAGGACCGGACCAAGGTTGGGTTTCATCCGTGACTTGGGTCTAAACCTCTGTGCATGCCTAAGCACTTACTCTTCCACGGTTTAACCAGTAGGCTCTAGTTCCTTTGTACTTAATTAACTTGTATCATAATATTGTTATGCTATGATTTCCGAGGTTATAGCTCGCTGTGCAATTATTAATATTCATGAATACAATCTCTGCATATTTTTATTTTACGAGAGACTGCTTTACTGGGAAAACTATTTGTCTATTGTTCTTTCTTAGAGCTTTTATCCAGTTTACAGAACCATCTAAGAAAATATTATCTAAAATATGCATTTAACCAAAATAATTATCTATAGTTCTTTTCCTTGTTGTTTCTGGTTTATATTTCTAAAAAAAATAAGAACAGTCTTTTCTTTCTAAAACTAGTTTATCTTTCAAAATAAATAAAGAACAATCTCCTAGTTTTAATTTTCTCTGTTTAGTCAATAAATAATCAGAATCCGCTTCTTAGGAAATAGATAACATTCCACAGATATTTATTTGATTTCAATCATAGATTCAAATACTTATCTTAGATCTATTAGCTTAACTGATGGCTCCTCCCAACCGTGAGAGAGGCTATTAAGTCCTCTGCTCCCCCCGAGCTCCGTTCCAGAGTTCTTCTGAGAGAAGTTATGTACTTGAGTTAGGCATATGACTCTTGTCCAGTCTAAAATCATTACAGGTTACAGAGCTCCACTGGCTCTAGACCAACTCTAGACAACTCTTCTTTTCCACCACCTCTGTGGTTAACTTTCTTTTCTTTTTCTCCAAAAAATAGAACCCCTTCCCTCCTTCAGGATTTCCTGTTATCCTTTTGGGGAAGGTTAAAGTCAGAAAAAAATGCCTCAATATTTTACTCTGGTTCTTGGAATTATTTTACCATTCAGTTAAATCTTTTCTCCATGTAAATTTTAAAAAATAAAGTTCAAGTATTCCATTTTACTAACGAATAATTCGTTAATATCTTTTCACAAGTCAATTTATAATGTATTTTTAACTAAATTTAAAAAAAAAAGTCTTTTACTCATCATGTAAAACAGAATAAAAACGGGATATTACATATTCCCCCACTAGAGACAAATATCGTCCACAGTGTTTACTGCATTCCAGCAAACAATTCAGGGTAGACTTCTCGTATGGAGTTTTAATCCTCCCAAGTGGCCTCCTCCAGGGTGAAGTGCTTATAGTACACTTTAAATTGGGGGATGACTCGTCTCTGGAGCGTTATTTCTCTATAATAAAAAATACGATGAGGTTCTACCTTAAATTTTCCGTCCAGTTCTACCTACAAACAACGAAATTTAAATTAGTTGAATTAGAATTCCATCTTTCTAAGAGTGATAGCATAAACATAACTTACATGTACGTCCTGCCAATGTATAACATGCTTGGGGTCATGTATGTATCTTTTTACTAGTGACACATGAAACACATTGTGTACCAATATGTGACTAGACAATGCCAGTTGATAAGTCACTGGCCCTATCCTTTCCACAATTTGGAAGGGTCCATTATACCTGGGGGCCAACTTGGAATAGGTAATCCACCTTAAGGTACTTTTCTTGGGTTTAATCCTTACATACACATGGTCACCTACTTCAAATTCTGGAAAAGTTCTTTTACTGTCCGCATACAACTTCTGCTTGTCCTGAGCTGCTTTTAGATTTTGCCGGATTTTCCTTACCTCACACTCCATTTCCTCCAACATATCTGGTCCAAGCATTAATTTTTTTTCTGAACTGCTCCAATTCATAGGGGTTTGACATTGTCTACCATACAATGCTTCAAAAGGAATCATCCTAAGGGATTCCTGATATCCATTATTGTAGGCGAATTTGACCAAATGCAAATATTATTCCCATCTTGAAGGTTGATGCATCACGTACATGCGCAACATATATTCCAGTATTTGATTCACTCTTTCTGTTTGGCCATTCATATGTGGATGATAGGCCTTAATAAATTGTATATGTGTCTCCAAAACCATAAACAATGCTTTCCAAAAATCTTATGTGAATTTTACATCCCAATCTGAGATGACGACTCTCAGAATGTCGTGTAGTCTAAAAATTTCCTTCATGAAAATGTCGGAAATATGAACAGTCTTATAAGTTGATTGAACGGGTATAAAATGAGCTACCTTACTGAGCCTATATACTACCACCATAATCGAATCATTATGTCTCTTGCTTCTTGGTAGTCCCGTGATGAAGTCAAGTGATATGACTTCCCATTTCCATTCCGGTACAGGAATGGGTTGAAGCAATCTCGCCGGATGCTGGTGTTCCACCTTAACTTGCTGAAATTCTAAACATTTGGTCAAATATTCTATAATTTTTTTGCGCATCCCAGGCCAATAATAGTCTTTTCTAATTTCTGTCATCATTTTCTGATAACCGAGATGTCCGACATAGGAACTTCGATGGTATTCATCTAAAAGCATCCCTTTCAGGCTCAACTGATTTGATATACATATCTTTCCTCTAAATAGAAAATATATTTATCATTAATTTCATAATCTGATGGTTTTATTTGTTTCTTTGCCTCTTTTTCCTGCTGTTTGGTCTTAATCTAGTCTCCTAAATTGAGCTCATTTAATTGTCAACCAGGGTCAGTAAACTGCTGAAGTGTGGTGCACTATATGTGCCTAGGTATCTATTTCCTACTACGTTGTATTTAGTGTTTTGTGATGTTTTTAGTCTTTTGTAATGATTTATGATGTTTTTGGTCTTTTGGTGGTTTTATGTTCATAAGAAAGATGACTAGAAAGCTAATGGAAAGGAACTAATGATTAAAAACAGAGTGAAGCCTAATTGGTTGATGACAAATGTCAAATGCAATTGCAAACACTAAAGCATAATCAAATCTAAACTATGACTAAGAAAAAGAAAAGCTTGATAATGACTTTTAAACAAATGATTCAAAACATAAACTCAACTTGAGAAATGATCAACTAAATATGCAAATCCTCCTAACTAAACAGTTTAAACAACTAACTTATAATGATGCAACATTTCATCCTTGATTAGAGATTTGTTGAAGCAAATTTGGAATAAAACAATTATACCATCATAAGATCTTCTATTCTAGGACTAGTTCCTAACTCTATTATGCAATTTAATTGAATGTCACAAAACCTTTCTCAAGAGTTATTGATTTCTTTTCAAAGTAGTCTTTTGAGGGAGAGCTCTGTTTATGAAATGATGAGGAAATTGCAGAAGTACTTCAGGCCTTAAAGTGATATGGTCTTCTGTTCATGTAGTCATGAGTCAATTATGAATTTTAGAACAAGAAGAGGTTTGTGAATAATGAAGGCTGTTTTGTTAATCTTAACAACTGAAGTAATCTAGTATGCAGTGAATAACAATTGAATGTGGAGTGCAAATGCAATGAGTTGAACTACAACCAAACCTAAGATGTCACTAGCCTAAAACAGTGTTAAACTACAAGTCATTATCAAACCCAAAACAAAACAACTGAACATGAATTAAGTGCAATGAAACTCCGGAGTATCCTAACTATACTATCATGCATTATTCTATGAAATTATACAGTGTGTTTGTCCATCATTGTTGATATTTTGGAAGAGTTCCTTCTTTTGGAAGAGTTAGAACAATTCTGACTGTGTAATTGAGTGCAAATGCAAACATAAAGGACGGAAAGCAATGAAAAACTAAGATATCATATCCATATCCTACTCGTCATTATGATGTTTTGGACAAGCGTTTAAGAGCAAGAACAGAGATGATACTTAGTGCAAACACACAACTAAATCACTCATTATCACGGTCATGTCTTGAACTTCTTAAGAATTTCTTGGAAGAGTTTCTTCTTGTGGAAGAGTGATTAGAACAAGTGTAACTGTGATAGTGAACAACAAAAATTACAACTAAATCCTACAGTACTATATCCATTTTCCATTCATCATTATAATCTTTTGAAAGAATTTCTTCTTGTGGAAGAGTTAGAATGAATATAACTCCAGTAGCTAATTAAAACAACTATGAATTCAACTTCAAATCCTACAATACTATAGCTATTTCCCATTCATCATTATAATCTTTTGGAAGAGTTTCTTCTTGTGGAAGAGTTAGAATGAGTATAACTACAGTAGCTAATTAGAACAACTACTAATTCAACTTCAAAAACGTAAAGGCAGCTAGAATACTTATCTAATTTATGAAAATAAATCCGTGCAAGAGGCAGGGGCCCTCTACCACCTGACGGAATTCAACTCCAAATTAAATGAACGCTTTCAAAACAACACTGTCTGCTTCATTAAAGATGAAATAACTTGAACATAGCACTCTGCGTCTTCAGAAATGTAGCACAGAATCTAAGCAAAATCTAGCATCAAATCTAACATAAAATCTAACATAGCTCTCGGTTTCCCAAGTGTTTATATAACAAATGTAAATAACAAGATTTGCAACAATTCAGGAACACTGTCTTTCCTTATCGGAATCACATTAGGACTCTTGAAGTGGCTGCGTGAAAAGGAAAGGACATCTGGACTGAGACAGTCCTAATAGAAGTCTTCCTTCCTAAATGTGTTCCCACGTTCCAAAACCATACCCAGAATTCGTTTCTTCCTCCATGATGAGCAACGAACCATGTAGACATGACGTGGATTATGCCCATATGCGGTTTTTTTTGAGAGGCCACCTGGAACATACTCAAACTTGAAGACAACTGCAGAATCGCCGGTTAGCTACGAAATGTCTGCATTCTGCAGCTAGTTCCGGTCAAATGCTTTATAATGGAAAAAATCACAAAACTTAGCAAGTCAGTCATGTAAATCATTATAAAAGTAATTTTAACTATATTCATTGATCAATTGGGTCTAGGATAGCAATGGAAAAAGGAAAATGAGGTAAAATGGAATGAAAGGAAGCACAATTTTGAGGCTCAACATACCCCCACTGCTGTCTCTTTGCATGTCCTCATGCAAATTATCCTATGAACTCAGAGGCTTCTGCAAGGACATCTAATCCTCTCCTTCTCCTTTGTCTGGAAGCTAGAGATCTTCTGGGTTTTCTAATAACAAGTTTGAACCTTAGGTTGGTGAGTGCCCTGATTAGCTTCTTGTTCCTTTTCTTCAACTTCTCATTGGTCTTTTCCACTTTGTTTATATGGAGGGATAAGGTTGAGTTCATATTAGTTTTGAGCTTGACTTGATCCTTGAGAATTTCATTCTCATTTTTGATGTGTCTATTCAGTAATTCCAACTCATACCTATCCCTTCTTAATATATCTATTTCAGATAGTGGAGGACTGGGGGTTCTCTCTCTGCTTTCTGAAGCTCTCCTTTCCAAAGTTTCCACATAGTCATAAATTTCCTGCTGAGCAGGGTCAATTTCAGGGGTTCCTTCATTAAAATCTTCTTCAATGGATGTTTCTTCATCTTCTATATTGATTACCCCTATTTGTTTGATTACTGTTTTCTTCAGTTTCCCCTTTAGTCTGTGGCTTCTTCTAGGCTAAGAAGATCCCTCTCCTTTCTCCATGGCAGATTTCCTGATTACCTTTTCTTCCTTAAGCTGTCTCTTGATTTGAGTCAACTTTTCTAAAATGATTTCCTCACTGCTCTCTTGGACTGTTTTGTCAATTTCAACTTTTGAGGCCCTCCATTTCCTACTTCTCCTTGTAGGTTGTGGTTCTGGTGAGGGTTCTTTTGGCTCTTCAAAATGATTTCTTATCAAGAAATCGTCCCATGTATCATTTGTTTTGGTTAGATGATGTTCAATCAAAATTTTAACCAACCCATGATGATATAAAGTTGTCTCTAAAAATTGAACCCTTCTTTGAACACAGGAAGCCATCTTTTTCAAGCTTTGAAGCAAGAAGTAAGGTAGGTTTAGGTCTTCCCCCAGAAAATGCATTATCGGTCTAATGTGGTAGACATAAAATGTCCCATATCTACCCTCACATGTAATAAATTTTTGCAGAAGAAGTAGTATGTTTCTCCATTTATTTTTCAATGCAGAACTGGGAATTCCTTTCTTAAATACAGTGACATCCATACCTGGTGATTTTAAAATTTGTTTCCAGGATTCATTGTGGAATTCTTTGTTTTTGAACCATCTCTCTCCAGTTCTGAGCAACCCTGTAGCCTCTGCAATGAAAACTTCAGTGACAGTAAATTTGACATCTCCCACTTCAACTTCAGTTCCTTGAAATGATATTGCAAATGTTTTAGTGACTTCCTTGTGGAAGCCATTAAATTTCTCAAAAATTGAAGCCATCCTATTTGTTGTAACATTTATTTGCATTGAGGGTAGCCTTCTAAATATTTTGAACCCACTGGTTCAGTTCTTACAATGAAACCCATGATTGCTTCTTCAATGTTCAAATTAACACTCTTCTACCCACAAAAACAATGACTTTCACCTTCGAATTGAAATGGCTTCAAGTTCTTAATGAAAATGGCTTCAAACTTCGGAATGACATACCTCTGATTGATAGTGGCAACAGCTTCAAAACTTCGGGCTGATATGCCTCTGTTGACAATTGAACTTTGGACTGATATGTCTCTGTTTGACAGTGACAAATGGCTTCAAATTTCCCACACTACTATACCTCTGTTTCTCGGTGGTAAATAGCTTCAAATTCCCATACTGCTATATCTCTGTCTCTTGGTAACAAATGGCTTCAAATTCTTCAATGCTACACCTCTGTGTTTATAGTGATAATGCTCAATCTCTGCCCACAGTGATACTTTGTCTGCCCACGGAATCAAATGGCTTCAAATTCTCACGCTGCTATACCTCTGAATTTACCCTTTTGCTCTGCTCTCGGTTTACAATGCTCAATGCTATTCAAACTGATATCCTTTTGCTCTCCTCTCGGTGATAAGAATATCTTTGTCTACGGAATGAAATGCCGGCTACAGAATGGAGTGATGGCAGTGGTCACGGAATGAAGTAGTGGAGTGAGGTGGAGGGAACAAATTAATGATTGAAGAGACGGCGGAGATTTTTACAACGACAAAGAGAATCATCATTGAATGATTTGGTTAAGAGACGTGAAGAATTCAAATACCTCGACCATTTTAACCGCTTAAATGATGTCGGATATGGAATTTGAAATGAGAGATTTTAATCCAAAGTCTGCGGAGGGTTTATTGGTCTTGATCAATAAAAATAATTAAAACAACCTTTTTGAACAATCCATAACTAAAACTATTCTAAACTTTATGAAATGCCATTATAAATTAAACTTGTTACCTCTGCCTTTCATTTGATTTTTGTAGTCTTTGTCTTCTCTGTTCACTTTTGGAAGAGTCTTCATAATCTTCTTGATGCTTTTGATTCATGGATACACTGGGTCATTTTGTTGCAATTCTAATGGCTGTTGATTAATGCCTTCAGGATTTGTAGCTACGGAAAGACTGCCTGGCTGCAGAAAGGCTGATCAGCTGCAGAATGTTCCTGTAGAGCATTTTAATAATGGAATGGAGTGTTTTTGGAATGTAGGTGAAATGTTTTATGGTATGAATGAAGATGGATGATGAGACATGATGTATATGAAGTGGATGATGAAATGGAATGGATTCAATTTATGAAATGGAGTGAAAGAACATAAGAACTGCCCTGCAATCCATGACATGTTTTATTCATTTACAACAAGATATCAAACTTTAAATTTTGACATGAAAATGAGATGGATGGAGGATGGAATGAGATTAATGATATGTGGAATGGAGTGGAATATGAATGATGGAATGAAATGGAGTATGGATGGATAAGTGAATGGAGTGAAATGAAATGAGATGGATCATAAGCACTATGGATCTGAACTTATGATTTTTGTAACAGCTGCTTGTAAAAACAAAAATGGGAAAAGTTAGAGTGTCAGAGAGACTCTGATTTTCACCCTATCTTTTCTGTATAAACATGCCAATCAATGATTGGTTTTCATGTTTATACCTTTATTTTTTATTTTTATTTTAGAAGAGAAATGCTTCAGAAAATTTAATCAAGTTGATGAAGAAGAGAGACTCTTCTTCATTAACTTCACATCATTGTCTTCTTGGAACTTCTTGACAAACTCTTCTCTTGAGAGTGGCTTGTAGTATAGCTTCAGTCTATGACCATTCACAAGAAAAGTGACCTCTTCTTCATCTATAGTTCTGATTTTTACTGCCCCATTATCAAAAATTCGAACAATTTCATATGGCCAAAGCCAATGTGTCTGAAATTTCCCTTGAAAATCCTTGAATTTTGAATCAAACAAGAGAGCCCAGTCACCCTCTTTGAATTTCTTCTCCTTGATGTACTTGTCATGCCATCTAGCCCTTTTCTGTTGGACTAGACTTGTTTTCTGAACTGCATCTTGTCTGATCTCATCCAATTCATTAATTTTCTCCAGTCTATGCTTTTGTGCCTCCGTTAAATCAAGTCCTAGCTGAACTGCCATCTTGAAGGTTTGAATTTGGAACTCTATGGGAAACAAAACTTGCTTTCCATAAACAAGCTCATAAGGAGTATGGCATGTTGTGTTTCTCCATGTAGTTCTATAGGCCCACAAGGCTTCAGGAAGCCTATCTACCCAATCTCTTCTATGTAAATGAACAATCTTTGTTAGGATTCCTTCAATGACTTTATTAGTAGATTCCACTTGACCATTTTCTTGTGGATGATAAGGAGTAGATTTTCTATGTCTGATCTTGTACTTCTCCATTATTTGCTCCACTAGCCTTGATGTAAATTGAGCTCCTTGATCTGTAACAATTTCCCTTGGGACACCAAAATGAGTAAAAATATCCTCAAAAAGAAAATTAACTACAGATGATTCCTTAGCAACAAGTAATGGTTTAGCTTCTACCCATTTAGTAACATAATCAGTGCAAACTAATATATATTTCTTTTGTATTGATGGAGGACTAATAGGTTCTACAAAATCCAAAGCCCATTTTTCAAAAGGTTCAATGTGTACCTGAGGTTGTAATGGCATCTCACCTGAAGGAGAAGGTTTCCCTACCCTTTGGCAACTGTCACACCTTTTGACATAGTCTTTAGCATCTTTAAACAAGGATGGCCAATAATATCCTAGATTAAGGATCTTATAGGCTGTCCTCTTATCTGCAAAGTGTCCGCCACAAGGTTCGTCATGACATGCCTTGAGAATCTCAGGCATCTCATCTTCACAAACACACCTTCTAATGATCAAATCTGGACCTGTCTTGTACAACTCATTAGCGACCCATGAATAATTTGCACTATCATTAATGATTTTTCTTTTATCCCTTGCATTCATAATTTAAGGAAATTTTCCTGAAACTAAATAATTAGCAATATCAGCAAACCATGGAGTTTGAGTAGAGATTGCAAAAAGATATTCATCAGGAAATTGATCTTCAACCGGAGTGTCATCTTTGATATTTTGGAGTCTAGATAGGAAATCAGCTACTGTGTTTTGTTTTCCGGGCCTATCTAGAATAGTAATGTTGAATTCTTGTAAGAGTAACAACCATCTTATAACTCTGCCATTAGTAATTGATTTGTTCATTAGGTATCTAATTGCAGAATGATCAGTGTGAATAAAAGTTTCATAGCTTGTTATATAGTGTCTAAATTTGTTTATGGCATGAACAACAGCTAAAAACTCTTTTTCAGTTACAGTATAGTTTAACTCTGCAGGAGTCAAATTTTTACTGGTATAATAGATGGCATAGGGAATCAAATCTTTCTGTCCCAATACTACTCCTAAAGCTATATCGGAAGCATCTGTCGAGATATGAAAAGGTAACTTCCAATTAGGTCCCCTTAATATAGGTGCTTCAGAAATTTTGTTTTTCAGGGTTTCAAAAGCTAACTGGCAATCAGAAGTCCACTTAAATTCACAATCTTTGGTGAGTAATTTGAAGAGTGGAGATGCTATTTTGGTGAAGTTTTCTATAAATCTCCGATAATATCATGTGAATCCTAGAAAACTTCTAACATCTCTTTGACAACTAGGAATGGATAGGTTAGAAATGACTTCAACTTTTGCCTCATCAACTCTAATCCCATCCCCTGAAATGTGGTGCCCTAAAACAATACCTTTAGTAAACATCATAAAAAAAATTTCATGACTAAGTGAAAGGTTTGCTTCTTGACATCTTTTTAAGACTTTTTCCAAGTTTTCTAAAGCCTCTTCAAATGTGTTCCCGTAAACTGTGAAATCATCCATGTACACCTCTACACAGTCATGTATTAGATCCGAAAAAAATTCCTAATACTGCCCTTTGGAATGTTGCAGGTGCATTGCATAATCCAAATGGCAATACTCGGTAGGCATAGGTACCCCAAGGACAGGTGAATGTGGTTTTGTCTTGGTCTTCAAGTGCTACTTGGATTTGATTGTAACCACTAAACCCATCTAGGAATGAAAAGTACTTTTTTCCCGCTAATGTATCTAATACTTGATCTATGAAAGGTAAAGGAAAATGGTCTTTAAGAGTAGCTTTATTCAGTTCTCGGTAGTCAACACACACCCTCCAATTTTCCATTTTTCTTTGGCACAATTACCAAAGGAGAAACCCACTGACTATCTGAAATAGGATAGATGAAATTAACATTTAACAATTTTTGCAATTCTTCCTTGAAAATTTCCCTAAGATTTGGATTCATCCGTCTTTGGGGCTGTCTGATTGGTTTGCAATTTGCCTCTATATAGATGTGATGAGTACAAGTCTTGGGACTTATCCATTTCATGTCAGTGTATTCCCATGCATATGCAGAAGAATGTCTCTGTAATACTTTGACTAACTCTTCTTGTTGAGATTTTTCTAGGTTTTTGTTTATGTTCAAGGTTTTGCCTGGAAAAATTTCACTTGTAGAGCTACCAAATTTGTCCATAGAATGAAGAGACATCTTCCTAGATGACAAAAACTCAATATTGGATCCCTCTTGAAATGATTCATGTTTGTGTTCTGGAGAGGATTCAAAGTTTTCTAGAGTATTCAGAATTTGATTATCTTCACTAATTTATGAAATTGTGAAGAGTGGTTGTAAATATTCTTCATCCTCTATCCATTGAGTGTCATCTAGATCTGTAATTGTCCTAGCTGGAGGATATAAAGTGAATTTCTTAGTTGAACTACCATCAGAAATATACATATCACCGGACCTATAACTAATAAAAGCATTAGCTGTAGCCAACCAAGGTCTTCCTAATATAACAGGATGGCCTCCTAGATTATTCTTAGGAGTTAGGATCATGAAATCCACGGGGTACTCCCAAGAATCTAGGGACACTGGAATGTCTTCTATTACCCCATCTGGTTTGATCACAGATCTATCTGCTAATTGTAATAGTGTGGGTGTAAAGAGAAGATTGGGAAGTTTCAGTTTGTCCATGATTTGTCTACTCATGATATTTATTGCTGCTCCTAAATCAATGAGTGTGTTTTGAATTTCAATTCCATTGATGTGAATTTTGACAACTGGATTTTCTGGGTCAAGATACTTTGGAATAGCAATCTTGCCCATCATAATGTCTGCTATTTGTCCTACCAGTTGAATTTTCTTGGTTTCTCTTATTCTTTTTCTTGTTGTCTTCATACTCAACTCCTTTATTCTTTTGGCTAAAATTGGGATTTCTTTGATGGCTTGCAATAATGGAATTTTAATGCAAACATTTCTTAGCTCATCTAAGAAATCATAATTAGGCACCATGATTTGTTTTTCTACACCTCTATCAATTTGTAATCTTTCCGGAAAGGGAGGTATAGAAGTAGATGTGGATGGTTGCTCTAATACGGGAGTTGGATTTATTGGATCTTTTTGTTTTAGTTTTTCAATGTGTGGGTCTTGAAAGGATGTGTCTTCCTCAAGACTTTTATTCACCCGTAGGGAGTCTTCCTCAAAATTATCTTGTTCTTGTATGATCACAGAAGGTTTCCTCTTTTCAAGTATCCTTCCAGACCTAAGTTGAACATCACTAAGGTCTAGAGGAGTAATTAAATAAGTTGGAAACTGTTGGCCTTCTATCATGTATGTATTCTGAGGGTTCTTATTATTGGGGTTTGGTATGGGTTGAGCTGGAAATTGATTTGATTTTTGAGGGAAAGGTAATGAAAGTGGTTGATTTTGATGTGGTTGGTTCTGATGATGTTGTTGAGGATTTTGTTGAAATTTTTTTTGAAGATTTTGAGGAAAATTTTGTTGAGGATTTTGAGGATAAAAATGTGGATATGGTGGATAGGATGGTGGATACTGGTAATATGGAGAGTATCTTCTATAGGGACTTTTTGATCCTTGTGCCCAAGATTGAGATTGATTTTGAAATTGGGGCCAAGGTTGCTGCCAAGAATTCCAAGGTGGAAGTTGATTATACATTTGATCATGGAATCCTTGTGTCTGAGGTCCCTGCCAAGGTCTTCTAGATACAAAGTTAAGAGATTCTGTGGAGTCTGTAGGAGTTTCTTCCTGAAAGACAGCTTTGAGACCAGGAAGAGAAGGACAATTCTTGGTCTCATGTTTTTCAGAACAAATGACACAGGTCTCTACAAATTTTACATCTAAAGGACACTCTCTTAAGGCATGTTTCTTTCTACATTTGGGACAAAAGATTGCCAAGGCATCAGATTCAGCCTTTTGCTTGTTTTGTATCTTAAGGGTGTCTATTTGTTCACTAAGACTCCCTAAGATATCAGATTTAAAGTCATCAAGCATGTGTCCTATTTCTGATCTACTTACTGTCCCAAAAGCAGATTTACTTGCCCTTGCAAGAGCGGGATCTCTTGGACCTTTGACAGTTTTAGATTTCCCTCTGGAAAGGTTGATACATAACTTAGATATTTCAGGTAATGTAAGTTGTGATATATCCCCTTTTCCCATCATGTTAAGGATATCCAACCATTCATCCCTAATTGTTTTCAACAAAAGAGCTTTTAAGGTGTCTTGATCTAGGTTTTCCATTTTTGCTTTTTTGATGTTGTAATGAAATCTCTCCAACAAATCTTCCAAATTTTCATCTTATTTTTGTAACATCTTAAACACTTCCTCCTTATGATTGAACGGCATACAATAATCCAAATACCTCTCTAGAAATGCTTGTTCATGTCTTCCCATGTTCTAATAGAACTGTTGATCAGACTCATAAACCACTTCAATGCTGCTCCTTTCAAAGTTGAAGGGAATAATTTCAATTTTTGAGCATCTTGTAAGTAGTCATAAGTTCTACACAGAACTTCAAATTCAAATAAGAAGGTTTCAGGATCTTCAGTTTTAAGTCCATAGAAGTTTGGAAGGACAGAGGGTGAAATGTTTTTCATGGTTGTATTAGTTTCTTCATCAATTATAGGGAACCCAAAAGAGCTTCCTATTCTACCTCTTCCTCCATTTGCACCTCTACCTCCTTCTCCTCTACCTCTACCTCTTCCTCCAAATAGTGTGTTTTCTCCATTAAAAACTCCTCCTCCTCCTTCTTCTGCCATGGTTGACTCTCCTGTGGAAGTGGAAAGGTTTGTGTCCCTAACAGGAGTTTTTAAATCTTCTTCTATGGCAGGTTTAGTGGATGAAGTGGAAGGTTTCTCTAATGGAATAGTTGACCTTAGATCTTCTAGAAGTCCAGGATCAGAAGAGGATGGAAGATGGGTTTGAGTTGAAGGTGTACTAGCCCTAGATCTAGATGAAACAAGTGGTGTTCTAGAAATCAAACTTCTGCCTTTGTTGCTTATAAATCTTCCCCTTGAATCTCTCTCCCTATGCATATAATTGTTTTTTGATACTAAGAAACAAAGGTTACCTAGTTTTCACTTCCCCGGCAACGGCGCCAAAATGTTTGGTCTCAATCTAGTCTCCTAAATTGAGCTCATTTAATTGTCAACCAGGGTTGGTAAACTGCTGAAGTGAAGTGTACTGTATGTACCTAGGTGTTTGTTTCGTAATGCATTGTGTGTAGTATTTTATGATGTTTTTGGTCTTTTGTGATGATTTCTGATGTTTTTGGTCTTTTGGTAGTTTTATGTTCACAAGGAAAAATGACTAGAAAGCTAATGGAAAGGAACTAATGATTAAAAACAGAGTGAAGCCTAATTGGTTGATGACAAATGTCAAATGCAATTGCAAACACTAAAGCAGAATCAAATCTAAACTATGACTAAGCAAAAGCAAAGCTTGATAATGACTTTTAAACAAATGATTCAAAACATAAACTCAACTTGAGAAATGATCAACTAAATATGCAAATCCTCCTAACTAAACAGTTTAAACAACTAACTTATAATGATGCAACATTTCATCCTTGATTAGAGATTTGTTGAAGCAAATTTGGAATAAAACAATTATACCATCATAAGATCTTCTATTCTAGGACTAGTTCCTAACTCTATTATGCAATTTAATTGAATGTCACAAAACCTTTCTCAAGAGTTATTGATTTCTTTTCAAAGTAGTCTTTTGAGGGAGAGCTCTGTTTATGAAATGATGAGGAAATTGCAGAAGTACTTCAGGCCTTAAAGTGATATGGTCTTCTGTTCATGTAGTCATGAGTCAATTATGAATTTTAGAACAAGAAGAGGTTTGTGAATAATGAAGGCTGTTTTGTTAATCTTAACAACTGAAGTAATCTAGTATGCAGTGAATAACAATTGAATGTGGAGTGCAAATGCAATGAGTTGAACTACAACCAAACCTAAGATGTCACTAGCCTAAAACAGTGTTAAACTACAAGTCATTATCAAACTTAAAGCAAAACAACTGAACATGAATTAAGTGCAATTAAAATCCGGAGTATCCTAACTATACTATCATGCATTATTCTATGAAATTATACAGTCTGTTTGTCCATCATTGTTGATATTTTGGAAGAGTTCCTTCTTTTGGAAGAGTTAGAACAATTCTGACTGTGTAATTGAGTGCAAATGCAAACATAAAGAACGGAAAGAAATGAAAAACTAAGATATCATATCCATATCCTACTCGTCATTATGATGTTTTGGACAAGCGTTTAAGAGCAAGAACAGAGATGGTACTTAGTGCAAACACACAACTAAATCATTCATTATCACGGTCATGTCTTGAACATCTTAATAGTTTCTTGGAAGAGTTTCTTCTTGTGGAAGAGTGATTAGAACAAGTGTAACTGTGATAGTGAACAACAAAAACTACAACTAAATCTTACAATACTATAGCCTTTTCCCATTCATCATTATAATCTTTTGGAAGAGCTTCTTCTTGTGGAAGAGTTAGAATGAGTATAACTACAGTAGCTAATTAAAAACAACTATGAATTCAACTTCAAATCCTACAATACTATAGCTATTTCCCATTCATCATTATAATCTTTTGGAAGAGTTTCTTCTTGTGGAAGAGTTAGAATGAGTATAACTACAGTAGCTAATTAGAACAACTACTAATTCAACTTCAAAAACGTAAAGGCAGCTAGAATACTTATCTAATTTACGCAAATAGATCCGTGCAAGAGGCAGGGGCCCTCTACCACCTGACGGAATTCAACTCCAAATTAAATGAACGCTTTCAAAACAACACTGTCTGCTTCATTAAAGATGAAATAACTTGAACATAGCACTCTGCGTCTTCAGAAATGTAGCACAGAATCTAAGCAAAATCTAGCATCAAATCTAACATAAAATCTAACATAGCTCTCGGTTTCCCAAGTGTTTATATAGCAAATGCACATAACAAGACTTGCAACAATTTCAGGAACACTGTCTTTCCTTATCGGAATCACATTAGGACTCTTGAAGTGGCTACGTGAAGAGGAAAAAGACATCTGGACTGAGACAGTCCTAATAGAAGTCTGCTTCCCTAAATGTGTTCCCACGTTCCAAAACCGTACCCAGAATTCGTTTCTTCCTCCATGATGAGCAACGAACCATGTAGACATGACGTGGATTATGCCCATATGCGGTTTTTCTTGAGAGGCCACCTGGAACATACTCAAACGTGAAGACAGCTGCAGAATCGCCGGTTAGCTACGGAATGTCTGCATTTTGCAGCTAGTTCCGGTCAAAATGCTTTACAATGGCAAAAATCACAAAACTTAGCAAGTCAGTCATGTAAATCATTCTAAAAGTAATTTTAACTATATTCATTGATCAATTGGGTCTAGGATAGCAATGGAAAAAGGAAAATGAGGTAAAATGGAATGAAAGGAAGCACAATTTTGAGGCTCAACACCTGCTTCCATAGAAATTTATACTCATGGTCTCTTTGTGCTGCTTCCATAAATTACTCCTGAAATTTAAATTTTTCTTGGTTAAAATAAAGTTCATAGATGCAATGTAGCTTCATACTTAAGACATTAGCTACACGGTTCTCCTTCCCTTTTACATGTTGAATGTAAAAATCAAATTCACTTAGGAATGCATTCCACCTTGCTTGGCGAGCATTTAAATCAAATTGTTTAAAATAGATGGTCAATCTACTATGTCCGGTTCTTAAAACAAACCTTTTTCCCAATAAGTAATGTCTCTAGATTCAAAGGGAATTTACTACCGCAGTTAAATCCAAATCATAGGTGAAGTATCTCTGTTCATGATCCCTCAGTTTTCTAGATTCATATACTATCACTTTACCATCTTGTGTTAACACTGCTCCCACCCCTTCTTTACATGCGTCAGTGCAAGCTTCAAATGATTTGTTTGGATCTACCACTTTCAATACAGGGGCAGTAGTTAACAATTCTTTTAGTCATTCAAAACTAGTTTGACACTCCATAGTCCACCTGAAGACCCGCCCCTTACGCTGCGAGGAGTTGCTGGGAAAGGCTATCTTAGCGAATCCTTCAATGAAATGCCGGTAATAACTAGCTAAACCCATGAACGAGCATATATCTACTACATTTTTAGGGACTTTCCACTCCATTATTGTCTTTGTCTTTTCGAGATCCACTGAGATCCCTTCAACAGATATTACATTACACAAATATTGTATATGTTCTTTATGGAAATCACATTTGTTGAATTTGGCATAGAAATGATGTTCACTCAACATTTTCAACACCAACTGTAGATGTTCCTTGTGCTCTTCAAATTTTTAAGAATAAATCAGTATATCATCAATAAATATTAAAACAAATTTATCCATAAATGGGTGGAATATACCATGCATCGGACTCATGAAGGTTGCTGGTGCATTGGTTAATCCGAATGGTAGTGGGTATTTATTTTTGACAAGTAGATTATTAAGTTTCCAATAGTCCATGCACATTTGCATTGTAACCTCTTTCTTTTTAACAAATAGCATAGGTGCTCCCCATGGAGATACACTTGGTCGAATGTACCCTTTATCCAATAGTTCTTACAGCTGCATTTAAAACTTTGTCAATTTAGGCACACTTATTTTGTATGATGCTTGTGACACTGGTGCTGCTCTGGGTAGTAATTCTATAGTAAAGTCTATGTCTCATTTTGGGGGTAATCCTGGAATATTCTCTACAAATACATCTACAAAGTCCCGAACAACTAAAATATTTTCCAGCATAAGAGTATTATCTTGTACAAATTATACAAGATGCATGTATATTACCGGACTCTCCTGATCTAACAAATTAATCTTATGTTAAATACATAATCCTTCTACTTAATTCTTTGCGGAAATTAAATCACCAATTGCAAAACACATATGAAGCAAAATCAATTGCACGTAACAATAATGTTTTAACGGGAAAGCTTAAAGCTAAAAACCACAACTATCATATATTATGTATATCAATGGAACATGTAACAATCTCATACAAATCTCATAGCATCGAGCTCTTAGTACAATCAACAATCGTCACACACTGTCATGCAGAAATTTGCATATCTATGCACCAATTTCTTGCCTCTTGACAACCTGCCTTCACTTCGTAATTTGCATATCTATGCACCAATTTCTTGCCTCTTGACAACCTGCCTTCACTTCGTAATCCCTGCTGAAGAAGATCCCTGAATGAATTCGATCTTACCTTTCCTTGACTATGAAATCCTCATTGGCAACTCCAATGTATGTGTAGATGCATTGAATGCATCACTATAGTCACAACAGATAGTCCATCTCACCCTTTCACTTATCTCTGCACTCTGTCTCCACTGGAACTGACATGCAAGTAGTTAACTGCTGTATTTTTTCAGTTGCAAGTGAGTCTCTAGTTGTGAATTAATTAAATAATTAATTCAATGAACTCTCACTGGTGTATCTTTAGTTACAACTAGATACAACTAGCACAATTTGAGTTTAACTCACTTAAATGAGTTAAACTAAATAAAAACTCACATAATTATTCTTCCAACTCTATCACAACTTGCCACTATCAGTTATAACTTAGTCCTCCATGCATGAGTCACCAACCACCCTAGGAATTGTGTAATTCCTTCATCCCATTGATGTGTCACATCTACTCACTGAAATAAAGTGCTCCAAGAGAATAAGTTGATATTTAGAGTCTGATTATTATTAAGGGCTAATAATAATCGACATGCGTCTATTTTTAGATTAGTGATCTATAAATAGACTTCGCCCAATCTTCTAAAAATAGAAATTCATCCAAAGATAGAATTTTCTCAACCATCTAGAATCAATAGCCTGCTAACTTTAGAATATGCTCACCATTATAAAAATAGACATACACCTAAAAATAGCCCGCGGGCCCCACTTGGTGAAGGTGCTTAATTTTCACTAAGCTCATCATCTTGTTGAATCTCAACACTCCCTCTTAACAATATAGGGACCTTCACCCCGATCATGTCTCTATGGTATTCGAATTTTCTCTTGGTGAGCGCCTTCGTCAGAATATCTACATCTCGATCTTCCGTAGGAATGTATTGAAGCAACATGATCTTCCACTGCACACAATATCTGATATGATGATACTGAATATCTATATGCTTAGATCTATCATGAAACACAGGATTAATCGAGAGTTTAATGCAACTCTAATTATCACAATGTATCACTGTAGGATCTAAATGAGAACCGAACAAACCGACCAGGATCTTCCTCATCCAGATAGCCTCACATGCAGCTTGAATTGTTGCCATGTATTCTGCTTCCGCTGAACTGAGTGCCACGGATCTTTGTTTCTTGCTGTACCAAGAAACAACTGTAGATCTGATACTTAAAACCCCTCCTGATGTGCTCTTTCTATCCGTTGGGCTGCCTGCCCAATATGCATCCGTGAAGCCATGCAACTTCACCTCATCCGTCTGTCTATACCATTAGCCATACTCAGATGTGCCCCTAAGATATCTCAGGACATGCTTGCATGCCTTCAAAAAGAGCTTGGTAGGCTTAACCATCGCTTGAATAAGTTGGTTCACCGCATAGCATATGTTCAGTCTTGTATTAACTAAATACATGAGCGAACCCACCAACTGTCAATAGACAATAGCATCCACTACCTCTGCCGATGTAGCATCCTCTTTCCTCCAATTTCCTGAAGAGGAGTATCCATGGGCTTGTAGTCTTGCATGTGAAACTTACCAAGTATCTCTCGAGCATACTTGCCTTGAGACACAAACAGTTCACCTTCTCGATATTTCCAATCCAAGGAAATAATGAAGGAGGCCCAAATCCTTCATCTCAAACTCCTTTGCAAGATCCTCCTTGTATGAGTGTATCAACTTCTCATCACTCGTTAGTACTAAATCATCAACATAAAGAAAAATTATTAAAAGCTTACCCTCCACCACAATTTGGTATAGGTTTGCATCCGAATCAATCTTGGTGAAGCCAAGTCCAATGAAATAGCTGTCGATCCATGTGTACCAAGCATGGGGTGCTTGCTTAAGCCCATACAATTCCCTTTTGAGTCTGCACACATTCGACTCGCTGCTGAAGATCTCAAATCCTTCAGGCTGCTCAATGTACACTTATTCCTCAATGATCCCATTAAGGAACACAGTCTTCACATCCATCTGATGAATGTGCCAACCCATCTGCGCTGAGAGAGCAAGGATGGTCCTTATGGAATAATTCTGTGCGATAGGTGCAAAGGTTTCTTCATAATCAATCCCCTTGATCTGTGAGAAGCCCCGGGCAAAAAATATTTCCTTATACTTCTCGACGCTCCCATCAACAACTTGATTTACCTTGTAGATCCATCTTGAACCTACCACTGATTTACCAACCGGCCTTAGAACAATCTCCCAAGCATTGTTTCTGACAATGGAGTCATAATCCTCCACCAGGGCATCTACCCATGTGAGCTCCTACGCTGCTTCCTCAAAGGAAGATGGCTTTGTCATGATACACTTGCTCATGAGAGCCTTGTATCCAGTGAATTGGTTAGGTGACTGTCTGTGTCTGTGCTATGAAGTAGGGACTCCTACATTCTGTGCCGCATCAAGCTTCACCCTCTCAGCTTCTGTGGTACACCTTCTGCTAGTTCTGATGTTTGGCTCTACGTGAGTGGACTCCTCCACTCCATGATCCTCCTCCTGTGGCTGATCCACATCTTGAGGCTCATCTTTGGGAACCAAAATTTCATCCTTTGCATGCAAGTGTAGCTCCCTCTCAAGCGACAACTTCATGGCTTTCTCCTCATTGAATTTTATATCCCGTCGCACCACAGTCATCCGACTGTTTGGAAAATACACACGATAATTATGGTGTGTTTCTGTGTACCCCAAAAATATCCCAACTTCTGCAATTAGCTCCAGCTTCTTCCTCGCGTCCTTGGTCACATAAATGTAAACAAATGAGACAAAAATATTTAAATGAGAAGTATCCGGCTTCTTACTAGTACAATCTTCTTTAGGTGTACTCATGCCAAGTACTCTATGAGGACAACAGTTTTGCACATAAACAACAGTGTTGCATTCTTCTGCCCACAAGTGAATTGGTAGGCCCTGGTCATGCAGCATAGCTCGTGCAGCACCCATGATCGTTCTGTTCTTCCTCTTTGCGACCCCATTCTGTTGTGGGTTATGAGGCACTATGAGTTCTCTTCGAATTCCTTCTTTGCTACAAAATTATTTGAATTAGTTCGAGATATATTCACCAGCATTATCGCTCTGCAGAGCCTTCACTTGCTTTCCCTACTCCTTCTCCACCAATGCTTTAAACTCACAGAACTTTGAGAATGATTGATCCTTCTGCATGAAGTGGATCCAACATCTACGAGAATAATCATAAAAAAATATAACATAATACCTGTGTTTTTCTGTTGAAGCAACTGAGAAAGGTCCACACACGTCTGTGTGAATTATCTCCAGGATCATTGAATCACGGTTCTCCTTCTCATGAAAGGTGGTATTCACAAACTTACCCATACTACATCCCTTGCACTGATCTAACTGTGCAAGAGTACCCTTGGGAAGTCCAGTAGAAATCTGCTGAAAAATCTTCAAGGCGCCATGGTGAAGATGGCCCAATCTTCTGTGCCATAATTTTCCCTCATCCCATCTCACCACTTCTTCTACTTTGCCCATTATTGCAGCGCAACCATCTAACTCCAACTTGTATATATTATTAACTCAAGTTCCTATCTTCTTGGTTTGAACCATTGTTTTATGTCGTAGGAAAGATTTTCCCTCGCTGAAAACAACATCATAACCTCTGTCCTCCAACATCGCGACCGAGACCAAGTTCTTCTTTAGACCTGTAACATGCATAACATCTTTCAACATAAATGGTTTACCTATCTCCCTCTCAAAGGTAATGGTTTCAATGTTGGTCACCCTGTATCTACCATCATCACCCATATCTATATGCATTTGGAGATCTTTCCCCTCCAAGTCACTAAAAAACTCCTTGTCTCCCGTCATGTGGAAGGAAGCACCACTATCAAGATACCACACCGAACCCATTGTGCTTGAAAAAAAGCATGCGATCAAGGAGAAATCAAGTTAAAATTGCAAGGCAAGGGCCTCACCAGCTGCAGCTCTAGCAGCCTTGTTGTTCTTCTTTTTCTATGGGCAGTTAGTCGCGAGATGCCCATGTTCATGACAGTGAAAAGAGTTCACCTTGGACACATCCAGCTTCTTGCCTTTAGCCTCGGATTTTGGATGGGATTTCTTCCCCTTCCATTTCCTTGCTTTGGCAACCAAAGCGCAATTCTCTTCATCATCATTCTTTGATGAAGATCCATCCCTGGTACTTCACCTTATCTCCTCCTGCACTAGATCTGACCAAAGTCACTCCCAATCCGGGAGTTTCTCCCGTCCATTGACAAAGTCTTCATAACTGTGCCAACTCTTCGGTAGCCCAAGGAGAGCCAAGCTCACCAAGTCATCATCTACAACTGTGATTCTCACACTCCCCATCTCATCCCTACATTGGACAAAATTCATGAGATATTTTGGAATACTATCGCCCTTCTCCATTTTGATTTTTCTGAGCTTATCTTTCAGCGCCAACTTTCTATGGTCACTGCTACTTTGGAAAATATCTGTCAAAGCCTTCCACATTGAAAATAGAGTGGCTTTCCCTTGAAGGCTTGACACAATATGGTCTTCCACACCTTCCAACAGAATTCTTCTTGTCTTCGCTACTTTATTTTGCCAGGCGTCAAGCAATGCAGCATTCGTCGAAGTGGGCTTAGGAATATTTCTATCGATGAACTCCTTCAGACCATTATCTTCAAACACCGCCTTCATCCTATCCTTCCAGGCTATGTAGTTGGAGCTGCCCTCAAGTGCATACTCCAACCGCAACCCATTGAAAGCCATTTCAATGTTTACTCAACTGTTGCACCAAGAAATTCTTGCAGAAAATTCGAATTGTCCACCAGCACAAAACTCAACACCGCTTCAATATTGCAATATCCAGTGATCAACACTGCTCTGATACCATGTAGAAATTATACAAGATGCATGTATATTACCGGACTCTCCTGATCTAACAAATTGATATTATGTTAAATACTGAATCCTTCCACTTAATTCTTTGCGGAAATTTAATCGCCAATTTCAAAACACATATGAAGCAAAATCAATCACACATAACAAGAATGTTTTAACGGGAAAGCTTAAAGATAAAAATCCAAAATATCATATATTATGTATATCAATGGAACATGTAACAATCTCATACAAAGCTCATAGCATAGAGCTCTCAGTACAATCAACAATCGTCACACACTGTCATGCAGAAATTTGCATATCTATGCACCCATTTCTTGCCTCCTGACAACCTGCCTCCACTTCACAATCCCTGCTGAAGAAGATCCTTGAATGAATTCGCTCTTGCCTTGCCTTGACTGCACAATCCTCATTGGAAACTCCAATGTTTGTGTAGATGCATTGAATGCATCACTATAGTCACAACAGATAGTCCATCTCACCCTTTCACCTATCTTTCCACTGGGTCTCCACTGGAACTGACATGCAAGTAGTTAACTACTGTATTTTTTCAGTTGCAAGTGAGTCTCTAGTTGCGAATTAATTAAATAATTAATTCACTGAACTCTCACTAGTGTATCTTTAGTTACAACTAGATACAATTAGAACAATTGAGTTTAACTCACTTAACTGAGTTAAAATAAATAACATCTCACATAACTACTCTTCAAACTTTGTCACAACTTGCCTCTATCAGTTATAACTAAGTCCTCCATGTATGAGTCACCAACAACCCTAGGAATTGTGTAATTCCTTTAGCCCACTGATGTGCCACATCTGTTCACTGAAATAAAGTGCTCTAAGAGAATAATTTGATATTTAGAGTCTGATTATTATTAAGGGATAATAATAATCGACATGCATCTATTTTTATATTAGCGATATATAAATAGACTTCGCCAATCTTCTAAAAATAGAAATTCATCCAAAGATATAATTTGCTCAACCATCTAAAATCAGCATCCTGCTAACTTTAGAATATGCTCACCATTCTAAAAATAGACATACACCTAAAAATAGCCTGCCGACCCCACTTAGTGAAGGTGCTTAATTTTCACTAAGCTCATCATCTTGTTGAATCTCAACATATCTTTAGAATTTGTAAACCCCACTTGAATAGTGTAGAGTTGACACCCCTTTATAAGACATTTACTTAATTGAGATGTTGTAATGGGGCGCAATCAGAGGGGTTTCTTAGTTCCCTATAATATTTGACGAGTACCATCTTCTGCCTTAAAATGAATGATTTTATCCTTACAATCGACTAGTGATCAATGTATTTCTAGCCAATCCATTCCCAACAGAATATCATAAGAGCCTAAAGGCGGAATATTCAAGTCTACCATTATATGCTGACTTCCAATTTCCAGAATATAAGTCGAGACTTTTGCATTAAATTTTCTCTTCACCCTAGTAGCCAGTTGTACCAAACAGGGACTTTTAAATTTATGTCTTTGTAATTTACCGTTTTCAACCATTCGAGGATTTATGTAACTTAGACTGGCACCTGGTTCAAACAAAATGGAAATAGTTTGGGAATATAACTTACCCTCCAGTTCTATCGTAGTGGGCTGGTAATCTGCTTATCGATGCTCTAGTACAGCATTGATCCTTGGTATGTTTCATGCAACATCTCCTACTATAAACGCCTCTTGTAAGTTGGTTGTAACTTCGTTCCTTCCACGATGAGGGTGATTCTTAAAATAGTATGTATCTCCGCATCCCCAACAATGTAGTGGTGGCTTCTGAGACTGTCCAAGTTTTGATCTTCTAGATGCTTCAGTAGGCCTTTCATCTACTGTCCATTTAGGATTTTTTTATTCTTCCCAAATTGTCTATTTGCTGGGTTCCTTGCGGCATTCTTAAAATTTCCAGGCCTGCTATGTTTAAAATTCAAGGTGGCCAAATTCTGCCAACTTCTCCTTCGCCTTAGATTGCTGATAGCACATTTGTGCCTTTTGAATCACCTAGTCCATGGTCTTCGGATTTACAAATTAAATCATCTCCTTCATGTGGGTAGGTAGGCTACTCAAGAATCTCTACACTTTTGCTTTCTCGTCCCTCAAATATGGTACATATCTTAACAAAGAGGTGAATTTAGTGATGAATTCATCCATAGATAATTGTCCCAGCTTCAAGTTATGAAATTTTAGCGACTTTTCATCATAAAATCGTTCTGTTAAATACTTTTCCTTGAAGTATTGTTGGAACTCATCCCAAGTTCCACCTCTGATCTTCAATTCCCCGTACATTCTAATTCACTTCCTCCCACCATAAGGTAGCTTTCTCCTATAGTTGATAAATAGCCAGGTGAGCTTTGAGCTTGCTGCTATATTCATAGACCTGAAAATATTTGTTCATATTTATGATCCATGCTTCTGCCACTTCTTCTTCCTCTCCATCAAAAGTGGGTGGTTTAATCTTCCGAAATTCGCCTTGTAGCTCCACTTTATGTTTCTTCATTTCCTATTGTTCCAAAGCACTACCTGACTATGCTTCCTGATAAGTTCTATTTTTTTAATCCTCTGAGTATGAATCCCTTCTGGATTGTCATTAATTTGTTGTTGTTTCTCCTCTTCATGAGTATTCCTTTCTGGACTTGGTTGTGCAGTAGGAGGGTTCTGCCTGTCTGAAATAATTTTAAGGATCCTTTCTTGTTCTCTCATTAGTCTTTCGTTATCACTTCTTACTCGAATCATCTTTGTATATAGTTTTTGTACTGTGCTTAACAGTCGAGTCGTCTGACGTTGTTGTTCCTCTAGTAATCTACTACTTTGTTGGTGCTGGTCCACACTCAATTGTACCCACACTTCTGGGTTCATCTACGGATTTAGCTGGGAATGAATTTCCCATGTAGTTATTTTTTTCTGTTCGCTGGAACATCTCCTCATTAGATGTTTTAATAGTTCCTGCTATTGTGCATGGGATTAACACCAACGAACATCCAGAGTTATTTAGTTGGACCAATCTGGCCCAACGTGTAAACCATGCTCTGATACCACATGTCACATCCACTAAAAAAATAATTTATTTTTACCCTTTTAATATTATCATATCATGATAAATTTATATAAATTTATACATATTAATTTCATCCTAAAATAATAATGCCTTACCCTTCATGACATTACAAACATATATGTTAATCCCATCCTAAAACAATAATTTATTACCCTTCATAACCTTAAAAACATATGAAAAAGGCTTGGAGTTTATAATCATAGTTTCTATTTAACCCAACAACGTGTATATATTTAAATGTAAACATAACCTATACTCAACATGAATTATAAGGTCATATAGCTTTGCTCTGTTATTTATCCACCTGACAACGATTTGCAACATTAAATTTTGATTGAAACATTTAAGGTATATAGTTTTGATGCTTGGTATGTTTATCATTTATGTTTTAATGACCTGACATTATCAAACGGTGGTTTATATACAATGGAGTGTTAATTTTAAAATCATTAAGCTTAATCTATGTTATTGTATCTTTTAGTACATCCTAATCCTTTCTAATATTAATGCGCCACATCATGGGTGGCAACTGTCCTCCCCAGGATTCTTCTGGGGTTTGATGTGTACCGTTGATTTACAATACCCTAATTCGGACAACGTAGATCATTTATGTTAGCATTAGGGTAACTAACTCCCCTAACGTTGCTCTGGCATGCTAATTTCGTTATGCCGCTCTGCTTGGCTCTCGTCTATGTGCAAGTCGGCTCTACAACGCGTCTTCTAAAGTAAACAGTTTTCTATACCCATCTCAGTGATGTTGTTTAGCTACTCAACAGTTTAATAATAGATTTTGCCTTCAAGGAGGTATTTGGAAGGGTTTTTGTTCCGAATTTGAAGCCTCCCCGAGCACTACTGACTTTATGTTTGTCTAATGTCTATGCAGGTATGTCAACAGGGATTTTTATTTATTTCTTCTGTCAAATTGTTTTTACCTTACCCGTCCATCATTTATTTTTCTCCTGGGGTTTTCTACTGAACTATTGTTTCTTTCTTGCATGAGATAGTTCTACTGCGACAAGCTTCTCTGAGCTCCGGCTTCACTTCTCTTCCATCTCATTTGGGCATCAAAGGGTATCAGAATTATCCAGAATGATGAGGGGGGAAAACTTCGGTAAGGGTTTTCTCTTACCCAACGAATTTTCGGGTAATTTAACAAGTTTTTAAGTTGTTTTATTATCCATGTTTTCTGATTTTCATTCATTTTTGTTTCCCAATGTGCAATGTACCCCGACTATCTGGACTCGGTTCTGCTTCGTTTCTTCTTCGAAGGCAGCCACGACCCTTGCCACGATGATCCAGGTGCATAAAACCTTTATCCTAGCCATTCATTTTTTGGCTATTACAGTATTTACACTTCGAAGTTCTCGGTTTGTTTTTTGAGGGATAACCCTCTATTTGTATAGGGTTTACAAACTCTATTGTTATAAAGCTGAGTTTTATTTATGTGCTCCTGTGGAGAAAGGGGATAAATTTCGTCCCGGGGTTTTGTAATTAATGTATGGAATTTGAACCTCACAATTCTTCGTTTCAGGTTCATAATCTAGGAACTCTGTTGTATATCTACCATTTCATTATTTAAAGAATCTTCAGGGTCTGCCAAAGTTTATGTTGTTCAAACATATTTATTCAGTTATCTGTTATATATGTAATTTTGGTATACAATATTGTTAAGTGCTACTTCCTTATTCTGAAAATTGAATATAAATGGGACTTATTGATATGGTTACATCCTTCCGTTCATATAACTTATTATTCTTTACATGCAACACATTAATGACTTATAGGAATGATGGGTCTACGTTATTTAGGGTTTAAATATCCAGTTTTATGATTTACATTCTGCACAGTATTTATGAAGTTAACATTCTAAGTCTGGAAGTTTCAGCAGCCAGAGGATCGGACCCAGGTTGGGTTTCAACCATGACTTGGGTCTAAACCTCTGTGCATGCCTCAATGCTTATGCTTCCACGCTTTAACTTGTAGGCTCCAGTTCTTCTATACTTCATTAACTTGTATCATAATATTGTTATGCTATGTTTTTTGAGATTCTAGATCATTGTGCGATTATTAATATTCATGAATAGAGTCTCTGCATATTTTTATTTTGCGAGAGATTTCCTTACTGGGAAAACTATTTGTCTACTGTTCTTTCTAAGAGCTTTTCTCCATTTTATAGAACTATCTAAGAAAATATTATCTTAAATATGAATTTAACCAAAATAATTATCTACTATTATTTTCCTTGTTGTTTCTGGTTTATCTTTCTAACAAATAAGAACAATATTTTCTTTCCAAAATTCGTTTATCTTTCAAAAATAAATAAATAACAGTCTCCTAGTTTTCATTTTCTCTGTTTAGTCAATAAATAAACAGACTCGACTTTCTAGGAAATAGAGAACATTCCACATATATTTATTCAATTTCCATCAGAGATTCAGATACTTATTTTAGATCTGTTAGCTTAACTGATGGATCCTCCCAACCATGAGAGAGGCTATTACGTCCTCTGCTCCCCCCGAGATCCATTCCAGAGTTCTTCTCAGAGCAGTTATGTGCTTGAGTTAGGCCTCAGGATTCCTGTCTAGTCTAAACTCATTACAGGTTACAGAGCTCCACTGGCTTTAGACCAACTCTGGACAACTCTTCCTTTCCACCACCTCTGTGGTTAACATTTCTTTTATTTTTCTCCAAAAAACAGAACCCCTTCCCTTCTTCAGGATTTCCTTTTATCCTTTTGGTGAAGGTAACTGTCAGAAAAAAATGCCTCAATATTTTACTTTGGTTCTTGGAATTCTTTTACCATTCAATTAAATCTTTTCTCCACGTAAATTTAAAAAAATAAAATTCAAGTATTTTTTTTACTAACAAATAATCATATTCGTTAATATCTTTTCATAGTCAATTTCAAATGTATTTTTAACTAAATTAAAAAAAAAAAAAAACCTTTTACTCATCATGTAAAACATAATAAAAACGAGAAGTTACAAAGAGTGTCTCTCTTTCCACCTCTGGAAGAGTGTCACTCTACTCCAGTTCCACCTCCTATGTTTATATTCACATTCCTCTTCCTCCGACACTAGACTGTACCTAAGGAACTCACAATGATGTTTTTCTGAATACCTAAAATTCCTTCTTGAATCCTAATAGCAACCTAATTCTGTTCATCGATCATTAAAATCTAATAGGTGGAGTCATCTTCAGAGATTTGTATGCCCTTTTCTAACTTCTTTGAGTGGCTTTAGATATTTGTCATCTACATTTCTTATGGAGAAGCAATTTTTCTCCACTCATAGAATATTTGTCATTTTCACTTCTTATGGAGAAGCAATTTTGGTCCACTCATAGAAATCATTAACAATGTTTGCATTGGAGTAAGTAGCTAGATAAACTTTCCAAATATTTTATTGTTTCGGTGTACCTTTGCACATTTAGGGGCAATTGCTAGTTATAAAATTTATGGGCAAACAAGAAATTTTTTTTATAACTAATGTATTTGGAATTGAAAAAAACAAAAAAGACAAAAATATAAATCAAATTAAAAAGTAATAAAACTTATATATATATATATATATATATATATATATATATATATATATATATATATATATATATGAAAAAAAAAATTTAACTATTTTCCTCTTTAAAATTTGTCATCTTAAAAAAATCATCTGAAAAATATAATAAGAAAATTAATATAACTAAAAAAGAATTATTGGAAAAAGTTCTTTTAATTATTTTGTCTTTAAATTTGTCATCTTAAATTGAAAATATGGAGAAAAAACTATAATTCATGAAAATGGAAATTAAAAAAAAACAAAACAAAACAAAAGGTTAAATAAAAAGGAAATAAAACAAAAAAACAAAAAATTAGAAATTAAAAGAAATAGAAGTTACTAATTAATTGGTTCATATTTTTATAATTGATCTACCTTACCAGTCACCTAATTACTCTTACTGCTTCTCTAGTATCTCCTTTACCTTTAGACATAATTTTTTTTTTAATAGTGAAGATATTATTATAAAAAGTAAAAAGTATAGTAATTATTAAGTGAATTATGGTTTAACTTGTTTTTTCTCTTAATATAGAGTAACAACTTTTGTGAGGTTTGATCCTAGGATGTCTTTCTCACGATTCTCTTCCTCAAGAGATTGTGCTAGTGAGATTTGACAACTTTTCTCTTAATGTTAATTCTCTATCACCATCTATAAGTCTAATATTCTTATTGATTTTGGTGGAAAATATTGTCAAAATTTGAAAAAATGTGCTTATTTTTTTATAGATTTTGTTGAGAAAATGAAATGATTTTTTTATAAGTTTTATTGAAAATTTGATTATAAATTGGAAATACTTTTAAATTATTAAATTTAGATAATTTGTATGGTTTTTATTAATTTGATTGAAAATAAAATAAATTATAGTTTGAATGGTTCAACTTATACAATTTAAATTTATTTATTTTATAAAATGGAAAGTGAATGCAACCACTAAATGAACTGATTTTTTATTCACTAAAAAGATAATCAGGGATTATATTGAGGTTAATTTTTATTTTCTTTTAGAAAATTTAGTTAAAAATCATAAAACAAAATTATTTTAAATCATTAACTTTACACAATCCATATTATTCAAGTTGGAAAAATATAATTTTAAATTGTGAAATTTACATAATATAGATCAATATAGATTAGTTGAATACTAAAATTGTAATTTCTTATTATCATATATTAATTTATTTATTTTTATATTTGTAATTTTTTTATTATTATCTATTATTTTTTTTTTTGTTTTTTCTTAATTTTCTTAGTGTAATAAGATGATTTTATCATAGTTTAAATTTTACTATAAAATGTAGGATTTATGTAGGAGTTTAACCAAGGTGTGCGGAGGATAACCCGAGTACGGAGCGCCATCGCGCATTATTGTTTGCGCATGTTGATCGAGCGATATACATTGGATCGGGAAACGTAATACCAACCGTCGGATGGGCGCGTGGGTTAACAAAGGTACGATGTGCACTCGATTGGTCCTTTGGTTGTATTGTGGGCCCGGGGCGGAGTCATATATAATGAATTTGGTTTATTAATGTTATTCGACGTATTGTAATCTTAGTATAAGGCCCGGTGAGTTATATTAAAAAGAGTTTAACCAAGGTTAATCGTATTGGCGGCATAATATAAAGTTCGAAATTTATATATATAAGCCGGGAGCCAAAATTAAGTTCGAAAATTGTAATGATCGAAATATGAATGAATTCATATGTATGATTTTATAGCCATGGCGGAATGTTGAATTAATATCTCAATTCTCTGAATTGAGACATTAAAAATGACCAGACTTATTTGTTTGAGTTTGCCAGCGTAGAATAAGTGCAGAGTGAGATTGCCAGGTTGGAATATGATTGGAAACGAAGCTTGGGATGCATTTACACACAGTTAAGTGAAATATTGAAAAGTACTGGGAATATGGTTGATTTATTAACACTTCAGATTTAAGCATTGGAACTGCCAGTGTAGAACAAAGCAGAGATTGTGAGATTGCTCGGACTTGGGAAATGATTGGGCATGAAACTTGAATGCAATTATGGAAAAGGAAAAAGAAGAGGAGAGCATGCAGAGATGAAAGTTTGGTGAACAGGAATAGGTACAGGAATGAGTTGGACAGGTGAATAAGCACAAAAAACAAGGAATATGCAGATGACAGTGAACAAAGTGTCTACAGAACAGGTTCTTAACAGCAGCAGGAAAAGACAAATCCAGTTAAGCCAAAATCCAGAAAAGGAGCTGAGTGAAATTGAAATATGTAATTAAAAATGTGAATGTAAATGTTGTAATTAACTTTTATTGTTTGTGATGCAAAGGCAAGTATCCTAAGGAAAAGACAAAATCCCACTGTAGCATGGAAATTTGTACATATTGTAGTAATTCTAAAAATGAGTTGGAAAAAGGAATAAGAAGACAAAATCCAAAGAGTCATGACTGTTCACTTCAAATTCCTTGTGAAATACAAACAGTCATGTGAGAATTTCTATATATAATACCAATTTTGATAATCTCGAGGGAGAGAAAGAGATCAAATATAGAGAATGCAGAATATAGTAGAATAAGGCAGAGAAGATTAAGAGAAGAAGAGCAGAAAAGAGAAGCTACAGAACAGAGATGATATCTGAAGTAAATCAGCAAACATTCAGTTTGATAAATTGAGGAAGTTGGAGCTTCCCTATCAAGTTGCAGCTTGATAGCTGTGAGTTGTAGATGACTGAGGTTGAAGCCTCCTGTAGGTTGGTGCCTGCAGAAAATTGAAGGGAGTTGGTGCTTCCTTGCAAGTTGTAGCTTGCAGAATTGAGGTTGGAGCCTCCTGTAGGTTGGTGCCTGCAGAAAAACAGTGGTGAGAGGGAGTTAGAGCTTGCCTTTGCATCACAACAATAATAAGATGTGGTTTTCTCCCTTTATGGGTTTCCACTTATATCTGGTGTCTCTGTGCATGATATTTATGTATTGATCTGATATGTATCATCTGCTTAATACCTGCTGCTCTCATACTAAGTCTACTGCGATATTATACTAACACTTGCTGCTTACATTCTAAGATTACTCACACATTAAATTGGATATGAAATGAAGGTGTAAATAAGTTTAACAAAACTTTAAAAGATCAGGAACGTGCTAAACTGATTCAACCCCCCCCCCCCCCTTCTCAGTTTAACTAAAGGTTCAACAATTGGTATCGGAGCAAGTTCCTTTTGTATCAGTCTAACAACTGAAAGGAGATCTTAGGCCCTCAAGATGGCTAGTCAAGAAGGAAGCTCAACCAATAAAACACTTTAATTCACTGGTGCTAATTATGCCTTCTGGAAAATCAGAATGAAAGCATATATAATGTCGTTAGGATTAGAAGTTTGGGATGCTGTGGAATTTGAATATGTCACAAAGTCAACTGATTCAGAGAAAGAAGCTAAACAAAGCTTTGTAGCTAATGCAAAAGAAATGAATGCAATCTTAAATGGACTATGTGAAGCTGAGTTTATCAAAATAATGCACAGTAAGACTGCCAAAGATATGTGGGACACTCTAGAGAATATCCATGAAGGAAATAAAAAGGTAAAGACTGCCAAACTTCAAGTATATAGAGCCCAGTTTGAAAATTTAAAAATGAATGATGATGAAGATATTGGCAGCTTCTTCTTAAAAGTTGCAGAAATTGTTAACAATATGAAAGCTCTTGGAGAAACCATGCCAGAAAGTATAATTGTGCAAAAGATTCTAAGATCACTTCCATCCAGATTTAATCCCAAGGTGTCTGCAATAGAAGAAACAACTGATTGGGAGACCTTGACCATGAACCAGCTACTTGGAAATATAATAGCATATGAAATGAGGCTCCCACATAAGAAGCCAAGTACGAGGGAGGCAGCTTTTAAAATAGAAAAGAAGAAAGAAGAAAAGGAAGACATATGCTCTTGCTCTGATGAAGAAGAGGCTAAATTTGTCAAGAAACTAGATAGAGGCTCAGGTAGATACAAAGGTAAACTACCCTTCAAATGCTTTAACTGTGGAAGAGTTGGAAATTATGCTGCTAAGTGTCCTCACAAGAAAGTAAGGAATTAGGCTCAAGAATCAGAGAAAAATACATCAAAGAACTGGCAGAAAGGAAAGAGATTCAGCAGAAAATCCTTCTATGCTCAACAAGACAGCAGTACATCTGAAGACTCAGATGAATCCTCAGGAGAAGAAGGAACCTCTGAATTTTTACTGATGGCCATAGAAGAACTTGAAGGACTCTTGTTAGAAGATGAAGAATAAGGTGAAGTTGACCTTGAAGGGGAGCTAAGAAATTCCCTGGAGGAGATTGACATACTCAAACTAAAATGCAGAAAACAAAAAGAGATTCTCCTCAAATATGTGAAAGAAGAACAAAATTCAGAAGTCCTCATGCAGCTGAAGGTAAAGCTTGAAGAAGCCAAGAAGATAGAAGACATGTTACTTCAGCAAATCAAGGATAAAACTCGAGAACAAGAGAAGCTGGAAGAAGAAGTTTTATGTCTAAGGAAGAAATTAGAAAATGCTCAAATGAACGTGTATATAAACTCTTCTCAAACAATAAGCTCTGGTAAGTTGGATGAAATTTTGGATGCTCAAAGATCTCCCTTGATAAAAACTGGAATAGGCTATGAAGGAGAATCAAGTAAAAGAAAAGAAAAGGAAAACAGAAAAATTATTTTTGTAAAAGAAAATAAGGATGAAGCACCTCAAATAATTCCTACAAAAGAAGAAGCCTGTAAGGAGGGAGACAGAACCCAGAAGAATCCCCGAATAAAAAAGAATGAAAGAAATACTCAGTCAACAAAAAAAGGTTCATATACTCCTGAGTTTGTCAAATTTGCAAGCCATCAAAGGCGATTCTTCCCTCCTATGAAGAATGCCACCTGCTATGTCTGCCACAAGTTGGGACACATTGCTGCATATTGTCATGCAAGGAGGATTAATTCAAACCAGCTAAAGATGCAAACAGTAAAGAGACTATCTCAAATAAACAACTGGAGAAGACAACCTCACATCAGGTATGCAAGTTGCTTCTATGGTTACTGTTTTTATTGTAAATAATTTGGCCATAAAATCATTGAGTGTAGAAAGTATGGATAAAGATTGATTTTCAACACTTCAAGGAGATTTATGAATCAAAGAAATTTTGTTCATACTCACAATTCTGCAAAAACTATGATCAAATGCTTTATGTGCAATCAAGCTGGACATATGCCTTCCAAATGTCCTCTAAAAGGATGCAATTCATCACCTCACAAAAGATATCAAACAGAAGGATGCCTCCAGTGGAAAAAGAAGGAGAATAAGTGTGACCTGGCTCTAACTGCTCAAGATCTAAAAATCCAGTGGTATTTGGACAGTGGCTGCTCTAAGCACATGATTGGAGACAGAAGCAAGTTTATAACTCTTGATGAAAAGAAATCTGGCAATGTTACTTTTGGAAATGATAAATCAGGTAAGATCAAGGGAAAAGGCTCAGTCAGCATAGACAATGGCAGAGGAAAGGCCCAAGATGTACTATTTGTAGATGGGCTGAAAGAAAATTTACTGAGTGTCAGTCAAATGTGTGACAAAGGTTGTGAAGTTATTTTTAGAGCTCAAGATTGTGAAGTCAGATCAAGCACAACAGGAAAGACTCTGCTCAAAGGTGTTCGAACAGAGAGTAATGTGTACATAGTGAAAGAGGAGGATGAAGCCTGCCATCTTAGCAAACTTGAGGAGTCATGGTTATGGCATAGGATATTGGGACATCTCAGCTTCGACCATATCATCAGACTGAGCAAGAAGAAAGCTGTCAGAAATATGCCAGAAATAAGAAGACCTTCAAATACCATATGCAAATCTTGTTAATTGGGGAAACATACTCGCACATCCTTTAAATCTAAAGATGAGCTATCAACAAGAAGACCACTTCATCTTGTGCACATGGACCTATGTGGACCTGCTAGAACTAAGACACCAAGTGGAGAATCCTACTTCATGCTGATAATAGATGATTTCTCCAGAATGACATGGGTTTCTTTTCTCAAGAACAAATCAGAAGCACTGGAAAAATTTAAGATATTCAAAGCATTAGCCGAAAATCAAACTGGATGCAAACTTAAATGTATCAGATCAGACAGAGGAGGCGAATTCATAGATTATGACTTTGCAGGCCTATGTAATGAACATGGGATAAAGCAACAATTTACCATTGCAGGGACACCTCAGCAGAATGGAGTAGCAGAGAGACAAAACAGGTCCGTACAACAAATGGCCAGAGCTATGATGCAAGAGAGCAACATTACTCAAACCTTTTGGGCAGAAGTTGTACACACAGCAGTACATATTCTAAACAAAGCTCATTTAAGACCTAATAGTGATAAGACTCCTTATGAACTATGGCATGGTAAACCAGCATCAATCAAGCACTTTAGAGTTTTTGGCAGCAAGTGCTACATAAAAAATAATGATGAAAATATGGGGAAGTTTGATGCAAGAGAAGATGAAGGAATATTCTTAGGATATGCATCCAAGAGTAAAGGATATAGATGCTACAACAAGACTCTTCGAAAAATTGTAGAAAGTATTGATGTAAGATTTGATGAAGAACTCCCAAACAAGACAAGAGATATAGACTGCAGCAGCTATTCAGAAAATCATGAAGAAGAGGACCAAGATGATGATGAAACAAACAAGACATCAGATGATACTGAACTGAACTCGAAAACCCCCTCGAGATACACTCAAAAGAACCATCCAGAAGATCAAATCATTGGAGACAAGAGGGTAGGAGTGCAGACAAGAAGGCAACTAACTGAACAGACAGAAGAGGTATACATAGCCATGATGTCACAAATAGAGCCAAAGAAATTTGAAGAAGCCAGCAAGGACAATTCTTGGGTGAATGCAATGAATGAAGAATTGGACCAAATTGAGAAGAAAAATACCTGGGAACTAGTTCCTAGACCTGCTGAGAAGAATGTCATAGGCTCAAAATGGGTATTCAAAAATAAAATGAATGAGGAAGGACAAGTAATCAGGAATAAAGCTAGACTTGTCTGCAAAGGATACTCACAAATTGAAGGACTTGATTACGATGAAACATTTGCCCCTGTAGCCAGAATGGAAGCTATCAGAATGTTCCTGGCATTTGCATGCTATCAAAACTTCAAAGTATATCAAATGGATGTAAAATCTGCATTTATGAATGGAGACTTAGAAGAAGAAGTCTACATGGAAAAACCAGAAGGCTTCTCATTGACAGACAAAGAAGAATATGTGTGCAGACTGAAGAAGGCCTTATATGGATTGAAACAGGCTCCCCGTGCTTGGTATTCAAGACTGGATAAATATTTTCAAAAAAAAGGCTTTAAGAGAGGTGGAGTAGACAACAATCTATACATAAAAGCCCATGAAAATGAACTCCTGATTGTTGTAGTATATGTTGATGACATCATGTTTGGAAGCAACAGAGAAGAACTAGCAAGAGGGTTTGCTGATGAGATGAAAACAGAGTTTGAAATGTCCATGATTGGAGAACTCAGTTTCTACTTGGGACTGCAAATTCAACAAAATAACACAGGTACATTCATCTCACAAGAAAAATACCTAAAGGAAATGCTGAAAAAGTTCAAAATGGAGGACTGCAAACCTGTGTCAACTCCCATGACCACAGGTTGCAAGCTATGTACTGATGATGGGTCCGCTGATATAGATCAAAACCTCTACAAATCCATGATTGGAAGTCTATTGTATCTGACTGAATCAAGACCAGACATCATGCTAGCAGTAGGACTAGTGGCTAGATATCAAGCAGCACCTAAACAAAATCACCTTCTTGCAGTCAAAAGAATATTCATATATCTACAAGGAACAACACAGTATGGACTTTGGTATCCTAAAAGAAAAAACTTCACTTTATCAGCATACACAGATGCAGATTGGGCCAGCTGTGTGGATGACAGGAAGAGTACAAGTGGAGGTGCATTCTATCTAGGAGAAAGTCTGGTGGCATGGCTAAGCAAGAAACAAACATCCATCTCTTTGTCTACAGCTGAAGCAGAATATATAGCAGCAGCAGCATGTTGTACACAAGTCATGTGGATGAAACAAACTCTTCAAGACATGAAGGTAAGCATTGATGAACCTATTTCAATCAAATGTGATAATACAAGTGCTATAAGTATATCTAAAAATCCTGTGCTTCACTCAAAAACCAAACATATTCCAATCAAGTATCATTTTCTCCGAGAACAAGTAGCTCAAAAGATAGTCAAACTGGAGTATGTACCAAAAAAAGAACAGACAACAGATATATTTACCAAACCACTTGCTAAAGATCCATTTGAATATTTAAGAGACAGATTAGGGGTAGTATCTGTAGATGCTACTCTCTGATATAAAGAGAAAGCACAATTTCAGGGGGAGAACAGAAATGAAAATATCATTTTAGGGGGAGAACAGCCAGTAAGGAAAGCATGAATCAGGTCCTCAGGATCAAAGGATTAAGGCAAAAGAACACCAAGTTATTATCCTAGAGTTATATGCATTATTCAAGCATGAAAAGGTCAATTACAAAGAAAAAGGATCAGTATCATGTTCTGAAACATTATATTAAAAATCTGAATCGTGATTATCTTTTGAAGCCTCTCAGCATTTTAGTTGTTGAATCCAATCATACATCTCTGACTAGATAAATCTGATACAATGTATTCTATGAAGTATCATTATTCTCACTTTTATCTCTATACAAGTGAAAGAAGACTATGCGTTTGAACTGTATCAATTTACAGTGTATATTCAAATTCGATAATCCTCAAAGTGTTCTCTCAACAAGTCTTATACATCACTCTGAAGCAGAATG
Source organism: Pinus albicaulis (assembly GCA_034641835.2). Lineage (NCBI taxonomy): Eukaryota > Viridiplantae > Streptophyta > Pinopsida > Pinales > Pinaceae > Pinus > Pinus albicaulis. The sequence goes on along the minus strand of CM076581.1, from coordinate 344,311,099 downwards.
GTACAAAGTCAGCAGAAGAGGGCCTAAACATAACTCAGAGAGAGGAAATGAAAAAATCAACCCTTTGCCATTGATGTCAAAGGGGGGGGAAGAGCAAACAACAGGAGGAAGAGCAGGGAAACAGAGAAAATGTATTTCCATCAATGCCAAAGGGGGAGACTATTGGAAATGTTGTCATTGATGGCAAAGGAGGTAGCAGATGCAAAGACAGGAACAGTTACAAGGAGACAAAGACAGACAATGGAGGCAGCAAAGAGGAAATGAATATAAAGGAGAAAGGCAGAGGAAGCAAATACAGAGACAGAGCCGTTATCACAGCAGCAGAGGCAGAGGCAGAGTGACAGAAGCAGCAGAGGTAGAGCCACAGCTGTTATTGTAGAGAAACCGTTGTTATTCCAAGAATATGTATATATATATATATATATATTCCGAGAATCTTTTATACAGCCGGGCGTTACACATAATATAAATTAATTTTTGGACTTTATATTCAAATGCTCTGTATTTAGTTGAAGAACTCGACTTCTGGTCGATGTGGTGTTTTAAATTGTACATACCTAGATTGTAATGAGCTCTATGAACCAGCGTGAATAGGCTCTGTGGGGATGAGCACTGTACACATAGCCACAAGGGTTATGAATGGTGGAACTCTGCGTCAGAGTATAACGGAACCATAGTCGAAATATATATATATATATATAATTGAAATCGTGGAGGACCGAAACCTGGAGCATAGGGAGAAGTGGAACCAAGAGCTGAATGAACAATAACGTCGGTTTAAAGTGTACGGTGGTATTCATCGCACCACTATTATACGGAAGGCAGTATTCCCGAATTGGCAGCGATTCCATTGATTGATCGACGCATGTCCCTGGATGAACAGTAAAACCACCGTTTAATGTGCGCCTTCGCGCATTAACTTTCGTACCAGGACGCGGAGCGAAATTGACACGAGCCGTTGATCTGGAAGAGGGCCATCGGACGGTGATCGTGCATCAGACTTGCCTGGATTTTAACCAAGGTGTGCAGAGGATAACCCGAGTACGGAGCGCCATCGCGCATTATTGTTTGCGCATGTTGATCGAGCGATATACGTTGGATCGGGCAACGTAATACCAACCATCAGATGGGCGCGTGGGTTAACAAAGGTACGGTGTGCACTCGATTGGTCCTTTGGTTGTATTGTGGGCCCGGGGCGGAGTCATATATAATGAATTTGGTTTATTAATGTTATTCGACGTATTGTAATCTTAGTATAAGGCCCGATGAGTTATATTAAAAAGATTTTAACCAAGGTTAATCGTATTGGCGGCATAATATAAAGTTCGAAAGTTATATATATAAGCCGGGAGCCAAAATTAAGTTCGAAAATTGTAATGATCGAAATATAAATGAATTCATATGTATGATTTTATAGCCATGGCGGAATGTTGAATTAATATCTCAATTCTCTGAATTGAGACATTAAAAATGACCAGACTTATTTGTTTGAGTTTGCCAGCGTAGAATAAGTGCAGAGTGAGATTGTCGGGTTGGAATATGATTGGAAATGAAGCTTGGGATGCATTTACACACAGTTAAGTGAAATATTGAAAAGTACTGGGAATATGGTTGATTTATTAACACTTCAGATTTAAGCATTGGAACTGCCATTGTAGAACAAAGCATAGATTGTGATATTGCTCGGACTTGGGAAATGATTGGGCATGAAACTTGAATGCAATTATGGAAAAGGAAAAAGAAGAGGAGAGCATGCAGAGATGAAATTTCAGTGAACAGGAATAGGTACAGGAATGAGTTGGACAGGTGAATAAGCACAGAAAACATGGAATATGCAGATGACAGTGAACAAAGTGTATGCAGAACAGGTTCTTAACAGCAGCAGAAAAAGACAAATCCAGTAAATTCAAAATCCAGAAAAGGAGCTGAGTGAAATTGAAATGTGTAATTAAAAATGTGAATGTAAATGTTGTAATTATTTTTATTGTTTGTGATGCAAAGGCAAGTATCCTAAGGAAAAGACAAAATCCCACTGTAGCATGGAAATTTGTACATATTGTAGTAATTCTAAAAATGAGTTGGAAAAATGAATAAGAAGACAGAAGCCAAAGAGTCATGACTGTTCACTCCAAATTCTTTGTGAAATACAAACAGTCATGTGAGAATTTCTATATATAATCAATTTGATAAGCTCAAAAAAAAGAAGAGAGAGAGAAAATACAAAGAATGCAGAATATAGAAGAATAAAGCAGAGAAGATTAAGAGAAGAAGAGCAGATACAGAACAAAGCTGATATCCGGAGTAAATCAGCAAAAATTCAGTTTGATAAATTGAGGAAGTTGGAGCTTCCCTATCGAGTTGCAGCTTGATAGCTGTCAGTTGTAGCTGACTAAGGTTGAAACCTCCTGTAGGTTGGTGCCTGCAGAAAATTGAAGGGAGTTGGTGCTTCCTTGCAAGTTGTAGCTTGCAGAATTGAGGTTGGAGCCTCCTGTAGGTTGGTGCCTACAGAAAAACAGTGGTGAGAGGGAGTTGGAACTTGCCTTTGCATCACAACAATAATAAGATTTGGTTTTCTCCCTTTATGGGTTTCCACTTATATCTGGTGTCTCTGTGCATGATATTTATGTATTGATCTGATATGTATCATCTGCTTAATACCTGCTGCTCTCAGACTAAGTCTACTGCTATATTATACTAACACTTGCTACTTACATTCTAAGATTACTCACACATTAAATTGGATATGAAATGAAGGTGTAAATAAGTTTAATAAAACTTTAAAAGATCAGGAATGTGTTAAACTGATTCAACCCCCCTCCCCCCCCCCCCCCTTCTCAGTTTAACTAAATGTTCAACAGCAACATGGGTACTCCTTGGATGAAAAGTTAAAAATTTTCATCCAACAAGTGCTCCCACTCAAAATTTGAGAAAAACCGTAGGGAGATAAGTTGAAAATACGAATTGAAAAAATAGTTTTTTATTTTTTCCCTCCAATACTTGATGAGGTAATCTAATCTTATTTTATTATTTCTACTATTATTTTATAATATTCCTTAGGAGGCCCATTTTATACCCCAAAATTCCTCTAATGGGCCTTGGGAATACCCCAAAATGTAATTCCCTGCGAAATTTTATTAAGATTCACCTTCTATCGGTCATTTATATATAGGAGACTATGGTTATTGGGGATAAGACCTAGCCTTATTTTTTGAAAATATACCTAAGTTGGATGGTTTGTTCAACAGATGCCTCTGGTCATTTTCAGGGTCTAGTTGCTATGTGGGATCCTCAAGTTGTTAATTTTGTGGTCTACAAAACTTTTAGAGGGATATTTATTTCAGGTTTTGCCAGGGGTTCCAAGTTTTGTTTCCACATCTTAAATGTTTATGCTCCTTATGAATTCAGAAAAGTGTTCTGCAATCAGTTGGATTGTAGTGGTGTGTTAAATATTGGCTCACTTATTTTGATTGGTGACTTAAAATTGATTATCATTGTGGATGAGATTTGGGGCTCGAAATGCAAATTGGACCTGTTAGAGGGTTACTTTAAGGAGCTTTTCAGGATAAGACATCTAGTGGATATCTTGTTGTATCCTTTTACTCCTACTTGGATGAATGTTTGTTTTGGTATGGATGGGATTGAAAAGATATTGGATTATTTCTTAGTCCATGAAAACCTAGTGGAGCGGCTTGGCTTGATGTGTTCTTGGGTTTCCCAAACAATGTCGTGAGATCATGAACCAATTTTTCTCCATTGGCGTGGGGAATGTGACCAAAAAGGTCTTCCTTTTAAATTCAATTATTAGTGGGTAAATGGCAAGGAATTTGAGAATTTGGTCTGGGCTACATAAACAAAGTAAGTTTTACATAAAAAGACCTCTCGAATGGAAATGGTTAGTCAGAAAATAATTGAACTAAAAAAGGTTGTGATATGATGGGGCAGGGAAAAAAGAGGAACAAAATAAAATAATTAATTGACATCGACAAAAACTTCCTAGAGATATTGTATCCATCAACGTTAGAGTTATTCTTTTATGCTCATAAGAAATTGGCCCTGGCCCTTGAAGGGTGAAAACAGATGATTTTAAAGCTACAAATTGAGGAATGGAGGCTAAAACGCCGAGCCATATAGATTGCGGGGGGTGACAAAAATACTAGTTTTTTTCACAATTTTTCCACTAAAAGGAGACAAGAAAAAACTATCCAAGAATTAAAGGATGGGGAGAGTAGGAGAATTTCCTCTTTAAAATATATTCATAAGGAGGTTGTTTTTTATTTTGGTAATCTATATTAAGCCAAGGATGGGGTGGAAATAGATAATCAATTAGGGACCATCCAAGCATTTCGAAACAAAATCATCGAGGAAGACAATGAACTTATTGGGTTATCGATCACTTTTGATGAAAATACATCGGTTTTAAATTCATTTGCCAGGGTCCCAGGGGGGAAACTTAATTAGTGATCGAATTAATGTGAAATATGTCAAAATTGAGAGATCCAAGGTTCAAATCCCCTTGGTTGTTACCTGATTTATGGAGAGGAGGACATGTCGTAGACCCCTATAGGTTTACTAGTAGTTATGTGTCATACGAGTTGTTGTGTTCCTTTGGGATACAAAAAAAGTATCTTTCACCAGGGACAAAATCCATGGTCTAAACGAGTGGTATTTGGAAATATTTCTAAATTTCATGGGCATTATGGGGTTGAACCTGCTTCATTAAGCAGAGGAATCAAAGGCCCATTGTAAAAAATCTAGTGCGTTAAATTCAACCTTCATAGCTTTGATCCAAAAAGTATCATATTCTTCGTCTTTCTTGGACTACAAACCTATTTCACTCTGCAATATCATGTATAAAATGATATCTAATATTATTTCAACCTTAATAAAAGATACTTTGTCTAAATTCATTTCTCCTGAGCTATTTGGGTTCTAGAATATCATCATATACAAGATGCAGTGGAAATTGCACAAGAATGCTTGCATTCCATTAAGGTTAAAAAGAAGGATGCATTGTTATTGAAATTAAACTTGATCAAATCTTATGAATATTTTGATTGGGGTTATTTAGAATGGTTTTGCATAAGATTGGTCTTTCAGTGATGGTAATTCACTGGATTATGGCATGCATCTCCTTAGAAAATTTCATTATTTTAATAAATGGAGTTCCTTCTTGTTTCTTTAAGGAATCGAGAGGGTTAAGACATGGATGTTCATTTTCCCCTCTTTTATTTTTGTTGGTCATAGATGGTTTGATTAGAATGATTTCAAAGGCACATTCCAATGGGTCTTTCTCAGGGTATTTGATCACAAAAAATATTTCCATTACTCACCTCGTTTTTGTGGATGATGTTCTTGTTCTTGGGAAGGTTTCTATTATGGAATGGAAAATATTACAACTGATTATTTTCTCCTTCGGGGATCTATATGAGTAAAACGAAATCTTTTTTTATTATCGTGTCTCCGAAAGAGGTCAAGGTTTTAGAGATTGCAAATTTATTCACTTTTGAGATGGATCCATTGGATGGAGGATTCACGTACCTCAATTTTATTTTGAAACCAAATCAATATGTTGTAAGAGATTGGTGTTGGCTAATTGACAAATTTGATCATAGTATGACTTTATAGTCTCATAAATCGTTAACTATGGGGGGTAGGTTAGTTATGGTGTAGTCGGTCTTGCAGAGTATCGTGGTCTATTAGATGCATATTTATACGTTGCCAAAAAACATTATTAAGTGGATAAATAATTTCATTTCTAAATTTATCTCGGTGGGATCCAGGGATGTCAATAATATTTTTCTTTTTCATTTGGATGAAATTCTACGCAGAAGGAGGATGGAGGTTAGGGCTTATATAATATTGAACATTTTGGATGGGCTCTGCTAGTTAAGAGCTTATGGCGCACATTAAATGGTAATGGCATACGAAAAAGGATTGTTAAGAAAAGTACTTGAGAAATCAGTCTATAATGGCATGGATAAAGGACGGGTCTTTAGTTCTATGCTCAGTTTCATACAAGTGGAATAGTTTTATGAAAGTAAAAACTAGCTAATTGAGAATCTGCAATGGGAGATCAGATCGGGCACTATGGTGGAGATCAAGTTGTATCCCATTAGCATCTTTGTGGGAAATAATATTATCTTCCCCTCTTATTAGTATATCCATAATTTGGTTATTTACCTTTTAATTCAAATTCAGGATTCATACGATCCTATCTCATTATATCCTTCTTGGGTATGCTCATGGGAACTTGGTTTATTTGGTAATTTGGTTGTGCCATGGGATAGGTACGTGATAAAATTATCCTTGGCTAGTATATCAGTGATTAAAAAGGATGATATATTCACGCGAGATGGAAAATCAATACAGCCTCAGATCTTGGTTAAGGAGGCATATAGATATATCTACCATGCATATCATTGTTTTAAGAATAGAAGGTGGTTTCAAAATTTTTGGAAGTGGAACCTCCCCCTTAAGCTAATATTCTTTGGGTGGTTGACCTAGAAAATTAAGGTATTAACTAGGGATAACTTATGTTAGAGAGGTTTTATCGAGTCATGGAGATGTGCATTGTGTAAGTCATAACTTGAGGATGTGGTTCACCTTTTCCTTAAATGTCATTTTGTGATCTCCATTTGGACTAGTGTATTTAATATCTTAAATATATTTGTTGATTGGAATCCCACCTCATTGGAAGCTTGTTTGCAGGAGTGGATCTTGGGTTGTAAGGTATCTCATACTCTTCCTCTTTACATTTTCTAGGGCATTTGGAGGTGAAAGAATGCAAATATATTTTAGGATAATCCACTAGACATCAAGTGTATTTGCATGAATACTTTTCATACTGCAATGAAATCAAGATAGTGATCAAGAAGGGATCCTCGATATGTATTCAAATTTTGAATATATGGAGCAGTTATCCAGTGGATTTTTTTGATGGGGAGGTTAGTAATAATATTTTTGGGAGTGGGGCACACATATTCATAAATCGTGCAAATTATTACCATTTTTATTGGAACAGTGGGATGGGTACTAATACTTGGGCGAATATCATTGCATTTTGGGGGGGTACTATATTGTGCAGAATGGTTATCCATGGATTCAATGGATGTCTTTGGAGATTCAAAGGAAATTATTGACTGGGTTCTGATACGGTCTTCTTTGGATCCTCCCATGCTCATAAATTAGATGAAAATAATTAAAATGTTGATTGATGTTTCCATGGGGTGATTTTTTTCCATATTTGTAGGGGAAAAAAATATTTTTGTTGATTCACTATCAAAGATGGGATGCAGGTATCAAATAGGGGATATTATTTTCACTTCCTTCTACAATGATATATTTCAAAGAACGATAAAAATCCTCTTTTCATAGACTCTCTCCTTCGGTTTTGGAACATATTATTTTCATTTTCTATTATATGTGATTAATTTTGTGATGTAATGAAGCATATTATGTTTTAACTTGATAGATTTCATATAGTGATAGAGTTTCAATCTAGACTGTGATAACATTTTTGTGATCATAAGATGTATACCAAAAATGGTGAATATCTTGGAATATATGCAATATGTAAACAACTTATTATAAATAGAAAGAAATTTTCTTTTTCTTGAAAAACAAACAAACAAATAAAAATAAAAGAGAGAGAGAGAGAGAGAGAGAGAGAGAGGATGGAATCATCATGTACAGGGCCAAGTTATATTTGCATGAATTTCAAGAGATAAGATATTTAGTGCTAAAAAAATTCATAATGTAACTTATGTTTGGTAGGTCCCTATAGTACTTGTATATTCCCCTTATTGTTATTGTTACTGTATCCTTTATTGCTATTTTTTTGTCCATGTATCCCCCATTTTGTTATTGTTGTGCCCCATAGAATCCCACTATTTTTATTGTTGTGCCCTTACATTATTATTGATATGTAGGTTTTGATTATTTGTGATCCCTTAAACTCCTATATATATCAAGGAGGTATTATCATTTATATCATCCAAGAATTATTCATGTATGTAATGTAAATGATGTTTCCCACTCGAAGAGGATAAATTTTGAGTCGTTGATCTATCTTTTCTTCTATTTTGTGAGTTGGTTTCATAACATTTGGTATCAGAGCTTTGAATTATAGGGCTTTGTTGCTTCAAACATGCCATCTTGTAATTTTCGATATAATTTTTTTATATGAATCTTAAGAAGCTAGAATTGCAACCACGTGGAGACAAAATATTGATGAACTTCGTGTACGAATTTCTAATATTGGTTTGCTATATTTTCGGAGATATGGGTCGAAGAATTTAGGCTTTATGCATGCTCCAGAATTCATTCCTAAACAAGTGACCAAGGGAAAACAATCATAACTTTCTCTTCAAGCATCGGATTTGAATTTTGTAAAAAATAACAAAAATATAACAGAATGTAGTTTCTCGTGTAGAAATTTCAGGGCCAACAGTTTAAACAATCACACATGGAACTTTGTACAAGTTCGATCCACTGAACCAGTCCATAATCAGGTCATCATGGGAAATTGGGCACAACTTTACCTTGAAGAATCCAATTTTGGTATGAATTGTGACATTGGAAATAAGACTTAGAGGGATACCCTAGGATAGAATTTCAGAACTTGGAGAGCTAAAATTATATAGTTACAACAGTTTCAAGATCGAACTCCTAAAAGCAAGAAAAAAATGTTTATTTTTTTAATAAAATTGTAAAAATTTTGTTTGAAAAATCAGTTTGAAATGATTCTAATGGAATATTGAAGCATAGATATCAGTATTAGGTTCTAAAATTCCTCCAAAATAAAATAATTCTACACCCACTAAGCCCTCAGAAATATCTACTATGACACATGAAGAGGAAGAATTGCAACATGATATATCAAAATTACGAGCCAAAGTGAAAAAAATTTCGCTCTCACAAAGAGAAACCAAAGATGAAATTAGAGGGGAGATGTATGGTTTAAATGCAGAATTAAAAGGCGACATGGATGGTTTAAAATCAAACATGGAAGGGTTGAAGGAAGGGTTGACAAAGTTTCTGCAAGAAAGGCTTCCCAATGGTGACAAGGTAATCAATGAAAATAACGATGAGGAAAAAATAGATATGAATTATGATTTTAGAGACTCCATGGTGGGGTTTAAGAACCACCACATTCCAAATATAGATATGAGGAAGTTTGGTGGAAAGGATCCAGTAACATGAATACTATAGATGGAGTAGTATTTTGATCTACAGGATGTGCAACCCTCACAAGAGGTATGTATTGCATCTTTATATTTAGAACCCAATCGATTTGTATGGCATAGATGCCTTTGTTCTCGTAAATCACTTGTCACCTGGTCAATTTTTATGGAGGAAATGAGCACACATTATGAAGTGATATGTATGTAAAATTTCTTGAGGTTTATGTAAATTTTACAAGTTATTAAATTAAGGTTTTAAACCTCTTTTTTCAAATTCATTAAACACATAAACATGAATTTAAAACTTAGATTTTGCAGAAAACAAGTGACAATATCTCCATAACAGCAAACACAACAACACATGATGAAGGAGTTCACCCCTCCTGGGATACATCTCCTGGTCCATCTTCCAATGGTTGGGCCTCTTTCATTATGCTAAAAAAAATGGTGTTTACATCAAGTTACAATTCTAAAATGGTTGTAATAATGGCTATAATGGATTCAGAACTATAAAAAACCATTGTATGGCCTCTTTATTCTCCCAAAAAGGTCAAAACCTGAAGAAATTATCCTCCTTCCATGTTTTCGTGCTATTCGTCCTACAAATTCGGTAATTTAGCTAATTGTCCTATAATTTCGCCCATTTTTCCGCTAATGGAGCGATAATTTAACCACTTGCGAGCACAAATTTTGGCCTCCTTAATTGCGTCAGTGACCCCACTATCCAGCCTAAAACGCGCCAAGTGGCACAATGTTCGCCGTTGATTTTGGATTTTTCTTGTCGGTGGAACTCCGCTTGGGTTCTGCTGCTTGACCTGAGGTTCAACATGGGTCGGGTTAGGTTGTGGAGCACTGATGGTGTGTCATAACCTTTCAGTAATGTGAACACCACTCTAACCCTCCACCTGGCTGATGTTAATATTGTCACTCCAGACTTGTAACCGCCACAGTGAGCCGTGGCATGAACTATCTGCCCACCTCGACATGTGAACACTGCTCCGAACCAAGACTTAATCATCGAGAATAATACATGTTCAAAATTTGGTATAATGGTTATGTATTATGGGTTATGAAACTCCATCGGATATGAATGCATGGTTTACAATATAGTTTGACATAAATAGTTGCGGGTTTGGGGTTAGCCCCTAACCCTGGTCTGCAGACTGGGGTCGGGATTTAACCCTAGTCCAACCCCTGCATACATTTTGTTTAAACATTAAATAGTTACAACAAAATCTATGGTTAAGAATCATGTTGTGGTGTAATGGTTGGGTGATGGTCTTTCTAATTGGAGGTTCCGTGTTCGACTTTGGTGGGGTGCTTTTGACCCTATAATTTTTTTTTGGTTTGCCACCAGGGTGCCATGTGGTGACCTCTGGTTGGCCCACGTGGTGTTCCCTATTTGGTCCCGACAAACAACCAATCAAAAAACACTACCTCAAAACCAATCTAATTGTGAAAAGTGGAAAAATTCCATAGGCCGAAGGAGTCCAGTCAACCATGCACAGTCATAGTCCAGTCAACAATATAGACTGCTGACTGGGAAACCTTGTACATCCAAAAAAAAAAATTAGTTGTTTCCAAAAATGAACAGAACGCAATTGCAGGAGTATACGGTGTTAGTTTTGCGTGAAACAAGTTGCATCAGATTCATAATGATGAGATCTACACAAGTGTACTAGTTTCATTCCATTCCGAGAACTTTTCATTTGAGAATAAAATTGATCCACTAGATCATTCCTCCCCACTGGAATTTTTTAGATCCCAAAATATCACTTTTAGTTAACAAAAATATGAGGGTACAGTTCCCTCACCCTTCCAATCCAAATCCATGTGGATTTTCTTGGATTTTTACCCTTCAACCCCACACAAAGATATTCCATGTTTCCTCATTTTGAAGTCCTTGTTTTTCTGTCAAGGATGGTGTCGTGTTGCAATTCTTCAAGAAATTCAGGAGAGAAATCTTCAATTGAAGGCATTTAAACATTCTCTCCTTGATCTTCAATCAAAGGAGGCTCATACAATATTAAATTCTTAACATTAATAAAGGCATAAATTTTCATATATGAAGTAAAAACCAACCTAAAGGCATTATTACCAATATTTTCCATAATTTTGAACAGACCACATCGAATTGATTTCAACTTTTTACCTTCTCCTTGGAGTCTCTCTTTGCTAATGTGAAGAAAAAATTCATCACCAACTTGGAAATTGTGATCTACACAATGCTTATCATGTCTTATCTTGTACTAGAATTGAATCTTCTCCAACTATCCTTGAACTGTTTGATGTATCAATTGAACTTGTTCAATGAATATTTTAGCTTTGTCTATTGCACTATGACCATCAATAGCAACATATTTCCGAAAGACAAAATCTAAAGGATATTTAGGCAGGTATCCCAAACATGCCTCAAATGGCGCCCGATTATAAGCATGTTGAATATAGTGCAAATTTTTATCCCACAACTAAGGATGCTTGCTGCAATACCCATGAAGAATATGTATCAACATTTTGTTCACCACCTCTATTTTTTCGTCTGTTTATGGATGGAATGTTGTACTCTTTTTTAATTTGGTGTCCATGAGTCTCCATAATCTTGACCAAAGTTCCTTACAAAGCGAGAATCTAAATCATTAACAATGGATGTGGGCAACCCAAAATTCACCCATACATTTTGAAACCTTTTTTTTATAAGGCATCAAAATATACATTTTTTTGAACCTATCCACAACTACATAAAGATAATCATGACCTCTCCTATAAATAAGTAGACCTCCTACAAATTCCATAGAAATACTCTCCCATGGACGAGAAGGTAAAGGAAGTGGTGTATACAATCCCAACTTTCTATTTCTATGATTACTAACAATACATAATGAACATCCTCTTTCAAATCGTGACACACTTTCAAGCATACGAGGCCAATAACAATACCTCTGTAATTGTGCCACCGTCTTACCTACACCAAAATTACCAGCAATAATAGAAGTATGTGCTTCCCTTATGATGTTGAATATCTCCCCCTATGGAATACAAAAATTTCCAAGATGGTACAACAAGTTAACATGCACAAGATAGTCCAAATCATCTACTTTGTTACCTTGACACAAAGTCACATATGCATCTTTGAAATCACTATCTAAAGCATATTTTTCAACATAGCTCTCATGCATGACAAAATTATGATTAAGAATAATGGATGCACTAACAATTAGTCTAGAAAGAATATCAACAATCTTATTATAGATACCTTTCTTATACCTTATCACCAAGTTGAATTATTGAAGAAATCCCATCCATTGAAAGTGCCTTGCTTGTTGCATTTTTGTTTGTGATTGCAAGTATTGAAACGGTTGATGATCCATGTGAATGATTGTTTCTTTACCCATCAAGTAGTGTTTCCAATTTTTCACACTTTGCAGCAATGCATACAATTCATTGTCATATGTAGGATAGTTAATCACTGCACCATTAAAATTTTCTTAATGAAAATATATGGGCTTATCATGTTGCATTAGGACTGCACCCATGTCATAGTCGCTTGCATCATTTTGTATCTCAAATGATTATATCAATTCCGGAAGTGCAAGTACAGGAATTGAACTGATATTTTCCTTCAATCCATTAAATTATTTTTGCTACTTACCTCCCCATTGAAATACCTGCTTCAAACTTTCAATGCATGCAATGGAGTTGTGATAAAAGATAAGTTGGCAATAAAATTCCTCCAATATTGGGATGCTCCCAAAAAATTTCTAACCTCTGTCACTGTTTTGGGCCTTGGCCAATCCATAATGACATCAACCTTGGAGGGATCTATTTTCAATTCACCTCCTCCAACAATATGACAGAAATAGACTAAGGAAGTTTTTCCAAACTCACATTTCTACATCTTTAAAAGAACTATTCTTTCTTCAAGACATCTAATAATTTTTTGACATGCATGACATGTTCTTCATGGGACTTGCTGAAAATTAATATGTCATCTAAATAGATTATCACAAAGTCATCTAGAAAAGGCTTCAACACATCACTCATCACACGCATGAAAGTAGCAGGATCATTACAAAGCCCAAAGGGATTAACCAACCATTCAAACAAACATTGATTTGTTTTGAATTTTGTCTTCCATATGTATCCTTCAATAATTTTGATTTAATGATAGCCACTCCTCAAGTCTAGCTTAGTAAAATACACAACATATTTTAGTTTCTCAAGTAAATAATCAATTCTAGGAAGTGGGTAACAGTTCTTTACCGTAATTTTGTTCAATGAACGAAAGTCCACACACATGCACCATGTTCCATCTTTCTTTGGCACCAAAACAATAGGTGAACTGCATGGTGAAGTACTTGGTTGGATGATTCCCTTGTCAAGTAACTCTTGGATTTGTTTTTTAATTTCTGCATTTTTCATCACTAACATCCTGTACATTCCAATGTTAGGGAGAGGACAATATTGCTTCCATTGGATTTCATGATGGACTCCTATTTTGGGAGGAAATCCCTTAGGCTCCTGAAACATCTCATCATATTGGTTAACAACCTCAACCAAATCATATTTAAACTTTGAATCAAAACCTTGAAAGGCTTCATTATCAACAACATTATTTTGTTTGACCATTAAAAACACAAAATTATTGCTAGAGTTAATAAGACTCTTCATTTGTCTGGCATTCACAAGCTAAAGGTTTAGTTTATGTCGATGTGATATAACAATTTACTCAATACCATATTTGAACAAGTGATACTTGTTTTCATGGTGATGAAAAATAGATTTCCTATCATAAATATATGGGCTTCCCAAAACAATACCATAAATATCAAGTGGAACTACATCAAGTTCAACTTCATCAAGAAAGTTTGCAGTAATTGAAAATCTAAGTTTGGATTTCCTCGTCACCTGCAAATTTTCATTCTTACATATCCAACCTAAAGGATAAGGTCTTGGATGAGGAATGACCTCTAAGTTCAACTTCTTGACTAAGTCTTCAGAAATAAGATTTTTTTGTGAACCACTATCAAACAGTGTATTAATTTTGGTATGATTTGAAATAACTTGAATATGGAAGAGTTCAATTCGTGTTTTCTCATCTTGAGTATCATTGGGACAACTTGAAGAGCTAGTGCTTGCTATGTCCTTACCTTTCAAACCCATTGTTGTGATCTTTGTTTCATCCCCTGAATCAGGTCCTAAATCATGTTGTGTAGTTGCAATTGTCTTTTTCTTTCCTTTTTTGTTAAATTTTTTTGGGTCTCATCTCAGGATGATTTTTCCAACAGTGTTCTTCATCGTGACCATATTTTGCACAATGCGTGCATGTTAATTTTTCTCCCTCTTTAATGATGGAAGAATTCTTCTTCACTTGTACTTTTGAACTTACCCTTTCCTTTGTCTCCACTTTTAAATGGCTTTTTGTTGCCCTCTTGTAGAATATTTTTCCCTCTTTCTTCTAGGTTTGTAGCCTGTACACAAACCTCATATAAACTTGTAGGGTTAGACATGAGTATGATATGTCTCAAATAGCTATCCAAACCTCCATTTTATTTTAGAAAAGTATCTTGAGATGATAAATCTACACCCAATATTAGTGCTCTTCTTCTAAACTCCTGAGTGTAGCTTTGCACACTTTTACTCTTTAATTGCCTAAAGTTTTTCCAATCCATGATAGATTTTTTCATGTATGCTAATGGATATAATTGTCTTCTTAGTGTAGCAAAAAAATAATTCCAAGAGGTTAATACCTTACCATGTTTCTTCATGTCCTCTTGAGTTTTGGCTTCCCACCAAATAAGAGTTGCATCTTCCAACCTTAATGGAGAAAATTAAATCTTGGTTTCATCATCCTTGATCCTTCATATCCTGCAATACACTTCAGGCTAACGAACCCAGCTATCTAATCTATCAGCATTTACCTCTCCATTATACATATGAAATTCAATTTTTATGTCAAGTTTCAACAATGGATATTTTGACATACATCCCTTTGGATAATTTGGAGGTGTTGGTGAAGGAGTTGTTGTGGAAGAAGATGATGGTGAAGATGGTGTTGAGGATGGAGGTGAAGAGAATGGTGGTATCAAAAGTGGTTTTTAAAAAGATGATGGTGAAGATGGTGGTGAGGATGGAAGTGAAGAGAATGGTGGTATCAAAAATGGTTTTTCACCATTCCCTTTTGGAGGCTTGTCCTCATCTCCTCCATCTCCTCCTGGAGGTTTGGAGCTCTCAGCTTGCAACCTTGTGTTTCTCTCCTCATAGAGAAATTTCACCATTTGTGTCATGTCAAAGATTTTTTTTTTTCTGACATCTTCTCATCCTATGACATATTTTCAAGATCTCTTTCATGTGACATACTTGTTGAAGCTTCAACTGCAATTTGAGGTAGAATTTGTGGTGGAGATTCTAGAAAAAATTCTCTCCTTGTCCTTGACCTAACTTGAGGACTTGCAACCACAAGCTTTCCTTCTCCTCTCTTGAGCTTTGACCTTGTAAGCATCACATACACTTGCAAACAATTAAACCCTCACAACAAGAAAGAAAACATAAGCTCTGATAACAAAGTGATATGTATGTAAAATTGCTTGAGGTTTATGTAAATTTTACAAGTGTTTAAACTAGGGTTTTAAGCCTCTTTTGTCAAATTCATTAAACACATAAACATGAATTTAAAACTCAAATTTTGCAAAAAATAATGGAAAATATCACCATAACAGCAAACACATAACAACAAATGATGAAGTAGTTCACTCCTCCTAGGTTACATCTCCTGGTTCAACTTACAATAGTTGGGTCTCTTTCATTATGCTAAAAAAAATGTTGTTTACATCAAGTTATAGTGCTCAAATGGTTGTATTGATAGCTCCAATGGCTTCAAAACTGTCAAAAACCCATGTCTAGCCTCTTTATTCTCCCAAAAATTCCACAAAATGAAGAAGTTATCCTCCTCCCATGTTTTCCTGCTATTTGTCCTACAAATCCGCCAATTCAGCTAATTGTCCTACAATTCTGCCCCTTTTTCCGTGAATGGAGTGAAAATTTAGCCACCTGTCGGCGCAAATTGTGGTCTCCTTAATCACGCCAATGACCCCATTATCCGGTCCAAAAAGCACCAAGTGGCATAATGTCGGTCGTCAATTTCAAAGGTTTCCCGCCGGTGGAACTCCGCTTGGGTTCCGATGCTTGACCTGAGGTTCAACATGGGTCGGGTTATGTTGTGGATCATCGTCAATGTGGCATATAATATTAACCTTCCGTGCATGTGAAGACCACTATAACCTTTTGCCTGACTGTCATTAATACTGTCGCTCCAGACCTGTAACTGCCACCGTGAACCGTGGCATGAACTGTCTGGCCACCTGCGCATATGAACTCTGCTCCGACCCAAGACTTAACCACCAAGAATAAATCATGTTAAAAATTTGGTATAATGGCTATGATGTATGGGTTATGAAACTCCGCCAGATATGAATGCATGGTTTATAATATAGTTTTACATAAAAAATTTAAGGCCAGGGTTAGCCCCTAACCCTGGTCTACGGACCGGGGTTGGGGGTTAACCTCAGTCCAACCCCCACATACATTTTGTTTAAACCTTAAATAGTTAAAATGAACTATATTGTTAATAATTATGTTGTGGTGTAATGGTTTGGCATCGATCTTGCTGATTGGAGGTTTTGTGTTCAACTTCGGTGGGGTGATTTCGGCCCTATATAAAAATTTTGGTCGGCCACTAGGGCGCCACGTGGTGACCTCTGGTTGGCCCACATGGCATTCCCTGGTTGTTCTGACCAACAACCAATCAGAAAACACCACCTCCAAACCAATTTGATTATGACAAGTGGTAAACTGCCATATGCTGAAGGAGTCCAATCAACCATGCACAGTCAGGGTCTAGTCAACAATACGAATTGTTGAATGGGCAACCCTGTTCATCCAAAAACAATTTTTTTTAATGGTTTCCGAAAACAAACAGAACACAATTGCAGGAGCATATGGTGTCATTTTTGCGTGAAACAAGTTGCACAAGATTCAAAACAACGAGATCTTCACAAGTGCACTAGTTTCGTTCCATTTTGAGAACTTTTAATTTTGAGCATAAAATTAATCCACTAGATCATGAACATACAAAGAGAAATACCTTCTTTAGCCAATTGATAAATATCAAACAAAAGGGTTCAATGGAAAAACACATTGAAGACTTCCAAAAATTTAATATTAAGGTAATCGATATTCCAGATGATCATATGATTGATGTCTTCATAAGGTATTTAAAAGGTAACATCCAACATGAGGTTCACCTTTGGGAACCTGATTCATTGGAGAAGGCATTCAGGGTGGCAAGAAAAGTTGAAAGAAAAATTATGGAAACAAGGAAGTCTACCACTCATAACAATAAATATGGAAATGTTGTTGCTCCTAGTATTCTACAACCTAAAAGGTTTACACCACAACAAGTGGAGGAAAAAAGATAAAAAAGGCTTTGTTACAGTTGTGATAGAAAATACATTAAAAGTCATAAGTGCGCTGAGAAAAAATTATTCTACATAGATTATGAAGAGAAGGAATAAAATTATCCAGATCTCTTCAACTATTGGAATTATCCAAGATCTTTTACTTTTTTGATGTTAATATTATTGCATTTAAAAGAGCATAAAAGAACCACCTATGCAGTTTTAAACAAGAGGAAAAATAATGATGATCAACAAATCAAGAACACAATACATTTGATAACTGAGTTCACCCAATTTGGGTTACGTCTCCGGGCCCGGTGTCAAGAGAGTGGAGGTTGCTTCATTATTTTATGATAATGATGATAATGTGCATGGTGTGTTTTTTTACTTAACAAGGATAATTACCCTCTGACAAGAGTGACGTGTCTCACTCAAAATGGATTTTCCTTCCGCATGAAAAGATAATGAAATGTCACAATAATGTGGCAACAAGCATACCTCGACATAGTATCAAACAGGGATATCAACAAGAGTAACAACATCTCAGAAATAAAAAAAGGAAGTGTAACATAACTGAGATATACCTCCACTTTCAAAGATGGCTAAAAATGAGAAGTTAAGCTGTTGAAATGGACTGCACCACAAAATTCTTGGCGATTATTGGTGTAAAATCGACTATCAGCTTGTCCAATTCTGACACCATCAAAATCTGGGGCTTCAAGAATCTTTTAGATTCTTCATGATTTCACAAAGATTTTTCGTTGCGGGGCTCCTCAATTATTTTTCTAAGATGGATAATATGATTTCACTATTGCGCTCCCTGCTAAATTATGTGAAATTTGACTATAAACTTGATCATCATTCTAAAATGTGAAAATTTTACCACCCGGGAAAATTTTCCAAGTTTAGGGTTCCACACCCTTTGTGCCTGGGAAAGGTTCCACCTGTCATAGTTCCCAGCTTCACGGTTCGACACTGCTCATAACTCCATTGTTTTTCTACGCTCTGTGTTCCATTGGTTCACCATTCGGTGGTCGAATAGGAAAATGAAAAGGGTTTAATATACATTTCGTTGGCGGATTTACCAATGAAAGACCATTGGTGGATTGGTTAAGGGCATAGGCATCAAAGGTAGGAGGTCGGGGATTCCAACCCCGCCGACCTACACTATGGCATTCTGTTGTAACAAACATTTAAATATGGCACAATTTTTTTGAATTCATAACCGTTGGTGGTAAGGTACATCTGTCAGCGTTATTAATTGGCAAGAGGTTTACGGTTTAACCATTTTTGTTGGCGGTGCTGGCGTTTTGTTTGCAGGGGCTCCCACTGGCAGGATGGACCACCAGACGGTGCAGATTCGACACCTGTCGGCCCCAGAATATATGTTAGCTCTGGTGGAATGATGGACCATGGGGTGGGGTTCTCGGTTAGTCGGATCCCGACCCCAATACAATATGTGTTATGTTGTGGAATGGGGGTGGTGAGGGTGACTACTCGCCCCCCATTTTTAATACATTTATAACATAACCAACTGGTGGGGGTGGCGGGTGGTGGAGGCTTGCCACCCCTATTTTGATAATTTTTTTGTTTTTATTGAACAACCTAAATATTTTTAAATTTGCTGAAAATAAGTGTCATTGGGAAAATTAAGTAGGCAACAATTTCGCCCGTCCCGGTGGCCAAATTTTGCACGTCGGGTCTTGTTCAATTTGTAGGACCATTAATTCTAGCCCATATTCCCATTTTGACCAAAAATTTGACTGTCCCTATCTACTTCATACAAGCTCGGATTGCAGTGTCATTCACACCGTTGGAATCAAGGCAAAAAACATTTCGATCTGGTCCTAGTTTGAGAGAAATATGACCACTTTGAATTTTGACTTAGGCTGAGCCCTCTTGGACTTCTAAGTGATCTGAAAGGAGTATATTATTTTTTTTGTGCTAAGTTTCCTTTCAGTAATATAAACATGTACAATTTGTCTCCATTTGTTTGCTTAAGGAATTAATGTTTTAGCCATGAAACATAGATGAATTTGTGAAATTTAAGCATCAAAATAAGCCTTAAAAATACTGAAAAACAGTGTATAACAGAGAAATACAATCACACATAAGTTTTACACAGTAGGCATGATGAATCAGTTCACCCCTCCTGGGCTATATCTGCTAGTCCAACTCCAAATGACATGTCCCTCTTTGTCATTATGCTCAAAATTGAAAATTACACGTTTGTACAAGCCTCTAATGGTTGTTCTCTTTACGCCAATGGTTCTAGAATGTTCAAATTAGTCTAGGTAGACTCTTCTGTCACCCAAATTGGTCAAAAATTGACCTCAAAATGCATTTTTCCCAATGTCAGCTAGAAAAGCTCCACTAAAAGTGGAGACTGGCACTTACCTGAAGTTAAATTTAGTAAAAACCCTAAAATTAGGGCACTGCTACAGTTCTTGCCAGTCAAAACCGTTTGGATAAGCATAAAAGTTTTGGGTGGGTTGGTCACATACCGAACCCCCACCGTTATCTCCGCATTAACCATTTAAAACTCTGCATTGTTGGAGAGTGGAATACAGACTCATGTTTCTGCAAATGGTGGCATTACATGCCATATTACTGCCATGTGACAGGCCTTAAATACTCTGTTGGATTAGCCGTCCATCCAACCATTATCTGAAACCTTTAATGTAGCCGTCGGACATGTGATGGAGTTTACTGCCCGCCAGAGTTACGATTTACTGCCAGTTTGGATAAATTTGGGTCTCGGTCATAGCCTTCAGGTGTATGGTGGTTGGGGCTGGCCTTTCGGGGTAGCCCCTTTTTTTATCTGCCATTTCTTTGTTAAACCATATATGGAACCGAAAACCCTATAGATTTAAGTAACAACTCGTAGGAAAACTAGTTAAGTTGCATGCGCCTGTGCCTGAGGTCTCCGATTCGACTCCCAAGCCCTCCAAAAAATTTTACAATACTCTCTTGAGGACAAGTGGTGGCCTTTGGGCTTTCCACGTGTTTCTCATCTGACGGTCCAAAACAAAACCATCCAATGGTCAGTACACATCTCCGTACCACAAGATCAATGATCCACAACATGCCACATGGCTAAATCTAGTTAACTTAGGAAAATGGAATATTCCTGGAATATACCTGTTGATTGTACCTGCATGCTGACTGGGCATCCAGTCACAAAATTTTTGTTGTTTGGGAAAATGGAAAGAATGTGATATCTTCCTCATACGACATCTATTTTTCAAATCATTCATGCCTTCAGAATCGCAATGACGAGACCTTTCCGGTTTCTCAGTTTCGTTCCTATTTTGAGCACTTTAAATTTTGAGCATAACACATGATCTCCTGATCACTAAGTGTGTATGGAGCCACCCAGATCATTCCTCCCCACTGAGGAGCTTTTGGTCCTCCAAAAGCATGAACATAATCTGCAACTATCATGTACATTGTCTACACCACAAGTGTCTTGATAGGTCACCCTTCCTTCTCCTTCACCTTTGTTCTAGGGAGCCATATGTGATGATCTGACATCTACATTGTCTGCAAACTTATAGTACAATATTTTGAAAATTACATGCTCAATTACATGACCAACTATGACCAAAGCATCCCATAATTTCCATGAGTTTATAACACATAATCTGTGGTCAAGTTTACATCAAAATGGAAATTAATAACCCAACCATCAATACAAGGCCAAAACATCATTGTTTCTCAAGAAGTGATGGAAACACATCATCACTTTTACATTTTAAATTGCAACACATGATCTACAAAAATACGGCCATGAAAAGATACCAATTCTAGAAAAACCATCTTTTACTTAATAAGGAATACCACCATGAATGTGGTGGATTTGTTTGTTGAACAAATTTTTCAACTGGTTCATGCACAAACACTTTTTCCTTAAGACATTTCTTTGGATGAAGCCTCCAAGACATGGCTCTTTGATGATCACCTTTGTTGCAATGACTGCGATAAGTATTCTTCCTCTAGATTTTCTTAACCTTCTTCTCTTCCTGATCTAGAGAAGGCCTTTCACGCATCATCCTCTTTCGTGTTACCATTCTCTTCCAGCGCTCAGCAACCACATGGTTATGTAAACCACAAAAAATACATAGTTTCCTATGCCATGATTTTTTTTCATCATTAACATGCTTGTAATCAAAATGAACTTTAGAATACTGAGACTTGTTATACCTTTCTTGGTTGTCTCTGGTGAAATTATGGTGATGAGAGCTTGCCTCAGCTCTTCCTTTACATTGTGCACTTTCATGGGATAATGGATATGTGTTCCCATCATTCTCTTTCCTCGATGGTTTCAACAATGTCTCAAAATATTATGACACCTTTGAGCACTCTCCTTCTGTGTATCCCAAACCTGCGAATTGATTTCTTTGCACAACCTCCAATGGTTGAGTCATGCCTTAGCCATTAACACCCAGTCTTCCTCCTTTGTACCCCATCTTGGTAAGGACTCTCATGCAAATTCTTGTAATGGATACCTCCATATTTCCAACATAAATAACATCATGTGAAGATGAAACTGAAGAACGATCAACATTTTTCACCTCAACTGTCGATTCTGAAACAGTTGATGAGGGCCTATCTAAACCTTTTTTGCGCTCAACTCCTCTAAGGCCTCTTCTGTGGCTTGTAGCTGAAAGTGTGGTCTCTACTTCTCCTATTTATATTCTTGTAGAAACCTCCTTAATTTATTATGCTTTGCTTGAAGGCTCTAGTCATTGCGCTTCAATTCTTCCAAGGCCTCTTCCGCAACTTGCAACTGAAGTTGCAATCTCTGCTTCTCCTCTTTCTATTCTTGTAGAAGCCTCTTCAATTCAGTTTTCTTCTCATTTGAATGATGAGAATTAAATGAAGGCGATGAATGTTCATTGGAAGGTGTGGATGGAGTATCATTCTCTGCTCCTTATTTCTCCTCTTCCTTTATTCTCTTCTCATAAGGCTTCGTACATTATGTCCACCAATTTGGAAATCCTGAGGAAGGCCTCATGCATTTCTTGGTCATCCTCCATTGTTGCAAGTTCAATTCTTCACACTCACAATTCACATCAGCGAGAAGACTGCTCTGATACCAAACTTGATCTAGATATCTTCAGCTACCAGAATTATCGAAGATCTTTTACTTTTGTGATGTTAATAGAATTGCATTTAAAAGAGCATAAAAGAATCAAATGTTCATTCTTAAACAAGAGGAAACATAATTATGATAAGAAAATCAAGAAGACGACACATATGATAACAGAGTTCACCCAGCGTGGGTTATGTCTTTGGGCCTGGTGTCAAGAGATTGGAGGTTGCTTCATTAATTTCTGCTAATGATGATAATGTGCATAGTTTGTTCTTTGTCATAACAAGGAAAAATACCCTCAACAAGTGTGATGTGTCTCTCCACAAGACGTTATCCCTACAGGAACTCTCACTCAAAATGGGTTTTCCTTCTGCATGACAAGCTAATGAAATCTCACAACAATGTGGCAAAAAGCATCCCTCAACATAGTGTCAAACATGGATCTCAATAAGAGTAACATCATCTCAGAAATAAAAAAAGGAAGCATAACATAACTACTATATACCTCCACTTTCGAAGATGGTCAAAAATTGAAAAGCTCGACTGCTGAAATGGACTGCACCACTGAATTCCTGGCAATGAGTGGTGTAAAATAGACTATCAACTTGCGCAATTCTGAAACCGTAAAAAATTGGGCCTTTGGGAATCTTTTAGATTCCTCGTGATTCCACAAATATTCTATGTTACGGGACTCCTGCAATTTTTCTACTCATATGGTGATTTTGACTTTACCATCGCACTCCCTGTGAAATTCTATGAAATTTGACTATAAACTTGATATCATTTTGATAATGTGAAAATTTTACCTCCTGGGAGAATTTTCCAAGTTTAGGGTTCCACACCCTCTGTACCTGGGCAAGTTTTCACCTGTCAGAGTTCCCAACTTTACGATTCCACACTGCTCATAACTCTGTCATTCGACTCTGCTCCTTGTTTCATAGTTTCTTCGTTCGATTGTCGAATGGGAAAATTACAAGGGTTTTATATACATTTTGTTAGTGGATTTACCAACGAAAGCTCATTGGTGGATTGATTAAGGGGAAGATGTCAAAGGCAGGAGGTCGTGGGTTCCAACCCCGCCGACCCCCAACATGGAATTTTGTTTTAAAAAACATTTAAATATGGTGTAGTTTGTTTGAATTCATAACTGTTGGCGGTAAGTAAGTATGTCGGTGTTATTAATTGGCAAGCAATTAATGGTTTAATAGCTTTTGGTTGGATGTGGTGGTGTTTTTTTTTATGGGGCCGCTGCCACCGAGCCAACCCACTAGCCAGTGCGAGTTCGACACCCGCCGACCCCGGCATATGCGTTAACTTTGGTGGAATGGTGGGCCACAGGGCGAGGTTCTCGATCAGACGGACCCTGAACCCAATACAATATGTGTTATGTTGTGGAACAGGGATGGTAGGGGTGACAACCCCCCCCCCCCCCACATTTATAATATAAATGATCGGTGATTTGATAAATTTTTTGTTTTTAATGAACAAACCATATATTTTTAAATTTTCCGAAAATAAGGGTCATTAGGAAAATTAAGTAGGCAATAATTTCTCTCGTCCTAGTGGCCAGAATCTATGCATCGGGTCTCGGTCAATTTATAGGACCATTAATCATGGCCCACATGCCCATTTTGACCAACCCTATCTCCTTCATACAAGCTCAGATTGGAATCAAGGATATTGCAACTTCGATTTGGTCTTGGTTCGAGAGCAATCTGACCACTTTGAATTTTGACCTATTTTGAGCCCTCTTGGACTTATAAGTGTGTCTGGAGCCACCTAGATCAGAAAAAGAACAAGAAACATCAAAAGAGGATGATATACACGAGGAACCAACCCCAGAGAAAAAATAAATGAACCTGACCATATCTTGTAATTCATTGGAAAGAATTATCACTCCTCAAACTCTCAAGATAGAAGGATATATCAAGAAGAAAAAGTTGATAGTTCTAACTGATTTGGGTAGTTCCCATAATTTTATTCATTGTAAGATAGCCAAGGAATTGAATTGGTTCCTATATCCAACACCAGAGTTTCAAGTGATGGTTTCAAATGGAGGAACTATAAATTTCTCTCGAAAGTGCCATAATATCAAGCTAATAATGGGGGAAAATTTATTGAATATTCCAATGCTTTCCATTCCAATGGGCGGTGTTGATGTTACACTAGGAGTCCAATGGTTACAATCTTTGGAAACGATAGCTTTTAATTTTCAAGAACTTTTCTTGATTTTTTTTTGGGAAGGAAAGGAAGTTGAATTAAGGTGTATTGTAGGGAAACCTAGAAAGATACTTATCTTTAATATCATGACAAATATTCTGAAGAAATAAAAAAGGGGTGTCATTGCATAATTATGCTCACTATAGGTTCAAATATTGAAATTATCTATTTCTCCATATCTCCAAGAAGTCTTGGAAAATCATTCCAAGGTTTTTGAGACTCCCAAAGGCCTCCCACCTATTTGTGATCATGATCATGATATTCATTTGATTCTAGGAAGTGTTCCTTCAAACATCATACCTTAAAAATATCCATATTCCCAAAAGAGTGAAATTGAACATATGGATGTAGAAATGCTAGAGGTGGGCATAATTCAACCTAGTCAAAGTTATTTCTTTTCCCAAGTGGTATTGATGCACAAGATGGATGGATCATGGTGTATGTGTCCGGATTATAGGGAGCTCAACAAGCTCACTATTAAAGATGAATTTCCAATTCTTGTCATTGATGAATTTTTGGATGTATTATATGGAGAAATTTACCTCATCAAGCTAGATCTATGTTCAGGATATCATCAAATTAGAATGAAAACTAAGACATTCCAAAAAAAAAAAAAAAATTACATTCAGAACTCAAAAGGGTAATTATGAATTTTTGGTCATGCCTTTTGGCCTTACTAATGCACCTTCCACATTTCAAGTTTTGATGAATTCGGTTTTCAAACCCTTCCCTAGAAATTTTGTGTTAGTATTTTTTGATGATATACTGATCTATAGCAAGTCTTGGAAGTATCATGTTCAACATGTTCAGAGGGTGCTCAAACTATTGGAGGAGAAAAAATTATATGCAAAAACCTATAAATATTTCTTTGGAGTAAAGGATGTGGAATATTTGGGTCATATTGTATCTCAGGAGGGCGTTAAGATAGACCCTAACAAAATTAAATCCATTAAGGACTAGAAAATCCCGACAACCATAAAGCATCTTCAAATATTTCTCGGGTTGACAGTGTATTATCACAAGTTTGTAAAGAATTATGGGAGAATAACATCACCTCTAACAACATTACTGAAGAAAGATGCATTTTCTTGGAATAGAGAAGAAACTAACGCCTTTGAACATCTTAAAGAGGCAATGTGCCAAGCACCGGTCTTGACTACGCCAGACTTCACAAAAACCTTTATTGTGGAAGGTGATACCTCAGTAAATGGAATTGTTGTTGTTTTAATGAAAGAAGGGAGACCCATTGCTTTTGAAAGTCATCCAATCAAATGAAATTATTTACACAAACCTATTTATGAGAAGGAAATGTTGGAAATACTACATGCACTAAGGAAATGGAGACGTTACCTAATGGGAAGACACTTCAAGGTAAAAACAGATCATGATATTCTTAAATACTTTTTGGAACAAAGATTATCTTCAGAGGAGAAACAAAAATGGGTCATAAGGATGTTGGTTTATGACTTTGAAATCATATATAAAAAAGGGAAGCAAAATGTTGTTGCAGATGCACTCCCAAGAAAGGATGAGGATGTGGAAGCATTGCTTTGTGCCATTTCTATTATCCAGCCTGATTGGATAACCAAAGTAAGGGATGAATGGAAGAATGAAAAAGAGGTGTGGACATTCATTAAAAGGTTGCAGTAAGATCCCAATACATTTGATACTTTTAGCTGGAAAAATTATTCATTATGGTACAAATATCGCTTATATCTTTGTAATAATTCCCAACTCAAGAAAAATATTATTTTGGAATTGCACACCTCCCCCTTAGGAGCGAAATCGGGATTTTTAAAATCTTACCATAGGGTAAAGAAGGATTTTCTTGGGGATGGCCTTAAAACTGATATTCATAAGTTTGTGGTAGAATGATCCAAAATATTTTGTTTGAGATGCGTTAAAGAATTACATGGGAAAATTGTAGCTTAAAACAAGAAACTTTAAAGGCATAAACATAAGAAGAGAGAAGCAATTAAAATCATGCAAGAAGACATAGAATTGATATCGGATTTCCTCCAGGAGGGACTACATCTCTGGGCCCTGCTCAAATAGTGGGGAGGCCCTCTTTCATTAAGTGGCAAAAAATGAAATTACAAGTATAAAAATTAGAAATTACACCTGTATACCTCATAGCTGAAAGTGCCCAAAAATTGCAGACATCTGATGAAGAAATGGACAACATCATTGGATTCGTGGCATCGAGTAGTGCATAATCCATATAAAATTTGCCTTAATATGAAAAAGTGAAAATATGACCCCTCTGGAAAATGGCTCAGATCATGGTTTCGCCCCCCTCCTGCACATTGCTCATGGTTCCAATATCTCGATTTTCGTGCCCGCTCTTGACCTGCATGGGCGCACTTCTGAGTTGCAGGTTTTAAATATATGAAAGTGGGTGGAATTCCTAAGGAAGTCCACTAGGCGGGTTGGTTTAGATCCTTTGTTTGAGGGAGGGAGTCGGGTGGTCAAACCTCGACCCCTCCGTAATAAGGAAAATTTAGTTTTAACAAAACCTGTGGCATCCCCTTTTATAAACCTACATATTACATTTAAGAAGGTACGAGGGTTCGGGGCCGCATTTGGTGGCCCACCCTGAATCCATCGTCGATGCTCCTTGCAACGTATTGTATACGTTATGTTACAATAGGTTGGGCGGTGGGGTTGACATTCCCCGTCCACCCATATAGTATTATATGGTTTGCATTATGGTGGGTTCGAAGGGTTCATGGCCGCCGACCCATCAAAATTTGATTTTGTTTATGTTAGACCCGATGGGGATGGTGGGGATCATGGCCCACCACCCAATTTTAATATTTATTTTTTATTTTTTATATAACAAACTTATTTTCAAAATCCTGAAAAATAGACCGAAGGAGTCATTTTAAGGAGGAAACAAATTCACCTAGAATTTGGCCAGAATCCAGAGGTCAGAAAAGGTCGAAATTGCACCTTCCTTAATCCTGCCAAGTCACCAAGTCAACCCTCAAACTTTGACTGATCCTAACTCCTCCATACGGACTCGGAATTGAGTTCCATCTGCGTCGTTGGAATCAGAAAGGCGAGATCTTCAACTTGAAATTAATTTTTCCACATTACAGACACTTTGATTTTTGAGCCTTTGTACTCAAGCCACTAGTTCCTGGACCTGTTTGATCCGCCTGGATCATTCCTCCCCATTGAAGAGCTTTTGGACCCCAAAAGCATTAACACACTCAAAACCACACTTTCAATCTCCTACATGCAAAACTGGTACATCATTTGCAATCATGCACCCCACACATGACTCAACAACCCCTCCTTGCCAAGAGTTTATAGCACACACTCACTGGCCAAGGATTACATAAAATAAGAAAACAATCAATACCTCAATTACTCATAAGAAAAGGCCAAAACATCATCATTGCATTTTGAAGTGATGCGAAGCACACCATCATCTACATTTACTTGCAACGTATGATTTACAAATGTGGCCATCACACTAAGACCCCTAAAAGAAACATATTTTACTTAATAAGGTAAATGGATCATCCCCCTGTGGAGGATCTTCCTGTGGAATAGCTTCGAGGACCGGATTCTGTATGGATTCTCTTTGGTCCTGACGTGTTTGCCATGCAGGTTTCTAGGGTTCATTCTGGTTGTGATGATTATTTTTCCTCCATACCTTCCATATCATCTTGTAACACATCCTCCTGATGTGCCTCCGAGAAGTGCCCATGAATCCCTCACTGTCGCTGAGGTGTGAGGAGGTGCTTTCATCATCAATTGTTGGTGGGTCGCTGACTATTTTGGAGCTTTCTCCCACTTCCTTCCTGGTGTATCCGAGTCCTATATGACACGGAAATTCCTTGACTTCGACGGGGTTTACGATGTCTTGGCCATTGATGCAGAGGCCCTTTACTTGATACCCCATATTCTTCAGTAGTTTGGACCCGATCCCTGTAGTATATTTTTCAAAAGCAGTGAATTCATCATCATGAAAAGTACATGAAATTGGAGGGTAGCTTTTTACTTCGGGTTGGTTATGTTGCAATTTTTCCAAGGCCTCATCCTTAGCTTGTAACTGGCGTAGTAACCTTTGATTTTCTTCCCTTGCTTCCTGTAGAAGCCTTCTTAGCTTAGCATTTTTAGCTTGGATGCTTTGGTTAATGTCTTCAAGTTCTTGGAAATCTGTCGCATTAAGTGTCATTTTCATCTTGGTACACTATCTGTTGATATTTCTGTTTCATTGCTTGAATCAGAACCCAAGTCTATGGGTCCTTCTACTGTGATCCCAAAGGCTACAAGCATCATTTCATCGCCAGAATTGGACCCTAGGTCAATTGGTCTACCTCATGCAAATCCTGTAGCTATGACCTTTTCATCTTCCTCAGATTCGGAATCTTCAGAATCTTGGTTTGGTTGTATGGTGGTGGCAGTCTTCTGCGTCCCCCTTTTTGTCATTTCTCTCAGGTCTCAACTCAGGGTGCAACTTCCAGCAATTTTCTTCGTCATGTCCCTCTTTTTCACAATGTGTGCAAGAGGGCTTTGCTCCCCTTCTTTTGGTTGCGGCAGTCCCTTTTGGATGGTCACTTTGTTCATGCACCCCCATGATTTCTATGTGCATGGCCTTCACACTGGCCTCATCGATGGTAGGAGGCTCAAACAACAATAATGAATTTCTTATGTAACTATGTAATGACCCAATGTACTTAGTTACAACTTTAGGTGAATCTAATGAAATGCCCAAACTTAATGCTTGTTTTCTAAATTCCTCGATAAATCTTTGCACGTTTTTTCCTTTACCTTGCCTTAGGTACTGCCACTCCATTAAGGCTATTTGCTTATAACCCAAGGGATAGAATTGATCTTTAAGTGCAGCAATGAAATTTGACCACGAGGAAAGAAGGTTACCCAAATTACTATTGCCTTGAATTTTTCTCTCCCACCAGATGAGGGTTGTGCCATTCAGTCGAAGAGAAGCCAACTGGATATTTGCCTCATCCTCCACAATCCGTTGAATCCTGCAGTAGACTTCAAGCTGCCTAATCTAGTTGTTAAGTTTATCTACATTACTTTTACCATTATGCATGGGTAGATCAAATTTAACATCTAACTTAAAGAAATGTTTATTATATACATTTCCAGAATTTCTATGATGATGGTGAGAAGAGGAGGAATAAATTTCACTTGCTGGAGAAGAAGGAGATGGATATTATACGCCATCTCCATGCGCTGAACCTTGTCCTTCTGAAGCATTCTCCCCTGCTTTCTCCGGTTTCTCAAGTCTAGAGAACAACTTCTCCACCCGATCTCCCATGGTGTATAAGGTCTTGCGGAAGTTGAGCTCCTCCTCATGTCTAACATCGCCACCCATGTTCCTTCTATGATGTGCACGTCTCACTTTGGGATCAAAAGACTGTAGTGTCCCTTCACCTCTTTGTAGCTTGTTTTTAGTTAGCATAAAAGCATGTAATTCACATATAAAAACACCTACTCTGATACCACTTGATCCAAAATCTTTTGTTTGAGATGCGTTAAAGAATTACGTGTGAAAATTGTAGCTTAAAAAAAGAAACTTTAAAGGCATAAACATAAGCAGAGAGAAGCAATTAACATAATGCAAGAAGACACAAAATTGATATCGGAGTTCGCCCAAGAGGGACTATGTCTCCGAGCCCTGCTCAAATAGTGGGGAGGCCCTCTTTCATTAAGTGGAAAAAAATGAAAGTACAAGTATAAAAATGAGAAATTACACCCTTATACCTCCATAGCTAAAAGTGCCCAAAAATTGCAGACCTCTAATGAAGAAATGGACAGCACCATTGGATTCAGGGTGTCGAGTAGTGCGGAATCCATATAAAATGTGCCTTAATCTGACAAATTGAAAATCTGACCCCTCTCGAAAATGGCTCAGATCATGGTTCTGGCCCCCTCCTGCACACTGCTCACGGTTCCACTGTCTCGGTTTCCGTGCTCACTCCTGACTTGCCTGGGCGCACTTCTAAGTTGCAGGTTTTAAATATATGAAAGTGGGCAGACTTCCCAAGGAAGTTCGCTAGTTGGGTTGGTTTAGATCCTTTGTTTGAGGGAGGGGGTTGGGTGGTCAAAACTCGCCCCCTCCATAATAAGGAAAATTCCTTTTTAAAAAAACCTGCGACATCCCCTTTTATAAACCTGCAGATTACATTTAAGAAGGTACGAGGGGTCGGGCCCGCATTGGGCAACGCGCCCCGAATCCACTGTTGGTGGTCCTTGCAACATATTTTATACGTTATGTTAAAATGGGTTGGGCAGTAGGGTTGAAAACCCCCACCCACCCATATAGTATTATATGGTTTTCATTGTGGTGGGTCCGGCAGGGTCATGGCCGCCGACCCATTAAAATTTGATTTTATTTATGTTAGACCTGATGGGGGTGGCGGGGTCATGGCCTGCCACCCAATTTTAATAATTTTTTGATTTTTTTATATAGCTAAACACATCTTCAAAATCCCAAAAAATAGGCTGAAGGAGTCATTTTAAGGAGGCCACAAATTCACCCAGAATCTGGCTGGAATCTGGTGGCCAGAAAAGGTCGAAATTGCACCTTCCTTAAGCCTGCCAAGTCACCAAGTCAACCCTCAAACTTTGACTGCTCCTAACTCCTCCATATGGACTCGGAATTGAGTGTCGTCTGCGTCGTTCGAATCATAAAGACGAGTTATTTAACTTGACATTAATTTTTCCACATTCCAAACACTTTGAGTTTTGAGCCTTTGTACTCAAGCCACTTGTACTTGGACCTGTTCGATCCGCCTGGATCACAGAATGTTTGGTTTTCCAATAGAATAAAGTTGAGATAATTAATACCTCAGATTTTTTACAACCTTTAGTCATTCCAATTCAGCATTGGGAGGAGGTCTCAATGGATTTTATCATAGTTTTACCCAAGTCTTAAGGATAGAGTGTCATGATGGTGGTAGTTGATAGACTTACCAAGTATGCACACTTTTGTACATTATATCATCCTTTTAAAGCTAGTACTATTGCTACTACATTTATGGAAATAATTCAAAAGCTACATGGAAACCCAAATATTGTTGTAAGTGACAACGATCCCATTTTCCTTGGAAATTTTTGGATGGAATTAATTTTTTTTGTTGGTACTCATTTATCTCATAACTCATCTTATCATCCTCAATCTCATGGGAAAAATGAGATAGTGAGAAAATATTTGGAAGGATATCTTCGTTGCTTTATATATGATAAACAAACACAATGGGTCAAGTGGTTAGCTCTAGCTCAATGGTGGTTTCCCTTAATATTTGAACCTCACTTATGGAACTATGAAACCTCAAGTTTCCCTTAATTAAGTAATTTTCCCTTTTCCCTAATTAAAAAATATAGAAAACATTGAAGGTATACTCATTACCATCTTTTTCTTGTAATTCCAAAAAACACAAGATATTGAACATAATACATCATAGGGTTCCTTCCTATTTATTAGGATTAGTTCTATGATTTAACCACTTGTCTTCAAAAAACCTTCTCTGGAACCCAATTTTAGTTTGAAGCTCCTTTACATTGGCCAAATGATCTTCACTTTTTCAAAAGAGAGAGGATTATGAGAGATCAAATCTTGAATCTACATAACCTAACCGTCATTGGTATTATCTAATAGAGTTTTTAGCTTATTCCAAATAAGTTTTTTAGCTTCTTCCAAACTTTTCATTAATAGTCAAATTTAATCACGTGAAAGAGAATATCCTTGGAGATGTAGGTCATTATAACTCCTATAGCGTTGACCATCTTTCCATTAATGAAAAACTACAATCAATCTTACTTGGGATCTAGAACCAATTTTTTTTTAAACTACTAAAGTGATTTATTCTTAAATAATGTTTCCATATCTTGTGCCCACGCACCATAATTGTGGCTATTGGAAAACCATTTTCTTTCTTGATGCTCATTATCTTTGTCTATCTAGAGAAGGAAGTCATATGGAGACTAATGAGTAAATCTTTGTGATTAGCCAAGGGTTATGAGAACATGAAATACTTCCAAAAAATTTCTAACAAAAGGAAGAATATAAACACCAAAAGGAAATGAAGAGAGATGATGGGCTTAAAGGAAAAACCTTTAAGGAAATAATTTATTTAGGAGTGGCTCATTTTTCAAGGGATATATAAAGAGGAAGTTAGAGAAAATATAGCATAATTTGTAAATATGACCACCTTTTCTTAGTTTTATGGATGAGGAAATCATGAAAGGTTGTTGGAGGAATTTTCTAGGGAATAATTGCAAATGGTCCTTCATATTAATTAGGACAAATTTCTAAGGCTATATGGTTGGACAATTGATTTCTTCTTAGGCTTTTATAATGCTGTAGAGGAATATTTGTTAAGGATAGTTCAAGAATCAAGAAGTATAGAGAGGGATTTGGGAGCATCAAATGCCACTTTTGTTTCCCTAATTAGACCGATCTCCTTATGTGATTATATCTATAAGGAAGTAAATAAAATCATTGCATGCAGGGTTAAAAAAAACTTATTTTTGATATTTTTTTCTTCATGGTATGAAAATCCATAATTTTGTTGGGGTGGCATAAGAATGGATGTACTCTATGAAAATAAGGAAATTTTCATTTGTGGTATTGATTTTGGACCTTTCTAAGGATTCTGATAAAGTAATTTTTCGATATTTGAGGTTAACATTAATTTGAAATAGCTTCTATGTGCATATGATGAATTGGATTATGAGGTACTTAACGTTAGTATCCTTTGTAGTTTTAATTAATGGTTCAAATTGTATTTTTTTAATACCTTCAAAATAGATCAAGAAAGGATGCCCTTCGACATCTTAGTTATTTTTTATCAATGATATATAAAGACTCCAATAGGGCCTTAATGGAGGAAATAATGTATGGATCATTGAAAGGTATTAGTATAGGAAGACCTCTTTATTTGACTCATTTTATTTTTGTGGGCGTTCTATTATAAGTTTGTTTTAGCTCATGGAGAGATGCACATAAGTTTAAAGAAAATATAGATTAATAGAATGGATGTTAATATTCAAAAAACTTATATCTATTTTAATCATTTTATTTTTGTGGGTTTTGTATTATAAGTTTGTTTTTTCTCATGGAGAGATGCATATAAGTTTAAAGAAAATATAGATTAATAGAATGGATGTTAATATTCAAAAAACATATATCTATTTTAATCATTTTATTTTTGTGGGTGTCATATTATAAGTTTGTTTTGTCTCATGGAGAGATGCATATAAGTTTAAGGAAAATATAGATTAATAGAATGGATGTTAATATTCAAAAAACTTATATCTATTTTAATGAGGTGGCAAAGGACCAAGTCAAGTTACTACTCTAGCTCTTCCCTTATCAACATTTTGAACTTTCAAGATGTTTCAAGTAATATGATTTTACATTAAGCTAAATAATTATGGAATTAATAGTCCATGTTGCACCCATGTTTTCGAAAACTATTGTCCTATATTTTTTGTATGATTGAGAATTGGTTAGTTTGGTAGGTAGGAATTAGGAAAAATTTAAGGGTATGACCCAATCCCTGGGCCATGAGTAGAGATAATTTCAAGTTACATGATTATTTAATTATTTATCTTCAAGGGAAAAACATATATAATTTGGCTTTGATAGAGTCATAAGAACTCACTATTATATGATAGAAAGAATGGAAGAGGATAGAATAATTAGGCTTAGAAGGAATTGAAAGAGAGTATTGGGAGAATTACACAACAAGGATTAAGGAAAGTAATGTTTGTGTATTAAAGTGGTAGAGGAGGAGCTTGTCTAAACTAGGAATCATACTATGGATGTGGACATTTAAATATTATGATACAAATCCATGGTTGTGCTAGAAAGTTCTAGTGATATTCAATAGTGGTGGAACCCATCATGGAAGATTAGATCACCTTTAAAAACTAGGATATTTATACAGTTAGTTATCGTGAATAAATCCTTAACTAGGAAGGTATTACCAAAAAAAGAAATAGAAAAGGACAAAGTAGATGTACAATAAGTGAGGAGAAGGTGAACTACAATCCATTTACTTATATCATGTTCATATACTAGGAAGGTTTAGGAATAAATGGATTTATTGACTAGAGTAAGGGATAACTAGTGTGGGAGTACAATTATAGATAGTTTCGAGAAATGACAACACAAGCTAGAATTAAAGGAATATAAATCCCTTCCTTGATTATTTCCTCAATCATATGGTTGTCTACAAATGTGGATGTTTTTTAGAATATATACATGCCTCCTTTCTAATGTGCTTGCCAATCTAGGTTTATCTTTGCAAGATAAAAATATATACCAAAGATCTCTCCTAAGAGATAATTATCCCATAAACCCAAAGACAAGTCTAGAGTAGATGGGTACTTCAATTGTGTTAGCCATGGCACACCATTGTGTTATGGGAAAAGTATTTCTTCCTTGACGATTCTCATTATATTAGCTTTAAGGATAGATTAGGAGAGGGGGGAAATAATTATGTTGAACTTATAGCTTAAATTTTCCTTAAAAATGGGTTGCAAAGAGGTGAGCATCCAAATTTTTCAAAGAGGTGAGCATTCAAATTTCAGGGTTTGGAGATTCATTGGTGATAATAAAATAGATGAGAGGACAATTAAGGGAAATATAGTCTTGAATGTTATATTTTAGGATGTGAAAATATATTTATTTTTATTTAACTCAATTTCATTTGCTTGTATTTATAGAGTGAACATTGAAGATGTCTCTCTCTCTCAAAAAAAGGACTTCCAACTAGTTGTTGATACCTTATTACAGAAGGAATCTAAAGATAGACATGTTGTTGACGAAAACATCATTCCTATACTTGATTGAGTAGTAAGCCCTTATTGCACTTTCAAAGCTTATTATCAAATCTAATATTTTTACTTGTACTAATGTTGAGGTTGTAGATTAATCTATAATTCTTTGGAATTATGTAAGACTATTTTTGTTTTATTCTCGTGATCATCTTAGACACTTAGCATATTTATTTTTGAAGGATTTTGGGAAAACCATACTCTATGATATCATTATGTCATTTATAAAGTGAGATAACCTATTTGTGCTCTATACTCTAGGAAGTATAAAGTCAATTGTCATTTATAAAGTGAGATAACCTATTTGTGATCTATACTCTAGGAAGTATAAAGTCAATGTAAAGACTCATTTAAGGATGTCCATAAGATTAGTTTTGAGTTGCTTATCAAAAAAATCAATCCATTGAATTTCCTTACTATTCTTAAAACACATATATAATGTAATTTATTTTCAACTCAAATAGAATTTATGATTTTTGCTTGAGGAAAAATAAAAAAAATATTGTTTCACACATGGTAAATTATTTAGCCGTGATATTTTTTTATCTCTAATTTCTCATTTCCTAATTCCATATGTATTATATGTTGGTTAAATGTTTTTTTATATCCATTAATAAGTGTATCTCCTTCTTCACTAATAACGTTTTTCATTCATTTGTCTATCAATATGTGTATTTCATTTGTCCTTTAAATTAACTCACATAAATTTAAAATTTTACAACAATTATTCTATTAATAACTTAAAACAATTATAACAATATTTTTTAATTAAAAAAATTTACCCAAATAAAAAATCATAACATACACTTAAAATTATAATAACTTATTATTATAAATAATTTTTTTTAAAAAAATACAAAGACGATAAGTA
Source organism: Pinus albicaulis (assembly GCA_034641835.2). Lineage (NCBI taxonomy): Eukaryota > Viridiplantae > Streptophyta > Pinopsida > Pinales > Pinaceae > Pinus > Pinus albicaulis. The sequence goes on along the minus strand of CM076581.1, from coordinate 344,274,451 downwards.
AATTAACTAACACTAACACAAAAGGGAAAAAATCATAACATATAAAAATAAGTGAACAAATGTAATATAATTTTTTGGGAAACTATTCTGCTACAAACTTTATTAAAATAAAAATAATCTATACATATATTTACATAAAAAAAAATCAATCAACAGGCAGAACTTAACCAATGCAACCGTGCAAATTTCTCACATTGCATTTCCATTGAGTTTGTTCGGATTCATTTTCACATGGAAACAAGAGCAACTGACGCAACAGTAGTCCTTGCCTATATGAGACTAAATTTTTACATATGGTTTTTTGATTTTTCTATCAAATTTTATGGTTTTTAAATCTTTATATCAAGGATGTTTCTATCAAACAAAATGGATTTGCTTATCAATTTTAATATTGATATAAATATACAATTTGTTTATTTATCAATTTTAATTTGTTTATTTATCAATTTTAATATCTATATAATATACAATAATATACCATATTTATATAATAGTGATAACAAATTATAAACTCATACTTAGAAATAAATAAATAATATAAAATTAGAAATCCTATTTATATATATAGATATAATAATCAACACATAGTTATATCCATATAATAACATAAATATCTCAACCATATAGCAACATAAATATCTCAGTCATTATCTAAGACTAAAATAATACTACAGTGCACTTTGCCCAAAAAATAAAATAAAGCTTTTAGAAACAACCCACTTTGCAAAACACAGAATATATTAAGTTTAATCATCATAGCTAAATTTATTACATTGCAATTTTATATTGATTTTACTAAATTGAAAGACACTATAAGTTTCAAGAGGACTCGCTCCTTCAAAATCTACAATCAAGATTGTTTGAGAAACAGTTAGAGCAGAAAATAATCCATTTATTTAGTTTATTTTCAATATTATTTGAAATGGTGAAACCAATCTATTTATTTAGTTTCTTATCAATATTATTTGAAATGGTAAAAATTTTCAGGTATTTATCGACTCGAATTCTGATGCAGGGGCATTAGGCTCAAGAAATACTTTGTATCTGAGTAGACATAGGGGGGTCTCATATTTTTAAATTCTCATGTAATTATTAATACTTTGAATAAAATGGTCAGGAATTGTAAATGTTCTCTAACCACTAGAGAACATGAGGGAAGTTGATTAAGTTAGGAAGGTAAGGGTCAGTTTCAGTTATTTTAGGAATTGAGTCCAATCTTAGAACTTTGGAGACTTCCAAGAGTCTTCGTTGAGCTGTTAAGAAAGCTGAACTGATTCATTATTAAATTGTATAAATGTAAGCCTCAATGGCATTCAGAGGCAGAGGGGAAGTAATATAGCTGTTCAGAGACAGAGTAGTGAGAAAAAGGGCCATTTGATTTGAAAATCTGGCCAGAACCAAGAGAGCTTCTGTGATTGATTACATTTGTATATATTGAGGAGGAATTTGTTCCCAAATTCTATGTGAATATATATGTGTTCTTGATTGAATTCTGCATAATTGAGTTTCTGTAGACAAGTGTGAAATTCTGTGTTATTGGCTGAAAGGGTGACTCTGTTGAATTAGAGAATTTAATATGAGGTTGCATCCATTGCATCTGAGGAAGATCGATCACTGAAAGGATCGATCTTATTGAAGAAAGTGGAATCGGAATATAACCCTTGAATATGTCAATTTGATTGTAATTAATGTGGAGTCTGTGCTTTTGTGTTTTGATGGAAAGCACTGTTAAGTCTGTTTATTTAAGCATGTTGAATCCAATACAAAAGTATGTTAGGAGTCGAACCCTGCTCCTTTGTTGAAATCAATAGAATCGATTCATACTTAGTAGAGAGAAGGGTTGTGTTAGATTCGCTTATGGAAATTTGAACCATTTGAACTATTGAAGGCCGATAATAAAATGAGATGGCTCTGTTCGAAGGGTTGAGTTGAACCACAGTGGAGAGTAGTAGCGTTCAATCCTATCAAGATATGTGTTTAGATCATAGCTGGAATGGGATAACAAAGGTGAAGCAGATCAGTGACAAAACCGTGAAGGCGAAGGCGAATTGAATCACGTTGTTAACAGTAAAGCCAATTTTAAAGGGCGGAACCAGAAGTCAATGGAACAGTGGTGTAGCGAGAATAAACAAGAGCGAAGGCAGAATTCATATATATAAGGGCACTAAAGAAATAGAGTATGGAACCTTGAGCTAATGGAGGCGGAACAAGGAGCGGTGCATAGAAGAGTGGTTTCAAACCCCAAAACCGGCAGTATCGTGCTGCCTCTTAAGTGGTAATTGGTATTACAAAAAAAACGCGATATGGGTTTGCGGTTGACACGTAAGGAGGAGGTGGTATTTTAATACCACAGATTTCGTGTAATTTTGGATGAGTAAGTCCCGAGCGTTTTAAAAACGCGATATCCTTCGGATGAGCGTTTAATTGGGTCTTGGAGTGCGATGTATCGTGGACCATTGGATCCGTTCGGCAATTAGTAATGGGGTAACTTGCTGTGGGCCCGAATCAAATTTATGTTAATATTTGAATATAATCCAAAGCTTAGAGTCGAATGTTGTGGGACCCAATATGTTGCAGATTATTGGTTTGTGTTGTGTGTGGATTAATGGAGTAAGTTGTCGGGCCCAAGAGCATTTACATATGTTATTGTTTGGGTTTTAAACCTAGGCCGAGGATTTATACTAATGTTTATAACATTTGGTTTGGGGAATGTTGATATATGTTATGGCAAGCCGTGGACACACATAATTGATGAGGGTGAGCACCATTGAGTCATTTGAAAGTTAATTCAAATAGGCAATAGTTTCGGCTTTGAAGGTTAAGTCGAAATATTATTGAATGTTAATTCGAATACAATGCGATGGGTTTTATAATATGGTTTCATAACCATAGACTTGATTGAAAAGCAAAAATTCCGCTTATAGAAATTTATACGCATAAGAGTTGTAAATTTGGGAGTGCTGTTGGCCATGGTTTAAACCATAGAAATTATAAAGAGATAGAAAATCTTCCGCATAGTGTTGATTTTGTCAAATTTAAATTTGGAATAAATTTGTATAAGAACAAGAGTGTGGTTGTGGTTTAAGAGAGGTTAGCCGGGGCATCATGTGGTATCAGAGCTGGAATAGCTTTGTTTGAAGGTTCAAGTTTTTGAATTAATTTTATGTGTGATAAAAGATATCAGACTTTGAAACTGATAAATATTGCAGCATACAGAGATGCAGTGCATGTGATGAGTGAAGAGGGAAGATCATAAATTTAAATCTGATGTGCAGCAGATACTTATTTGCAGTGAACATGATTTGCAGAACTGAATGAGTGGAAGACAATATCATGCAGGGATCTTGTAGGTAAATTAATTTTAAATCTGATTTTGAAATTATAATGACAAAATTATGGTTGCAGATATGATGAAGACAAAGTTTTGATGATGATGGCAGTGAACCTGATATCCAGCTAAAGGCTGGATAGGGAGAACAATTGCAGTGTTCTTAAGAGAAGGTGAGTTGATGAGTAGTGTTTAACTCTAATTTGAAGAATTGTTTGCAGAATTCAGATTAAAGGCAATTGGAGAATCTCAACAAAGCAGATCACAGCTTTGAGAGTAGTGATGGAAGAGTCCAGCAGAGGATTCCAAGGTGAAGAAGGAAGTGTGGCAGAACCTGGAGAATTCCCAACAGAGGTTGGATGAAAGAAGAACATATGTGTTCTTGAAAAGTTGCAAAGTGAATCCTAGAGAGAGAAGAAGAGAGTGCTCAGAAGGTTCCAGCAGACAGGGGACCAATACTTGCCAAAAGCCAGATCCAGAGGAAAGGATTGGTGAGGTAAGTGGCAGCAGGAGAGCTTGTTGTTGCAAAGGCTTGGTGCAAATGATGAGTGAGGAACTCATGGAGGAGAGGATGACTACTGATAGTCATAGTAGAGATTGCAGAGGTTCTAAGAGAGGCCACAACAGAACAGAGAAATAAGATGCCAAGGCAAATGGCATAAGGCAGCAGTTAGCTGATGCAAAATATTGGAGAGAGGTAGCTGAGATCAAAGAGCAATTTAAAAAACTGAAGATGATGATAGAGGAAAGCCAGAGATTTGGTTGGCTCATGAAGAAGAAAGTAAAGTGGCACAGGCTACAGATGAAGAGAGAGCAGATTGTACATGCTCAACAAAAAGAGGGATTACTCAGGATGATTGAGTATTTGGAGAAGGACTTGAAGATTGAAACTTCAAGTGAGACTAAGGGGTCAAATGAATTTACATCTGATGATTTTTTTATGTTTGTAAAGGAGTTGAGAAAGCTTGAACAAAGGAAGAGTGCACAATTGGAATGTGCAGAACTCAGAGCAGCTAAGTTGAGAAAAGAAGTTTCTGTTTGTGAAACAGAACATACTACAAATGAAGAATGGATATCTACAAGAAATATTGTGAGACATGGTGAAGGTTTAAGGCAACAAGAAGTTTGTCTTGCTGAAGAGAAAATCATTGGTGATTTCCTGAGTTATTGGACAATTCCAGATCAGATGGGTGATGAAAAGACTTGTATTTTTTAGTCTGAAAATTGTGAGGTGGTTACAGGTTCTACAGAGGAAGAGGAACTTAGAGTTCTTGAGTCAAGGATGGAATTTGAAGATTCCACATGCAGATCTGTTCAAAGGGAAGTGCTTGAGAAAGCAACCAAGACTGAAAAGTCTTGTGGTTTTGAAACTAAAGAGTTGTGTATGTTTGCAGGTACATCACAGGGATATGAACAAGCTTTAGAGCTTGTTGAGGAGGAGAAATTGAATCTGAAATCTATTCAGATCAATGCTAAGATAGCAAGATCTCAGGAAGAATTGAAGACAAAGGAGTCCAATGAGAATATTGAGGCAAGAGATGAAGGACCATCTGATGATTGGTCAAGAACAAGTGAAGACATAAAAGGTTGTGTGAGGTTCCCAAAATCTACTCCAATTGAAGTTGTTGAATTGTATAGAAGGTTGGATTTTCAAAGGAGAGAATTGGAGAAGAAGAGGACCTATGCACAGGATAAATTGCTAGGGAAAAAAGACAGAGAATTTGTCATGAATGACAATCAGAAAACAGAGGATAAGAAGATGATTCAGCAAAGTGAAGAAGTTCATTTTCGTGAATCAAAGCAGAGGGACATCCATGAAGCAGAGGATGGAAAGAAGGAGAGACTAGTTGACCGTCTCATGGAGGATGCAAATCAGCATACTAATGTGCTGACAGAGGAGGAAGAGGTATTGAGATCTTGTAATTTTAGTGCTGAAAGTTCACATGTCAGTTATGCAGGAAAAGAAGAACAGCAAATGAAAATTGTCAGAGAATTGAATGAAAGAGAAACTATGTTAGCTGAAATCATAGAGAAGGATCATCATTTTAACATGGTGATTGGAACAGTGAAGATAACTCTAGAAGCTGAGGAGAAAGCCAGTGAATATTTTCTAGGTCTTGAAAGAAACTTAGGATTACAGAAAGAAGATTTGGTGACTGGTTCATCAAATGAGACCAGTGGGTCTTGTGATTTTGAAACTGACAAATTGGCTATGTTTACAGGTGACGCAGAGGACAATCCATCTCTTGGAATTGTCTTGAAGGAAGAAACACTGTTGTAGAAAGAAGGTGGAACAGTGATGCAGAAACTTGTTACTGTTGGTGACAAGGAAGAATTGGCTTGTCTGATGGGCCAAGAGAAGACTGTGGGGAAAATTTTTAAGACTGACACAGTGATGAAGAATCACAATTCTATTCTGATAGAGGAAAATGAGAATGCAGAACTTGAAGATGTTGATTTGATTACCAGAATAAATCAAGATGACAAGGGACAGTTACTAAATATTGTCCAAGAAAAATAAAAAGATGCTTAGTTTAAATTGCAGCATATTGAGCATGTGAAACACGTACAAATTGAGTGGCTGAAATGTTTGCTGGAAAAATTTAAACAGGAGAAGGAGATTGCAGACACTAGAATGAAATTGCCTAAAGCTGTGGAAGAACTAGGAGCAGATACTAGTTTGCAGAATTTAAGTATGCTACTAGTATACAAGGAGGAATGAGTGGTTATGTCACTGCAGTTAGAGAACTAAAATATAATTTACTTTTTAAAGGTAAATTTGCAGGTGATGAGCAAGAGAATTTTGTAGAGGGACAGGAAGTTTGGGAGGCAGCAACATGGGAGGTAACAACTGAGACAACATTGACAGTAGCAACATCAATGTTGGTAGCAAGAAGAGCAGTAACAGCAAGAGCAGCAGCAAAAGAAACTACAACTACAGGGATTGAAAGCAGCAGTGGGCAGAGTAAATTCCAGTCAAAGGAAAGGATGGACATAGAAATTGAAAACATCAGGGAGCTGATGATGAAGGTGTCTCAGGAGCAGCATACAGCAGCAAGAAAGCAAAAGGAGTTTAGCAAAGGAACGACAATAAGAGATTTTGAAAGTGCAGTTGGTGGTAATTTTCAAAGCAAGATATGGAGACCTCGAGAAGTGCAGTTAAAGAATAATGCAGCTGATGGACAACATCAAAACAAAGTATGGGATCTAGGAGGCAGGAATTAAAGACACATGATCAGGATACCATGAACAATTTGAACCTTGGGAGTCTGATGCAGGGGCATTAGGCTCAAGAAATACTTTGTATCTAAGTAGACATAGGGGGGTCTCATATTTTTAAATTCTCATGTAATTATTAATACTTTGAATAAAATGGTGAGGAATTGTAAATGTTCTCTAACCACTAGAGAACATGAGGGAAGTTGATTAAGTTAGGAAGGTGAAGGGTCAGTTTCAGTTATTTTAGGAATTGAGTCTAATCTTAGAACTTTGGAGAATTCCAAGAGTCTTCGTTGAGCTGTTAAGGAAGCTGAACTGATTCATTATTAAATTGTATAAATGTAAGCCTCAATGGCATTCAGAGGCAGAGGGGAAGTAGCATAGCTGTTCAGAGACAGAGTAGTGAGAAAAAGGGCCATTTGATTTGAAAATCTGGCCAGAACCAAGAGAGCTTCTATGATTGATTACATTTGTATATATTGAGGAGGAATTTGTTCCAAAATTCTGTGTGAATATATATGTGTTCTTGATTGAATTCTGTATAATTGAGTTTTTGTAGACAAGTGTGAAATTTCGTGTTATTGGCTGAAAGGGTGACTCTGTTGAATTAGAGAATTTAATATGAGGTTGCATCCATTGCATATAAGGAAGATCGATCACTAAAAGGATCGATCTTATTGAAGAAAGTGGAACCGGAATATAACCCTTGAATATGTCGATTTGATTGTAATTAATGTGGAGTCTGCGCTTTTGTGTTTTGATGGAAAGCGCTTTTAAGTCTATTTATTTAAGCATGTTGAATCCTGTACAAAAGTCTGTTAGGAGTCGAACCCTGCTCCTTTTTTGAAATCGATAGAATCAATTCATTCTTAGTAGAGAGAATGGTTGTGTTAGATTCGCTTATGGAAATTTGAACCATTTGAAATATTGAAGGCTGATAATAAAATGAGATGGCTCTATTCAAACGGTTGAGTTGAACCACAGTGGAGAGTAGTAGCGTTCAATCATGTCAATATATGTGTTTAGATCGTAGCTGGAATGGGATAACAAAGGTGAAGTGGATCAGTGACTTACCATGAAGGCGAAGGCGAATTGAATTGTGTTGTTAACAATAAAGCCGGTTTTAAAAGGCGGAACTAGAAGTCAATGGAACAGTGGTGTAGCAAGAATAAACGAGAGCGAAGGCATAATTCATATATATAAGGGCGCTAAAGAAATAGAGTATGGAACCTTGAGCTAACGGAGGCAGAACAAGGAGCGGTGCATAGAAGAGTGGTTTCAAACCCCAAAACCGGCAGTATCGCGCAGCCTCTTAAGTGGTAATTGGTATTACAAAAAAAACGCGATATGGGTCTACGGTTGACACGTAAGGAGGAGGTGGTATTTTAATACCACGAATTTCGCGTAATTTTGGATGAGTAAGTCCTGAGCGTTTTAAAAACGCGATATCCATCGGATGAGCGTTTAATTAGGTCTTGGAGCGCGATGTATCGTGGACCATTAGATCTGTTCGGCAATTAGTAATGGGGTAAGTTGCTATGGGCCCGAATCAAATTTATGTTAATATTTGAATATAATCCAAATCTTAGAGTCGAATGTTATGGGACCCAATATATTGCGGATTATTGGTTTGTGTTGTGTGTGGATTAATGGGGTAAGCTGTGGGGCTCGAGAGCATTTACATATGTTATTGTTTGGGTTTTAAACCTAGGCCGAGGCTTTATACTAATGTTTATAACATTTGGTTTGGGGAATGTTGATATATGTTATGGCAAGCCGTGGACACATATAATTGATGAGGGTGAGCACCATTGAGTCATTCGAAAGTTAATTCGAATAGGCAATAGTTTCGGCTTTGGAGGTTAAGTCGAAATATTATTGAATGTTAATTCGAATACAATGCGATGAGTTTTATAATATGGTTTCATAACCGTAGACTTGATTGAAAATCAAAGCTTCCGCTTATAGAAATTTATATGCATAAGAGTTATAAATTTGGGAGTGTTGTTGCCCATGGTTTAAACCATAGAAATTATAAAGATATAGAAAAGCTTCCGCATAGTGTTGATTTTGTCAGATTTAAATTTGGAATAGAGTTGTATAAGAACAAGAGTGTGGTTGTGGTTTAAGAGAGGTTAGCCTGGGCATCAAATTCTATTTGAAGAACAAACATATTGTTGGGCCTTCAATTGGCCTCCAATTTGTCATGATTTTGCTAATCAAACCATCCATTTTTGAATCATTATTTACCATTTTTCCTCATAAATGAACCAAATTTCCGCATACAAGTTTACATGGTTTATTATTATTATTTCCATTATTTTTAATAAATTAAGAATATTTTTGCATGGTTTTACTAATGACGAGTTTGACAAGTTCTAGATTCTGCAACTCAGTCAAGATTCTGTATCCATCTCCATGGTTAAGGTAGCAGCACTGCTCTAAAATGAAATCCGACGCTTGAACATGGTTTCTAGAAGCTCTAATATGGATTGTGAGTGATCAAATTCCACCCATCTCGCTCATATGGACCTCCACGCAAAGATCAAGGGAAAATCGTAGCAATTTTTAGTAGTCAACTTCAAATGAATTTTCTGATAAAAAAAAAAGCGAACTAGGCAAAACAAACACATGGGTTTTGTTTGGCACGGGCCCAATTAAGTTCCCTAATAGCATTTTTCCCAAATTTGTTACCATTTGGGAGAAATTTCAGGTTCTTTGAAGCCCTATTTTTCAGTTGTGTGGACTCATCTGTGACTCTACAACTATCTTCATGGTTTTCCCAACTCCAATTCGCCAACTGAACAAAGAAGCACATATGTAGATAGGTAATGATTTCCTCATGGATCTTATTCTATTCACTCGAGCCAAATCATCAAGAAGAATACCTAGTGGCGCCAAAGAGAACACGACTCTCCAATTTGCTTTCCAAATATAAAATCATCGAGAAATAACATTTCTTCATTTTAAATCAGAATTCAAATTAGGATTGTTTTAAGTTTTTAAGGCATAAAATCTCAATATGTTGAGCACAAATTGTATATATGTATACTATGTAAACAATAATGGACAGGGCGTATATGTATTTTCTGAATGACTGTGTGAGATAAATGCCTCTATTTCTATTTAGCCGAGGAAGCGTTTTCGTTAACCTCTTGTGTATTTAGCTAGCGAATTGAAGAGATAAACCAGCTGTTTTGCAGAGGGCCCCTGTAGACAGTTGAGGTTCAATACTTTCTTAGCTCAGTTATTTTGATTTTATATTGCATTGCTTTAGTTATTTCGTTATTTCTTTTGTTGTATTTTCAAGTTTCTTTTTAGTCCTTTGCTTGTAGCCTCATTTACATGTTTTTATTTTCTTACGGTTTCATATGTTTTCATGTTTTCTTTCTAGAATAGGAACATGTATATAATATGTCTCAATTGTTAGATCACAATTCTCTGTTTTCATTTTAGTATTGTTTTTAGATTAAATTTATAATTGCAAATAGTAATTTTTATCATAAGAAGCTTTGTAGATTCATGTGAGAATAGAAGTGATTATTTTTCATAACATAGATGTTTTATAGATTGAATAGATGTTAAAATATTTCTGGAAAGTTGTTTCATTTCCAGCCATCATTTTTCGATAGATGTCAAGCCGACATAGATTTATTTTTTAGAGATAAAGAAATAATTTTTATTTATTTATTTATTTATTTTATGAATGTATATTTTAGATCAGATTTCTTTCTTTCATATGAACAATAGAATATTTATTTTAATTACATAATTTTGTAATACTCTTTTAAATAGATTTCTTTCTTGCAATTTAAGTAGTTCATCTTTCACTGCAATTTAGAGATTTGTAATTTCTTTCTAATGATTTCAATCATTTAGGCAGTTCATTTTTTATAATGCAGATTTCATAGATATAAAAATTCTCAAAAAAAAGAAGTGAAATTAGTTTCTTTTCCTAAAATTTTAATAAGCAAATTGGTTGAGATTTAGGAACAGATTTAACTCATTTAAATAGAATTCAATCATCACAATATTTTACATTTTATCAAAAACAACAAAGAAAAAATAAATTGACAATCACCATAATAAAATAGGAATAAGAGAGGATTTATAGCACATATTGTGCACAAACACTTCACAAGAATACTAGCCCTGGTTGACAATAAATGATGCAAATTAAGAACAATTAGATTGCCAGACATTTTGGTGCCATTTTCGGGGAAGTGTTTATAGGAGTCCTTTTATTTTCATTAAAAAAAAAAAACTTTCAATCACCTACCACACCCACTACATCACGTGGTGCGGTAAGACCAACATCCACATCATGAATTCTTATTTTTGCAGGTAGAAGAAGAGGTGACAAAAGAGGTTGAAGAAATGGATGGAGATAATGACAATGAGGAAGATACTTTTGGATTTCCCATTCAAGAAACTGATATCAGCATTCAAATGAAGAACATCCCTTCATCTGTACTTCCTAAGTTCAAAGGTATGAGATCAGAAGACCCGAAAACCTTTCTTTTTGAATTTGAAATAATTTGTAGATCTTATGGCTACTCATTGCACATTCAAAAATTGAATTTGTTTCTAGCAACATTGAAGGATAGAGATCTTAGATGGTTCATGACTTTAGGAACAAATTATATAAGGACATGGGATAATATGAGAAGAGTATTTTTGGAAAAATATAAAGATTATTGCATGCACCATGAACTTATAAATGAAGTCTTTAAGATGAACCAAATAGAGGATGAAAGCCTAGAAGATTTAGTGGAGAGATTTACTTATAATATCAAAAAATCTAATTTTCATAATTTAGGATTAGACGCATTAAAAAATATCCTACTAAATGCTATAAAGGATTAATGGATTGATCTTCTTAATCTGGTGGGAAAAGGAGATGTCTATCAATTTCCATTTCAAGAAATTTGTGAACTATGCAAGAACACATCAAGAGGGAAAGCAAAGTATGTAAGATCCTCTCAAGATTCATTTATGGCAAGAGTAAGTAAGTCGGCATCAGGATTGGTAAGTCAAACTGAACCTAACAATTTGCTAAACATTATTGGTAATTTAAATGAACAAACTGACATGCTAAGAATGTAAAACAAGAAAAAAGTTGCTTCATTTATATTTTTCCCTAAATGTAGAAAGAAACATGCTTTGAATGAATGCCCACTTGATAACATAAAATTTGTAAAATTTGTGCAGTATCACATACTATTGAAGATTTCCCATCATTACCAGGGTTGAAGGAAATTTACCAAAAGGATAATGGAGCAAATCAAGCACAAGAAAAACTTTGTTATGTAGCTCCAAGAGGACTATGATAACCTCATCAACCCAATATGATGCAATATCCTTATGCACAGTTTCAAGGTTATGCGCAGCAATCTCAAGGTAATTGGAAAACACCCTTGCCTTTGCAACCCTGGACATCTCAATCCCAACCTCACAACCAACCTTGGAAACCTTGGCCATCTCAATCCCAACCTCAAAACCAATCTTGGCAACAAATTTGGCAAAGGCCCTACAAAGGAAATCCACCATATCCTTAGTCTTTCCCTCTATATCCTCAATACCATCATCAATGTTATCCATACCATTCACCTCCACCACAACATCAATATCGCCCTCATTTGTCCTCAATTCAACCTTTCCCATTACCATCCAAACAAACACCCCAAAGATCCATTCCCACTCCACTACCTGCACAACCATTTCATATACCCAACAATAAAACACCTCAATCAACTTACAATTTTGAGGTATTGCAAAATGAATCACCAGCTGTCATTGAAGAATAGAAACCAGAAGAATAAGACTCAAACAAGGTCCAAGAATAATGGATGCCTTTCGATAAAGAGAAGTTGTTAGAACCAGAGATTGAAAATTTTCAAGACTGCCTATCACCAGATTCTATAAATGAAGATCACATCTCTGAAGACTTGCATGACAAGATAACAGGAAGCCAAGGAATACAAGATTACATTGAATCTTGGTTCAAGGTAGTTATCAGATCCCAATAGTCAATTCTTCAGTATCTTCTGACATCATCTCAATCAAGGGAATTAGTCTGTCATATATTGGTACATATCAAAGAGTATATTTCAAACCTGCATATGAGTTTATCTATCATCCTGTTATAGACATGGTTCCATTGGAAGTATTCATATACTTGAATAAGATTCTTTTTCAAGTAAAGTAGGATATATATATATATATATATATAAAAGGTAGAGAGAAAAATAAGTCCTATTGTGAAAACCAGCTTTCTGGCGCAATTGGACATGATATTTCCTTAAAAACCAGGTAACTGGCGAGCAAAGTTCACAATAAGTTCTACAATTTCATTATGGTTTCAATATTTTAGTATGGTTATTAAAATCCTTTTTGGTTCTATGCTCGAGTTGGATGATCTGGAATTCCTTAAGGTCCACCTTCCAACAGATCTTGTCCCATCGACCTCAACATCTTATCTGGTGTTGTCGCTCCTAGAGACAGCCTAGAGTTGTGATAGACCAGTGCCTAGGACATCTTATATAGCAAGGAGCATATGGTATAACAAAAGGAAGTTATCAATAAAAATCTCTCATTGCTATCTCTTGTAAAACAAGGAATATTAATCTGAATGGGACCAAGACCTTCAAAAAACTGATACAGAGGTAGGAATAATGCAGAGGCAACATGCAAAACTCCAATACAAAAGCAACAGACAATTCAGAGACAGTTTACTGCAAAGAGGGCCAATTCAGAAATACCTCACAGAAATAAGTTATCAGAAGGTGTATGTAGTGAATGAAATGTTGAGGAGATATTAGTTAACATTGAGCTGATATCCAGATACACAATACCACCATGCATGGGCTTACCAATCTAAGAATCCATACATGACAATAGCGTTTTAAAAATACCTTCTCAAAGCAACTAATATAGTAGAAATACGGTTAAGATGAATGGTGGAACATAATATCATGCATGAGCCATATTTAAAGCACTTGACTGATCCGAGCATGGGTATCAACTAGGATAAATCCATACCAAAAATCAGTGAGCCACTCGCATTCCAAAACATGATACAAGAAAAATGGGTGAAATGAAATGATCTATTTAAATAACACATAAGAGAAAGTTACAGACTGTGAAATACCAAAGACCAGAATCCTCTTTAACAGATGGAACTCCTCCTCACTGAGACCCTATGGGATCTAAGCCTTCATACAAGAGTTTTACAAAATGTATACAAAAAACCTTTCACTGCATAATTTTCTGATAAAATCTGGAACCCCTGAATTATCCGTTCTTTGGGAGCTTTATAGGAGAACAAGAAAGCTCCAAAAAGGGAGTCAGTGATGAACGTTTAATTGCCTCATTAAAACAAAATGGCGGAGACGTGTACGCCCATACTGCTTGATGACTTTGTGGTGTTGTACGTTCTCTGTAGCCTGCTTTCTGAAATAAATGCACTGGGTGAAAGTCTCTTCAGGAACACGGTATAGAGATAGAACCATATGAACATTTTGTCCTTTCCTAAAAGAAAATCCTGCTGAAATGAAACTTGGAGGGTATTTTTTCCTGTGCATGGTACTCTTTGTCTCCTAACCTTGAATTAAGGCCTGAAACCTTCAATGTTGATCGTCGAATTCCTCTGATTTCCCACTGATACTCTCTGCCGCAACATTAATATTTCCGATTGAAAAATCTATGCTTTGAATGATTCTGGAGGGTTTGATAGATTTTACCCCTACTTCTTTAATGAAAGCCATGTCGTAACCGCTTCCTAAGCCCTGCTCCATAAATTTTGCCACCGAAAAATGGTCCTTTAATGCGTTCTCGGATTTTGTAATGGAGTCTGTGAGTAATGGAAATTTTCCGTCGTTGTAACCCTGCAAAACCCGAAAACATGTTAGGAAAACTATGCACGGGAATGCAAACACAGTGGGGATAATGGTGTGATAGCGTAGCCTGGTGGACTGGTGGGAAAATGCAGGGCGATGGTGGCAAATGCAGCGTCACAGTGGAAGGTGGCCATGGTGAAAGTTGGCAGACTGTGGTGAGTTTTAAACGTAAAACATGGACACTTGACCTTTGAATGAAACATATAGGGGAACATATGACAACACGACAAAACATGTGAAATGATGACGTGGCAGAACCGGGTTAATGGCAGGTGTTTATGAAATCTGGACTGTCCGATCTCAGGAGGAGATCGACGGTTGAAACGGCGTCGGGGGCAATTGACAGTGGGCCAGGGGTACGATTTCCTTGCGTTAAATCTCGTGCAGCTTCGGAGCGCGATGAGCATCAGATGGATTGCCCTGGATCGGACGGCTGATATGCATATCGCTCCGTATCCTTGGTCGAAAAATAACGTGCGATGGAGGGCGGTTTTGCAATAGTGTGCTGAGCCACGTGTCGGGCAATGAGTGGAATCACTGGCTAAATGAGAATTTCCGCCCACCGCCGAAAGGCGGTGCGATAGATACCACCGGGTTTTGGAGTAGTGCATGGCGGGGACCACCGGGGCAAGTGAGATACTAACCGTCAGATTTGTGGGTGAACGGATGGTTGAGATGCGGTTCGAGCGATGAATAGAGTGGGCCACGGGCGCGGTGGAGCATTGCGAATGCCATTCGATATGTAAAGATCGACGGTTGTGGGCGTGTCCGATATTCATACGCGATAAGTGCCTTCAAGGCTAGCACCCGGTTCTGGTTTTCGGTTACGTGGAGGAAAAGGAGCAGAGGCTTGGCCGAAGGGGCTAGGCCTGATAGATTTCAGATATGGGTTTTGCGGCCTTTTATAATGTGATTTGGGGGCAGGAAATGACAGCGATAGTCAGCAAAAGGATTTTTTAAGGCTGCAAGAGGGGATTTGCGAGGTTTAAGTCAAATTTCCTGTGAAAATTTAATAGGAAGCCGATTATGATCAACATCTGGGATCAATATTAGAGATTATTTGGAGTGCCTTTGAACTTGCATACATCAATGGCAAGCCTCCTCGTTGACAACAATGTCTCTTAATTGTCAGATCGTGCAGGTGACTTGAATTCAACAAATTCAGTCGTCCCTATCAAGATGCACTCAGGTACCTTGACACTCATTTACATTATTGGTGAGTTGTCTCGCATTGGTTAATAATTTTCATCATTGATCAGTAATCCAATGATTTCTTCCCATGCGCAACTTCGACACACTCATTCGCATGGTAAGAATTGTACCATGAATTTTGGCTTCGACGAAGACTAATGGTTTTATGGAATCAACAACAACTTGCAGTAGTACATTTTATTGGTCTCTTGTAGCAGCATGTTCATCTTTTTGTCATTCAATAGTAGTATGATGGCACCATTAAAACATTTTTTCATTCATTTCATTTTTAAGCAAAACAACAATTTTGGGCCTATTTCAGTCAATATGCATTATTTTTCATCGTTTCTACTTCAGCAGGAAGTACACAATTCAAATCGGCAGTTCAAACTTAGAGAAATCATTTTTTTGCAAGGGCGGTCTGTTTTTGTTGTTGCAACTTTTTCCAGAGGTAGTTTTGGCACAAATATTGGAAGAGATTGGAGCAGAAATAAAAAATTCTGAGCTTATGGGTTTTCTTAGAACACGATAAGTTGAGTAAGACACGAACATAATTAAAAAAAATAAAAAATTTGAAGGGCATTTCAAGTGGGTTTCTAAGGCAGATTTTCATTTTCACCATTATGGATAGATTAAGGCAGACTTTGGTATTTTTTCACAGCAATGCATCAAAATTAAATTCTGAAAGCAAGTGGCAGTGGAAAAGGTAAAAATACATGGTTTCCCTTTTGAAACACTCATTTTGGCCTTAAAATGAGTTCGTGACATATGTTTTTGTTGCAACATTGGGCAGCGTGAAGGGTGAAACATGGCAAAAATTGATTTGATCATAAGTTTCAAACCGTACATCTGTTGGTCCTGAAAATTTTATGGTAAATATATTGAGGTACATTAAATGAGCACACAAAAATTCAAAAAGTTCGAGTATGTATTTTTCAATAAATTGGCCACTTTCACCTACAGCCATTTCTCATTTTTCTCGATATTCGTGTATCCATTGGCTGAGATTTTTTTGTGGGAAGATGCATAATATTAATAGTAACAACCTCAGAAAATTGCAGGAGAATCCAATTTACAATTTGAGAGAAATTGGAAAAACAATTTTGCTACATGAAAATGGTACATTTTATGGAGCAAGGTCAAAGCGATGGAGCAACGTATCTGAGCCAAATCAATACCTACAACTCCTACTTCAGCATTTCAAGTTCTTTAAATGGTAAACTTGAGGTAAAACTAGCCTTAAATTTTTTAACTTGTTAAAATTTTTGGAAATTGTAATAAAAAAGTTATTGTAAAACATGTGATCTATGTTTTTTCGCCCTATCATATTCACATTACTCAAACCACTCTGTCTTGTCCTTCATCCTTGTTCTACTATTTTCAGCCCTCATACCATATTGGATGCTCTACCAACTTTTTTATAGTTGAACCCCTTCCCATGATTGCATAATCTTTTCCTTCAAAAGGTATTACGTTTTCCCTAGTAATAATGTTGTCTCCCACCATTCTCATGATTAAATTTCTCTTCTTATTGCTATAAAAATTTATTCATCTTCAGATTTTAATGGAAGCCAAGAAGTGATGTTTACAAAGCCAAAAAAAAAAACGGGGCTGAAACAAGGCTTTATTCACACACTCTTGAATTCAAAATGGGAATTCTACTTGCATGAAGATCATTTATTAGTTGGTGAGCTTTCGAAGAAGTTATTTGACAACATTATTGAAGCAGGATTGGTTGTTATAAAAAAAATTCTATGCACGATGATAAGAAGACAAGCATGTGCTACTTTGTGCTACTTTGCAGAGGCTCTAAAAATAATGAAAAAAACACTTGGATGTACTACTTTTTGGGCACCCTTGGCATTCACACAAGTTATATATGATAATATGAAAGGGGATAATAAGTAATGCAGGGACGTTTATTTTATTAGAGAAGAACAAAACAGCAAGCTTTGCTTCTACCTTTATAGCATCCATGAGCAACCTAGTATGTGAAGACTTCAAGTTCTTTGACTTTCAAGGGAGAGATGGGTAACTCTTCTTTCTTATTCTAGTGACACAACAAACAAGTATGGAAACAAAGATTTGTGTTATCAGATGTGTAATTTTGGAGAATGAATTCATTGGTTCACTGAACAAGAGAGAAAAACAACTCTTACCAAGAGAGATGATCTACACCAATCCTTTGGAACTTTGATTAAGGATTTAGTTAAAATGACAGAATAAAGGAACACAAGGAACCGATGGACTATAAAAAATTGTAAAGCTTTGTTTGCATGAGGGCATGCAAAAACTCAGGTCTGGGCGAATGTTGGGCCTCCAATTGGCCTCCAATTTGTCATGATTTTGATAATCAAACCATCCATTTTTGCATCATTTCACTCACCCATTGTCATCATTATTTACCATATTTTCTCATAAACGAACCAAATTTCTGCATACATGTTTATATGGTTTATTATTATTATTTCCATTATTTTAAATGAATTAAGAAGATTTTTGCATGGTTTTACTAATGATAGTTTGACAAGTTCTAGATTCTGCAACTCAGTCAAGATTCCGTGGCCATTTCCATGGTTAATGTAGTAGTACCACTCTAAAATGAAATCCGACACTTGGACATGGTTTCTAGAAGCTCTAATATGGATTGTGAGTGATCAAATTCCACCCAGCTCGTTCATATGGACCTCCAGGCAAAGATTGAGGGAAAATCGTAGCAGTTTTGACCAGTCAACTTCAAATGCATTTTTTGAGCAAACAAAAGCGAATTAGGAAAAAAAAAAACATGGGTTTTGTTCAGCACGGGCCCAATTATGTTTTTGATGAAAAATTATCCTGAATTCATTACCATTTGGGAGAAATTTCAGGTTCTTTGAAGCCCTATTTTTGTAGTTGCATGAGCTCATCCGTGACTATGCAACTATCATCATGGTTTGCCCAAATCTAGTTCACCAGCTGAAAAAAGAAGCACATATATAGATAGGTAATGATTCCCTCATGGATCTTCTCCTATTCGCTCGAGCCAAATCATCAAGAAGAACGCCCAGTGGCGATGTCAAAGAGCAGGTCAACGTATGGATAGGTGAACAACGAGAATCCAAAGAGATCACGACTCTCCAATTTTCTTTCCAAATATAAAATCATCGAGAAATAACATTCCTTCATTTTATATTAGAATTCAAATTAGGATTGTTTTAAGTTTTTAAGGCATACAAATCTCAATATGTTGAGCACAAAATGTATATATGTATACTCTGTAAACAACGATGGACACAACATATATGTATTTTCTGAATGACTATGTGAGATAAATGTCTCTGTTTATATTTAGTTGAGGAAGTGTTTTCGTTAACCTCATGCATATTTCGCTAGTGAATTGAAGATGCAGAGGACTCCTGCAGACAGTCGAGGTTCAGTAATTTCTTAGCTCAGTTATTTTGATTTCATATTGCATTGCTTTGGTTATTTAATTATTTCTTTTGTTGTATTTTCAAGTTGCTTTTTAGTCATTTTCTTGCAGCGTCATTTACATGTTTTCATTTTCTTACCGTTTCATATTTTTTCATGTTTTCTTTCTAGAATAAAAACATGTATATAATATGTCTCAATTGTTAGATCGCAATTCTCTGTTTTCATTTTAGTATTGTTTTTAGATTGAATTTATAATTGCAAATAGTAATCTTTATCATAAGAAGCTTTGTAGATTCATGTTAGAATAGAAGTGAATATTTTTCATAACATAGATGTTTTATATATTGAATATATGCTAAAATATTTCCATAAAGTTGTTTCCAGAAAGCCTAGAAATGAAGTCTTTAAGATGAACCAAATAGAGGATGAAATCCTAGAAGATTTAGTGGAGAGATTTAATTATAATATCAAAAGATCTAAATTGCATAATTTAGGATCAGACACATTAAAAGCTCTCCTAATAAATGCTATAAAGGATTAATGGATTGATCTTCTTAATCTAGTGGGAAAAGGAGATGTCTATCAATTGTCATTTCAAGAAATTTGTGAACTATAAAAGAACATATCAAGAGGAAAAGAAAAGTATGTAAAATCCTCTCAAAATCCATTTATGGCAAGAGTAAGTAAGTCGACATCAAGATTGGTAAGTCAAACTAAACCTAACAATTTTCTAAACATTCTTGGTAATTTAAATGAACAAACTGACATGCTAAGAATGCAAAACAAGAAAAAAGTTGCTTCATTTATATTTTTCCCTAAATGTAGAAAGAAACATGATTTTCATGAATGTCCACTTGATAACATTAAAATTTGTAAAATTTGTGCAGGATCACATACTACTGAAGATTTCCCATCATTACCAGGGTTTAAGGCAGCTTACCAGAAGGATAATGGAGCAAATCAAGCACAAGAGAAAATTTGTTATGTAGCTCCAAGAGGACTATGGCAGCCTCATCAACCCAATATGATGCAATATCCTTATGCACAGTTTCAAGGTTATGCACAACAATCTCAAGGTAATTGGAAAACACCCTTGCCTCAGCAACCTTGGACATCTCAATCCCAACCTCAAAACCAATCTTGGCAACAAAGTTGGCAAAGGCCCTACAAAGGAAATCCACCATATCCTCAATCTTTCCCTCTCTATCCTCAATATCATCATCAATGTTATCCATACCATTCACATCCACGACAACATCAATATCACCCTCATTTGTCCTCAATTCAACCTTTCCCATTACCATCCACACAAGAACCCCAAAGATCCATTCCCACTCCACTAACTACATAACCATTTCATATCCCCAACAATAAAACACCTCAATCAACTTACAATTTTGAGGTATTACAAAATGATTCACTAGCTGTCATTGAAGAACAACAATAAGAAGAAAAAGACTTAGATAAGGTCCAAGAATAATGGATGCCTTTTGATAAAGAGAAGTTGTTGGAACCAATGATTGAAAAGTTTCATGACTGCCTATCACCAAATTCTATAAATGAAGATCACATCTCTGAAGACTTGCATGACAGAATAGCAGGAAGCCAAGCAACACAAGATTACATTGAATGTTGGTTCAGGGTAGTCATTGGATCCCAATGGTAAATTCTTCAGTATCTTCTAACATCATCTCAATCAGGGCAATTGGTCTCTCATATACTGGTACATATCAAAGAGTATATTTCAAACCTGTATATGAGTTTATCTATCATCCTGTTATAGACATGGTTCCATTGGAAGTATTCATATACTTGAATAAGATTTCTTTTTCAAGTAGAGTAGGAAATATAAAAAAAAAAGTAAAGAGAAAAATAAGTTCTATTGTGAAACCAACTTGTTGGTGCAATTGGACATGAGATTTTCTTGAAAACCAGGTAACTGGTGAGCAAAGTTCACAATAAGTTCTGCAATTTCATGATGGTTTCAATCTTTTAGTATGGTTCTTCAAATAATTTTTGGTTCTATGCTCGAGTTGGATGATGTGGAATTCCTTAAGGTCCACCTTCCAAAAAATCTTGTCCCATCGACCTCAACACCTTACTGGGATCAAGATCAAAGATTATTTGGAGTGCCTTGGAACTTGCATACATTAATGGCAAGCCTCCTCATTGAAAACATTGGGAATACAACAATGTCTATTGATTGTCATATCTTGCAGGTGACTCGACTTCAACACATTCATTCTTCCCTGTCAAGACGCACTCAGGTACCTTGACACTCATTTACATTATCGATGAGTTGTCTCGCATTGGTTATTGATTTTCATCATTGATCGGTAATCCAATGATTTCTTCCCATGCTTGACTTCGACACACTCATTCGCATGGTAAGAATTGTACCATGAATTTTGACTTTGATGAAGACTAATGGTTTTATGGAATCAGCAACAACTTTCAGTAGTACATTTTATTGGTCTCTTGTAGCAACATGCTCATCTTTTTGTCATTCAACAGTAGTATGATGGCAGCATTACAATATTTTTTTATTCATTTCATTTTCAAGAAAAACAACAAATTTGGGCCTATTTCAGTCAATATCCATTATTTTTCATGGTTTCTACTTCAACAGGTAGTACACAATTCAAATCAGCAGTTCAAACTCGGAGAAAACAATTTTTTGCAAGGGCGGTCTGTTTTGTAGTTGTAACTTTTTCCAGAGGCAGTTTTGGCACAAATATTGGAAGAGATTGGAGCGGAAATAAAAAATTATGAGCTTCTGGGTTTTCTCAGAATATGATAAATTGAGTAAGACGCATACATAATTAAAAAAAAAAAACAATTTTGAAGGGCATTTCAAGTGGGTTTCTAAGGCAGATTTTCATTTTTCACCATTATGGACAGATTAAGGCAGATTTTGGTATTTTTGCACAGCAGTGCATTTTATTCATCAAAATGAAATTATAAAAGCAATTGACAGTGGAAAAGGTAAAAATACACGGTTTCCATTTTGAATCACTCAATTTGACCTTAAAATGAGTTCGCGACATATGTTTATGTTCCAACATTGGTCAGCGTGAAGGGCGAAACATGGCAGAAATTGATTTGATCATAAGTTTCAAACCGTGCATTCGTTTGTCCTGAAATTTTTATGGTAAATGTATTGTGGTACGGTAAATGAGCACACAAAAATTTAGAAATTTCCAACCTGTATTTTTCAATAAATTGGCCACTTTCACATATAGTAATTTCTCATTTTTATCGAGATTAGTGCATCCATTGGCTGAGATTTTTTTGTGGGAAGATGCATAATATTAATGGTAACAACCTCAAAAAATTTCAGGAGAATCCGATTTACCATTTGAGAGAAATTGGAAAAACAATTCTGCTACATGAAAATGGTACATTAAGTGGAGCAAGGTCAAAGCGATTGTTGGAACAGGGTCTCCTAACAAGCTACAAAACTAGTCCATTTTGAATATTTTTTATTATATTTAGCATAGAGGAGGGGTTTTGGGGTGGGTCAAAGCCTCGAACGCACTGTAATGGGTCAAAGGGTAAACTAGGGGTCCGAAAACCATGGGTTGCGGACCATAGGAAAGTCGAGGCTAGATTTTTATAAATAGAGATGCATTTTGTATTGTAAAGGATAAGAAATGATGAGCTATTGATGCGAATTGTGGTTTAAGCTATATGTTTGGATTTTGGGGAACGGACTCCTGCTGGCTGTGTGCACGGAGATCCAAGTCCAGCTGTGTGCGGACCCTACTGTTGTGTGTGCAGGTTGGGAAGGGAATTAGAATTGTAAGGAAGAATTGATGAACGAATGAATACGAAAGGTTGTTAGAGAACTGCATTTGTGAGTACTTTTATGTGAATTACTGATAATTGATGTATTATGTGGTTTCTGTCCTTAAGCTACAAAAGATTTGTATATTGCGTTCTTAGATCTAGATCTGTTATGTTCTGTTTATGTACTGTTGTTTTGATGTTATAATAAGCATATAACTATAGATCTAGTGCACGTGGATGCGAATAGAGACTTAATTAACTCTACGCAGTATAAGGTAATCAGGGATTACAGGACCTAGCACTGCTCTGCTTGCTTTACCCATCCTTTCTTAGGGTGCGGAAACCTAGTTCCAGCACCCACCCATACTACTTCGGGTGAGACTATTGGACCAACCTTGATGGAGGGAGATCCACCTACAATCTGTTGCAGGAACCAACTGTGCAAGATCCCCCAGCTACATCGCCACCTTGGCCGCGCAAAGGTAAGAATTCGACTATACCGCCACCCTCCCTAGACAGTGATATGGCTACACATTTTAAACTACCTACCTTCAAGAGGGTAGGAGATGAGGATATGGACCGATTTTGGCTCGTTGCAGACTCTATATGGATTGCGCAGAATGTGGTGAGTGATACGGTAAAAAGGGCGCAGCTGTCATTGGCCTTCGAGGATAGGGCCCTGGACTAGTATATGCAATATATTGCCCAGAATGGGGGTGCATCTATTCAAGATATCAAGGACGCTTTGAAGCACCAGTTCAGGAAGCCGAAATCTTATTCCCAGTTGGTAGAAAAAGTAAAGGACTTCAAACAAGATGCATCTGAGTCAGTATTGGAGACTGATTAGCGACTGAAGAAAGCAATCAGGGAAGGAGGATTCAAATATGATGATAGACAGCATACGGAATGGTTCATCGCTATGTTGTTACCTCACCTGCGCACGCCAATGAGTCATCAGACCTTTGAGTCGCAGGAGAAGGTTGTGGAAGTCACTATGAAGCTAGAGGCTACCCCCCAAGAGGATATGTCAGCAGGGGTACAACAAATCCAGGAACAACTTGGGGCCATGTATAGGAGATACAGAACTTGCGAAAAGAGCGAGGAAAGGATGTTTACGCAGATCTTTGGTGCATACGATGCTGGGTGTCTGGCCATACAAAGGATTAGTGCCCTCTGCTGACAGATTGCATACAAGCAAGAGGATCTAGTCAGGTACGCCTAGGGGAAAGTAGGGAACTCTTCCTATTATGACCAGGTTCAAGCGGACCTGCACTATGGTGTGATGATTTTCGGGTAGCAGGACTGCATGATACGAACCATTGCCCTCGGTTAGGTGCGTATGTCCCAGAACTAAAGCAACAATGGTGCTGATTTTGTCGATCAGTGGGACATGATGAGCAGAACTATCATACTTATGACTTAATGATGGATCGTGGGAACTTATATAGGGTACAATCTGACCCTGCGTCACCAAGACTTTCTGCGCACTTTGGAGGATCACCGACACAAGGCAAAGGAGGTCGGGGAGGAAGCGCAGGACGAGGATGTGGGTAGATAGTCTGTTATAACTGTGGGGAAATAGGGCACTTTTCCAGAGAATTCCCAAATCCCACCAGGCCATCATGCAAATATTGTAGGTAGTTGGACCATGAGGTAGAGGACTGCCCAATTTTAACATCCAAGGTGCAGGAAAAGCAGCCCACCCCTACGCAGAACGTAAAAAGATTTAAATTCGAGCTAAGAAAGGCGGATCCCTCTGTAAAATTCATGACATGCAGTGGGTTGGTTACCCAGGGAGAAAAATAGGAGCTTGTCTCCCAGGAAGGAGTGCCTTTCAAAGAACAAACACCACTGAAACTCCCTACGCAGCCGCCAACGCAACCTCAGATAGAGGAAGGGGTTGAGCCCTTTTTAAAGGCATGTTTGAAGCTGTTGCGAAATCCGCAGGCTGTAGGAAATCTCCAAGCACAACTGAATACTTGCACAGTTCGGACCAATTTGATCCCTGAAACCAAGGATGTACACAAACTATATAGCTATAAGAAGTGCACCAGAAGAGAGATGCGATTGATTGCGTATATTGGTGACTACGATATGGATCATGTTATTTTATATCTAGCGTCAGATGCAAATGTATTACCAAAGCAGACATGGCAACGAATGGGAGAACCTAAATTAGACTGGTCCACCATCCAGCTGCAAATGGCCAATCAACAAAAAATCATCCCTCTAGGGAGGTTACTAAAAGTCATGGTTGACATCGCAGGGGTAAGGGTCCTAGCTGACTTTGAAGTCATAGAAATTATGGAAGATGCGGATCCCTACCCTACGCTCCTTGGTCTGGACTGGGCAATTGACATGGGGGGTGTCATCAATCTCAAGAAGCGCAGCATGGTGTTTGAAAGAAAAGGTACACGTGTCATAGTACCACTAGATCTAGCAAAAGGTGCGTGGTATACAGAGCCAGCCTCTGAGGAGGAGGAATTAGATCACATTTATAAATTAACTGTGCAGGATGAATATCGGGTTAATCCCATGGATGAAGGGATGCTCTGCTGGGAAAAGGACAGTGAATGTTTTTCTAACTCTGATGAGGAACTGGAAAATTGGCAAGGCCGATTGCACGAAGTTTCGGCACTCCGATGTCTTCAGACCATTAGGAATTTTTGGCGCATCTCTACCATGGAAAGGAACCTGCCCTGCCAGGAGGACGCGGATGATATTCAGGAGACGATTGAACCTAAGATCCCCACGGAACGCAGGCTCGAGACACTGTCACCAACATTGCGTGGAGCACCTACACAAGGATCAATATTCTTTGCTCAGGAGAAGTATTGGAGAAGGGTGATCCTATGCATAGGGACCCTGGTTGCCAGATGGACTCCAAGGCCACTAAACCTATGCGGACACTTGCTGACATACCACACTCAAGGGTTCGATCAAGCCTTGCACAGACAGGCTTTCCGGGGTATCGCTGACCTAGATATGCGTCGGGTTGCGGACCTTCCTGAACCCACATGTAATTTTAAGAATTTGCAAACTCCTCAAGTAATAAATGACACGAGGACGCGTGACGCAACCCTCTGGTGCAAGGATGTTCCAACCAAGGGCGAAGCGCATGGCTCTAAAATATTGATGGCCAACTTGCAGACACACCTCCCGTCGACCTTCATTCAGGGTACGCGAACGACATACAGGCATCATCCGTGGTCTGACATTCTGTGGAAATGACCTCAGGCACATAAGACAACCGTCAACACATCCCGATTTAATAAAAAAGGGATCTTACAAGTACGCACAATCGGCGGAAGATCATAAATGCAGCAATTTATGGTAAGATTGATCTACCTGATCGATGGTAAGTCTCACAAATGGGCTACTCCACCATTAAATAGATCCAAACGGTGTGCGGATGGCTGGATAATTACACACCAGGCCATTTATCCACCCTACAACATGCTCCTGCTATCTGCGTACTGGTTTTTTGCACTCCTTAACATTATCTGGGTTTCCCACTTTTTTGTTTCTAGGATGGACCCAACCAGAGAGCCTAGGAGTGCTGAGTGCAGTCACAGGGGTGAACGCTGGCTCCCGACAGAAAGGATTGTCCACGAGCCACGCACACCAGGAACTTCGCGATATAGGGACATGCTACGGCTTCTTCGCAACTCCAGAACACCGCCCAGCCAAAGCAATGTATGTTCCCTCCCTTGATTTTCCCTCATCAATGCTCTTGATCTAACTACGGGGGACATCCAAATTGATTTAGCACAGCTATCTCGCACAGAGCTACACGGACTGCACACCAGAGTGTTGCGCGAAGTTCGCCACTGTGACCGAGCTAGGCACCAGCAGTATAACATACCTCAAGAAGTATGGGACCAACGGATTGCAGTGGTCACAGAGGCAATGCTGATTATTCAAGAACAACTAACGCAGGGCGCACAATTGGTCGAAACCGCTACACAATTATGGATAGCAGTGCAGCACCATTCCACGCTTCAGCATATCCAGACGGAATTACAGCAGGCGGAAGCTACTCTGGACCAAGTCAGAGCCTCCTCACCCTCCACCATCTCCTCGCAGCGTCTAGCCATCTAGGACAGGATTGAGAACCTTCGCCACAACAAGCATGTCATTCGCAAACGGTTGAAACCATGGGCCAATACCACACTCCAGCTCGCCGAAGATGCCTAATATTCCATTGCGTGCCTCCATCGGCTATTAGAACGGGTTATCGCGGCTCTAGATGGCCCTGCCTCCCTGACACTAGTCAACATTGCGCAACAAGCTGCAGCCCAGAGTAAGGACGTGCTCCCACCACTCCTCCGCACTCTGGCTACCTTACGCGCGCAAATCAAAGCCGCACCACTGCAATGACTCGGGACGAGTCACAAGATTGTGTTGGGGGACTGTTGGAACGGGGTCTCCTAACAAGCTATGAAACTGGTCCATTTTGAATATTTTCTATTATATTTAGCATAGCGAAGGGGTTTTGGGGTGGGTCAAAGCCCCGAACGCATTGTAATGGGTCAAAGGGTAAACTAGGGGTCTGAAAACCATGGGTTGCGGACCATGGGAAAGTCGAGGCTATATTGTTATAAATAGAGATGCACTTTGTATTGTAAAGGATAAGAAATGATGAGTTATTGATGCAAATTGTGGTTTAAGCTATCTGTTTGGGTTTTGGGGAATGAACTCCTGCTAGCTGTGTGTGCAGAGATCCAAGTCCAGCTGTGTGCGGACCTTGCTGCTATGTATGCAGGTTGGGAAGGGAATTGGAATTGTAAGGAAGAATTGATGAATGAATGAATACAAAAGGTTGTTAGAGAACTAAATCTGTGAGTACTTTTATGTGAATTAATGATAATTGATGTATTATGTGGTTTATGTCCTTAAGCTACAAAAGATCTGTATATTACGTTCTTGGATCTAGATATGTTATGTTCTGTTCATGTATTGTTGTGTTGATGTTATAACAAGCATATAACTATAGATCTAGTGCACGTGGATGCGAATACAGACTTAATTAACTCTGTGTAGTATAAGTTAATCGGGGATTACAGGACCTAGCACTGCTCTTCTTGCTTTACCCATCATTTCTCAAAGTGCGGAAACCTAGTTCCAGCACCCACCCATACTACTTCAGGTGAGACTTTGACCTGCAAAAGCTGGTCACTGCTGAAAGGGCCAGTAGTATAGGGGTTTGTTGGAAAACCTTGCTTACTGAACCTGGGTCAGTATCCATCGAGCCAACAGCGATGGAGCAGCGTACTTGAGCCAAATCAACACCTACATCTCCTACTTCAGCATTTCAAGTTATTCAAATGATAAACTTGAGGTAAAACTAACCTTAAACTTTTTCACTTGTTAAAATTTTTGGAAATTGTAATAAGAAAGTTATTGTAAAACATGTGATCTATGTATTTCGCCCTATCATATTCACATTCTTCAAACCACTCTTTCTTATCCTTCATCCCTATTCTACTATTTTCAGCCCTCATACCATATTGGATGCTCTACCAACTTTGTTATAGTTGAACCCCATCCCATGATTGCATAATTTTTTCCTTCAAAAGGTCTTATGTTTGCCCTAGTAATAATGTTGTCTCCCACAATTCTCATGATTAAATTTCTCTTCTTGTTGCAATACAAATTGATTCATCTTCATATTTTAATGGAAGCCAAGAAGTGATGTTTACAAAGCCAAAAAAAAAGGGTTGAAACAAGGCTATATTCACACACTCTTGAATTCAAAATGGGAAGTCTACTTGCATGAAGATCATTTATTAGTTGGTGAGCTTTTGAAGAAGTTATTTGACAACATTGTTGAAGCAAGATTAGTTGTTATAAAAAAAATTTCTATGCATGATGATAAGAAGACAAGCATGTGCTACTTTGTAGAGGCTTTGAAAATAATGAAAAAAACACTTGGATGTACTACTTTTTGGGCACCCTTGGCATTCACACAAGTTGTATATGATAATATGAAAGGGGCTAATACGTAATGAAGGGACGTTTATTTTATTAGAGAAGAACAAATCAGCAATATTTACTTCTACCTTTATAGCATCCATGAGCAGCCTAGTATGTGAAGACTTCAAGTTCTTTGACTCTCAAGGGAGAGATGGGTAACTCTTCTTTCTTATTCTAGTGACACAACAAACAAGTATGGAAACAAAAATTTGTGCTATCAGATGTGTAATTTTGGAGAATGAATTCATTGGTTCACTGAACAAGAGAGAAAAACAACTCTTACCATGATAGATGATCTACACCAATCCTTTGGAACTTTGGTTAAGGATTTAGTTAAAATGACATAATAAAGGAACACAAGGAACCGATGGACTATAAAAAATTGTAAAGCTTTGTTTGAATGAGGGCATGCAAAAAATCAGGTCTGGGGGAATGTTGGGCCTCCAATTCGCCTCCAATTTGTCATGATTTTGCTAA
Source organism: Pinus albicaulis (assembly GCA_034641835.2). NCBI lineage: Eukaryota > Viridiplantae > Streptophyta > Pinopsida > Pinales > Pinaceae > Pinus > Pinus albicaulis. Next base: position 344,245,162 of record CM076581.1, on the reverse strand, counting down.
TCAAACCATCCATTTTTGCATCATTCCACTCACCCATTGTCATCATTATTTACCATATTTCCTCATAAACGAACCAAATTTCCGCATACATGTTTACATGGTTTAATATTATTATTTCCATTATTTTTAATGAATTAAGAACATTTTTGCATGGTTTTAATAATGACAGTTTGACAAATTCTAGATTCTGCAACTCATTCAAGATTATGTAACCATCTCCATGGTTAAGGTAGTATCACCACTCTAAAATTAAATCCAACACTTGGACATGGTTTCTAGAAGCTCTAATATGGATTGTGAGTGATCAAATTCCACACAGCTCGCTCATATGGTCCTCCAGGCAAAGATCTAGGGAAAATTGTAGCAGTTTTGATTAGTCAACTTCAAATGCATTTTCTGAGAAAATAAAAACGAATTAGGCAAAACAAAAACATGGGTTTTGTTCTGCACTAGCCCAATTAATTTCTTGATCAGTAGTTTTCCCAAATTAGTATGTTGATCTGCATAAAAATATTAGTATGTTGAGCACGAATTGTATATATGTATACTCTGTAAATAGTAATGGACATAGCGTATTTGTATTTTCTGAATGACCGTGTGAGATAAATGTCTCTGTTTATATTTAGTTGAGGAAGTTTTTTCGTTAACCTCATGCATATTTAGCAAGTGAATTGAAGATGCAGAGGGCCCCTGCAGACAGTCGAGATTTGGTACTTTCTTAGCTCAGTGATTTTGATTTCATATTGCATTGCTTTGGTTATTTCATTATTTCTTTTGTTGTATTTTCAAGTTTCTTTTCAGTCATTTACTTGCAGCCTCATTTACATGTTTTCATTTGCTTATGGTTTCATATGTTTTCATGTTTTCTTTCTAGAATAGGAACATGTATATAATATGTCTCAATTGTTAGATCTCAAATCTCTGTTTTCATTTTAGTATTGTTTTTAGATTGAATTTATAATTGAAAATAGTAATTTTTATCATAAGAAGCTTTGTAGATTCATGTTAGAATAGAAGTGATTCTTTTTCATAACATAGATGTTTTATATATTGAATAGATGTTAAAATATTTCCATAAAGTTGTTTCATTTCCAGCCATCATTTTTCAATAGATATCAAGTCGACATAGATTTATTTTTTAGAGCTAAATAAATTATTTTAAATTTTTTTTATGAATGTATATTTTAGATTACATTTCCTTCTTTCATATGGACAATAGAATATTTATTTCAATTACATAATTTTGTAATTCTCTTTTAAATATATTTCTTTCTTGAAATTTAAGTAGTTCATATTTCACTGTAATTTAGAGATTTGTAATTGCTTTCTAATTATTTCAATCATTTAGGCAGTTCATTTTCATTAATGTAGATTTCATAGATACAAAAATTCTGAAAAAAAAAAAAAAAAAAAAAACTGAAGTTATTTTCTTTTCCTAAAATTTTAATAAGTAAATTGGTTGAGATTTAGAAACAGATTTAACTCATTTAAATAGAATTCAATCATCCCAATCTTTTACATTTTATCAAAAACAACAAACAAAACATAAATTGACAATCATCATAATAAAATAGGAATAAGAGAGGATTTCTAGCACATATTGTGCACAAACACTTCACAAGCACAATAGCCCTCGTTGACAATAAATTATGCAATTTAAGAACAATTAGATTGCCAAACATTTTGGCGTCGTTGCCGAGGAATTTTTTATAGGAGTCCTTTTATTTTTATTTCAAAAAAAAAACTTCAATCACCTACCACACATCCACATCATGAATTCTTGTTTTTGCAAGTAGAAGAAGAGGTGACAAAGGAGGTTGAAGAAATGGATGGAGATGATTGATGACAATGAGGAAGATCCTTTTGGATTTCCCATTCAAGAAACTGATATCAGTGTTCAAATGAAGAACATCCCTCCATCCGTACTTCCTAAGTACAAATTTATGAGATCAGAAGACCCAGAAACCTTTATTTTTGAATTTGAAACAATTTGTATATCTTATGGTTACTCATTGCACATTCAAAAATTGAATTTGTTTCCGGAAACATTGAAGGATAGAGCTCTTAGATGGTTCATGACTTTAGGAACAAACTCTATAAGGTCATGGGATGATATGAAAAGAGTATTTTTGAAAAAATATAAAGATTACTGCATGCACCATGACCTTAGAAATGAAGTCTTTAAGATGAAAAAAATAGAGGATGAAAGCCTAGAAGATTTAGTGGAGAGATTTACTTATAATTTCAAAAGATCTAAATTGCATAATTTAGGATCAGACGCATTAAAAACTCTCCTACTAAATTCTATAAAGGATGAACGGATTAGTCTTCTTAATCTGGTGGGAAAAGGATATGTCTATCAATTGCCATTTCAAGAAATTTGTGAACTATGCAGGAACATATCAAGAGAAAAATCAAAGTATGTAAGATCCTCTCAAGATCCATTTATGGAAAAAGTAAGTAAGTCGGCATCAGGATTATTAAGTCAAACTAAACCTAACAATTTGTTAAACATTCTTGGTAATTTAAATGAACAAACTAACATGCTAAGAATGCAAAACAAGCAAAAAGTTGCTTCATTTATATTTTTCCCTAAATGTAGAAAGAAACATTTTTTGCATGAATGTCCACTTGATAACATTAAAATTTGAAAAATTTGTGCAGGATCACATACTACTGAAGATTGCCCATCATTACCAGGGTTAAGGCAGTTTACCAGAAGGATTATGGAGCAAATCAAGCACAAGAGCAACTTTGTTATGTAGCTCCAAGAGGACTATGGCAACCTCATCAACCCAATATGATGCAATATCCTTATGCACAGTTTCAAGGTTATGCACAACAATCTCAAGGTAATTGGAAAACACCCTTGCCTTGGCAACCTTGGACATCTCAATCCCAACCTCAAAACCAACCTTGGAAACCTTGTCCATCTCGGTCCCAACCTCAAAATCAATCTTGGCAACAAAGTTGGCAAAGGCCCTACAAAGGAATTCCACCATATCCTCAATCTTTCCCTCTCTATCCTCAATACTATCATCAATGTTATCCATACCATTCACCTCCACCACAACATCAATATCACCCTCATTTTACCTCAGTTCAACCTTTCCCATTACCATCGACACAAGCACCCCAAAGATCCATTCCCACTACACTTCCTGCACAACCATTTCACATCCCCAACAATAAAACACCTCAATCAACTTACAATTTTGAGGTATTTCAAAATGATTCACCAGCTATCATTGAAGAACGAAACCAGAACTTGAAGAAGACTCAGATGAGGTCCAAGAATCATGGATGCCTTTCAATAGAAAGAATTTGTTGGAACCGGAGTTTGAAAAGTTTCATGACTTCCTATCACCAGATTGTATAAATGAAGATCACATATCTGAAGACTTGCATGACAGGATAACAGGAAGCCAAGGAATACAATATTACATTGAATCTTGGTTCAGGCGAGTCATCGGATTCCAATTCTCAATTCTTCAGTATCTTCTGACATCATCTCAATCAAGGAAATTGGTCTCTCATATATTGGTACATATCAAAGAGTATATTTCAAACCTACATATGAGTTTATCTATCATCTTGTTACAGACATGGTTCCATTGAAAGTATTCATATACTTGAATAAGATTTATTTTTCAAGTAGAGTAGGACATATAAAAAAATAAAAATAAAAAAGTAAAGAGAAAAATAAGTCCTATTGTGAAACTAGCTTGCTGGCACAATTGGACATGAGATTTTCTTGAAAACCAGGCAACTGGCGAGCAAAGTTCACAATAAGTTCTGCAATTTCATGATGGTTTCAATATTTTAATATGGTTCTTCAAATAATTTTTTGTTCTATGCTTGAGTTGGATGATGTGGAATTCCTTAAGGTCCACCTTCCAACAGATCTTGTCCCATCGACCCCAACACCTTATCTAAGATCAAGATTAGAGATTATTTGGAGTGCCTTGAAACTTGCATACATCAATGGCAAGCCTCCTCGTTGACAAAAATGGGAATACAACAATGTCTCTTGATTTTCATATTTTGCAGGTTACTTGACTTCAACACATTCATTCGTCCCTGTCAAGATGCATTCAAGTACCTTGACACTCATTTACATTATCGGTGAGTTGTCTCGCATTAGTTAACGATTTTCATCGTTGATCGGATCCAATGATTTCTTCCCATGCTAGACTTCGACACACTCATTCGCATGGTAAGAATTGTACCATGAATTTTGGCTTCGATGAAGACTAATGGTTTTATGGAATAAACAGCAACTTGCAACATTACATTTTATTGGTCTCTTGTAGTAGCATGTTCATCTTTTTGTCATTCAACAGTAGCATGATGGCACCATTACAACATTTTTTTCATTCATTTCATTTTCAAGCAAAACAATAAATTTGGTCCTATTTCAGTCAATATGCATTAAGTTTCATGGTTTCTACTTCAATGGACAGTACACAATTCAAATCAGCAGTCCAAATTCAGAGAAAACAAATTTTTGCAAAAATTGACATTTTTTGCATGAGCAGCCTGTTTTTGTTGTTGCAACTTTTTCCAGATGCAATTTTGGCACAAATATTGCAAGAGATTGGAGCAGAAATAAAAAATTCTGAGCTTCTGAGTTTTCTCATAATATGATAAATTGAGTAAGACACTGACAAAATTCAAAATAAAACAATTTTGAAGGGCATTTCAAGTGGGTTTTTAAGGCAGATTTTCATTTTTCACCATTATGGACATATTAGGGCAGATTTTGGTATTTTTTCACAACAATGCATTTTCTTCATCAAAATGAAAATCTAAAAGCAAGTGGCAGTGGAAAAGGTAAAAATACACGGTTTCCCTTTTGAATCACTCAATTTGGCCTTAAAATGAGGTCGCAACATAAGTTTTTGATGCAACATTGGGCAACGTGAAGAGTGAAACATGGCAGAAATTGATTTGATCATAAGTTTCAAACTGTGCATCTGTTGGTCCTGAAATTTTTATGGTAATTGTATTGATGTATGGTAAATATGCACACAAAAATTCAGAAAATTTCAGTATGTATTTTTCAAGAAATTGGCCACTTTAACCTACAACCATTTCTCATATTTCTCGAGATTTGTGCATCCATTGGCTTAGATTTTTTTGTGGAAAGATGCATAATATTAATGGTAACAATCTTAGAAAATTTCAGGAGAATCCGATTTACCATTTGAGAGAAATTGGAAAAACAAATCTGCTACATGAAAATGGTACATTTCGTGGAGCAAGGTCAAAGAGATGGAGCAACGTACCTGAGCCAAATCAACACTTATAGCTCCTACTTCAGCATTTCAAGTTCTTCAAAAGGTAAACTTGAGGTAAAACTAGCCTTAAAATTTTTAACTTGTTTAAAATTTTTGAAATTGTAATAAGAAAGCTATTGTAAAACATGTGATCTATGTATTTCGCCCTATCATATTCACATTCTTCAAACCACTCTTTCTTATCCTTCATCCCTATTCTACTATTTTCAGCCCTCATACCATATTGGATGCTCTACGAACTTTGTTAAAGTTGAACCCCATCCCATGATTGCATAATATTTTCCTTCAAAAGGTCTTACGTTTTCCCTAGTAATAATGTTGTCTCCCACCATTCTCATGATTAAATATCTCTTCTTGCTGCAATGCAAATTGATTCATCTTCAGATTTTAATGGAAGCCAAGAAGTGATGTTTACAAAGCCAAAAAAAAGGGGGTTGAAACAAGGCTTTATTCACACACTCTTGAATTCAAAATGGGAAGTCTACTTGCATGAAGATCATTTATTAGTTGGTGAGTGTTTGAAGAAGATATTTGACAACATTGTTGAACCAGGATTGGTTGCTATAAAAAAATGTTTCTATGCATGATGATAAGAAGACAAGAATGTGCTACTTTGCAGAGGCTCTGAAAATAATGAAAAAAACACTTGGATGTACTACTTTTTGGGCACCCTTGGCATTCACACAAGTTGTATGTGATAATATGAAAGGGGCTAATAAGTAATGCAGGGATGTTTATTTTATTAGAGAAGAACAAATCATCAGACATTGCTTCTACCTTTATAGCATCCATGAGCAGCCTAGTATGTGAAGACTTCAAGTTCGTTGACTCTTAAGGGAGAGATGGGTAACTCTTCTTTCTTTTTCTAGTGACACAACAAACAAGTATGGAAACCAAGAGCAGTGCTATCAAATGTGTAATTTTGGAGAATGAATTCATTGGTTCACTGAAAAAGAGAGAAAAACAGATCTTACCAAGATAGATGATCTACACCAATCCTTTGGAACTTTGGTTAAGGATTTAGTTAAAATGACAGAATAAAGGAACACAAGGAAACGATGGACTATAAAAAAATTTAAAGCTTTGTTTGCATGAGGGCATGCAAAAACTCGGGTGTGGGGGAATGTTGGGCCTCCAATTGGCCTCCAATTTTTCATGATTTTTTTAATCAAACCATCCATTTTTGCATCATTCCACTCACCCATTGTCATCATTATTTACCATATTTCCTCATAAAGGAACCAAATTTCCGCATACATGTTTACATGGTTTATTATTATTATTTCAATTATTTTTAATGAATTAAGAATATTTTTTCATGGTTTTACTAATGACGAGTTTGACAAGTTCTAGATTCTACATCTCAGTCAAGATTTCGTAGCCATCTCCATGGTTAATGTAGTAGCACCACTCTAAAATGAAATCCAACACTTGGACATGGTTTCTAGAATCTCTAATATGGATTGTGAGTGATCAAATTCCACCCAGCTTGCTCATATGGACCTCCAGGCAAAGATCAAGGGAAAATTGTAGCAGTTTTGACCAGTCAACTTCAAATGCATTTTCTGAGAAAACAAAAGTGACTTAGTTAAAACAAAAGTATGGGTTTTGTTCTACACGGGCCCAATTAAGTTCTTCATGAGTATTTTTCCCGAATTCATTACCATTTGGGAGAAATTTCAGGTTTTTTGAAGCCCTATTTTGCAGTTGCGTGAGCTCATCTGTGACTCTGCAGTTATCTTCATGGATTTCCCAACTCCAGTTCGCCAGCTGAACAAAGAAGCACATGTGTAGATAGGTAATTATTCCCTCATGGATCTTCTCTTATTTTCTTGAGCCAAATCATCAGGAAGAATTCCCAGTGGCACAGTCAAAGAGCAGGTCAACGTATGGATAGGGGAATAACAAGAACCCAAACAAATCACGAATCTCCAATTTTCTTTCCAAATATAAAAACATAGAGAAATAAAATTCCTTCATTTTATATTAGAATTCAAATTAGGATTGTTTTAATTTTTTAAGGCATAAAAATCTCAATCTGTTGACCACGAATTATATATATGTATACTCTGTAAACAGTAATGGACACAACGTGTATGTAGTTTTTGAATGACTGTGTGAGATAAATTCCTCTGTTTCTATTTAGTTGAGGAAGTGTTTTCGTTAACCTCATGCGTATTTAGCTAGTGAATTGAAGAGATAACCCGACTGTTTTGCAGAGGGCCCCTGCCAACAGTCGAGGTTCAGTACTTTCTTAGCTAAGTTATTTTGATTTTATATTGCATTTCTTTGGTTATTTCGTTATTTCTTTTGTTGTATTTTCAAGTTTCTTTTCAATCATTTGCTTGCAGCCTCATTTACATGTTTTCATTTGCTTATCGTTTCATATGTTTTCTTTCTAGAATAGGAACATGTATATAATATGTCTCAATTGTTAGATCACAATTCTCTGTTTTCATTTTAATATTGTTTTTAGATTGAATTTATAATTGCAAATAGTAATCTTTATCATAATAAGATTTGTAGATTCATGTTAGAATATAAGTGATTCTTTTTCATAACATAGATGTTTTATAGATTGAATAGATGTTAAAATATTTCCATAAAGTATTTCATTTCCAGCCATCCTTTTTCAATAGATGTCAAGCCGACATAGATTTATTTTTCGAGCTAAAGAATTTGATTTTTTATTTTTTTTATTTTTAATTTTTTAATGAATGTATATTTTAGATCATATTTCCTTCTTTCATATGAACAATATAATATTTCTTTCAATTAGATAATTTTGTAATTCTCTTTTAAATAGATTTCTTTCTTGTAATTTAAGTAGTTCATATTTCACTGTAATTTAGAGATTTGTAATTGATTTCTAATGATTTCAATCATTTAGGCAGTTCATTTTCATTAATGTAGATTTTATAGATATAAAAATTCTCAAAAAAAAAAAAAAAAACTAAAGTTATTTTCTTTTCCTAAAATCTTAATAAGAAAATTGGTTGAGATTTAGGAACAAATTTAACTCATTTAAATAGAATTCAATCATCACAATCTTTTACATTTTATCAAAAACAACAAAAAAAACATAAAATAACAATCACCATAATAAAATAGGAATAAGAGAGGATTTATAGCACATATTGTGCACAAACACTTCACAAGCATACTAGCTCTAGTTGACAATAAATGATGCAATTTAAGAACAATTAGATTTCCAAACACATACCTGACTGGAAAAACTCCAAAGCAACACAGAAACAACAACACTTCCCCATATCCCCATAGCTCTGCCATGACATAAAACACACAAAAGGTACATATACGAAGAATAGCAATAGGTCCCAAAAATCTCCAACCTAACAGGTGAAGAAGCTTATCTGCCAACCCTGTGGGGTGCAAAACATTTTGGAGAGGAAACAGAAAAAAAAACCAAATGCACCGAAGAAGCCGATGAAGGGGAATATGCAAGTATAAAAGAGGGCTTCTTTGGATAGTACATTGGAAAGCTTCGTGTAGACAATCATGAAGCCAATGGCCATTAGCGACTTAAGGCAAGTCTTCAAAAATGGTATAATCTTTGCACTACTACCCTTGACTATCACAAGCAATACATCCTTTGTATCTGTCAAAATGGTGTAGTCAAATAATATGCAAAATAAGAAGAATACTAGGGGTATCACCTTCTTCAGTGTTCTAATATATGTACCTAATAATTGCTTTGAAGCTGCTACAAGCACTGAGGTAAGGTCTCCTGCCCCACTGTAAGCGAATGATGTTGCAGCAACTTCCCCTCTTATAGACAAACGCTCGGAGCACTTCAAATTCCTCTACCTCAGAATTATCATTTTTGTCAAGAGCTGTGAAGTTTCCAAAGCTTCATTTCTTAGGGCCCCAACACTAAACCCCCCATTAAAACCCAACCGACTAGATGATGCAACAAAGATTCTTTTCACTTCTCTTGTGCAAAAAAATACAGTTTTTGAGGAATTTCTAACTCTAGGAACTGCATGTAAATATGGAAAAAAATTCATTCCATTAGCTATGTGGGTTCTGGCCATTTCATTGATTGAAGGTAGACAAGATACTGGCCATTTTATTTATTAAAGGTAGACAAGATAGCCCTCCAGCACAGGCTTCTTCCATAATGTTGATATTCACAGGAAAATAAATAAATAAAAGGCTCGAATAGATGTACCCAATGGGCTAAATGAAATTTTTGAAATGACCCACAACAGTAAATCTAGTTACGGTAGTGCCACCCACAAAAGATAGGAAAAATAAATTGTAATCATGCAACTTTATTATATTGGTAAATATGAGAATATATGTATATTTTTCTAAATTTTCATGTATGCATAAAACATACTAAAAATAGATCAACACAAAAGGTGAAGGGATTTTACTATGAAGACTAGCAATCGGACACTTCGAATGACACAGGTGTTGCTCATTGCCACCCAGCTAGGAACACAAACAAAATTTAAAAAATTAATGAAAATCAATCAAATAAATAATAAAATAAAATTAATATAAATGACAGGGTGTTTATCGACAATTTAAGCCTCCTTACTAGTCCACCCCGTACAAGGCTGGTGTGTCTAGATGCAACCTTATTCCTATGGCAAACTACCTACCTACCTATGGTGAAAAAATTGCGGACTGCGAACAGAAAGCAAATTTAATACAGAATTATAGACCATAAAGCGGCTAGAAAGGGGAAAACAACTGGCATAATAGACACAACTTCTGGGTATGGGAACAAATAACTAAATAAATGGAATCTAAAACCTACATTGAATGCATATCATTCTCCTCATGAAGTCCTCCCTAAAAAGGCTTAGGGTTGAACATATGAGAAAGGTAGATGGAAGAAAATGTAAAGCTGATAATAATATCCAGGATGAATACGACGTTGTTATTGACATATGAGGGAGGCTTTTTAAGTGAGGAAAGTGTTAATATAAGCCTCTACCACTCCTCTACATCGTGCCTACCACTACTCCATAACTCTTACATCATGCCTAGTGCACCAGAGAAGATTTTGAAAGAATATCGACTACATACTTGTTACTAAGTCCACCAAAGTTCTATTGATGATGCCCATCAACCTGCCCCTGCAGATTCATTTTCATTCTTATTCCTCCTTTTGACTCTTTAGACATAAAAAAACACCGACTCTCTTCATCATAGAAAATTCCATTCGTAGTATCTTCAACTGTCATTCCAATGGCCTTTGCTGCTGCCATGAGATGCTCAACAAGAAACTGCAATTCCCTTTCTCTTTCACACTTATGCTTAGATGATATATAAAATAATATAATCTTATCTAAGCATGAATAAGAGGAAAAAATCCTTGTATTTCATGATCTTCTCACAATGCAATGCCACCTTTGATCGGCATCCCACGACATACGTATCAGTAACCAAATCCTTACTTCCATATAATATGTTCACATGTGCAACAAATTGCATTGAAAAGAACCCTTTGATTGCATGCATTTCATCAACTTCACTACCTACAAAAACCTCTGCTAGCATCTCAAGGATATAGTTATCAGTAACCAAGTCATTACTTTCATATAATGTGTCTACATGTGCAACAAATTGCAATGAAAATAACCTTTGATTGCCTGCATTTCATCAACTTCACTACCTACAACAACCTCTGGCTTGCTCGCCAACCACTTTGTAAACATTGGCATAGCATGCCAGAAAGGACTGTTGGGCACATCATTTGAATCAACACATATGTGCATAAGGTGACCTGCAACCTCAGACGCTGCATTAAGTGCATTATGTAATAAGGTAGAGTGTTGTAAAATTTCAGCTTATGTTTTTTGTGGCAAAGAATTAGTTCCATTTTCCTTATGTACAATGAAAATGAATATAAGTATATTGATAAGTTGCAATATTATAGTAGACCAACTTTTGTCGGTGTTTATTTATCCTTGATGTTATGAGCCTAAGCCCACTATAAGTAACATATCATCTAAAACAAACAATTGCTCCAACTCACATGTTGGAGCAGCATACACCTATGGAATTTTCTGCAAGCTTTTCTTTGTAAAAACTATTCTATTTATTCCAACAAATCGAATGTGAAAAGCTCTAATATATACTGAATTAATCCACTATGCACTAGTGAACACCTTTTAAGAGTTGATTGAATCAATCCATTGTGCACAAGTGAACAACTTTTAAGAGTTGATTGAATCAATCCATTGTGCACAAGTGAACAACTTGTGAAGGAACAAAAACAGTCTATTCCACACCAAAACAAACTCTATATATAAAACCATGACACTTGTGTAAAAAGTGAAGGAGGTTTTTCTTCCTTGGCCTATTTTGGACAAAAACCTCTCTCAGTTATCCCAAATTCATCTGTTATTGCTCAAAAACATCATTGGAGTAAAACCTATCCTGATGTGTGGAACAAGGGATTTGTAGAAATGAAGTGAAATGAAGGGGATAAGGGGCTTCTAAATTCTTGAGAAAATTTTTGGAAGTAGGGAGGGATGCTAGGAAGCAGGGGAAAGTGGAATTTCAAGAATTGAGTGAGGGGAAGGGGTCCAAAAGGGCAAAACATAGGCCTAGCCTAGAAAATTAGCTGTCAATTGTGCCGCTTATATTTTAAATAGATGTCAACCAAAGTTGTTATGAATAGATTTCTAGAAGAAGCATGGAGTGGAACAAAGCAAGTTGTCACTCACATGAGAGTGTTTGGATGTGTGGCATATGCACATGTCCTGGATCAGTTAAGGAAGAAGTTGGACAACAAGGGGGAGAAGTGTATATTTATTGGATATAGTGATGAATCCAAGGCTTACAAGCTCTATAATCCATCAACCAAGAAGGTAATAATAAACAGAGATGTTCATTTTATTGAAGAAGAAGCTTGGGATGGAAGTTTAGAGAAGACAGTGAATGTGAAGACATGTATTTCATATGAATACAAAGAGGAATTGATTGCAGAAAATAATTCCCCAACGGTGGCTCCTCCTCCACCTACACAAGCTCAACAAAGAACACCACAAGCAAGCAATAGAACAACAGTGAGAAACCAAGGAAGTGCTTCTCCAAGCACACCACAGGGATCAGCAACTCCCTCGAGCTCAAGTGCAACTCCAAGCACATCTTCAACAAATACAAGAAGACCAAAACTCAGAAATTTAAGTGAAATTTTGAGCAAGAAGAAGTTAATAATAATGTTGGTCTGAATTCTTTATTTTCTTTATTTTGTAATGTTGATGAGCAATCCATTTTGAAGATGTAGTAAAAGAAGAGAATTGGATTGAAGTAATGAATGAAGATATAGGAGCAATAGAAAAAAATGACACATGGGAATTAGTGGACCTCCCACAAGGAAAAGAAGCTATTGGAGTGAAATGGGTCTATAAGACCAAGAGAAACATTGAAGGCAAGATAGAAATGCACAAAGCAATACTTGTTGTCAAAGGCTACAAGCAGCAACAAGGTCTATGAGGAAACGTTGCACCGGTTGAAAGCATGGAGACAGTGCAGACAATGTTATCTATAGTAGCACAACAAAAGTGGAAAGTTTATCAAATGGATGTGAAGTCAACATTATTGAATGGAGTGCTGAAAGAGGAGTTGTACGTTGAACAACCTCCTGGCTATGAAATAGAAGGCCAATAACACAAGGTGTGTAAGTTAAAGAAATCTCTTTGTGGGCTAAAGAAAGAACCAAGAGCATGGTACAACGAGATTGATGCTTACCTGGTGGAAAATGCGTTTGACAAGTGTGATGGTGAATCCACACTCTACATCAAAGAAAATAAAGGTAAAATTATTATTTTTGTTTTATATGTAGATGATTTGATTTTTACAGGAAATGATGTTTCTCTCATTGTTGATTTTAAAGCAGTGATGAAAAGTTAATTTGAAATGACTGACTTGGTTTTGCTAAGATGTTTTTTGGGCACAAAAGTAAAGAAAACAAAAAAGGGGATTTTTATCTCCCAAGAAAAGTATGTTGAAGAAGTTTTAAAGCGGTTCGGTATGCATAAAAACAAACCATCAACAACTCCAACTATCATGGGGTTGAAATTGAGCAACGAATATTGCAGTAAGAATATCAATCCGACATTGTACAAAAGCATAGTTGGAAGTCTAATGTATTTGACTGCAACTAGGCCTGATATAATGTATGCAGTAAGTTTGATATCCAAATTCATGGAGACAACCAAGGAGACACATTGGCAAGCAGCCAAGAGAATTTTAAGGTATGTGAATGGAACAAAGGAGTATGGAGTTCTATACTCCTCAAATAATAATTTTAAGCTAATTGGATACACTAACAGTGATTGGGCTGGAAGTTTAGATGACATAAAGAGCACATCAGGGTATGTTTTTCATTTGGGATCGAGAGCCATTTCATGTGCTTCCAAGAAACAGCCAATAGTTTCATTATCAACAACAGAAGTTGAATATGTAGTAGCTGTAGAAATTTATTAATACTGATGTACTACTGGATTCTCCTGATCTAACAATATTTATCTTCTTGCTAAATATAGAATCCTTCCACTGTTAAACTTGCGGAAATTTAAAACTCAATTTCAAACACATGTGAATAAATTCAATCACACATAACACAGTTGTTTTATGGGAAAGCTTAAAGCTAAAAACCCCAACTATCATATATTATGTATATCAATGGAATCATGTAATAATCTCATACAAATCTTAGTACATCAAGCTTTTAGTACAATCAACAATCATTACACATTGTCATGCAGCAATTTTCATCTCCATGCACCAATTTCTTGCCTCCTGACAGCCTGCTTCCACTGCGCAATCCCTGCTGAAGAAGATCCCTGAATGAATTCAAATTGGCCTTGCCTTGACTGCGCAATCCTCATTGGAAACTCCAATGTGTGTTAGATGCATTGGATGAATCACTATAGTCACAATGGATAGTCCATCTCACCCTTTCACCTATCTCTCCACTTGGTCTCCATTGGAACTGACATGAACTATAGTTAATTGTTGTTTCTGTTCAATTGTTAGTGAGTTATTAGTTGTGAATTAATTAACTAATTAATTCACTTCATCACTGATGTCACTGGGTTAGACTAGATACAACTAGCTCAACTGAGTTTAACTCACCTAACTGAGTTAAACTAAATAACAACTCCATAAACTACTCTTCCAACTCTGTCATAACTTTGCCACTTCAGTTCTAACTGAGTCCTTCATGCATGAGCCAACAATAACCCTAGGAATTGTGTAATTCCTTCAGCCCACTGATTTTCCAAATCTATTCACTGAAATAAAGTGCCCAACGAGAATAGGTTGATGTTTATTGTCGGATTATTATTAAGGGTTAATAATAATCAACATGCATCTATTTTTAGATCGACGATCTATAAATAGACTTCGCCCAGTATTCTAAAAATTGAATTTCATCTATTTTTCACATTTGACCAACCATCTACAAATAGCATCCTGCAACTTATAGAATATGCTCTCCATGTCTAAAAATAGACATACACCTAAAAATAGCATGCGCGCCCCACTTAGTGAAGGTGCTTACTTTTCACTAAGCTCATCATCTTGTTGAATCTCAACACTTCCTCTCAACAAGATAGGGATTATCCTTCACCCCGATCCTGCCTCTATGGTATTCGAATTTTCTCCTGTCGAACGCCTTCGTCAGAATGTCTACATCCGGATCTTCCGTAGGAATGTATTGAAGCAACATGATCTTCCACTGCACACAATCTCTGATATGATGATATCGGATATCAATATGTTTAGATCTATCATGAAACACAGGATTAATCGAAGGTTTAATGCAACTCTGATTATCACAATGTATCACTGTAGAATATAAATGTGAATTGAACAACTCAACCAGGATCTTCCTCATCTAGATAGCCTCACATGCAGCTTGACTTGCTACCATGTATTTTGCTTCCGCTAAACTGAGTGCCACGGATATTTGTTTCCTGTTGTACCAAGAAACTATTGTAGATCTGATACTGGAAACCCCTCCTGATGTGCTCTTTCTGTCCGTTGGGATACCTTCCCAATTTGCATCCGTGAAGCCATGAAACTTCACCTCATCCGTCTGTCTGTACCATAATCCATACTTAGATGTGCCCTTGAGATACCTCAGGACATGCTTGCCTGCCTTCCAAAAGAGCTTGGTAGGCTTAACCATTGCTTGTGAAAGATGGTTCACTGCATAGCATATGTCTGGTCTTGTATTAACTAAATACATGAGCGAACCCAGCAACTGTTGATAAACAGTGGCATCCACTACCTCTGCCGATGTAGCATCCACTTTCCTCCAATTTTCTAGAAGAGGAGTATCCATGGGATTGCATTCCTCCATGTGAAACTTACCAAGTATCTCCCAAGCATACTTTCCTTGAGACACAAACAGTTCACCTTCTCGCTACCATATTTCCAATCCAAGGAAATAATGAAGGAGGCACAAATCCTTCATCTTGAACTCCTTTGCAAGATCTTCCTTGCATGAGTGTATCAATTTCTCATCACCCGTTAGTATTAAATCATCAACATAAAGAAAAATGATTAAAATATTACCCTCCACCACAATTTGGTACAGGTTTGCATCCACCTCACTCTTGGTGAAGCCAAGTCCAGTGAAATATTTGTTGATCCATGTGTACCAAGCACGTGGTGCTTGCTTCAGCCCATACAGCGCTCTTTTGAGTCTGCACACATGCGACTCACTTCTGAAGATCTCAAATCCTTTAGGCTGCTCAATGTACACCTCTTCCTCAATGATCCCATTAAGGAACGCAATCTTCATATCCATCTGATGAATGTGCCAACCCATCTACGCTGAGAGAGAAAGGATGGTCCTTATGGAAGAATACCGTGCGATAGGTGCAAAGGTTTCTTCATAATCAATCCCTCGATCTATGAGAATCCTTAGGCAACAAATCTTGCCTTATACTTCTCAACGCTCCCATCAGCAGCTTGCTTTACCTTGTAGATCCACTTCGAATCTACCACTGATTTACCCACCGGCCTTGGAACAATATCCCAAGCATTGTTCCTGACAATTGAGTCATACTCCTCCACCATGGCATCTACCCATGTGGGCTCCTACGCTGCTTCTTCAAAATAATATGGCTCTGTGATGACACACTTTCTCATAAGAGCCATGTATCCAGTAAATCGGTCAGGTGACTGTCTTTGTCTGCGTTGTGATGTAGGGACTCCTACATTCTTTGCCGCATCAAGCTTTAGTCTCCCAGCTTATGTGGTACGCCTTCTGCCAGATTTGATGTTTGGTTCTGCATGAGTGGACTCCTCCACTCCATGAATCTCCTCCTACAGTTGATCCACATCTAGAGGCTCATCTTTGGGAATAAGAAGTTCCTCCTCTGCATGCAAGTGTAGCTCCCTCTCAAGTGACAATTTCATGGCTTTCACCTCATTTAATTTTATATCCTGTCGCACCACAGTCATTCGACTGTTTGGAAAATACACACGATAATTATGGGGTGTTTCTGTGTACCCCACAAATATCCCAACTTCTGCAGTCAGCTCTAGCTTCTTCCTAGCATCCTTTGTCACATGAATGTAAACAGATGAGCCAAAAATCTTCAAATGAGAAATATCAGGATTCTTACCAGTAAAAGCTTCTTCAAGTGTACTCATGCCAAGTACTCTATGAGGACAACGGTTTTGCACATAAACCACAATGTTGCATTCTTCCGCCCACAAGTGCATCAGTAGGCCCTGGTCATGTAGCATAGCTCGTGCAGCACCCACGATCGTTCTGTTCTTCCTCTCCATGACCCCATTCTGTTGTGGGTTATGAGGCACTATGAGTTCTCTTCGAATTCCTTATTTGATACATAATTCTTTGAATTCATTCGAGATATATTCACCACCATTATCGCTCAGCAGAGCCTTCAATTTATTCCTCGACTCCTTCTCCACCAATGCTTTAAACTCACAAAACTTTGAGAATGTTTTGCTCTTCTTCTGCATAAAGAAGATCCATCATCTACGAGAATATTCATCTACAAATATAACATAATACCTGTGTTTTTTTGTTGAAGCAACTGAGAAAGGTCCACACACGTCTGTGTGAATTCTCTCCAGGATCACCGAAGCACAGTTCTCCTTCTCATGAAAGGTGGTCTTCACAAACTTACCCATAGTACCTCCCTTGAACTGATATGACTTGGAAAGAGTACCCTTGGGAAGTCCAGTAGAAATATGCTGCAAAATATTCAAGGTGCCATGGTGAAGATGGCCCAATCTCGTGCTGTAATTCGCCCTCATCCCGGATCACCACTTCTTTTGCATTTCCCATCATTGCAGCACAGCCATCTACATCCAGCTTGAAGATATTCTTAACTCGAATCCCTATCCTCTTGGTTTGACCCATTGTTTTATGTCACAGGAAAGCTTTTCCCTCGCTAAAAACAACGTCATAACCTCTGTCTTCCAACATTGCGACCAAGACCAAGTTCTTCTTCAGACCTGGGACATGCATAACATATTTCAACAGAAATGGTTTACCTGAATCCCTCTCAAAGTTAATGGTTCCAATGTCGGTCACACTGTATCTACCATCGTCGCCCATCTCTATATGCATTTGGAGATCCTTCTCCTCCAAGTCACTAAACAATTCCTTGTCTCCCGTCATATGGAAAGATGCACCACTATCAAGATACCACACCGATCCCATTGAGCTTGAAACCAAGCATGCAATCAAAGAGAAATCAAGTTCAAATTGCGAGGATAAGGCCTCTCCAGCAGCCTTCTTTTCTTCCTTTTCTGTGGGCAGTTAGTGGCGAGATCCCCATGTTCGTGACAGTGAAAACACTTCACTTTGGACAAATACAACTTCTTTCCTTTAGCCTCGGATTTTGGATGGGATTTCTTCCCATTTCTTTTCCTTGCTTTGGCATCCAAAGCACAATTCTCTTCATCATCATTCTTCGATGAAGAGCCATCCCTGGTACTTCTCCTTATCTCCTCCTACACAAGATCTGACCAAAGTCGCTCCCAACCCGGCAGTTTCTCTCGTCCATTGACAGAGTCTTCGTAGCTATGCCAACCCTTCGGAAGCCCAAGGAGAGCCATGCTCACCAAGTCATCATCATCAACTGTAATCCCCACACTTCCCATTTCATCCCTATAGAGGACAAACTTTGTGAGATATTTTGGAATATTTTCGCCCTTCTCCATTTTATTTTTCTGAGCTTATCTTTCAACGCCAACTTCCTCTGGTCACTACTGCTTTGGAAACGATCTGTAAAATCCTTCCACGTTGCAAATGGAGTGGCTTTCCCATGAAGGCTTGACACAATATGGTCCTTCACACCTTCCAACAAAATTCTTCTTGTCTTTGCTACCTTCTTTTGCCATGCGTCAAGTCCTGCAGCATCGCTAGAAGCAGGCTTAGGAACATCGCTATCGACGAACTCCTTCAGGCCATTTTCTTCAAGCACTGCCTCCATCCTATCCTTCCAGGCTATGTAATTCGAGCTACCCTCAAGGGCATACTCCAATCGCAACCCATTGAAATACATTTCAATGAATACTCAACTGTCGCACCAAGAAATTTCTGTAGCAAATTCAAATTTTCCACCAGCACAAAACTCAGCAATTACTCACAATTGCAATCTCCAGTGATCAATACTGCTCTGATACCATGTAGAAATTTATTAATAATGATGTATTACTGGATTCTCCTGATCTAACAATATTTATCTTCTTGCTAAATACAGAATCCTTCCACCGTTAAACTTGTGGAAATTTAAAACTCAATTGCAAACACATGTGAATAAATTCAATCGCACATAACACAGTTGTTTTATGAGAAAGCTTAAAGCTGAAAAACCCAACTATCATATATTATGTATATCAATGAAATCATGTAATAATCTCATACAAAGCTTAGTACATCAAGCTCTCAGTACAATCAACAATCATTACACACTGTCATGCAAAAATTTTCATCTCCATGCACCAATTTCTTGCCTCTTGACAACCTGCCTCCATTGCGCAATCCCTGCTGAAGAAGACCCCTGAATGAATTCAAATTGGCCTTTCCTTGACTGCGCAATCCTCATTGGAAACTCCAATGTGTGTTAGATGCATTTAATGCATCACTATAGTCACAATGGATTGTCCATCTCACCCTTTCACCTATCTCTCCATTGGGTCTCCACTGGAACTGACATACACTATAGTTAATTGTTGTTTCTGTTTAGTTGTTAGTGAGTTATTAGTTGTGAATTAATTCACTTAACTCTCACTAGTGTATCTTTCAGTTAGACTAGATACAACTAGCTCAACTGAGTTTAACTCACCTAACTGAGTTAAACTAAATAACAACTCCATAAACTACTCTTCCAACTCTGTCATAACTTTTCCACTTCATTTCTAACTGATTCCTTCATGCATGAACCACCAATAACCCTAGGAATTGTGTAATTCCTTCAGCCCACTGATTTTCCAAATTTGTTCACTGAAATAAAGTGCTCCAAGAGAATAGGTTGATGTTTATTGTCGGATTATTATTAAGGGTTAATAATAATCGACATGCATATGTTTTAGATCGACGATCTATAAACAGAATTCACCCAATATTCTAAAAATAGAATTTCATCTATTTTTCACATTTGACCAACCATCTACAAATAACATCCTACAACTTATAGAATATGCTCACCATGTCTAAAAATAGACATACACCTAAAAATGGCCTGCGGGCCCCACTTAGTGAAGGTGCTTACTTTTCACTAAGCTCATCATCTTGTTGAATCTCAACAATAGCAACAGCATGCCAAGCAGTTTGGATGAGAAGGATGCTGAGATATTTATGTCATGAGCAAGACAAACGAACCACAATTTATTGTGATAACAGCTCAGCAATTGCATTGTCAAAGAATTATGTTTTCCACAAGAGAACAAAGCATATTGATGTCAAATTCCATTTCATAAGAGAATTAGTTAACAATGGTGAAATTTTTTTGCAGCATTGCAGGTCAGAGGAACAATTTGTTGATATCCTCACAAAGCCATTGGGACAGAAGAGTTTTGTTTATCTCAGACAGTGTCTGGGAATGGTTGAAGGCGGCAGTTGTGATTAAGGGGGAGTGTTGGAATTACTCCCAACCACTGCCATGAATAAACAGTGGCAACAACCCACAACTTCACTGATTTTTTTTTGTGCAAGAAGGAAAAGGAAAGGTTTCAAGCCCGCAGGCTTCTTCACGCAAAAACCAAAACAGAGTACCTGAGTCCTTATTCTTGGCATTTATTTCTTTTTCTGCGTTGACTTACTGTGCCCGCACTTCGCCACCCACAACTTTTCTTGTTTACCCTTAATATTTTTTCGTTGAATGTTATTTCCCCACCGATGCGATATCAGCGGGACCCACCTCAAACTTTACCGCATTACCAAGACCATTGCAATCATTTGCATTCCGCCTTATTTCTTTGTTTTCCACACTTCGCACCTCCCATGGTTTAACTCCTGGCATACCGTAGCCTGCAAGATTTAAGTTTTAACTCTTAGCGCTCCGCCGAATGTTATTTCTCCGCTGATGCAATCCGGTGGGACCCAAAAACCTCACCGCACTTTGCAACTCTATCCACTTACCTTTTTAGCGCCTGTAGCCTGCACTTCACAAGTTATAAGTTTTAACTTTAAATCCGCCCACAAGTTGTTTTGTTTTTTTTGCGATCCGATCACAAAGGGGCACGTGTCAAGCTCAGGAGGGTAGCACAAAGCGCACATCGCAAAGCTCAAGATTTAACGGATAAGTGCCCACAGGTTAAGATGTTTACATTGCAATGTGATGTAGCACATCATATCGCATATCGTAATACTTAAGGTTCTCCCGTGTTCGCGCCAGTTAAAAGTTAAAATCGTCGATGAGCGATTTGCGATGGAGGCTTCAGACGCGATGTGTTTTTCGGAAGCGGAACCCATAATATTTGAGGTTCATTATTATGCATTCTGAATGCCATTTTTACGTTTTTTCGTGTGTAAACAAAAAAATAGAATAGAAGGACAATTTTTTTGTTGAACTTCCATTCTTGCATTGAATTGCATTAAAACGCAGGCTTCGGCCATTTTGTATAAACCTGTGTAATTTATCATATGTTAAGACAGAGAGATGAATGGAATTTCAGAGAAGAGTTGAAATTTTTTTAAAGAGTTCCTCTCCTGTGTTTTATCGATGTCTGTCTGCAAATTTTATTTACACATTTGTGCATTCTCTGTGTTGTTGGGGGAACACATCCCTCTGTCTGTTTGTTGTATTTACAATTCCCAACATAAATGCCCAAGGATTACATGTTCCAAGGTGACATTCTGGGCCTGAACAAGTCCAAAATTCAGGCTTATGTGGAATAGGAGAAGGTGTTGGTGATAAAATGGCAGGGAAAGCAAGCGGAAGCACGATGAAGTCGAGGATGAGGAGGGTTGCAAGTATCTGCAAATTGAAAGAAAGAGAAGCCCTATATTTTCCAGCAAATTCAGGTTGCCTAAGGATGCTAATGTTTGCCAGCAAATTTAGGTTTCCTAAGGATGCCAATGTTTGCCAGCAAATTCAGGCTTCCTAAGGATGCTAATGTTTGCTAAAAAATTCAGGCTGCCTAAGGATGCCAATGTCGAGGGAGTTTATGGTTAGGGTTTTAATTGTTACTATGCCTAGGATTTTGCCTTCCATGAAGTTCGAGACAATTCAACTTTTTTGTATATGGGCTAGGGCTCCTTCCCTTGTCATCCCTATGGCAAGGGCTTAGAAACAATGACAAGAAACAAAGATGGAAGCAATGGGAAAGGCAACAAAGTAAGCGAAGAGAGAAAATTGTCTTAGGAAGGATATCACTTAAGTTATGCTCAGGTAAGCAATATAGATCTATATGATCACCTCATTCGGTTACTCCTTTTCATTGCTTATTCCCAACTGGACTTTTTTTTCTTCCCTAATCGTACAATTTCTTCTTCCCATCCAGTTGCTTATTCCCTAACCCGACTATTCCCTTTGGGCTTAAAGAATAAAATTCCAATCATCATTTTCCCCTTTTCGCCTTCTATAAAAGCATCTATAAAACCATCACAGTTATGCATGGTGTAGTTGCATATTTTTTTTTTAGTTAAAGGAATTGGCAAAGGAAGACTAGTTCGTAAATGGAGGAAAGTATAGTAATAATGTGTGATAAGGTTGAATGCTATTTTGTAAATGGAGGAAAGTATAACAATAATGTGCGATAAGGTTGAATGCTTGCAGACTCCATGTTCCTCTATTACTTTGGGCAAGCCTCCATGCAATGATTTTCAAGCAGCTACAAATGGTGAGGCAACTACAAAATGGTGGAGTAGTGGCCCTAGTTTCTGCTTCAACCTTTTGCATGACTATCTTTTACAGTACTAGAGTTGCATGCTAATAGCCATATGGAAAGGGCCTTGATACACATGTTGAAAGACCTTGATAGACATGTGGGAAACATCTTGATAGACATGTGGAAAGGGCCTCCAAAAAGATTGGCCGCAAAAACTTTGCATATAAAGAAATTGGTAGCAGTATATAAAACCACTAAACTTTGGTTAAAATGATATTGCCAATCTTTGTGTCTTCGGCAACGTGAAGCCTGTAATAAGAGAAGCATGTAATAAGAGGTAGGATACTTGTAATAAGAGAAGCTTATAATAATATGAACGATGTTTTCCGACGCAAAAACTTTGCTTAAAATCAATTTTTGGCTTAAAATCTAGGGGTGAATAAAATAAAGAGCATTAAACTTCGGTTAAAATGGGGAAAACGGAAAAAAACGAGTCAATAGATGAATTAATAGGTGGTAAAACGATCTAGCGATCACTTTAGTCCATGCAGGGACTAATAAGGCATGAAAACCTCAATGAGGTAATTATAATTTTTCGTGCCCATGATGTTGAAATTTTCAACGAAAATACAGAGAAATAGATATTTTTATTTCTCTATGGTTTTTTTTTCCATTTTTTTGTCATTTTTTTTAAATGTGTTAATTTTATCGTTAATTTTGTCGAGTTATTTCATGTATTTTTTTATTTTTTTGTAAGTTGGGTAGACATCTTAATCATCATCATTATGTCCAAATATATCACCCTGATCGGGGTAGGAAATTTAATTGGTGACTTCACATCTGGGAGGAAATTGAATCGGCAACTTCACATCCAAGAGTGTCTTAACAACACATCAGATCACCGTCAACATATTTGAACTTTTCAAATATTTTATTACAATTTTGTTAATATAAATCTAGGATGTAAACTAAGGAAGACATAAAAATAATGTACTATGTGTGATAGTGGTAACATGACAAAGGGAGAATATAAAAATTGTATAAAATCTGAATGAATAAAATTAGATAAAAAAATGTACATGCTATTGTAAAAATATTTATCTAAGAGAGAAAACGAAAAAGGAAATATGTTTTGCTATATGTTTATCATATATTTTATTTATAGAATTTTGTATGAAATATAAACATGTATTTTGTGTATGGAATTATATTGGTTATAAAATATTTATTTGGTTTATAAAAGTAAGGATAGTGATTGTTAATTGGACTTATTTTAAATGGTTGGAAGGAATTATTATTATTATTCTTATCCAAATTATGTTCTCATAATTAATTTGTTAAGTTTATATTGAGTATATTGTTGTAATGGCTTTGATTTTTCTTATTTAATGACCTCGAGACCTAAAGAACATCTGAATCTTGCCTACATAATAGACAATGGAGTGCTTGCTTACATGAAAAATAAGATAATGATTGTTGGTCTCTTAGTATTTCTTGGACCATTGTTGGTGCACAGAATAACGGTCTAGTGCATATAAGATGTAGATGTACATTTATACATGATGTAAGGAGTATGCGCATAGGCCATTAAGGTATGTGGGCATAGTATATTGACATGGATACTCATAGTCTAGAAATTTGTATATATAGAATGGAAAAGCTCTATGGGCATTGGAGACATTACTCACTTTATCACAAGGGTGCTTCTCTTTTAACCCAACTTAGCCAAATGAGAGAAGTAACTAGGGGCATTGACCCTTTAATCCTAAAGGGCATTATGCATCCTAGTCTTGCGCTAGTGTACATAGTTTCAAAGTGCAAAAATGTTTTAGATGGAGAAAGATGATGCATATAAGAACATGATATAGTGTTTCTAGGCACATGAAAACTAAGTGCTACTTATGGTTGAGTTGCATTGAAATTGTTAATTAGAAGTGTAATGGATAATATAAATTTCACAAATATTGACATCTTAGTGGAAAGTAACAATAATTTTTTTTAAAAATATTAACACTATAAAGAAATAGTCTATTAATATATTGATAATTAGAATCAATTACTTAAATTTGATTTTGGAAGATGTCATTACTTTAGAATTATATTCCAAAAGATTTGTAGATGCGAAATATAACATAAGTTTTATTTCTTCTTGTTATTTTTAAATAAATTATATGATTTATTAATAAAAAATATTTAATTTGATATGCATATGCAAATATCATTTTTTTTTAAAAGAATAAGGTAAATTTTCTCAAACATTAAGTTAAAGACCAAGGTCAATAAAAAATATATTCACAATTTTTAAACATAATACACCAAAATAAATAAATAAAAACAAACCAAGTTGGTTTTCCATCCTTATCGTCTTTACCTCCTTATCGATCAAACCAATAAAATAAAAACATATATGAAACTTTGGACAATGTATTCCAACGTGAAGTACGTATATTTATATCCATCCCTACATGTGATGGATACACACTTAACCATTGAGGAAAATGTGTTTCCATTGGCAAGGTGTATGACTTTACTTTTTTAAAGGGTACATGCCTAAAGTAAACCAGCACTATATATATGATAATGTCAAAGTATTTACACAATTATAATATTTATCTATAATGTTTTAATAATATATAAAATTGGTTAAAGTAAATTCATTTGTAACTTGTAAGTGTTATTATTAATTTAAATTGTTAAAAGAGATATTTATTTTCTTAAATATGACGTTATTTTTAAATAATTAATTAAAAAAAAAAAACATCATAGAATATGAATATAGTCTTTGAGTTATAACTCTAAAGGAATAGTCATTTAGTAACATAAATATTATTCAAAAATCCAATTTGAAAAAGAGTTCATCAAAATAATTCATTTGATGAGTTGCATAAATAAAGTAGGGTGAAAGTAAGGTGATGAAACTTAGTTTAAGTTACTCCACTAAAATTAATATAGATAAATATATATAATAATATGCTAGTTAAGTAATAAATATTAATCCAAATAAAGAAAGTCCGAGGAGAAGAGATCTTGCTTTCTAAATTATGAAATGATATTAAATTATTTAGATAGTATTTTTAATAATGATAGTATTACGATTTTTTAATTTAGAGTTAAACGGTTGAATCTTACATCAAATAACTATATTATTAATATATTAGTATGGTATTATAATATTATAATATTTAATTTCAGATTTTATATTTAACAAAATTCTATATATTTTAATTCATTATATATATATATATATATATATATATATATATATATATATATATATATATATATATTTCAATTTCTTCTCTAATAACTACTATTATTAATATCATATTGAATTTCAAATTTTATATATAATAAAATTTAATATATTTTAATTCATTTTATATATAAAATTCAATATATTTCATTTTTTTCTATAATTTTGGTAGAGAAGTTGAATAGAATATTTTTCACAAATAAATTAAAGAGAATTAAATACTACACTATGTTATATTTAATTTAATATAATTGAAAATCCATAAAATCTTTTAAATTTACAAATAAATATAAATGTGGTGTTTATAAGATTTATTGGTTATATGTAAATTGAAAGTATAATATATGTTTTAATTACGCCTTAACGCGTTTCTATTTGAAAACAACTTCCCTAACTGCTATTGTGTCTTTGTTTATGCCATTGGATCAAATGTTAGACGATTGAAATGTTTTAGACCATTAGATCCACTTACTCCTTCATTTTTGGTCTGGTAACTACCTAACTAACTCAGAAAACCCTACTAATATGTCTTCTTTGTCATTGCAGGAAAAACTAGAATTTCATATAAGGATTTTCATCACCGAACTAAAATTTCATCTCAGTGTGTTTTTCCCGTCTGATCCAGCGCCTTGAGTTTTTCCACTTAGCCAAGCACTTCTTTCTGCCTTCGTCCACTTAGACAAGTGCTTTAGTTCTGCCTTTGCCTGGGCCTAGCTTGGGTCTGCCTTTCAACTCTACCTTGGTTCACCCAGTTCCTTACTTATTCCATTTTCGTGCAGTGCCCAGTTCAAGACGATATTCGAAGTGAGTATATACACCTTTCACTTTTGCGAGATTATGTGAAAACATTGAGTTAAATCCCTGCTGTTTTTTATTTTTTCAGAGTAGTTATTAAAATTACCATACTCCTGATATAAAATTCTGGATTAGCATAGTCCCGAACGGTATTTGAATCTCACAATTCCAATCTATACTTGAACGAGTGAAAAACAAATAGGAAGTGTTTAAATGTCACTTTGCCTTTCAACTGCGATGATTTGGGATTTATGTTGAAACAGAGCAGCTACAAGCTCGAAGGCCATAGAGTAGTTATAATTATTTCCCCTGCTCGAATAATGAATTAGTATTTAGGTATGTTGAGTGTTCAGCAGAGCAACCTATGCAACAATGGTGTATAGAAAATAGACCGACACCTAATGACATGCTATAGAGCTCATTTCATTGGGTATGCAATTGTGGAGCAGCGGACTCCAGAAAATATATCTCAACGAGGAGTGATTCTTTCCAGAAACTCTTTCCTCCTATGCCTGCATTGTGTTCAACAGTTACTGGGAGAAGTTGAATCATGAGGGGGCTATTTCAATTCTGCACCTCTCCTCTGAAAGTGATCCAAGTGGGTTTTCCCTGCATTTTTTGTTAATTACATCTTTGCATAGTAAAATCATATAATATTTCATTTTATTCCGCCTTTGATTTGGGATGGGAATTAGGTCATTGCATTACAAGCCACTATCTGTGTGAGTACGATTTTTTTCCATAAACATTAATCCAAATGATATATCGGAGGGCAACAATAGAATTTTAACAGAGTTATAAAAATTCCACTTTCTTATAACTTACTAGATTTTACAAAACTGAAACTGCCTTTTACCTACATGCTATATCCCTCATGTCCAATAAGTGGGATGGCTGGTGTTGCAAGGATGAGTTCATCCACGTTGGCATTTCCATCTTAGCTCTCTGATGTGGAGGAGTTCAGTCGCAATATTTCCATGTGTCTACTAAGTGGAAATCAACCCTGAGCTCTCTTCTTTGGCGACAAACCGCTCGTCTTCCTTCCACAACCTGGAAGAGACCTCTCCCTCGGCCTCATCCACACTCCGTTGATCAAGAATATCGTCTACACAGAATACTTTTACATGGGTGTGCAGAGAATATTACATTAAATCTATTACTAGTCAATATATGATGAAATGAGGTGCTGACCTAGCCGCCTCTGCAGCTCCTCTGCACTTGTGGCCGCTGGCCAGTCTCGACCCTCTGGCTTGGAAGGGCTCCGCTGTGTTTTTCATCGGTGTTTGGTTTTCGAAGCCTCAAGACGCTGCTCTGCCCCGCGCGACGCTTTGACTGGGTGTCGCAGCGCTCAAGACTGGCGCGGCGCACTGAATCGGACTCTTCTGATTGCTGTGCTCCTGCATGACACACTGAGGAATCACGGCGCATTGGATCCGTTGCGCGACGCTATTCTTTTCCTTCATTTTTGGCTTTTGAAGGGTCTCCATCTTCTCCTCTTCGCTGAAGCGCTTGTCTCTTTCCAATGCTTGGTCCTGTAGGCGGTTGTTGAGCTCCTGCAGCGTGAGCGTTGCCTTCGCTTGAGCTAGGGCACCGTTGTTGTCATGGAGTCTCTGGGCGATGACCAGGTCACCCCCCCTCCGCCTCCCCCGCCTGATGTAGAATCATTTCTCAAGCTTCTGGCCTCTCTGCCGAAGAAGAAAGCCCCCGAGGTGGCTAAGTTTGTGAAACATTTGGAAGATATTCCTGAAATCTCGCTCCCACCTGAGGGACTGATCCAGGTCGCCCTCTCCTTAGCTGAACGTGCTTTTGTGGGTCAGTTCATAGGCCTCTGGCCCTCCCCCAAGTCCACGGAGAGCTGGGTCGTAAGGAACTGGGCGTCGTTGATCAAAAACAGAGTTACTTTGTATTTTCTAGGGAGGGGATACTTCCTATTTGAATTCTCAGACAAGGAGGATAAGGACCTGATTTTCCAGAATGGTCCCTATTTCATGGGCCCCCAGGGGCTATATCTTAATAAGTGGACGCCCGATTTCGACCCAGCAGTTGACGTTCCTACAGCCGTTCCTGTGTGGGTTAGGCTGCCCAATCTGCCAGTGCATTGCTGGAATTGGGAGTCCCTCAAGCATATCGGGAACACCCTGGGAAAATTTATTGACCGAGAAAACAGTAAAGATCAATATAACTGTGCAAGAATTTGTGTTGAAGTTGACCTGGAAGTTGGTCTACCGGAGGCAATAAAAATCAGGGTCGGCAATTGGAATCACGTTCAAAAACTAGACTATGAGCAGCTCCCGTTTAAATGCCGGAAATGCCATGTATATGGCCATTTTGCTAGAGGCTGCCCTATGAACAGTGAAGTGGAGAAAGGCAAGGAGGAAGGCTGGAATCAGGTCAAAAGGACCAAAACTACCCACAAAGCCCCAAGAACAGGAAACTCAAATGGCAAGGGCCCTCAGACAACCCCTGTTATCCAAACTCCCTTCATGAATGAGCAAAGTAACAAGTTTGCACAGCTGAGTTCAGCAAATGAAGACATCAAAGATTCAGAGAAGCAGAAGGAAGAATCGCTCCATAAAGAATCCCCCTCGGGATCAAAGCATGTAGAAAGCAATGTAGACAAATTGAAATTGATACTCATAGAAGAGACTAAGGAAGTTCAAGTCTCGAAGGACTCAGAAAAAGAAGGTGAAATAAGAGACTCGCAAACCTCGGCCAGAAGATCAATGAGAGGTCGAAAATCTGCTCGTGAGAGCAGGAAACCTACAAAGACAAACTCCAAGGAATTCAACCAACCCTAGAGAAGCTCTTGGCAAGAACTCCGAAGATGACTAGAAATCAGTCCCAGAGCTCTAAAGGAGCTCATCACCCCAAAAGCAAGTAATGAAGATTGTCTCCTGGAATTGTAGGGGTATGGGGAGCAGAATAAAGGAAGAAGCTGTCAGAAACCTTCTCAGAGCAGAATCTCCTGATATTCTTTTCATCTAGGAGACCAAAATGGAGGACAAAGATTTCCTCCATATTAGCAAGAAACTGTGGAAAAAAAGTGAAGGACAAGCAGTCTCAGCTAGAGGTGCTTCAAGAGGCCTAGGCACTATCTGGAATGGCAACAAATACTCAAGGATTAAAGAGGTCCTCAATACCCATTGGTTGTTTTCAAAACTGCAACACGTTGACTCAAAGGAGATACTCTGTCTGCTTAATGTGTATGCTCTTGTCAGCGCAGGGGAGAAAAAGACCTACTGGGATTCCATAAGAAGACTGGCCGACTCTGAAAATCTGACAAACATCATTATTGCAGGGGATCTCAACCTCACTTTGTCGTTATCTGAAAAGCGAGGTGGAAGTATTGTAAGGGATCCGGCGCGGGAATGGGTGGAGGATCTGCTTCAAGATTGGGATTTTCTCGACATTAAGCCTTCCTCGGGTAAGTACACTTGGTCCAACAAAAGACTCGGATCGGGGCATATTGCTGCAAGGTTAGATAGATTTCTTGTTCAAAGCTCTTTTCTTCTCCTTGGTCTAGAATCTAGAATGCATATTCTGCCATGAAGTTTTTCCGATCATAGACCCATTAAACTTGAGCTCCTGGCCCATTTGGACCAAGGCCCTATCCCTTTTAAATTCAGTCCTCAATGGGTCAAGGAACAGTCCTTCATGCAGCTGGTAAAAGATAGCTAGATCCAATCAGTCAAGGGTTCTGCCTTTTTTGTTTGGGAGGAAAAACTCATAAGAGTGAAAGTTGCATTAAAAACTTGGGTTCAATCCCTTCCTAACCCTGTTGTGGAAAGGAAAAAGATCCAAGTTAGTCTCGAGATACATCAAACGAGATTGGAAGAGGAAGAGATCACTAAAGAAATCCTAGACAAGGAGGCTGACCTCCAACAAAAGCTTCATAAGGCAAGCTTGGCAGAGGAAGAGTTTTGGAGAGTCAAATCTCGTTGTCTCTGGCTTAAGGCAGGAGATAGGAACTCCTCCTTCTTTCACAAACAAGCCCAAGCTCGGAAAAGTTTCAATTCCATTTCAGAAATAAGGGAAGAGACCTCCAAGCATAGAGATATCTGAAGTATAAAAAGAGCTGCTTTCCTTCACTTCAAAAATCTGTATAGAGAAGAGGAGGGTCTGGGGTATAATCCACATCTTGTGAATGAGGTGCCCACTCTGATCTCGCCTAGTAAAAATCAGTACTTGGAAGCAGAAGTCACTAACTCTGAAATAAAAAATGCCCTCTTTGCAATGGAACCAGATAAGGCCCCAGGTCTTGATGGTTTCACTGCCAGATTCCTTCAGACCTGTTGGTAGATTTTTGAAAAATATTTATGCATAATGGTCCGGAAATCACAAGACTGTCAGAAAATTGGGGGAAGCACCAACTCAGCGTTCCTTGCCCTCATCCCCAAGGAGAAAGGCACTAACACCTTCAGCAGATTTCGGCCTATCTCCCTTTGTAACATAGGATACAAGCTGATAACTAAAGTGATTGCAAATAGATTGAAAACCATCCTTCCAGACATTATTCCAGAGAACCAGGGAAGCTTTATTCAGGGAAGACAGATTGTGGACAACTTCATTCTTGTCCAGGAGGCGATCCATTCTAGCCTGCTCCGAAAAGAGAAAGGAATGGTTGTCAAATTAGACCTAGAAAATGCCTTTGATAGGGTGAGACACAGATTCCTCATGGATGTTTTACACAAATTTGGCTTTGGCTCTAAATTTACAAAATGGATTCAAGCTTGTATCAGTGAACCTTGGATAGCTCCTTTGATTAATGGGAGAGCAGCTGACTTCTTCAAAGCTTCTCTAGGTTTGAGGCAAGGGTGTCCGCTTTCTCCCCTTATCTTTGTCCTCCAAGCTTCTGTCCTCAGCTTCCTCTTGAATAATAAGCAGCAGGATCAAGATATTATGGGTCTGTGCATTACAAGAGGAGTCAAAAATATAAATCATGCATTATTTGCTGACGACTCCCTTTTGCTGGGTGTTGCCACTGTGCTCTCAGCAAACAATTTTAAAGAGGTGGTGGATAGTTATTGTGAAGTCTCAGGAAGCAGGCTAAACAAAGGAAAATGCCATATCTTCTGCTGGAATGCTACTTTCAGCACTCTCCAAGCCATCTCCTGCTGTTTTGGTTTTGCTGCCTCCTCTTCATGGTCATATTTCAAATACTTGGGGCTCCCCGTCTTCAAAAATTGTGCTCTCAGCAGAGACTGGCTACCTCTACTGGAAAAATTAAAACCAAGGTCCAGTCCTGGGGTTACAATTGGCTCAACCTGGCTGGAAAGACAGTGCTCATTAAAGCTGTTTTAAACAGCCTCCCTATCTATCAGTTTGCAGTTATGTTGGCCCCAATTGGAATAATGAGAAAAATGGAGGATTACATCAGGAAATTCTTCTGGAAAGGCGGAAAATCGAATGACAAGAAAATCCCTTTAATTAGCTGGGATAAAATCTCTTTGCCTAGAATGGAAGGAGGTCTAAATTTCAAGAGTATTAGTACTCAAAATGTCGCTTTGGGTGCGAAGTTGTTATGGAGGGTTATTGCCCCTAATCCAGGTTGGGCACAGTTAGTGATGTGGAAAAAATACTTCCGAGGTCAGAGAAAACGGTGTCTTGACAGTCCCATTCCAAAATCTGGCTCGATGATCCACAAAATCTGCGCTAAAGCACATCCTTTAATTAGCCTTCATGTGCACCGGATCCCAGGTAATGGCAAACTCATAATAATTTGGGAGGATCGTATCATGGGCTGCGATCCCCTGGTAGATGATAGCTCCCTGGCCACGCTGAGAGAATGGATGAACAGAGCCGGCTTCAAAACCCTGTGGGACATATCTCAATGGGAGGGCCTCGATTGGCAGAATTGGGCTAAGCTGGAGGTGCCCCAAAACCTATCTAACGAGTGCACAATCTTCATAAATCGATTAAATGGAAAGGCCCCAATAAACAGCAGAAAATCTGATACCCGTGGTTGGGGTTCGACTCCTGGGAGTTACTCTGTTTCGCAGGGGTACAAACAGCTGATTTCTCACCCCCACGTTCCTCCTGACCCAGAGCCTTGGAAGGGGATTTGGTCACAGACTTCGATCCAAAAAATTGACACATTTTGCTAGCTCCTTTGCCATAAGAGGATTTTGACTGATGACAGGCTTCAGCAAAGAGGATACCTGGGGCCTTCTAGATGTTCGCTGTGTGGAGTAGATGAAGAGTCTGCCACTCATCTGACGCTCAACTGTAATTTTGCTACAACGATCTGGCATGCGATCTTAGGCCCATGGAGCAACGATTTCGCCTTTCCCTCCAACATTTCTGATCTGTTCTCAAACTGGATTTCTAAGTACCCTGGAATCACTCCTAAGAACCAGCATATCAAGGCTTCCTGGATCGCACTCCCTAAAGTAATATGCTGGAAAATATGGCTTGAAAGAAATCAGAGAACTTTCAGAGACAAAAAGAATGATCTCAAGGTCGTCTTGGTCAAAATCAAATGCCAGCTAAAAGACTGCTTGGGTGATCAGCTGGACGGTACTGACCTGAGTAAGCATGATTCTAAATGGATTGCTATGCTCGACCTCAATTTCATAAACATTGTTAGGCCTCTCACTCCTCTCAAAGACTAGCAAATCCGGGTCTATGAAATTGACTTTTCTGA
The DNA here is from genome assembly GCA_034641835.2 of Pinus albicaulis. Lineage (NCBI taxonomy): Eukaryota > Viridiplantae > Streptophyta > Pinopsida > Pinales > Pinaceae > Pinus > Pinus albicaulis. Next base: position 344,211,858 of record CM076581.1, on the reverse strand, counting down.
GTTTTGCACAAAGCTGGCATGTTCTGTCCTTTTCTTTGACGGGGCTACAAAAGGAAATCTTGGTATTTCCGGAGCTGGTGGTATTGTCAGAAATGTTGAAGGCAGAACTGTGCTCAGATATAACTGGGGTGTGGGTTACAACACCAGCATTCAAGCCGAAGCATTGGCCCTTCTCCAAGGTCTTAAGCAACTCAAATTCCTTGGTATCAAAGATGTCACTGTCTTTGGCGACTCTCAGTCCATAATTCAATCCATTGTGGTCAGATCCTCTCCTCCTGATCTAAGACTAGCAAGATTGATGAGCAGAATTAGATCTTTGTCGAAATCCTTTCAAAGTCTGAATTTTTTCCATGTAAAGAGAGATAACAACAAAGATGTTGATGCTGAAGCTAACAAAGTTGTTCTTCTCTCCCTAGGAGTCCTCCTAAGAGATGGAGATGAAGGTTGCGATCCCATCCCCTAAATTTCTGGTTTCATGTTTTACTGTCTATTATTGAAGCAGTTTGTTTGCATCTTCAAATTCGGGAAGACAACAGAGATTGGTCATATTTTTGTTTGTAAAAAGCGTTGGCTTACAAGTGAAAGGGCCATTTTTTTCCTGGCCGGAGAGAAAATCTGGGCATTGCCCCTACATCTTGTAATCTGAATTAAGGCATTCATGCCAGGAATCAATATATCCTATTAACCGTTTCTGTCAAAAAAAAAAAAAACATACTGGATTTTACACTTTCATTTAGAATGTATTTGAATTTTGCTTCAATTTACTCTTATTTTTCTCTTCGAATTCAAAAGTGGCAGTTTTGATATATAGTGAATGTTGTTTTAGATTTTAATGGTTAGAGCACTGTAATTATAATTTTATAAATTTATTGTAAAAATGTTTTATTAATTGTAATTATAATTTTATAAATTTTTTGCATAAATATTATATTCTTTATTATAAAGTAATGAGATGTTTGATATTTTAGATAGTGAAAATCATTTATTATATAGTTATATATAGTTATTATTACACCATTTCATGAATTTCATTACAAATGCCAATAAATCAAGATATAGTTACACCCAAGATGGAAATAAAGATTTTAAGGGTAAATGGAGATACCATCATATGGTATTATCTTTTTAACCCATCACCTCTAATTAAGATTAACTTTAACAATTGCAACCATTTTCCTAGACAATTTCAAGACAACTTGATTAACAATTAAATATCCACACAAATCATTTTTACGATGAGATTTTAATAATATCTAATTTAAATGTTATACTATGTATCAATTTTTGTTTAATATTTTTTATTTATTTTGAAAAGTATTGTGTCATAGTTTAGTTAGAGGAAATATAATGAATAGTCAAATATACTATGGTTATGTACATCTTGTCAAAAGATGATTATTTTTAATTTATATATATATATATGAAAATCAAGTTCATGTGAATAATTATCAATAAAGTGTTAACATCGTTATAATTATTTAATTCAGTGGATCTCTCACTAGTGTATCAAGCAGTTACAACTAGCAAAACTGAGTTTAACTCACTTAACTGAGTTAAATTGCACCACTACACTTCGAACTCTGTTACAACTAGAATTACTTTGCATGCCTCACCAACTACCTCTAACTCGAAATCCACTAGTTAACTGAGTTTATCACTCTAAGTTAATTATTACAAGTTATTTTGAGATTTAGATTACATTTTATTGTCCATCTTAATTAAGGGATAACCAAAATATACATGCACCAAAAATAGCCCTGTGGGCCGCACCCTAGTGTAGGTGTTTAATGCACTAGGCGTGGGTGATGAAATTTTCTTATTGAATTACTTTGCATGCCTCACCAACTACCTCTAACTCGAAATCCACTAGCTAACTGAGTTTATCACTCTAAGTTAACTATTACAAGTTATTTTGAGATTTAGATTACATTTTATTGTCCATATTAATTAAGGGATAACCAAAATATACATGCACCAAAAATAGCCCTGTGGGTTGCACCCTAGTGTAGGTGTTTAATGCACTAGGCGTGGGTGATGAAATTTTCTTATTGAATTTCAACAGTTACAATCACTTTGACCCCAATTCTTATCTGTCATTCACAATATCTTAAAACAATTTAACCTTCCAATGATAAATAGCAATTGTAGGTAAAATAGTAAATGTATAAGAGACATGAATTCACACCACACAAGAGCATTTGTAATTTTTATATGAATATTTCTTTGCCTTTATCATATAATTTGTGTTTTAAGTGCCATCCATATTCATTAAGAGAAATTTGAATTTGAATACTTTCAATTTTATCATTTCAAAATTGATTGGTTCAATTTGGAATTATAATTATTTTTGAAATAAATTTATAGCTAAATACAATATATATGATTGGTTTATGTTTATATAAATTTCCAATTCCAAATTTATTATAACCTTAGTTTTATTATAAATTTAAATTTAATTTCATCAAATATTGGAAATTTTAAAGTAATCTAAATATTTTTGAAAAAAAGGTATAGGTTGAGAAAGTATTAAAGTCCACCTTTACAAATCTCATCATTTCATTTTTTCGAAAGAAATGTTTATGTTTAAATTCAACATTTTTTAAGGAACCTTTATTTTTACATGGAGTGCTTTGAAAAGAAAATTATAACCAAGGGGGATGAGCTAACTAATTAATATCTTTTTGAAGGATGTTTCGTGTTAAAACATTATCAGTTAAAGTGAACTCATGAAGATTTTTATTTGGACGAGATTTTGAATTTCCATGGAAACTTTAATCACTTGTTTGTGAGTTGTTGATATCATCAATTAAAAGGGCTTTGGTATCATAGTCTAGGCTCATAGTCCTTTCTAATATTCGAAGTCCAAATGTGTTGATATTCATTATTCAAATTTACCATACATGTGCTAGAGTACGATAATTTGAGATTTTCAACATTGTTGAGTTCAAAAGATTCATATTTTCGCTTCAACTTACTCTTCTTATAATTTATCCAAAATCATTCGATATGGGTCAATATGATTTGGTCTACAGATAAAAAAAAATGATACAAATATTTGCTAGAGTAAGAAATTGGGGGAACAATGTAAATTTCGATCTAAATGAAACCTGAGAGAGTTATATCAATTGCAAGAAATATTGAGTCCCAAATAAATCTGGAATACACAAAGAGGGTGTGGATAAATTCCAACAAATCATGTAGGAAAATACTTCAAACACAAGTGTTGCTAGTGAAAATACATATGGATGTTTAACCAAAAAATTAAATCATGGTCTTCTGGTCAATAATTGCTAAGGATAAAGATTTTTCCTATCTCTACATTTCATTCTTTGGCAACTACATTAAATAACCAAAAAGAAATAACTTGATACTATGGATACTCCTGTCATGCCAATGATGTAATTCCTAAGACCCCCCTCCTTAACTAAGATCCAAAGTCTACTTACACTATTTGGTGACACTTTCACTTTCATCATGGAAGAGTAACACTTTAATGCTACTATTTCCTTTGTTATCGCCTTATGGCATTTCCTTTACAACATCTGGTGCAATTGCTAATGTTATGTATTTTTTATATCAATGTATTATACCTTTATTTGTGTGCAAAAATATATTAATTATGTTATATTTTATTTACATGGAGAGAAATTATAATTTTCTTTTATGTTATTTTTTCCATGATTTATGGGACTAGGATTTAGAGTTATTTAAGTCATCAAAATAATTTGAAAATTACATTCAATCTAAACCATATTAACTTTTAACTTTTAACATTATTAGTCCATAACTTTCTAACTTAAAACCTTAACATAATATAAGGAGTACTTTAATAATACACCATATCGCCATTTATTTTGTATTCCATGAAAAAAATGCCATAAATCTATTTCTTAAAAATAACTTTATTTAACATAAAAAATTAAAATTTTAAATTTAACGTATATCTAATATCAATAATTTACATTACAAAATTAAATAGAATAACTTTTTTTTTTAAGAGTAAAAATAAATAAAAATATATTTTTGAAAATATTGCTCATTCAATAATATTTAATTGAACTAATTTGAACTTTATTATAGAGAAGAAATGAATTATTTAATTAAATGTATAAATTAAAAAAATTAATACATTTGAAATAACACATTTTAATATCATGTATATGAAATATGTACATCGAAATATCAAATTCAAGTGAATTTATTTAAATAACGAACAATACATATCTTTATGAGATAAGTGCAAGTAAAAAGGCCTGAAAGTCTCCTCTCGTATCTTTTTCAATCACAGACTCCAGTGATACCTTAAATTTTGCAAGATATACGCGTTTGATTTCTTGCATATCAACTTCAGCCCGAGTGACAATAACTCTAGTAAGCACATTATCATCGGTTCCTAATCCTTTCATTGATATATTTAATACCTGTGATCACACCAAACCATTCTTAATTTAAAGTTACAACAACAATCTATTGACAAAATTCAAAATATTTTATTTTATAGCATCCAAGTTCAGTTATATATAATTACATTATAATTTAAAAATATAATAATATATGGATGAGTTTTTATATTGCATTTCAACAGGAGAGATGAGCATTCTTAACATTACCTTTGCAAAATAATTTGCGGGAGATTGCACACATTTTATAACTGCACGAAGATCATCTTCAGCTGCTCCTCTGGTTCTCTTTTTAAGAGCCTAGAAAAACATCATAACAATGTGTAATATAACATTATTAAATAAGAGGAGTATGCAATTTTAGTTATAGAAGACTAGAAATTATTGATGAAATATACAAATACTAATATGAATGCTTCAACAAAAGATTCATTTGATAAGGCTATATATACTAATATGAATGTTTCAACAAAAGATTCATTTAATAAGGATATATATTTGTTTACAACAAATGATGAATTCCACAATCACAATAAGCATTGTTTGATATTCCAAAAAAATTTCATTGCATGTAGTGTTGTTGTAAGTGTAAAGAGCAGCACTCCATGGAAGTAAATGAGGAAAATTTGGACAATGAGTTGGTTCTTGCAACTATTGGAGCTACGTTATTATTACTTCAAACTTATGGACCAATATAGGATTTTTAATCGATGCCCTTGGGGTAGTTGATCACATTGTGTTTAATCCTAGAACATCCCTCTTGAACCTCCTACACATGTTCTAGTAAGATTTGATAACCATGTGAGACTTCCACGGGATAGATAATTCTCTCATATTATTCCTATTATATACCTAATGAAAGAGGTAACTATAGGCAAGTTTCATTGAGACTTGCTTTGGGATTAACAATCCATAACTCCTAGGGATTGACATTAGAGACATAAACTATTATTATTGGAAAGATGGAGTGACAACATCTCACTTTTATTACAATATCTTAAGTTAAAGCTTTGGATGGTATCTCATTTCAACATCCATTTCCATATTATCAATATGAAAATATTGGAAAGTGCATAGGTGCCTCTAAGAAAAATAACTAAAGAAGACAAATTGAGATTAATTAACATGTAATTTATGAGTTTTTCAATATTATATTCCTCATATCACTTCTTAATGAAATGATATAGTATATCTATTATTCAATATCTTGGTCATTTAATTTTATTATTAGTTGAAATCTTCATCACTAAACATGTTTACTAAGTTATTATTTGAATTCATGATGATGTAAATTTTTAAGGATCAAGTTCATTTCAAACATATACATATATATAATGATGATCATCTAAAAGTTCACATTGTTACTCATGACAAGAACCAATAGATCCATATTAACTCCATATCTTTCATGTGCAAAGAATAATAAAATCCCTCAAGGTGCATACCTTTCCTCAAATTTTGCACTCTACAAGGAAGTTTCCACCTCAAGGAATTTGATCTCCCTTGGCACCTGATAGATCCAGAGTTAAGATGAATCTACATTGGTTATAAAATATATAGTTAAGTTGTTGAAATTTTTAATGTCATTGAAATGTGATGGCTTAGATACAAAAGACTTGGAAAGTGCACTAACGCAAATGAATATTAACTAGAATACAAAATAAATTACATAAATACTACACCAACTACAACATAAATTATTCTACATACATTGAGAAAATATAGTTTTCCCTAAGAAGAATACATATGCAATCAAATATGTTCTAGTTCCTCAATAATTCATGTGTTGATTCTCACAATATTGCTTTTTCTATAACACACATTCTTATTAAATTTTATTTTCTCTTTTCTCTTATTCTTCTTATCTGTGTAGTGTCTTATTCAATCATGAGTGTAAATTATGTTGTTTGTTGCCACATAATCATGTACACACAAGTTACACAAATGCAAATAAATTATTCATATCCAATAAATAACTTGTAATTATCCATGGCATGGATAGATCCCAAGTTTAAATAAAATTGAATAATATTTTAATTATTGGGTCAAGGAACTAGAAAATAAATAATATTTTGCATGCAAGTGTGCGCTCTATAAATAAAAGAACCATGTCCTCATTGTACAAGATGAAAATTTAGAATAAATAATTAAGAGTGTTTCCCATTGGCTTTGTGTATGTTTATATTTTGAGGGTTTTACCACATATATCCTATGTCAATTTGTGTGTTTGATATTTTTCACTAATCCTATAACCATGTGATTTTTCTCACGTGGCTTCGAAGTAGTTTAGGAAAAACATTGATTCTTGAAACTTAGCTATATTAACGATGCTTTTGTAAATTATTCATATGGATATTTCTAAAATATGCAAGTTTTTCTCGATGTTTGGATCAATATCACTATATAGTTGAGTCTAATGTGGCCATGTTATCCAAGAATACTTCCTATATCATGGAACTTAGCTTTCACATGCTCCAAATCCACCCATTTTCTCTTCAATAGAGTGCTTTATTTCCAAGGACATAACTTCATCATGTGAACTATTTTGAGTCCCATTTTTTGGGCTTTATTTTATAGATCTATGCAATGGTATAAGTTATTTTAGCTAAGTATTTATTTCTTTTTTTATTTGAAATGGAATCCCATGAGGTTTGATTTACCAACACAAGCTATTATTCCTAGAAATCATAAATGAGAGATCTACTCAAGAGTAAAGGGTTATCTTAGATCACCCTTGTGTTTAGATGCATCAACACTTTCTAATGAGAAGCATGTAATATGGCTAGAAATCATAATGATAAACTAGGAGGTTTAATTAGCATCCTGACATATGAAGATTTGAAATTTCATATTTAGTTCCTTAACACACTACATGAGGCATGGTTGAAGTTTGGACAACTCTTTCAAAAAATGAATTTGATTCACACTCATTAGCTAGAGAAATAACAATCACTCTTGATCCAACATAATTTCCTCAAACTGAAGATGACATCATGAAATTTAAGCCCTTGAGACTTCAACTTAATGATTATGGAATCACTAATTGAGATGATCAAGTAATCAATGCCTATTCTTTCTAAAATCAAAACTTATTTTGATATTTTTTTCTCTACATTTTATTTCACTATAGATGCATTAGGAGCAACATATGAAATTCCTATTTTTGAGTTCTTTTGTGAATATTTATTACATGAGAAAAACAAACTCTTACATATGGGTGCACTTGATATTAGTTCTAAGTAGAAATAATTTTTTTTCTCACAAGAAAAAGGGATCCAATCCCCCTTCAAGAAGTATTTCAAAGGATCCAAAAATCCCATGATCTCTAAGTCTCTTATAATCACTCCTCCTCCTACAAAGTTTTAGAAGGGAGTGAGGCCAAAGGGGAAGAAGTTATGTAAGGCTTGTTCATTTTGTGACAAAGTTCAGCATCTTGATAGACAAGTCTAGAAGTATGTGTAAATATTGGAAGTATCCATGAAGAAGTATACTATTTGTTTAGATTCTTCCTCTTGTTATACTAATTCTAAACCTCATATTCATTTTCCATTGGCATGTCAACCTAATCATGAGTGGATTTTAGACTTTGGGGCCTGTCATCATATGGCTTTAATAGATTTTTTTTTCTCTAGTCTTAATGATTGTATAACCCAATGTATTTTTGTTTATGATAGTTCTCCTTTAGATGTTATAAGATTAGGAATAAGAGATATTCTTTATGGGAAATTAACAATGCCTTTTGTGCTCGTAATCTCCTTCTATTAATTAAGATACTAATATTTTTTGTATTGATTAATTGTATTGTTAAAATTGAAAAGAAACTAACATATTTATCTTGAATTTAAATGATGTTTAGTTTCATGCATATCTAATTGTATGGTTTTAAATTTATGTGATTATGAAGAAAGAGAGATTATCCATTAATTTATTAAATCTAATAGTTAATTCTATGGAAGGTTACAAGGCAAAACCATAAGGTTGAAATTATTAATGTTCTTTCTGTATACCATAATTCATATAGTGCATTGAAACCATGGGTTTATTTTGGTTATTTTTTTGGATAAACTACAATCATGTTGAAAACATACACTATCTTGAAAGGAACAAGAAATATAATAGATTGTTAATGTTGAAAATTTAACCAAAAAGAAATATTAAGTAATTATTTAGTTATGTGTGACCTATAGCTAATGGATAGGCCTTAATGATATCATCCTGTTTATGTGCATGGCTTAGGTGATGACATACGACACTCTATTATTAGACTTGTTGATGTTGAGATGACACTATTGCTTCTAGCATGGACTCTAAAGCAACTCTTCATGTGTATGTCTTTAACTAGTTTATATCAATGGTGTGTGTTACCGACTATCCTCCATGTGTGCATGTATTAGTCCTATGGGTTCTAAGAGTTGTGAGGTTAGGAAAGGCTTTCCAATACCCAATAGGTATGAACGCCCCATGCCCCTTTATCCAATATCATTCACCCACAAAAAAATGAGATAGCATCAAGGACTACAACAAGTAGCTAAACACTTAAAGGGTGAGTTGATGGGTTTTATACCTTGGAATTATTAAGTGTTAATAAATTTTCCTCCCTTTGGTAACTAATTCATTGCACAACATTATAATTTATGTATCTATTTAAAATGCTACCAAGAACGCCCGATTTTGTGAATAAATACTTCGAGAACCCTATTTTCTTGAGTGAAGGAGATATACATTCTAAGTTTAGGTTCATGTTTTAGACAACAAATAGGCCACATGCAATTACTTTAAAGAGGTGAACACATGCCATGTTTTCTTATAATAAAATTACATATTTTAGATATAAATTTGTCACCATGCATTGAACGATTATGATAATAAGAATAGTTTTAGGATGTGATATTTCCCTCTCTATTCAAACTTGTTCATTGAAGCATTAAAGCATAAAAGACACCAATGAAGTACAATAGGACATTATGGATATGGAAGCATTGCACCAATCAGTCTCTCCTCTATTTCTCTCATTAGAATTTGAGAAGAGCATACTTAGATCATTTCACGAAAACATTTATAATTGCCAAAGAAAACGGAAATCGATGTAAACACATCCTCAAAACACACAATGAATCTAAACACATTTTACATAAGTGAAACTAATTTAATTTTTTTAGATGCAAATGACATACCATATATTTTAAATGGGTTCCCACAAAATTTATGTGTAAGAGGGGAGCATGTTGGCCCCTAGTCACAACTTATACCCAATATAAAGCTTATATGTCTTCCATTAATTTTTATTATTTTTATAAATGTTACTATTGTGAAATTCATTATAACATAATTCTAAGAACATTATATATATATATATATATATATATATATATATATATATATATATATATATATATATATATATATAATTGTTAATCTATAAGGAAGTTATGGTATATAAATTTTAGTCAAAGTGTAAATCACTACTCAAATTGCTTAATTGATATTAACTAACAGTTAATCACTAAAGAAAGAGTAATTATGTTTTTTCTTAAGTTTTATGTCTTAGTATTCAAACTACTTAATTGATGTTAACTAACTATTGATTAAAGAAGAATACTTATAGTAGATAGATGTCTTTCGGATTAATCACATTATTATTATTATTTGGTACCAGCTAATGTGGTTCATCCTCGGGACCAAATCATAATAATGTGATTAATGTGAAAGACATCTATCTATTTTATGGATTAAAGTCTTAGATCTAACAAGAATACTTATGTCTTTTAAAGCATCATGTGTACCATTCAAACTATTTAATTGATATTAACTAAAAATTGATTTAGGAGGAATAATTATGCCATTTATAAAATGTTAGTTTTTTAGATTATTTTTAAATCTTATTTTATTGTAAAAAAATCATAACATCATCATCATCAGTCAAATATTTTTTAGACAAATAAATTATTATTTAATCTTTTTATATATAATAAAATATTGTCATCCTAAATTATTTTATTAACAATAACTTTTGAACAACAAAATATTATCTAATATTTTTATGTATATCTTCTTTTATCATACAAAATTACTTACATTATCATAAATTATTTATATTATATATATTAAAACTATATAATATTTTTCTCTTCTTTTATTATAAAAAATCACTTACATCATAAATCATTTATGTCCTATATAATAAAACTATACAATATAGGGTAACGACGACAAAGGAATGAGCTTCAAGAAAACAGAGAATAGTTAGGGTTTCATAAAATTTCATAGTAGGGCTGAGTGGAATCCCTTTGATTAGCGACTGGTGCGTCTATGGTGGCGGCATCGGGAGGGGTCCCGTCTCCCTCCTATCGTAATGTAACCAGCGGAGAACAATCAAGCAGACAACATCAAACTGGCATCTCCCATCAGAAGACAGTTCCGGTTTTGGGGGCAGATTGGCAAGCGAAGATGAACGGCCAATGTTTGCCACAAGCAGTGAAGAAACCCTGATTCATAATTCCTGCAAACAAATTGGATGAATACAAAATCTATATGAAGGATTACGCTCTTATATGTAAGTTTATTGGTATTTGGCCTACAGAAAAATATTTATTGAAATGGATACAAATAAAATGGTAGCCCAAAGGTCATATTGATATAAAATTTGGGGCTAGAGGATTCTTTACAATAAGTTTTACTACCTTATTAGATAAGGAAAGAATTTTTTGAGGAACATATTTTTATAATAGTGCAGGCCTCTTTTTCAGACAGTGGGAAGAATGTTACAATCTAGACTAGGAACAATTTCTTGCAGCGCCAGTATAGGTACCGCTGTTCAGCCTCCCAATGGATTTTTGGGACCCGGATATCTTGGAAGGTATAGGAATTTTTTTAGGAAGTTTTGTTAAAATAGCAAAAACTACTTGCCAAGGTCATTATACTTCTTTTGCTAGAATCTGTGTATATATGAATATCTCTGAGCCATTGCCTGAAACCATTGAATTAGAATATGAAGGAAAACTCTTGCAGCAGCTTCTTGACTATGAACATATCCCTTTTATAATATCCCTTTTAGATGTCAGAGATGTCATGAGTATGGCCATCTTTATAAATAATGCCCTCTTAATGCTATTGAACAACAAGCAAGTCATCTGATCAGAAGATCATGCCCAAGTTAAGAAAATGCTCAAAAATGGAAGTGCTTAGAAATGGTTTCAATCTAAATGACCGGAAAGGTCTCGTCGCTGCGATTCTGGTGCCACAAACTGTTCTCAAAACCGAGGTCATATGTGAAATTTATTGAGGTTTGAAATCGTCTAGTGAACTCCAAAACAGGATTTTTTGACTTAATTGATTATGCCAATTTTATAAAAAAAAATATGGCCAAAGTTAATTTTTTTATATATTTGTGGGCCTATCAATGGGTGCCACGTGGCCTGCCCAGAGGCTGCCATGTGGCCCCAGGCCATTGGTTTAAAAGGCATTTAAAAATTTCTTAGAGTTAAGGTGTTTGAACTCCCAACCCGACTGTTTGGGCCTAACAACCCGACTGGCCCATGCAGGGTGTGTTGTTAAATGAGTCAGGTGGGCGACTAAACGTGAGTCAGATCCTCGGTGTGTTGATTTGAGCGGAGGTTTTGGGACCAGCCCCTCAAGAGCCAGCCCTGTCACATGTAACCTCCAGCTTGAAACTGCAGGCTAAAAACTTTTGAACGACGGAGTTTGGAAAGGGGCTAGCCCCCAGTGTTAAGCCCGACACCCATATGACCTGTGGCAAGGACCGGGGGCTAAACACTTGGAGGCAACGGAGGTTGACAATTATCCGATGGTTAGTGCGGGGGTGGTCACATGTCACCCTGCCTAACAATAAATGTAACGGTTTTCAAACATATCTGCCTACCAAAACTGCCAGCGCTAAATGCGCATGTGAACGCAGCGACTCAGACATTTAATGCTACCCTCAATGGTTACAGCTAGAATTGACGCCTTTCCACTATTTCATAGATTCTGTCTTTTTAGTCAAGTTAACTGGAGTTCTTCCAGTTTTGGAGGAGGTCTTTTAGTGACACTAGGCAAAAAATTGTTTTGGTCATAACTTTCTCAATTTTCAACCAAACAAGATGAAATTTTAGTCAAATTTGGGTTTCTTCAGCATTCTGAGAAGTTTGGGATAGGTTTTAGAGTGAATGGAGGTCATATACAGCAAATTTTTCTTCATGGAAGATGAAGGAGCCATAAGGGCCATCATGGAGAAGGCACTGTATTGGGTTGTATTTCATTGTTTAAGGTGAAACAAAATTCATTTATAGTTGTTTTCTATCTTCTGAAGTCTAATTTACAGTTGGTTTTTCATTTTTAGGCATATTTTTCATTGTGTAACCATTTTGAGCAAATTAATAGAGCAAGGACATGCCATTGGGGACCCTTGGACTGGCAGATGTAGCCCAGGAGGGGTGAATTGCCTCAAAAATTTGTTGTGTTATGTTATGGTGAATTTTACTTGCTGTGCATTTCTACTGTGATATGTTAAACAATAAATTTAATTAACAAATCCTCACACATAAAACTCATAAACAAACCAAAACTACTTTGTTTAACCTGCAACTCATGGAGAACACTTTGCACACTAAATTCTTTGAGAAGGGATACTTTGTATAGCATTAAAAATAGTTCCATTTTTAGATCAGTTGGTGTCAGAGCTAGAGTTTTACTCTGCATTTGTTCTTGTGCATATATATAGTTGACTGTTTGCAATTTTTTATGCTTACTAGGCTTAAGCTCAAGAGAGGGAAGGATAATTGGTTAGAGCTCAAAATAATCCTCAACCAAGGAGGGCCAGAGTGCCATTAACTCCACCTTCTAATTCACCTCCAAGAGCCACAAAAGAAGTCTTAAGCATGTCTTCAAGAGAAGGAGAAGTTCCTGAAGACATTGATCCCAAAGAAGAAGAAAGGGTGTTTAGAAAGGCAATCCTAGACATGATCAAGATGGTGAGGATACTCTACCAAGAAAGGAATGAAACGCTTGAAGGAGAGGGATCTTCAAGAGGAAAGAAAAGTGAAGACAAGTCAAAGAAAGGACATGGAGGAAATGGTGATCCACCATCCCCATCTTCATCCTCTTCCTCTACATCGTCATCCTCTACTTCATTGAATCAATATCACAAGTCAAAAAACATTGGTAAAAGTTCATTTTTAAAGCTTGATGTTAAGTTTGAGTTGCTTATGTTTAATGGTGAGGTCAATGCAGAGAAACTTGACAATTGGATAAGGCAGTTGGAGGTTTACTTGAGGATACAGAACCTTCATGATGACGACACCAAGATTTAGTTAGCCTCTTTGAGAATGAATGGAGCAGCATTGGTATGGTGGGAAGCCAAAACCAAGGATGAGATTAGAAAACATGGTAAGATCACTTTATCACGGACTGATTTTATTTCTGCAATTAAAAAAAAAAATTATCCATTAGCTCATTTACAAAAGGCTATCATGAATTGGCAAAGTTTCAGACAACTTAAGGGACAAAATGTACAATATTACACCCAAGAGTTTAGGAGAAGAGCTCTTTTACTAGGAATTGATTTGCATAGCCAAGAAACTTTGCTGAAATATATAGGTGGTTTACACAGCTACCTTAGACATACTATCCTTATGTTCAATCCTTCTAGTCTAGACGAGGTTTGTGTCCAAGCCACACATTTAGAGGCTATAGGGAAACAATCTTTTAATGGGAATGAGGATAGTGAATTTAAAGGCAAAGGGAGAAAGAGAAATGAAAACTATAGGAAAGAGAAGGGAAAATTATTCTGTAAAAATTGCTCCAAAACAAGCCATGATGAAGACCATTGCTGGAAACTTCATCCGGAGTTGAAACCAGAAAAATTCAAAACCAAATATATGGCCAAAGAGAAAGGCAAGACGGTTGTAATATCTGAACAAGACTTAGGGTCTGAATCAGGAGATGAAACTAAAATCATAGCTTTGGCACTAAAGAACATAAAGGGGAAAGATATTGTAAATGAAACAAATCACAGTTCTATCATTTTAAACTGTCACATAGAAGCTCCAAGTGAAGAGAGGAGAATAGAGTTGTTTAATGTGAGGATCATTTCAAAACACACAAAAATAGACACACTATTTGACAGTGGGTCACAAGCGAACCTCATCTCAGAAGACTTAGTCAAGAAGCTGAAACTTGAGACCATTCCACATCCAAAGCCATATCCACTTGGTTGGATTTGCAAGGATGAAAATTTACAAGTTTCAAGGAAGTGCATGTTGTGCTTCGCCATAACAGCTCATTATATTGACATGCAGGTTAAATTAGATGTGGTACCGCTTGACATTACAGGTGTGGTGTTGGGCAATACTTACTTATATGACAAGAAAGTGATCTTCCATCGCCATGAGAACAAGTACCATTTATTCAAGGATGGCAAGGAGTTTATTGTGCGAGCACATCGAAAGAAACTAGAATCTTCTTTAGTGAATGCAGGGCAGTTGAAAAGGCTTGTCAATGCAAGTAAAAATTTGACTTTGTTGATGATTAAGCAAAAAGATTTTGTACGTAATCCTTTTCATGTTATTTCTGATGTAAATGATGAGATGTTTCAGTCTTAAAGAAATTCGTCTTTGGAGGAAGATGATAAGAAGTTGCAACAAATGTCTTTGGTGTCGATCGGTGTAGAAAACAGAGTGTCGGTGCAAAGTGGTGCAAAAATCCAAGAGAGGGTGAAGCATGCAATAAAAGAGGGCACAAAGTTCAGCAATGATCATTGCTGGTTTCAGAATGGCAAAGTACTATGGCGAGAAAACTTGTTCGGGAATTGACACAAGTACATGGCTCATTCGAAAAAAAATCGCCATGAGGACAGTTGGCAAGATGAATCTTATTTTTAGTTTCCTTTGAAGGTAGAAAATTGTAGGAGCAGTATGTTTTCTGCAAATTTTAGTTGTTGTTCTGCAAGTTTCAAAAATTTGCATCATGACACAGTCAAGGTTAGCAACAGTCGGTCAACAGATTCAAGGAAGAATTTATCTTTTTATGAGAAGCTCAATTTGATGAAATCAGGGAGATTTCAATGGTTCGAGGTTGGAAGAGTGGAGAATCAGTCTCCTCATCTTCATTTTCTTTAGTTCAGAGAGATTTTGGGGTCCAAAAGCTTCCCATTGGGGAGGTGTGATTATGAGATCATGTCCAAGTTAAGAAAATGCTAAAAAAATGTAAGTGCTCAGAAATGGTTGCAATATGAATGACCAAAAAGGTCTCGTCGTTGCAATTCTAGCGTTGTAAACAGTTCTCAAAACTGAGGTCGTATGTGAAAGTTACTGAGGTTTGAAATCGTCTAATGAACTCCAAAACATGACTTTTTGACTTAACCGATTATGCCAATTTTTATAAAAAAATTATATGGGAAAAGTTAATTTTTTTATATATTTGTGGCCCTATCAGTGGGTGCCACATGGCTTACCTGGAGGCTTCCACGTGGCCCCAGTCCATTGGTTGAAAAGGCATTCAAAAATTTCTTGGAGTTAAGGGGTTTGAACCCCTGACCCGACTGTTCGGGCAAAACGACTCGACCGGCCCATCTAAGGCGTATTGTTGAACAAGTCGGGCGGGCAGTTAAATGTCATTCAGGTCGTCGACATGTTGAGTTGAACAGAGATTTGGGTACCAGCCCCTCAAGAGCCAGCCCCGTCGCATGTAACCTCCAGCTCGAAACCATAGGCTAAAAACTTTTGAATGGCGAAGTTTGGAAAGGGGTAGCCCCCAGTGCTAAGCTTGACACTCATATGACCTGTGGCAAGGACCGGGGGCTTAACACTTGGCGGCAATGGAGGTTGACAGTTATCCGGTGGTTAGTGCGGGGGTGGTCACATGTCACCCCGCCTAACAGTAAATGCAACAGTTTTCAAACATATCTGCCTACCAAAACTGCCAGCGCTAAATGCACATGTGAACGCGGCCACTCAGACATTAATGCTACCCACAACAGTTACTGCCAGACTTGGTGCCTTTCCACTATTTTTTGAGATTCTATCTTTTTAGTCAAGTTAATTGGAGTTCTTCTAGTTTTGGAGGAGGTTTTTTAGTGACATTGGGCAAAAATTTGTTTTGGTCATAACTTTTTCAATTTTCAACCAAACAAGATGAAATTTTAGTCAATTTTGGGTTTCTTCAACATTCTAAGAAGTCTGGGATAGGTTTCAGAGTGAACAGATGTGATATGCAATAGATTTTTCTTCAGGGAAGATGAAGGAGCCATCAAGGCCATCATGGAGAAGGCACTGTATTGGGTTGTATTTCACTGTTTAAGGTGAAAAAAAATCCATTTCTAGCTATTTTATATCTTTTGAAGTCAAATTTACAGTTGGTTTTTCCTATTTAGGCATATTTTTCACTGTGTAATCATTTTGAGCAAATTAATACAGCAAGGACATGCCATTGGGGAGCCTTGGACCGACAGATGTAGCCCAAGAGGGGTGAACTGCCTCACCAATTTGTTTTGTTATGTTATGGTGAATTTTACTTGCTGTGTGTTTCTGTTGTGATATGTTAAATAGTAAATTTACTTAACAATTCCTCACACAAAACTCAAAAACAAACCAAAACTACTTTGTTTAACCTGCAAGTCATGGAGAACACTTTGCACACTAAATTATTTGAGAATGGATACTTTGCATAACATTACAAATAGTTCTATTTTCATATCACTGTCAACCTATTAATCCTGATTAGGGCCGAGAGCGAGAGGATGGATTTATAACAGTTACAAATAAAAAAAGAAATAATAAATCGCCTATAAGTTTGCAGAACCCACCAACCCATAAAACTTCAGCAAACCGTTATGAAATTCTACAAGAGGAAGGGGAAACACCGAATGCAGAGGAAGATAACAATGGGCTTGTTCAAGGGTTAGTCAATTAGAAAACCTAGTCAAAAAAATGAAAAGCAGCTCAAGATAATATTGAGACAGAAGATGGTAGTATGTTGGAACAGACACCAATGGATATAGAACAGAACAAAGAGGATTTGAGTGTAGAAGAAAGGGTATTGAAACACCTATTGTATGAATGGAGGAATCTCGATGATAGGTTTATCCGTGTAGAACAGAAGAAACTTTAGAAAGAAACATTTGAGCACTATTTGACATCCCAAGTGCAAAAGGAGGTACAGAATACATAACAAGTTGCCTCTAAGGGACCTAATCCCCAACCAAAAAGAACCAAGAAAAGAGGAAGAAGGACATTGCAGAAATCCATACAATTGGTTGGCGAGATATTGATTAATACATGAAATATAATATTGTTAACAACGGTATTCCAACAAATTCCCAAATTTAACCAATGAAATTAATCTCCTATAATATAAAAGGCCTAAATAGTAAATGCAAACAAAGATATCTTAAGGAAAGATTGAAAACAGAGAAACCACAGGTAATGTTGATCCAAGAAACTAAAGTCTCGAGCTAGAAACTCGATACTATTATTCAATCGTTTAAACCCCACTTTGAGGTGATGGAAATCGATTCAAGAGGAACGGCAAGAGGAATATCTATTTTATGGAATCTTGTAGAAATAATAGTGGAATGATGGATAGGACTCCCGAGAATATTATCAGGTACTTTTAGACAAATTGGATCAAAGAAAAGATACTCATATTGGCAGTTTATGGGCCTCCAATTCCAGGAGAAAGATAGTCGTTCTTACAAAACATAAGAATTTTAAATAATATGCATCAGGAAAAATATTGGCTTCTCGGTGGAGATTTCAATATGTTACTAAATCTGACAGAAAAAAAAGGTGGAATAAGGAGAGAAGATCTGGAGATGGAGCTATGTAGGGATTTGCTGACAGATCTTCAATTGGTAGACATCCCCACGGTGAATGGGAAGTTTACTTGGAATAATAGACGTAGAGAGAGACATCAAATTGCATCAAGGTTGGACCGCTTTATAGTCTTAGAAGCTTTAGTAAGTCTGGATGTCTACTATGAAGCAACGATTTTACCAACGCTTGGATCATATCATTGGCTGATTCGTATAGATATTGATATAAAAGAAGGACTGAAGAACATACCTTTTCAATTCAAATTATTTTGGTTAAGAGATCCTAGGTTTTTGGATAAAGCTAAACACTGGTGGGAAGCTAATCAGATTACAAGAAGGAATAAAATGCATTCTTTTCAGCTTAGATTGAAACAACTTAAGATAGAAATAAAAAGATGGAACAGAATAGAATTTGGAAACATCCAGCAGGATCAGATCCGACTTAGAGAAAAAATGAAAGATATACAACAAAACATGATCCTCAATGGAAGAACAGAGGCCCTTATTGTAGAAGAAGGAAATACTCGCAGTCTCCTAGAAGAGCGTAGGCAGCAAGAGGAGATATTTTGGAAGAAAAAATCCAGGGTCCAATAGCTGAAGGAAGGGGAGAGACACAATTTTTTTTCATAAAACAATGATACAACAAAGGCAACATAATAGAATTTTCTCATTGAGAGATCAAAATGGAAACCACCTGCTTCAACATGAGGAAATGGAAAAGGTACTTGTGGATCACTTCAAAAATCTTCTTACGGAGTCAGATCCGCATAGACAGATAGCTATTGATATAATAATGATAACATTCCTTTTGTAGTAACCAGAGAACAGAACTTAGCCTTATTGAGAGAAATCAGTATGGAAGAAGTCGAAGATGCGGTTATGAATATGCCTCAAAATAAGGCCCCTGGACCGAATGGTTTCACAGCTGAATTCTTTAAAGCATCCTGGAACTTCATGGGTCAAGATATATGGGAGTTGGTAGAGGAATCAAGGAGGAATCGTAATGTTTATCCAGCACTGAATGCAACATTCCTAACTCTTATCCCTAAACAAGACAATTTGGATACTCCTATTGGGTTCAGACCCATAGCTCTATGCAATGTAATCTATAAAATTCTATCTGCTATCATGGTAAATAGGCTGAAGCCTCTTCTACCTTGTTTTATTTCTCCAGAACAAATAGGTTTTGTTAAGGGAAGACAAATATTAGATGGAATTGTTACTGCCCAGGAAGCAATCCACTCGTTAAAGACACTTAAAATGAAAGGTATGCTCATAAAACTGGACCTCTCTAAAGCTTATGATCATATCAGTTGGCCTTATTTGATAGTTATTCTAAAAGCGTTCGATTTTGATAATAGATGTCTTCAATGGTTGCAATCATTCATATCATCCCCTAATTTTTCGATATCGTTAAATGGAATCCCATCTCAACCTTTCAATATATCCAGAGGTCTCCGGTAGGGAGATCCCCTATCACCCTTCTTATTTATATTAGCAGCGGAAGGGTTGGGAAGATTAATTAAAGCTCACTTAGTAGAAGGACAGTTACAGGGTTTAAAATTATGGGGTCCTACTCTCTCCTTGACACACCAACAGTTTTTTTATGATATCCTCTTATTCTGTCAGGCATCGGTGAGGGAGGAAAAAAAAAATTTAAAGATCCTAAAAACTTTCATGGAGGCATCAGGTACTCCAGTCAATACTGATAAATCAAATGTCTATTTCTTTAATTCTAATGATGCTACTCAAATATTTCTAGCTAGAACGCTAGGTTTCAAGATAGGCACTTTTCCTATGAAGTACTTGGGTGTTCCTTTAAATACTTCTTCCTTAAGAATCGCAGATTGGAAATATTTTATTACCAAACTGAGGAAAAAATTGCATAATCGGGCATTTAGAGTTTTGAATGCTCCAGGACGATTAATAATGCTCAAATCAATTCTTCAATCACTTCCTCTTTATCAATTATCAGGGAGAGCGGCCTCTAAAAGCATTTGTAACCAAATGGTGAATATTTTCAAGAAATTTCTTTGGCAAGGAGCGCAGGATAGCAGGAAATGGGCACTCCTATCATGGGACAAACTAATAAAAGTAAAATCAGTAGGAGGATTGGGCCTTCGTGATCCATATGGTTTAAATCAAGTCATGGGAGCCAAATTATGGTGGAGATGAATCCAAGGAGCTCAAGATCTATGGAAACTTATATGGGAAAGGAAATATGGTATGCCTCAATCAATAACAGGAAAAATAAAAGTGGATATTGTACCAAAAGGGTCTAGTATCTGGAATCTTGCAGCAGTTAACAGAAATTTAATCCGTCAACATAGTTTCTGGGAAGTGAGGGAAGGTAGAACGGCACTTTTTTGGGAAGATTCGTGGTAACAAAGAGAAAAACTATTCAGTCTGCTTGACTAAGGAGAACTTTTCCTTTTCACAAATACTCCAAATAGTAGATTAATTAATAATTATTGGTGCCAGCAATAGACTAGCCAATGAAGAACATGGAAGGAGAAATTTCATTGGCTAGGAGCACCAGAAACGCTGCAATGGAATAATCTTGAAAAATAATTGAGAACAAGGAAAATAGTCACTGCAACTGGAAGTGATATTCGTTGAGGTCACCAACTTATTATTATTAAATGTAACCTGTTTTTGATGATAAATAGAAAATAGCAAGATCCTTCCAAATTAACAAAAAAAAAAAATACAATATATTTTAAATAAATAAAATAATTTTTTATCTTATATATACTTGTCATTATACTAAATGGAAAAATAATAACTATTTTTTTATTATTTTAAAATAATTTAATAATATTATATTATATACATAAAAATAATCAATCAATTTTATATTTTTATTATATTAAAATATTTTTTTTAAATAATAATATAAATAATTGAAATTCAATATATAAATGAAAAATGTTATATATCACAAAAACTCAAAGTACAACTACATCATGTGTTTTTGCAATAATATATAACCACATATTTCTCCAAATACTCTATCCTTTTATTTGAATTTATTTAGTATTAAATTAAAGAAAAGGTGTAATAAAACTAGTTCTTATAATATCTATAAGAAAATAAAATAATCAGAAATACAAATAAACTATGTTTTTGCAATAATATATGACCACATATTTTTCCACATACGGCTGGATGAATATGTAACTAGTTTTTCAAAGTGAACACATTTGGATGCATATGTAACTAACTTTTGCTTTTAAATAAAAGATAGTCGGTTTTATTCTTGTGAAAAATATATATATATATATATATATATATATATATATATATATATTCTTAATAGAGAATAATATGGTAAAAATTAATATATTCTTATGTGTACGAATTAATAAGTTATGTGCTTATTTGAAATATTCATCCATTATATCAACTCTCATATTAATTATAGAATGACACTTCGTGGGGGAGGAGCGAGTGGAAATCGCTCGAAGACTCTCGACCAGTGAAGGAGGATTGATCTGAATGCTATAGACGACACGAAGCTTATTTTTGATAAAGACGTTGAAGAGAGTCGTAGACAAGAAGAAAAGATATGTATAGTTCTGGATACCGAGAAAATGGAGAAAGGATAAACGATGCACCGAAACATTCACAAACAGGAAATTTTCAATACTAACCTTTTTAAGATCTTGGCCGAAGATCTGCTGATAACATTCCAATGTAGCTTGGAGATGTTCTCTGCTCCTCATACTGAATGTACTGGAAATGGTTTTTTCATTTGTGATAGACCCGGTCCTTCCAGCTTCATAAAGTGATCTTGCATCGGATCTGACCAGCTCCAAATTAACATTGAACATGGAAGAACGAGATGACCATATCAATGCCAGCAGCAGCTGCAAACATCGATATCAAGAAATCATGATGGTGAGGGTGGATCTTCCGATTATAGATTTTGGAATAAAAATATTTTAAAAATTATGGTTAAGAGTAAAGTCAAATAAAGCTAAATGTCTCCCTAGCAAACCTCTAATATCAACCTCTAATTATTAGTTTTTAAAAAAAGCATAAAATACACCAAAGTACCTTGGTGATCATACCGCTTGTTTCTGACGCAATATCTTCTTCTAGATCCTTATTGTATGTAGCACGATAGGCTTCTGCAATAGCAGCTACCTCTCTTGTAGTTCGAGTGCAAATAACCTCTGTAAGAGCATTATAGTCTTTGCACCAACTCTTCAGGGCTCTGTGCACAATCAGTGCATCTCGTTCTGGATTATCAAGCATCCAGAGAATCATTGCATCCTGTTTCAAATAAGAGATAACTTGCATTATATGTTTAATTACTGTGTTAATGTACTAATATTTCTGCTAGCTGCCCCATTTTGATTATTTCTGTAAACTAATGCTTTAGTAGGCAAATATAAAAGACAGCGTTATACCAAGCTTGGAAAGCTCCAGGGTAAACTGGATATGATTATTTCATTTGTCCAAATTTACGGAGCACTTTGTATTCAATAATTCAAGGCGTCGAGAAGTAATATGCATTAACCGGCCACAATGAAAAATACAGTTTGTACCTGAAGCTTGCCGTGAAGCTTAGAATCTATGAGCTTAATAAGGTCCTCCTTGTACATTCTTTGATAAGTCTCTCTTATTTCTTTCCGTTGGGAGGCAGATCTGTGAGCTAAGATCTTTACCAAGCGTTCTTCATCCACTCCCCTGCCTATGAGCATGTATTTATCTGTCGTTATACAATACGGCCATTGACACAAAGGATTTCATACTGAGACTCCAAAATAATCGAGATCGCTACATATGGATGGGTTAAGATTAGGCGTTCTAACCATTTTTGCGGTTTCAAAATCATTCAAATCATAGAATTTGCAAAAAGTTAGGTAGGACACAATCAAACGTTAATGGTTGAATAGATATGTTTAGTTTAAGGTCAAACTTGTTTGGAATACCATCCTAGAGAAAGAAGCTTACAGAGACAACACACCTTTTAGGGCCTTCTGAATCTCTTGGCAATCCTGGCTTGGGGTGGGGCAATTTCGTGGAACTGTTACCGTCGACATTCCTCCTGCCTGAATTACGATGCAGACTCTAGAAGGCAGCAAAAATATTCCAAATTTGTGCTTTTCAGTAACACTTTCTGCGCATTATCGACTGCAAGCTGAATTAAACCGGTGGCTCTGAGAAGAGATGAAATCAAAGATTTAACAAATCGTTGCAGCGAAAATAGTGTGCAGCTTCACTATACACGCAATTAGGTGCTGAGAATTAGAAAGATCGTTCTCAAATTTGTGCTTTCAATGACAATATCTGCGACAGCAAGAAAACAGGCGGCTCTGAGGAGAGATGAAATCAAAGATTAAGCATATCCTTGTAGCGAAAATAGTGTGAAGTTTCACTCTACACGCAATTAGGTGCTGAGAATTAGAAAGATCGGTCTCGTACAATGTAATTAGGTGCTGAGAATTAGAAAGATCGGTCTCGTACAATGTAATTTAGGACTGTTTAGAGTCAGTAATTTAATTGAACACGCAAATAATTAACAATATAAAAAGAGAGAAAAGGTTATATCCATTCATTAAGAATCCTTTACTCATTTCGGTCGAAAAGATTCGGTTTTTACGGTTCAGGTCGGCCCGTAACTTCGTCGATGTTATCTTACCGGTATTATCTAATTAACGCGACTGAGCGATTTGGCAGGCATGTTTTAAACATGCTTGCCTTAATTTCTAAAAGAAGTGTCAAATTGACATTAACAAAGGCCGGAATTAAAAAATTACATCAAAGAATCGCCATTCGAACCCTGAAAGCTATGCCTAAGAATAAGAATCCGGAAAGGGAATTCCAAAATCTTGATTGAAGTCAAATTTACCTTGAAAATATTGCACAGAGGGCAACGAAATTCCATGAAGCACGCCTGCCTTAATTTCTAAAACGAATTGTCAAATTGACATTAACAAAGGCCGGAATTAAAAAATTACATCAAAGAATCGCAATTCGAACCCTGAAAGTTATGCCTCAGAATAAGAATCTGGAAAGGCAATTACAAAATCTTGATTGAAGTTAAATTTACCTTGAAAATATTGCACAGAGGGCAACGAAAATCCATGAAGCACCATTAAATCTTAAAAAATCGTGAGGATATCTTTGGCAGTGGATGACATTCGATTTCAGCTTTACAGGTTATCATGTCACCTCCTTTTCGTAGAAAACTAATCCAATACTTTAAAGCAGATTCTTCCTTTTTCTCTTAAAATTAAATTTGATACTAAATTACGAAGGTCCTGGCCAATTTAAACAGAAGAAGTACGAAGTCCATGTATCTTCCAGAAATTTTCCCTTTCTGTCAAGGCTTTGGAAGGTTTTCAACATATTATAATTTGGGCTCAAGCTCGTCTTCACGCGTACCAGGCCCATGGGGGATGGATTCCTTGAAATTTCATTGTATTTAAATCATCCCGAGTCAGCGTTGCTTCCGCCAATTTCTGCCTTCGCACTTTATAAGATACGATTCCATGCTGCCCATTTTTATGATATAATTTAATAATTAATCATGTGATTTTCATGTTCGGTATTTTGTTATAGAGCAGTGTAAACATGTGAGTTAAAAAAATGTGATGGTGAAGGTGTAGTTTTTTTATTAATCAAATTGGATTTTAAATTTTCAATATACAGATAACTTTTAAAATTTTAAATCTTTCGGGAAATCACATGAGAATTTTTGGAACCGACGCGTTTTGAACTATCAACCGTAGTTCATCATGAGGAAGATTTAGAATTTAAAATGTTATGGATCACAGAAGCTTGCACTCTAAAACAAATAACTTTGTTTTTTTTCGTGTTCTTAATAAATAAATATTAAAGAACATTTTGAAACATGTGAAATTAATGTATATTAATTTTCACTCATTGGAACCTACGAGAAGAATTCAATAAAAACATGTGTAAATTGATGGTGGTTATATATTAATAATAATGAAATAAATTTATAAAAATAAAATGAAAGAAATAATTAAAGATATTAAAGAAATTATAAAAATAGAAATGTATTAAATCCAAAGTATAATAATAAATTTTTTTTGGATAATCTAATTGTTTATAGTTGTGAAAATGAAGTGTTGTGTATTTAGAGCTTTGAGGTTTAAATTCCTCATTTAATGTGTTTGCAAAAAGGTAGGCAAGCAACTAGAGGTTATAGAATTAGTGGTTGGAATTGACCCCTTGTCAAGCGATTATGGGAGACTAGAGTCATCGAAATTCAAAATCTCAAAAATAACAAAACATAAAATTATAAAATATTAAAAATCAAATTAAATTAAGAAATGTGGATGGGCTCTTGAATAGACTATGACCACTACTCTATTAAGACACTCCTTGATGTGAAGTCACTAGTTGACACATGATAAAAATATAATCTTGCAAAACTTTTAATATATAATTTATCATATATATATATATATATATATATATATATATATATATATATATATATATATTATTTAATATTTTAAAATATATTAAAAAAATAAAATATAGTTTTTAAAAAAGTATGACATTTAAAATAATTTTTTATTTTAATTTTACATGTATATGTGAAAGCTTCCTTGTACTATATTATTAGATGACTTTTATAAATAGATTAATGATTCAAAAATTTATAAAAGAATATTAAACAGGGTTATTTTGGAATTATGATATAAATAATAATTTTAAGTTTCTTAAAATAATGTTTATTTAAAATATATATATATATATATATGATTTTTATAAATATTTTAATATTATTGTATTAGAGGTAATATTAATAAAATGATGATGATGATTAAAGTCCATAAGACCAATGCGGTGTTGGGATTGGGGGATCCTAGCCACTAAATCAAGCAAAAACTTATGCTCTTTTTCAACACACAAACTTAGAAACTAGTCTAGGTCCCCATAAATTATTTCTTATTAGTGACTCAAAAAATATAATTTGTCATTTATGTGGTGATTCCTCCCCTCCAAATCCCAAGTTAAGTTATATATTTAGAAGATTTAGTTTCACATGTCTCGCGGCATCAACAATATTGGTGATCAATTGGATTAATTAACAAATGTATCACCAAGACATCCAATGAGGAACCCAACATCAAAAAATGTCATGAGGAGGTTAACACGAGTGGAGGATCAAGCCATACTTAGTTTGTTGCAACTGCAATGAGTTGACAAATTTGGTATCTATTTTGTAATTAAAAACCGAGAAGGTTGGGGGATCATCCCTACTGCTAAGGATGGGACGTTGTACCTACAAATTCATGGAAAATTAATGGTTAGATACATGGTTTTTATCATGGTTTTTTGTGTCATTACACCCACACATCCTTACGATGTGTAGGGAAAGATGGCATTTTACTCTACATCCTTGTTTGGCCATATTTTATCTCTTTAAACTTGCATCAAAACTACCCCATTCATGCTCTCCTATATTTATGGTGTATCATGCTCCATTGGAACTGTGAAAGCCTCTCCTCTACCTCTAAGCCAAAATTGATAATATTCATAGCTCCTTTTCGCACCTACAACTGCAACTTGAACAATTGGTGGCCCAACTTGCAACAATCACTGGATTGGTTACAGTCTCCATTAGAGGAGGTGGAGATGAGTCGCTCTTCAATCCCTTGCTTTTATCTTCCTTTATTCATTCAGATTACTCAAATTACATGACATGTAAACTCATCTCTCCCAAAGATTGAACATTCGACAAAAGCAGTTGAACAAGAGGCAACCCTCTAGGTTAGCAATGTTCATACTCTAATATAACTCAAATGTATTATAAAGTTAGCCAAATTTTGGGTTTGTTTTATAGAATATTCATAGTTAGGAGTTTTCATGTATTAAATACTTTGTTTCTTTTTTCTCTAGAAAAAATGGTTTTCCCTGTCTTATGTAAGACATGGTCAATTCCATAACCTTACAAACTGATAAATTTATCTTGTATGTTTTCGACATAGATTTTGATTAATAAAATTCCTTATTTATAATTATTAAAAAATAATAAAATAAAAAATTTATTTATATTTATTTTTGTAATTTAAACCATCAAATTTGTTACACTAAAACCTAAATAGCCACATCAATGAACTCACACTTTTTTCATGTTTAAAAAGTGTGAAAATGATATGAGCAAAACA
Source organism: Pinus albicaulis (assembly GCA_034641835.2). Taxonomy (NCBI): domain Eukaryota; kingdom Viridiplantae; phylum Streptophyta; class Pinopsida; order Pinales; family Pinaceae; genus Pinus; species Pinus albicaulis. The sequence continues at coordinate 344,184,493 of CM076581.1, read as the reverse complement.
TGCCCATGTTACTTAAAACTACACCCCACCTAAAAAAATTGAGTGACATATAACATGCATATGCATGTTATATATGCATACAACCAACATAGATTTATGTCCTTTTTTCATGTTATTCATTATTCCAACTTCTTACATATTGTAATCAGGTTTAGTATTTCCTACATATAAGGATAGTGTTTGAGTATATGCTCTTATCCACATCCCTAGAATCTTAGAGGTCCTTTCCAAGACTCTCTTAGCTTCCCATTTGTTGACTATATTGGTTTAAATCCACCTTGAGTTTTAAATTTATGTTGACACCTACTTTTTGCTAGGTAATTTTATTTAAAACCTTTTGACTCATTCCTATGTTGAGGAGGCTTAATCCTTTCTTCCTCTTTTCAAAATTTCCCTTTTTCTTTTCCTTCCACAATCTACTAAATTATGGCTTATTCTTTATTTGATCATAATAATATTTAGCCTTTCTTATTGTCTCATCAAGCATCTTAGTCTCATCAAACTCAATTATATATTTGAATTATTAAGGCATTCCACTCAAAAAGTATTGAATTTTCACTTTCTCATCTATAATTTATGGAACATATCTTAACATTTCTAAGAACTTGTGTGCATATCCTTCCATAGTTGATTGACGTGCCTTCATTTCATGAAATTATTTAATTTTTCCATTATAATACCTCTCTAAGAGATATTTATAACAAAAATATTTTTTAAATTGATTCCAAGTGATTCTATTCTCATTGATCTGCTTTACATTCTTGATATTTTCCCACCAAAAGGATCCTTTTTTTTTCAAGTTACAAAAGGCTACTCTAGATTTCATGTTTCTAGAATAATCATGTACTTGAAAATACTTCTTCATTCCCAAAATCCAAGCTTCATCTTCTCCAAATTTCACCTCACCATTGAAGATAATTGGTTTGATCTTCTTAAACTATCCCTTCAAGGGATATTTAGAAACTTCCTTCTCCTTCTTATGCCTAGAAGAAGAATTAGATTTATTGCTAGTGGAATCATCAGAAGCAGTTACATTCAAGATTGGATCATTCGTTGATGTGTTCGTATCCTCACTAGGAACTTGGCCTTATCACTATGATATCTCTTCCTTGAAAGGCTTACCATCATTACTTGATGCTTTTCCTTGATGCATGTTCTTATGAACTTTCATCGAGCTTTCTAATAAGGCAGCATTGGCTTTAATAATATTTTCATTATCTTCTTTGTAAGTTTGAAGTTATATTTTTAAACTTAAAGTATCTACCACTTCTAGAGGACTCTCCATATTTTTTCTTTCATTTATTTCAGTTTCATGGTTAGCTCTATGAGTCTCATATTCCTGATATTGTTCTTCATGGGTGTCATATCGTGGTTCTCTCTCTCTCTCTCTCTCTCTCTCTCTCTCTCTCTCTCTCTCTCTCTCTAATGCAGGAGCATCTAATTGAAAGGCTACAACTAGAGCTGATTTCTTCTGTTGGACAGAAGAATACATTTCGAATTTAATTTTACTTTATTTAGTTAATTTGAGCTAACTCAACCATTGTAATTTGCAGAATAAAAGGATGGTTAAATTAGGATTAGTTAAGTTTTAGTTGAATAAACTGTTTTGAAACTGATTAACAGTTTCTCAACCATATGGGGATTTTGGGGAAAGGCATAAAAACGAACCAAATCCACCATTGGGAGGTTTGGCCATCCATAGCAAGAAAGGAGAGAATAGAGAAGCAAAAGTAAATGTAAAAATCAACCATCTGAGGACCTGGCTCTGTGTTTTCCATTTCCAAATTATTTCTAAGTGTTTTTTGTTTGATCGGGATCTCTATTTTTAAAACATTATTTCATTTCCAAACTAATTCTAAATGTTTTGTTCTTTGATCAGGTTCCCTGTTTCAAATTAGTTATTTAAAACCTCTGTTCAAATTCGAACATCTGTATTTAAATCGCACCCTAAGAAAATCTAATCGGATTTGCAGGTGAGGCATTAGTTCTACACGTTCCTTTGTTGAATGGAACATTGTGTTAATAGCAGAGCATATATCAATCAGATTTGCAAACGCACCGAGAGCCATTCGATCCAACACCGATTAATGATTAGAGATCACATCAAGGATGGAGGACATCGCATATTGCAGAGAATAGGAGTCTTGGCTAAGAGATTTTTCAAGTTAAGTTTAATAACTTGTGATGCGAAGTGATACGGAGAGGGAGTTGCGCGAACCGTCGAATCCAGCAGAAGCCAACGGTGGAGATTGAAAGCGGTGATCGCACATCGTAAAGTATAAGGGTTAGTGTTAAGGACCGTCGTGGGGTAAGTTAAGAGTTCTGCGATTCGAAGTGGAAGACACGTGTCAGCGTGGCACAAAATCATAAGTCGCAGGGAATAAACTTTAACGTGTTAAGTTAACTTGTATATTGTGCGAAGTGCGATTGTCAACGATTGGTCAGAGCTGTGCGGGTCCCTCCAGAAAGAACTCCCACATGTTCGCATTTTGTTTGGGTTTCTGTGTTGGTTTGGGTTATTGTTTGATCTACGAATGTTATAAAACTCCGATGTTTTTTCGCGCAAGTATGTATGTTGCTAACTCTCGAGGTTGATCTCTGTTGCGAAGGAAAAGGGTTTAGTGAGGAGTTTTAAAAACTCAATTCCACAACGTACTCTAACCTTATTGCATCTGGTCTGCATCTCTCTCTCTCTCTCTCTCTCTCTCTCTCTCTCCCTAGACACAAAATAAGTGTTTGATTCTTCTTTTCACCAAACATACAATAATGATCTCTTTATCATTTTTACCTTGAGCCTATCTAGCTCAGAATGTCTTAACCTTGGCTATGATACCAATTTGTAACAAACCTATATATCAAAATTTAAAATTTATCATTTTCCTAATATGTAATTTCCTAATAATGTATCATTCTTCTATTTAAATTCCAATCTACTTAAGAAGATGGGTTATCAAAAGTTCTCTTATTTCAATCGCTTTAAACTTCATATCTGATATCATCATCATGTTCTTCCTACAGAGAGATTTCATACATTATAAATTTCTTCAAAACCTAAGTTCTATATACAAATTTATGGCACTCAGAAGTTTCATTGAATTATGCCACATCAATTGCTAACATGTGGTTGACACATGACAGTTCCTCCATGTCTCATTGTTGCATTTTTCCATGTCACATAATACATGGTTGACGCATGGTGTTCCTTCATCTAAATGTCACCACCACATTGTACCACCTACATAAGGTGGGCATATCAGCTACCTAAACACATCTGGATCCCAAAAAATCCCAAAAAGGCATCTTCTACAAAAAGTCAAATCTTCAAATTAATAAAATCCAAGTCTAATTTTTTACAGATAACGGAAATGTTAGTTAGTAATGAAAGTTGTTAAAATGTGATCCAGGTTCTCTCAACTACATTTTAATTTGGAGAAAATATTAAAAGGAACACTTTTCCAAAAAGTTGATTTTCCCAACTTCGCATGTAAAAATACATGAATGATTCAAAGTAATAGAAAATAACAAGATACAATCCAGATTTTTTCGAATACATCTAGATCCAAGAAATTATTAATGACCATTTTCCCAAAAATATGGATTTCTATATTCTTCTTTATGTCATCCTGGATCCACATAGGTTCAACATCATCTTCTTGTCATGTCATCATGCTAGATCACCATGCAATGTCACCATGATCTATCATTTTTTCCAAGACATCATTGCACATCATCATACCACATCTTATTATGGATTAGGTGTATCCATGTGTTTTTCCTTGTTAGCATCCCAATATCAGATTTTCTTTCATCGGACATTTCTCAATTTTTGATATTTGTAAAATTTTATATAAGCCAACATACAATATTTATATGTGTGGATTCTATCAACAGATAGGAAGAAACTCAACAAATTAATGGAAAGGAATTACTTTTCGAAATTTAGATTTAATGGATAATTGGATTTTATCATCTATCAAAAAGGTACAATTTAACTTATGGAAAGGTGCTTGATGGATTCATGGTCATCGGGTTATCTAGGTTATGTCATCTACAGGGAATTTACATGGTAATTTATACAATAGGTTAATTAATAGATTTCAGATCATCTGATTATCCAAATTTTTTCATCTGCAAGGAATTTACATGGTAATTTATAAAAAGGTGCTTAATGAATTTCATATCAAAAAAAAAAATTCTTGTTCTGGTTGATGCATTTTCAATTAAAAGATTTCCATCATTCCATCAAAATAAATATATGTTAATTTGACCACTAAAAGACTTGGATAACTAGCCATTGTGAAATTACGTCATCGAGAAAACTAAGAAATAGACTTCGCAAGGTTATCAATCCAATTATTAGACTTTTAGTAATAGGAATTGATCTATATTGGATCATTATATTATTTTTCTTCCATATTTATGCTTTCAAAATGGAAAAAGTGGAGGAATCAACACACAGGACCATTTTTACTAGTGGGACCCACCAATTTTGGCAAATTGGAGTCTGCATCTCTCTCTCTCTCTCTCTCTCTCTCTCTCTCTCTCTTTGGATACAAAATAATTGTTAGATTCTTCTTTTCACCAAACATACAATAATGATATCTTTATCATTTTTACCTTGAGCCTATCTAGCTCGGAATGTCTTAACCTTGGCTATGATACCAATTTGTAAAAACCTATATATTAAAATTTAAAATTTATCATTTTCCTAATATGTAATTTCCTAATAATGTATCATTTTTCTATTTAAATGCCAATCTACTTAAGAAGATGGGTTATCAAAATTTCTCTTATTTCAATCGCTTTAAACTTCATCCACTTGACTACCCTTTCTTTTGGCCTATGTTCTCCAGGTATTGTTCTTGTACACAAGCCTCACCCACGAATTTGGGCTTAAAAAATATCTCTTGCTTCCACATATGAATTTGCATACCTCCTAGATACGTGAGGAGTACATATGGGTTCTTTGCACTAGTGTGCTATGGTTGTTGCCTTTTTATCTTTTCCCCTTTTCCACTTATTTTTCCCCTCCTTAGAAGTGTCCTGGTGCTCCTTCTACTTCGATCCACTTGACTACCCTTTCTTTTGGCCTATGTTCTCTAGGTATTGTTCTTATACACAAGCCTCATCCACAAATTTGGGCTTAAACAATATCGTTTGCTTCCACATATGGATGTGCAGACCTCCTAGATATGTGAGGAGTACATATGGGATATTTGCACTAGTGTGCTATGGTCGCTACCTTTTTATCTTTTCGCCTTTTCCACTTATTTTTCCCCTCCTTAGAAACGTCCTGGTGCTCCTTCTACTTCGATCCACTTGACTACCCTTTATTTTGGCCTATGTTCTCCAGGTATTGTTCTTGTACACAAGCCTCATCCACGAATTTTAGCTTAAACAATATCGTTTGCTTCCACATATGGATGTGCAAACCTCCTAGATATGTGAGGAGTACATATGGTAATTTATAAAAAGGTGCTTAATGAATTTCATATCATAATTTTTTTTTCTTGTTCTAGTTTATGCATTTTCAATTAAAAAATTTCCATCATTCCATCAAAATAAATATATGTTAATTGGACCACTAAGAGACTTGTATAACTAGCCATTGGCAAATTACGTCACCGGGAAAACTAAGAAATAGACTTCGCAAGATTATCAATCAAATTATTAGACTTTTAGTAATAGGAATTGATCTATATTGGATCATTATATTATTTTTCTTCCATATTTATGCTTTCAAAATGGAAAAAGTGGAGGAATCAACACACAAGACCATTTTTACTAGTGGGACCCACCAAGTCTGGCAAATTGGAGTTTGCATCTCTCTCTCTCTTTGGATAGAAAATAAGTTTTAGATTCTTCTTTTCACCAAACATACAATAATGATCTCTTTATCATTTTTACCTTGATCCTATCTAGCTCGAAATGTCTTAACCTTGGCTATGATACCAATTTGTAACAAACCTATATATTAAAATTCAAAATTTATCATTTTCCTAATATGTAATTTCCTAATAATGTATCATTTTTCTATTTAAATGCCAATCTACTTAAGAAGATGGGTTATCAAAAGTTCTCTTATTTCAATCGCTTTAAACTTCATATCTGATATCATCATCATGTTCTTCCTACAGAGAGATTTCATACATTATAAATTTCTTCAAAACCTAAGTTCTATATACAAATTTATGGCACTCAGAAGTTTCATTGAATTATGCCACATCAATTGCTAACATGTGGTTGACACATGACAGTTCCTCCATGTCTCATTGTTGCATTTTTCCATGTCACATAATACATGGTTGACACATGGTATTCCTTCATCTAAATGTCGCCACCACATTGTACCACCTGCATAGGGTGGACACATCAGCTACCTAAACACATCTAGATCCAAAAAAATCCCAAAAATGCATCTTCTACAAAAAGTCAAATCTTCAAATTAATAAAATCCAGGTCTAATTTTTTATAGATAATGGAAATTGTTAGTTAGTAATGAAAGTTGATAAAATGTGATCCAGGTTCTCTCAAATACATTTGAATTTGAGGAAAATATTAAAAGGAACACTTTTCTAAAAAGCTGATTTTCCCAACTTCGCATGTCAAAAGACATGAACGATTCAAGGTAATAATGGTCCAATCAGTACAGAGTCATCGATACATCGTTATTAATGACCATTTTCCAAAAAATATGGATTTCTATATTCTTCTTTACGTCATCCTGGATCCACATAGGTTCAACATCATCTTCCTCTCATGTCATCATGCCAGATCACCATGCAATGTCACCATGATCTATCATTTTTTCCAAGACATCATTGCACAACCTCATACCAAATCTTATTATGGATTATGTGTATCCATGTGTTTTTTCTTGTTAGCATCCCGATATCAGGTTTTCTTTCATCGGACATTTCTCAATTTTTGAGATTTGTAAACTTTTATATAAGCCAACATACAATATTTATGTGTGGATTCTATCAACATATAAGAAGAAACTCAACAATTAATGGAAAGGAATTATTTGTCGAAATTTATATTTAATGGATAATTGGATTTTATCATCTGTCAAAAAGGTACAATTTAACTTGTGGAAAGGTGCTTGATGGATTCATGATCATCAGGTTATCTAGATTATTTCATCTACAGAGAATTTACATGGTAATTTATACAATAGGTTAATTAATAGATTTCAGATCATTTGATTTTCCAAATTTTGTCATCTGTAGGGAATTTACGAGGTAATTTATTAAAAGATGCTTAATGAATTTCATATCATATATTTTTTTCTTGTTTTGGTTGATTCATTTTCAATTAAAAAATTTCCATCATTCCATCAAAATAAATATATGTTAATTGGATCACTAAGAGACTTGGATAACTAGCCATTGGGAAATTACATCACCGAGAAAACTAAGAAATAGATTTCGTAAGATTATCAATCCAATTATTAGACTTTTAGTAATATGAATTGATCTATATTGGATCATTATATTGTTTTTCTTCCATATTTATGCTTTCAAAATGGAAAAAGTGGAGGAATCAACACACAGGACCATTTTTACTAGTGGGACCCACCAAGTTTGGCAATCTGGAGTCTGAAAACTTCCAGGAGCATTTTGAGGCATCAAATGGAATTTTTGGGGGTTTCAAAATTTGTTGACTGAGTTCCAGAAAAAAAATTATTGTTCTACACACAGATAACTTTCCAACAACACAAGAATCGTCTCAATCGGAGTCAGTATGCAAAATTTATGCCACTCGGAAGTTGACCTTCCTATTTTCACCACCATAATTTCAAATGATGCCACATTAGCCCCCATAACTCATGAAAAATGGTTTACCCACATGATTTTGATTAATAGGACTCTAGAATATTCTATATTGTAACTCTAGATATGAGTTGAGGGAGTCAAACCTGACCACTAGTAGGCTATCAGGTTGTGTTATAACTGGTCCACTAAAAGGAAAAGGAGTTCCATTGTTTTTGAGTGTTTCTTATTCCATAGATGAGCATAGTATCTGAGAGGGATAGGGAGAGAGAACACAAAGATCATTTGTGCATTGTAGTATCCCAAGGGCCACAAGCCATACTTCTTTTTACTCACATCAATTTTATATTTACAGAAAGAGAGCGGAGTAGCCTCAACTTCCAACGAGGTTTTCTTTCGAAAGGGTTTCCCAGGATATATCTTGTGCCAATTGTGGTTTGTGAATCATTATATCTTTCTTCTCTATTTTCTGCATACTAAATAATTTGTAGATCTAGAAATATAAAGAGAATAAGCCCTCGTTATATTTTGGATATCTTAAGTATAATTTATCCTATCTGTTGTGACAAACTTTCCAGTGGAATATCCACAGAATTTTATGGATAATATTAGTATCAAAGCATGTTTCTTTGGATATATTTTGGACATTTGTAGGGAATCTAGATCGACTAAGAGAAAATTTATAAAACCTTAGTTATGGTCTACAAATCCATGAATAACTTCCATGATCATAGAAGAGAGGCTTTTGAGGTTGGAAGCACAAGTTGGAGATATAATCCATAATGTAAATTTCCTCATGTCGGCCCTGATTAATAAGCTTTATCTATCAAAGAAGATGGGGTAATAACGTAGAGGACTGATCATAGTGGAGATAAGGAGATAAAGAAGAAATGGATAATGAGTTGAATAAAGGACTTGAAATAGATTAACCCAGTTCGAGTGTTGTGAACCATTCACGGTCCCTATTCAAAATGGAAGCGAAGGTCGATATCATGTCATACCAAGTGATATCAATTCCCTTAACCTAAATTATTGGTTGTAGCAATTGGAAGTTTATTTTAGTGTGCCTCTTACAGAGGAAGAACAAAATATTTCATTTGTGTTGCTGGTATTAGAGGGCCATGACTTGACCTGGTAGGAAAGCCACACAGATACTTTAAGGTTGGAGTGAGATCCTCTAGTGACCAAGTGGGAGGACTTTAAAACCCTCATAAATTCATAATTTTACCCTATCATATATGTATAGGACCATTGGATCCAATGGCACTACTTAAGTAGGGGAAGAGTGTACAGAATTATAACACAGAGCTGAGAAACATGGCCATAACAATGGGTATCTACTCGAAGAACCCATATGTACTCCTCACATTTCTAGGAGGTCTGCACATCCATATGTGGAAGAAAGTGATATTTTTTAAGCCCAAATTCGTGGATGAGGCTTGTGTACAAGAACAGTACTTGGATAACATAGGCCAAAAGAAATGGTAGTCAAGTGGATCAAAGTAGAAGGATCACCAAGACACTTCTAAGGAGGGGAAAAATAAGTGGAAAAGGGGAAAAGATAAAAAGGCAGCAACCATAGCACACTAGTGCAAATATCCCAACAAGCACTATAATATTGATGATCATATAGAGGAGAAGAGTTTGAAGTTACATTTGTAGCTTAACCCAAAGAACAAAAAGAAAGATAATAAGAATAAGAATCTCATGGCCATTGATTCAATCAACTAGGTAGAAAGCAGATCTGATGTGGATGAGAATATCTTATATATGTCAGTGCAGAAGGAGGTGAATCTGAGTAGCCTTCAACGATAGGAAGAGAAGGAAATGACTAAACTCTTCCACATAAAGATACAGGTCAATAAGACAAATATTTGTGCTCTGTTTGACTTAGGATCATAGGCGAATCTCATTGCAGCAGAGTTGGCCACAAAATTAGGATTGGAAGTTTGTGATCATCCAATCCCATATCCATTGGGATGGTTAAATAAGGATGTAAAGTTAAAGGTAAAAAAAATAGTGAAAAAATAGGTTTGTTATCATTGTTGATTTAATTGATGAAGTAGAACCAGATGTAGTTCCCCTTTATGTAAGTAGGGTGGTCTTTAGAATTCCCTACATGTACATGAAAGATGTAATCTTCATCCGGATATCCAATTAGTATTGATTCGTGAAGGATGGAAAATCATTCACCATCAACATACACACAGGAAATTCAAAACATTCGCTCGTAAGTTCCAACAAAGCCCAAAAAATGATTAGTTCAAGCAAGAAGTATGTTTTATTATTTTTAAGAGAAAACCAATATGTACAAGATTTAGTAAGAGAAAAGGAATCCTTGGAAGGGTGTACTAAGAAATGGAAATAAAAACTATAGAATAGTTTCTACAAGCATACATGGATGTGTTTTGGAATCCTAATGGGTTACCACCAAGCGGAAAGTGGAGCACGAGATCTAACTATTTCCAGACTCCTCATTTCCAAACATTGGGTGGTACAGGTAGTATATTATAAGAAAGTGAGGTGAAGAAATATTTACAGCAAGAGAAATACTTTGCCAAGCTTGACTTAAAGTTTGGATACCACCAAGTTCGAGTAACAGAAGAAGATACTTGGAATACTACCTTCAATACTAGGAAAGGTTTGTATGAGTCATCAGTCATGTCATTTAACATATGAAATGCACCAGTTATGCTTATTAGGTTAATGAATGATATGGTGTGCCCTTTTATAGATTCATTTGTTATTGTCTATTTGGATGATATATCAGTATACAGTGCTACCTAGGAGGAGAAAATCTCACATTTGACGCATGTGTTGGAGACATTAAAGAAGCATCGAGTGCTATGAAATCTCAAGAAGTGTGTGTTTGCACAACAATATTTGGTGTGTCTAAGGTATGTGATAAATGGAGGATATTTGAATGTAGATCCTGCCAAAATAGAGGCAATCATGAATTGGTCTATGCCTATTAATGTTTATGAGGTTAGTAGTTTTGTTGGGGCATCATGGTACCTGAAGAAATTCATAGCCTCATTTTCAGTGGTAGTGACACAAATCCATGCCATACTAGTAAGTGGAAAGAGTTTCCATCTGATTAGATAGGCTCACACCTCCAAAGTTGAAAGGCACTTTGGTGTATGGAATATATTGGTCAAATTGCATAGGTATCTATATTGGCCCAAGATGCAAGAACAACGGTAGTTGGATTTATAAGAGGATGTGGACTTTGTGCTACACGTTATTTTGTCACCATGACATTTGACTGTCTGTATAGTTCTATCACTACCTATATCATGTTCCCTTAGAAGCCAAAAAATCTTAATGTTCCTTAATCAAGTCTTCGAATTGGAGAAAAGCTCTGTAAAACCCTGTTTCGAGGAAAATCACCCTAGAGGTTTGTTGGGTCAAAACCTCCACAGAGCAGGGCATGCCATTCAGAAGGACTCACACACAACCGTACTTGAATGCAAAAAACTAGAAATCAACGATATCAGGACTCACCCGTAGTCCTACGTTCGATGTAGATCCTACGGGGTTCAAACCCCTAGCAACCTTCCTTCCTCCTTCAACCTGCAAAACAAGAAAGAACATGCACGGAAACCTAGTTGTATAGCATATAATTCTCCTAAACGTTAGTGTAATCAATGTGAAACATGATATAAACGATAATAACTGCTTAATAATCAATCTTTCCACATATAAAAATAGATACTAACACATAAGTTAAGGAACAAGACGGTTCTTCATTATTATGAATAGCATGTACAGTAGTAAAAGTGGAGAGATCACCTGAATCCTTCCACAATCTTCGAGCAGACCGTCATCCGGATTCGTCCCGCCCTTGCCTCGCTAAGAAACTTTCAAGACTTGTGCTCGGGGTAGCTGTAAATGGACTCGACATCTCCGGAAACAAGGGTTTTGATATAAATGCGGGAAAGTGCGGGAGGCACGAGTCCGGACAGGCCCGGGAATCCGCGGTGTAATGACTATAAAATTTCTCCACTCCCTTAGAAGTGGCCACGCAGGACACTTTTATACTCCCTCAAAGTAGTTTCAGTCAGTTGGAAACAGTTGGCCACGTGCTGGGGTGGTTGAACTACCAGAGTAACCATCAACCCAGCCCGAAAATAGGGATTTTATATATATATTTTTAATGATTTTAATGGCATATGCGGAAAAGTACATATGGACTCGCGTATACACGCGGAAAGTCTGGGCATATCCGCGTATGGGGATTTTAACACTGTTTTTTAGTGAATTTTGTTCAAGTATGTAGGAATGGGTGCCCAAAGCCATAAAAGCAATCATGAATCATATGAAGGTGAGAAATAATGCTATAACAGATGCCCCCTAATATATGAGGTCAGAAGGGGTACATTATGGCCGAAATGTATTATGCACATAGAAAGAACTTCGCAAGGACAAGAGAGGACTTCACCAGATTTCAGCCTGCCAAAAACCAATGAAAGAAAACAGAGAGTCAACTCATGCTGAGGCGGGCATACCCATGCTCAGTCAAAAATACATCATATAGAAAGTACTGAATAGATCCAACATGTATACAAGTATAACTGAACTGAAAGTACACAATGAATCATCTGAGCATGGCCCGGAAGTATAAGTCTGAATCAATGTCCAAGTATCACATATATGTTAAGCGACGATGATGTTGTTGGATGTACGATCATATAAATGCTTCCCGAATCTCCAGAAGTGCAGATCATAAGGAATTGGAACAAACGGTACAATCACGCAACTCGGGAGCCAACATATAGGATGCTGCTGTACTGAACTGCAACATATAAGGGTGGACGAAATCACTGGCAGAAACTGAATGGACTGTCAAAAGTGAATCGAGAAACGCTGATGCAACCCGAGGTCTTCACCGATCACTATGGCACAATTCTACACAATGGGAATAAATGAGCTGAAGTCGACCATGTGAGAAATCGTTGGATTACCGGTCAATGATGTATACCTTTAACCAACGCGAGACAACCCACCAATAATGAAAATGAGCGTCAAGGTGCCCCAGTACAATCTAACAATGCGAATAAATGAGTTGAAGTCGAACACTTGAAAGAATCTACCAATCAGGAGGCAATGATGAATCCCCACTGTCGATAGCGAAGAGTCTGCCACTAATGACTGCAAACCCTAAGGTACTGACAAAAAGACTCTAGACCTTATTCCCAGAGCAATGAGTCGGAGTCGATGGGAAAAGATCTGCTGGAAGGAAGGCATTAAGGCATCCCACATCAGTCCAGAGCGAGTGTAACCCGCAGGCCAAGATTTGGAAGGAATCGGACGAAGTAGAGTGATGGAACCAAAACCGAAGTACGTTTCTGACGTGCACAAGATGAAGCTAGCACACGGAAGAAACCCTCTGAACCAACCAATAATGAAAGCTGACACAGAGGCGAGAAATCCACCGATAGGGTCAAATGGAAATCAAGGTACTGCACGAATCCCAAGTGTGACAATGTGTGCTGACGTCGAACACAGGGGAAACCACTCAGTCAAAGACCCATGATGATGATCAAATGCTGAGCACGAGGTCACCTATCAATGATGAAAATAGGCCCAAGGTGCGGCTCTAGGTTTGCTCTCAGAGCAGTGTGTCGTAGTCGATAAGAGACAAACCCGCCGGCAAGAAGTCAATGGAGACCTTCTCAAACCAGCACGAGCAGAAGATCAAAACATCTGATGTGACAGAACATGATACTGACAAGACCGGGAAGGCCGACCGAATAATGAGTCAAGAGACACCGCAGAATGGCCGACTCAGGCTAGACTTCCCTTGAACAAAAGCACGACTCTGTGATGACCATGGCAGTAAAAAGTGACACTGTATAAGTCTGTCTTGCAGGAGGCAAAACAAACTCTCCATATGATTGGAAGAGATAACCAACCGGGGGAGAACTGACAAGTGAAACATGGTAAAGGCTAAACCTAGGTCAAAACTAGAACCATCCCAAATGAAGGAAATATATATAAGTATATGTGCTTTGTTCAAGGGCGACAAACTGACTCTGTACTGCCATCAAAACAATGAAGATACATCCCGTTCCCGCTCTTTTTGTTATATTTGATTTTTTTTGTCTTTTTCATATAATAAGCCTGAAAAGGAATAAAAGAATGCTATGGTACAATGGATAGAACGAGTATAAGGAAACATATGCACTAGTTCCTGGGATTGGAATGATCCTATGCTCAATGTAAGGTGGCGGAAACTAGTAAGAGATACTCAGAGGAATGTTCCATCCATGGGTAAAAGGGTGTCAAGTCGCGATAGCTAAGTGCATGCAATGGTTAACTTGTACAGATAGACAAGGTCAAAATTTGGCTTAAACATTGAGTCCAAATGAAGCTGGCTAAAGGCCAGGATAAACAAGTAGCCAATATGCAATGCAGTAATACAACTCAACAACACCAGGGAGCCTCTAGGGTAATAGCCAGAAAAATGATAGTGAGGAAGAAGAAGAATGAAGCTTCAATCACGTAAGTCATGGCGGGACTAAAGAGGACTCCCGAGCCTACATAAAACGCAGCATGGGCAACAAGTGATAGCGAGGAACTAACTAAGAAGCCCATGTAAAGGAAGGCTCTACCATCAAGTCATGATTAAATAATCGGCGAGTGAAATGGGTGTAATAGTCATGACCTGATGGGATCGACCCTATGGCAAGTGATCAGTATGGAGGCTAGTATGCAAGATGTAGCGGAAAGTGATTTCCCTAACCCATATGCCAGTGAAGATCATATACCTGCCGTGACGAGTCAGTAATCATGGATCAAAAAACGGGGAAAAATCTCAAATTCGTCAAAATGTACATGAAAACATACCAAACTGGGCACTTCCAAGCATCCGGGTTATGCAGCTTAAGATAGATCGAAAAAATAAGCATAACAAATTTTTGCGAAAATTTTCAACTTTTTGGACATAAATAGACAAATTACCTCATATTTGGTTCATTGTTACATTGCTGATTTGGAAAAAATTGCTCTGGAGCAAAAAATTTCTTTCGTCAAATCAGGAACAACCGACCGTCAAATCGCACCGAATTTGTCAGGTAAGCTCATCAATCATCCTTGCAAATCATTTTTTCCGTTCATAAATTAAAATTTAGTGATTTTCACCATAGAAACCCTTGCTAAAAATCACGGGTTTGCGCATACGCGGGTTCGTAACGATAAAGTCCCATATACACGCGACTGTGCATAAATAAAGTCGCGTATGCGCAGGCCCAAATGAAAAAATGCGTAGCTAATGAAGGATTTATTGAATTTTGACAGGATGACCATATCATGGAGAGAGCGTGAACACAGTGCAATTGATCAAGAAGTCCTGCGAGATCGAGCATCGCTAAATATTCTTCGGAATTGCGGTTTGCTCAAGTTTTTCAAAATGCCAAATATGAAGAGTAATGTCCGGTTGCTCGAAATGCTTGTGAACTATTGGGAACCGGAAGAGGACTACTTTATGATATATCAGATGCTTGTATGCATTGAAGTGGAAGACATATATTTTATCACTGGACTCTCCCGGAGGGGGGAACCAGTAGACTTGCACGGGAAGCCCTTGGGAGGGCTAACCGTGGAAGATTACGTCCACGTGTACTACGTAGAGGGTTCCAAGAAAGTTGGAACTCAAATTGCAATTAAAGATTTAAGGGATTTTCACATGAAAATCCTCCTTTTCACCATTGGCAGAGTGGCAGGATCTGCCTCCCTACACCAGGCATCCAGGACGCAAATGAGCATAGCAATGGAATGCTTAACTCATGTATATGATTGGTGCACCGCCCTATTACTGAACATGAAGCAACAATTGACCTCTATCCGCCAAGAAAAGACAAAACATTTTGGATACGGTACAATTTTGATGACATTCTTCTTCGAGAAGATACCAACATTGAGACCCAGAGTGATCTCTACCATCAGCAGCCCGAGAGACCCAAGAATTGCCCGCTGGGCAGACATGATGAAGAGATTAGGGGGAAGTGAAGTTCCCCGGACCACTTGGGATGATGAGTTCTTCCTTTGGTGGGGAGAACAAATCATTGCTGTGGACGACTATCCCTATGCCGGGATGGACTTTCGTGGAGATCCAGATCTTGTCCTTCCACCAGGTGCGGCATGGGGCACAGTCGGTAAGTTTGCAATTTTTGACTTATATAATTTTTTGGATTTTTTCAAATATGTATGAAAAAATGAAAAACAAACATGTTTTTGATTGGATTCATAATGACTTACAATGTAAACATGATCATGATACAGATATTGGACTAGTTCGACCTGAGGGTTTCCTGCGACACAAGCGTCGTCGAGGCGAAGCGGATAAAGTGGATTCAGAAAGGACCCTCCAGGCTGTACAGAGGAACTTGGAGGGGTTAACCCGCCAAGTACCTATGGCTGCCGTGGAAGATCTGCCGGAAGCCATCCAGAGACGGGTGGTAGGAGTGCCCCGAGACTGGGTACGGTTATTCCGCCGAGTTGCCACCGCGATTATGTTCTATAGGAACATGACTTCTGGGCAGGGACCTCAAGAGTAGATAGATATGATGTATCAGATGACTGTATATTATGTGAGACTAAACATGATCAGGCATAAGCCCAAATTTTGTATGCCTTTATGGATCCAAATTTTGTAAAGTTTTTGAACACTCTGATGATATATATACAGCGATGTTTGATGTGATGTGATAAATGTATCAAAATGTATGATTTTTTTGATGATTAAATTTTATTGTATGGAATGATTAATATGCCAATCCAGTGCCTGATTAGCTAATGAGTCTGCCAACCAATTGTCAGCTCGAGGAATATGAATGAAAGTTAAAAATTGAACTGATCTTTGTAACAAGCGTACCCTCAAGAACAACCGGAGTAAAAATGGATCTCGAACCCGATAAGTATTGTTCAACTGCGACACCACCAGCTGAGAGTCCAAGAAAACTACCAACGAATCAACACCCAAAGATATTTCCTCCGAGAGTAGATAAACAACTGCAGTGTATTCTGCTATGTTATTGGAAGCAGGACCAATGCAGACCCCTCTTGATACTAACAACTGACTGGATGGATAATGAAGCACCCAAGCCACGGAAGCTAAGTTCCGGGTGTGTCTACTAGCACCATCGGCGAAACCAAAATGACTCATGACATCCGACACAACCTGCCAAAGCAGATCAAAAACATCACCAACCCATCAAAGATCGAAAAACAACCAGATATGTACAAAGAAAAACTACTATATACAAAAGCAACATGCCAGGCCGAAGCCTAGGCATAATACTTCTTCAAATAGAGCCCATTTCTGGGCTCCGGCAACTCGTTCCCTTCAAAATCATCCAAGGTATATGCTCCTTTCTAAGGAATTCTTAACGATGAAGGGCCATACCACAGATTTAAACTTTTCCCGCCCAGGGCATATTTTTCTGCATGACCAAAACAAGGTCACCTTCCTAAAAACAGGTTTAACCGCCTTATCGTACTGAACTTTAACTCGGTTTTTATGCGCTTCATTTATCGTGGCGGCATCCCGACGCTGCTCATCGAGATGTTCCAGATGAAGGAGCCGTTCTTCAAGACTAGAAGTGTCAGGAAGAAGTTCAACAGCTAATTTAAGAGAAGGAATCTCTTATTCAATGGGAAATACGGATTCCAACCTATGCACTAACTGAAACGGAGTAAAGCCAGTTGCAGTTTTCACTGACGTCCTGTATGCCCAAAGTGCAGGATATAGCATAATATGCCAGTTGGATCTAGCTTTATCGATTTTCCTTTGAAGAATTGTCTTCAAGGATTTATTCACGGCTTCCACTTGCCCATTGGCTTGAGGATAATACGGAGATGAATGCTCCTGCCGGAAACCCAATTTGAGAGCCAACTCAGCCATCATGCTATTCTGAAAATGACTGCCATGATCAGTGACAATATCTCTAGGAATACCAAAATGAGCAATAACCTGGTTGAAAAGAAAAAGAGCTGCAGTCTCACCATCAATTCTCAAAAGTAGGCATAGCCTCGACCCACTTCGTAAAGTAATTTCTTGCTACAATAATGTACTTGTGACCTTTAGTGAAGGCGGGTTACAAGTAGTATAATCAATACCCCACTTTGTAAAGGGATCGACGAGTAATGACTGGAAAAAGCGGAGCTGGATGAGCGTGCATTTTTCGAGTATAGACTTGACACGATGACACTTTTTTGATCGACTCCATACAATCTTTGAAAATCGAAGGCCAAAAGTACCCGACACGCAAAATCTTTTGGGCTGTAGCAAAGCCCAAATAAATGACCCCCCACACGCTCCACTATGGGAATCATTGACTGCAGCCCTCAGTTTCTTCAAGAGTTAAGCGAGCATCTCAAGATTGAATCAACCCCTCGACGATATAAAGCATCACCAATAATCAAATAATTCTTGGCCACGTGATGCAACTTACGATGCTCATCTTTCGAA
Organism: Pinus albicaulis; assembly: GCA_034641835.2. Taxonomy (NCBI): domain Eukaryota; kingdom Viridiplantae; phylum Streptophyta; class Pinopsida; order Pinales; family Pinaceae; genus Pinus; species Pinus albicaulis. The sequence continues at coordinate 344,166,247 of CM076581.1, read as the reverse complement.
AAGTAGAGGGAAACTTCGCATTACGAAGATACACAATGATATCTCCATACCAAGGATCTGTGAAGAGATAAGAAACAAATGTTCATCAGGAAAGGATTCATCATAGATCATCTCTTCTCCGGAGGGCAACTCGGAGATCAGTGCATGAAAAACCAATGATTTCTTGGATTTGGCAGACATAAACTCAAGATCAAATTCCCTGCAAAATCACAATCCATCTATTGTATTTTTCCCCCAATCACTCGCCCTCGAGGACAACCGAAATAGATTGACGCTGCTGCCAAACATAAGTTTTTGGTGAGAATAATGTAATACAGTATCGTACGACATGCACTGCTGCTAAAGCTAACTTTTCTATCGGAGTGTCTGGAGTTGAGTCCTACCAATCCTCGACTAAGATAGTAAATAACATGCTCTGTAAAGAAACATCATCCTCCCTGAAACGGAACCATACCAATGGTAGATTCTGCTGCTGCCCGAGTACTAAAAAGGAAATCCCTGCTATAATCGGAGTGGACTCAATAAAGGAGCAGAGGTTAATGCTTTTTTCAAAGCATCGAATAGAGTGTTGAGCGAAGTCATCCCAAAGAAATGGAACTCCCTTCTTCAACAATCTCATAAATCCCTTGGTAACTTTAGCATAATTTACGATAAATCTCCGAAGAAAATTAGACTTTCCTTGTAGACTTTGAAGGCGACGGATAGAGAACGGGGAGGCAACCGAAATGTATTGCCTCAACCTTGAAGGGATCTACCCTAATCCCTTCCCTAGACACAATGAATCCCAATAACCAACCGGATGTAACTACGAAACGTACTTGTTCGAGATTCAACCTAATCTTATAGAAAGCGACATCATTCAAATATTTGCGGAGGGTGAGCGGGATGATCCATCCTCTTTCGAGAATGAGCGAGCTAAATCATCCAAATACGCCTCGATAATGTTTTTGATGTCGTGAAGGAAACTATATGACATGGCCTCAGCGAAGGTAGCCCTCGGATTTTTAAGACCAAAAGGCATCTTCTTGTATGCAAATGTACCCGAGGGGACAAATAAAGGCGATCTTATCTTGATCTTCGGGGATGGATAGTAATCCGATTATATACGGAGAAACCGTCCATGAAGGAGAAAATCTCGTACCGGCACACTCGTCAATGATCTGATCGATAAATGGTGTGGGGTAATTATCTTTAGGACATACTTTATTAAGGTCTGCGAAATCAATGCAAACACGAATTGTTCCTTACTTTTTATCTACGAGACGAGGTTTTGAAACCCATTTAGTCAAAGGAACAAGAGAAAATGAATCCCACCTTAAGCGGCTTCTCCACCTCGGCTTTGATAGTGCTTTGCCTTCCTAGGATTGACCGGACGAAGTTTTTGCCTCCACAGGCTTTAGCGTTTTTGTAAGTCTTGATCTCATGCTAGACAATAGATGGATCTATACCGGGCATTTCCTCATAATACCAAGCGAATACATCCCTATACTCTTTAAAGGCTTGTTATAAATTTGAATCTCTTCACGGGAACATTCAACTTCGATGAAGACATTCTCGAGTAATATTGGGATCCCTAGAAATGTTCAGCGGGATAGTAGGAGAAATCCACAACCATGTTCCCTTAAGCATAAACCTATGTTGGGTGCTAAAGGGTTCGGAATCTGGGGTGAACGGGATCGGGAGCGAGGACTTGGAAAACTTGTTTCAACTTCGCTCAAATCGGTAAAAAGTAAGACCTGGTGATGCAAGTCATCCCACGGTCTATCTATACCGATCATAGCTTCCGGGATGGCCTCTTCGGATGGAAGAGTGGTGTCAGAGGGCAATCCCCGGGGCGAGAAGAAGAACTAAGTGTCCAAGTCGGAGCCACATCTCCATCCAACTCTTCGAGTGAAAGAGGAAGCTGGGGAGTTGGAAGTCTGCGGAGTCAACAATAGGCGATAAGCAATCTCGATTGCGGACATCGGAAATGCCATTCCACCCACTTGACCTTTCGCCAATGTGGCGGTATGGGAAGGTAAGGTCCAAGGGTCAGAAAAATAATGAGTTACGAAGAACTCTCTTCGAAGAGGAGCCTTGGAGGATGAAATTTCATTTATATGCACCGTAGGAGGAGGAATATCGAAAGTACCCATCAAGGAAGAATACATTCCAACTCCTAAATTCTCAACGAGGCGCCTTAGTATTATCCAACTTAGGAACGGATGAGTCGATAGCACGCATTCGGCTCTACAGGAGGATAGTCCAGTTGATCCCTTTGTAATGATCCTCCCCTTCGTGAGGGAAACATATAATCCAGAAATAATGAGGATGCAATGGCATCCATCTCATAAATCCAGTTTCTCCCCAACGGAAGGTTGTAGTCGAAGCTTGCATCCACTACCTCAACGTCTATATTGACAATTTTGCCCCCCAACACGGATGGGCAAAGCGGGAGAATACCATGCGGTGTGAGAATGACCATCGAATGCGGTCGGAAAAGTGGTAGATGGAACAACTTTGGGAGGTCCAATCGTCTTCCAACATGTGAGAGACATCACGCATGTGGAAGCATCCTTATCAACAAAAGTCAGAAAGATGTTGCACTTCAGGTACGATGATTTAATATGAAAAGCCATGTGATGGGGAGTCTCTTCTTAAAATTAGACATATCAAAAGTAATCGAGAAGAGAATTTTTCGGATCAATAGCCCCCAATGGCGGTGAGAAAAGCACTGCGCAGGTAAAGACAAGACTAGAGTACCTCTAAAAGTGAGGCCTAGCACAAGGACTCGCGTCGAGATCTTCCCATGATAGAGTAGTTACGGCAGCCTTAGCATTTGGATTAATCGTCGATCGCTTAGAAGATGCTTTGGGCATCAGAGGCATAGACTCAATAGTAGGCTTCGTAATGTGAAGCGGCTCAGAAGCATCGGGGAGTATCCTTAGCTTTCGAAGACTCTTCTCCACCATAATCACGGGATCTCGTGAGCGATATCTGCGTGAGCACATCATCATGAATATGTTCGATGGAATTTCCCCTTCCCCAGGGTGCCCTCTAGAGAAGCTCCAGGATTTTTGATTTGCGCCAACAAACTAATTGTTGCCCTTGGGAAAAGGGTTTGTTAACACGGCACGGGGAACTAGAAGAACCTGCTTGAGCCAATAAGCCCGGCTGCGCATCCTGAATTTTGGGGCAAAGGTGCGTAAGATGGTCTCCGGCCACCACTGCATGGAAACTTCACTTTATTTTTCTCCTTTGGACCCTCACCAACATGCTCGTTGGTTTTTATTCGCATTACCCTTCCCCGTTCTTGCCCTTTTTTCTTATTATTCTATTCCTTCTTCTTCCCGTCGGATTGTTGATTTCCTTTGGGATCATAAGCTTGGACAACATTTATGGACAAAGGCGGGGAAGGCGATGACTCCAACGAGGCATAGCGACCGAAAGGAGCGGGTGCAAAGACAACACTGCAGGTTGAGCAAAGCGAGTCTGGTTGCACCATGCGTTGATCGACCCGATAAGCCCATCACCATGCGGGACTGAGGCTTAGTTTTGAGATAAATATAATTTGGAGCGAGGAGCACTGGGCAAATATTTATGGAGGACCCAGGAGCACGAATAGATCGGTTCCAGCGCTGTGGGGCCCTAAAAATGGCTGCTCCTCGGAAAATACCCCGGAAAGGGATACATCTTTAGAAATGTCGTGATGAGAGATTTCGAGAAACCATTTCCAAAAGGAATTCTCTGCGGAATATGAGCTTTAATAAGCCTCTTCCTTCTCCTCCATTCGTGAATATGGTTAGAAATGTAGGGTTGCAAATGCGTCTTGCTTAAAATTAGCTAGGAGTTTAGTCCCGACATCATATCGACATGAGCAATTGAAAATGGTTTAGAAATGTAATAGCCGAGTTCTCCAAATGTAGCAACAGCGCTGATTAGCTCAATATACCATTTGGCAGTGTTTCCGAGTTCAGGTGCGTTGAAATAATCTCAACCTAATCGAATCGTCGATCAAGGAGTTAGACGAACACTATAAATGGAAAGTGGTGAGTGGTCAGCCGGATCCTCTCCATTCTTCCCTTCAAACTTTGGAATGTCCGAAGGTAGTTTGAGTCGAGACCGGAGGCCACCCGGGAGCTATGCACAGAATCGGATCATTCGTCAATTTTCGATGAATCGGCAAGTTTAATGTTGCAGGGAAAAGGTAAATGAGGTGGAGCCCTAAAGGATTCCATCCTTGATAGGATGAATTCCCGTGCGATGCAGAAAAGAATACCCTCGGATTTGATGAGGCACCGAGGTTGCCGAAAGAAATCGTAGCAAAAGGAGAAGAACCTCCTCCCCGGCACGAGTTACCAAAGACCCAGACTGGTTCCCCCACCCAAGTATTAAATGAAGAGGAAAGCCCCACAATAGGGGTTCCAAGCATTAGATAGAGGGGAAAGAAAGTCGATAAGCACTCGATGAAGGGAAAGAAGCATTCCCTTGGTGACCGACGTAAAAGCTGATTCCTTGCCCCCCGCTGTAGTGAATACGGGGTTCCAGCACCAGTAAAAGTAGTTGAACTTTGACCTCCCGGACCAAGGGGTTGAAACTCGCGGTTAGGGAGTAAACGGAAAGGACCCTAAAGAAGGATTTGAACCAGGAATGTGTCCGGTTCGAAGGGGAACCCTTGAAAAGAAGCGTGATCCACTAGCCATGGAAGACATGGGTGTAGATCCGAGCTGCAGGCGGAAAAAGGAAAAAGAAGGAATCCCACTAGTGGAGCATTCCAAAACAGAAGGGACAGATTGAGAAGCATGTGCTTGGGTGAAACCGAGGCCAAACACGGCAAGCACTAGAGGAAATCGAAGATAGAGAAATAGTGCCCCCTCCTTCCGATAAGCAGGGAGTACGAATGCCGCAACACTCACGAGCGAAGCCGCGTTCCCGGTCGTGGCCATCGAAAGGTATGTATAATAAGGAGGATCTTCCCGGTATCTCGACTCGGGTCCGATGTATTGAACAACGAATGGATAATTAGGAGGAAGAGGAGATGGAAGTGAATACGAGGGGTTCGGACACTTCCTCTACTTGCCCTATATCTTCTTCTGCGGGAAATAACACTCACGAGGTGAGTGGAACGCTCTCTCGGAACCAACACTAGAATCAACTATGAAAACCCTTCGAGACCCTTGTGGAGGATATCTCTCCTTGCGTCGGATGCCACGAGGTGGTAACCACCCGCAAATCACTCCTACGCCTTCTTGAATAAGGCTCTGGACTCTCGGGAGATAACCCGGGATTCTCCTCGATCGATGAGGGGACGTTGATCAACCACTTTTATAGATTTTAATTAGACTAAAAAAATGTAAAGCTAGGCAAGCTAGGAGCAAAAGAGCACTCACTAAAAAAAAATAATCCGTGAGATACAATCAGCAAACAACCTTCGAGTGTATTTCAAGCTCTCGGGTGATTAGGACAGGACACCAAAAATACAAGAAAGCGAAAATATAGGACCTCCGAAAGTAGTCCCGGGATAATTACGGCTCGAGCCTACTAGCGAAGGTATTAGAACAGTTACGCCATCACTCCTGATGACTGACCTTTGTCGGCTCAAGCACCCAAGCTTCGCAAGGGCACCCCGAAATCTGCATGAAAGTGATGCGATGTCACTTCCCTCGGGTACCACGGGTATTCTCCCCCACGATCACCCTGTGGAACCTAGGGGGTGGCACACTATGGGCACCAATCCGTGTCGAAGCCGTGAACGGTCTTGAGGGTCGGATTCGGCGAATCGAGGAGAGGGGTATCTCTCTTCTCGGCCCTTCACTTCCCCTCGCGCTTGACTCTCGCGGAGGAGAGCTTTCTCGGTCCACCTAACGAGAGTTGGATTTCTCTCAATTAATCAACTTCTATGTTTTGTTTGAGCTGCCTTGGAGAGTTAACTCTCCACTCACCTAATCCAAGGCTCCCTACAACCTAGCTAGTTGGTGTATGACACTTAGAAAAACTTGCTAGTTGATTTTAGATTATATCACTTATTTTAATCGATCGTTATGTTAAGTCAAAGGGATACGGAGATGAAACTTAGTGGTGTTTTGACACGAAAAGAAATTAATAAAAACCAAACTACATGCAAATGCGAGTTATTGTCTTTCAATGAAAAGAAACTTCTACACGGGTTCTACGAGATTAAAAATTGTATTTTTCTTTTGAGATAACAAACTCACACTGCGAAAAAAACTATGAAAATGACTAAATGCTTAAGTGCACACGATGCAAATCACTACAAGCATGCAACGATTCTAAGATGAAAAATCTCTAAAGCAGTGAGTGAAATTTCTCAAAGATCCTTCGAGTTTTTATCTCTTTTTTGGTTGTCCGAAAGCTAGTTCCCTAAAGTAAGAACTCTTAATATGAAGACACCAAAAACGTTTAAAAAACAGAGGAAGAAATCAATGACAACTCCTTTCCACAATCAAGCCAAAATCCAAAGGCAAGAAACCTCAACAAAGCTTCAAAAGATACAATGAAACGAAAAACAAAAATGCAAAAACAAAGAAAAGAACAAAACAAAATGTTTTTTGAGCTTTTAAGTTTTATAAAAGAAGAGTTCGAAAAGACCAAGCAAAACTATCAAATCCCAAGCCAAACTAACTTAGCTGAATTTCAAGCACAAACTTCAAAAATGCTCCAAATCTTATAGGGCTAACTAGTAGCAAGAATCAATATGAGCAAAAGAAGACAAGAAAAACTCGACCACTCAAGCTAGAAGAATAGTACAACCTTACGACGAAACAAAAACTTCAAAGAACCAAGAAAGACTCTTCAAAAGTTGCAATGAGACCTAGTCGGCCGAACTCAAGAAAACCAAATCAAGAAAATGGGAAAAAATCGAAGTGCAAAACAAGAAAAAAATATAGGAATGAGTAAATGAGCAGAGCCTCTGTTCGATGAAGCGAACGCAGCCAAGAATCCCCCGGAAAGAGATCTTGGTACTCGAACCGAAATGCCGGGCACAAGAAACAATACTTTGCCAAAAAGACTAGTTTTCAATCAAGCAAGAGAGAGAAAAGACCAAAGACCACTTTCTACACAATCCAGGAGGACACAAAGACACTACAAGAGGAATAGGTCTCCATAGACGAGACAGAGGCCAAAAAGCCAAAAAATCCAAAATTTCAAAATCTACCTAGTGTATACATAACTTTACGGTTTAGCAACAAGCGTGCATACGCTAAAGCTGTGCTAAAGGAAACACGCGTATACACGACTCCCTTTAACAAAAAGCTTTGTGTATACGCGGCGTGTGCGGACAAACCTACGTATATAAAGGTAAATAATGAAAAACAAAAAAATATCAAGCTTGGATAAGAAACCAGGACTTCGATCGTGAGAAAGAGTAAAATGCGGACTGGAAATAAAAGTTAAAACTATTGGAAACCTATCAAATAGTTGAAACCACCCAACGAGGGGAATCACGAGAATGCGATCCCTGATTAGAGTCGCTGATTCTGTTTCGGGGAAAATCACCCTAGAGGTTTGTTGGGTCAAAACCTCCACAAAGCGAGAGCATGCCATTCGGGAAGGACTCACACACAACCGTACTTGAATGCAAAAAACTAGAAATCAACGATAGCGGGACTCACCCGTAGTCCTACGTTCGATGTAGATCCCGCGAGGGTTCAAACCCCCAGCAACCTTCCTTCCTCCTTCAACCTACAAAACAAGAAAGAACGTGCACGGAAACCTAGTTGTACATCATATAATTCTCCTAAACATTAGTGTAATCAATGTGAAACATGATATAAGCGCTTAATAATCAATCTTTCCACATATAAAAATAGATACTAACACAGAAGTTCAGGGAACAAGGACGGTTCTTCATTACTATGGATAGCATGTATAGTAGTAAAAGTGGAGAGATCACTGAATCCTTCCATGATCTTCGAGCAGACGGTAGTCGTCCGGATTCGTCCCGCCCCTTGCCTCGCTAAGAAACTTTCAAGACTTGTGCACTCGAGATGGCATATAAATGGATGAACATCTCCGGGAAACAAGGGTTTCACGATATAAACTGCGGGAAAGTGCGGGGAGGCACGGGGAATCGGACTTGAATTGGGAATCAACGAGAGTATAATGTCTATAAAATTTCTCTCTCCCTTAGGGCCATGCACATGAGGGCTTTGTATACTCCTCGAAAAGTAGTTTCTGGTCGGTTGGAAACGATTGGCCACGTGTCGGGGTGGTTGAACTCTTGGAGTAACCATCAACCCAGATCAGAAAATAGGGAATTTATATATATTTTTAATGGTTTTAATGGCATACACGGAAAAGTACATGTGGACTCGCGTATACACGCGGAAAAGTACGGAGCATACCCGCGTATGGGAATTTTAACTACTTGTTTTTTAGTGAATTTGTTCAAGTATCGTAGGAATGGGTGCCCAAAGCCATAAAAGAAATCATGAATCATATGAAGGTGAAAAATGATGCTATAACAAGTATAGGATGCACGAGTGATGATCATCATGTCGACCGTTAGATCTTGGGAGCCTCATCGAGAGGACCATCGATCGACGAAGGCTGTGCGGGGGTTTAACCATAGTCTCCATACCACAGGCCCCCCTTTCATCGCCCTCCATTGTCGCGCGTTCGACCGTCAATATCCTCTCGAATCCGATGGCCCAGGTTTGGTTTTCTAGCCCATTTGACTCTTCGTCTGTCGGCCGAGTGCCACCGCACGTCACCTCCACGTGTCCCACCATACGAAGTCGCCCTCATGTTTCATATATTTGTTCATAGGTCGGGGTTTATTAAGGTTTTCATTTATTTTCCTCCGGGCCACCTCCCAGAGCTACAATCCATATCGTTTTCACCGCACTATGGGTCATCCACAACGTTTTCGCCATCTAACGGCACGCGTAGTCAATCTAGCCACCCCGTTGCGTCCACAACCTCCATTGTTTTCTTAACGTGTTCTCGTATTTTGCGGGGGTTACAAAGAGGTGTAAAATAGCCATGGTGAACATGTACTTATTTAATGGCGTGTTACGCGAATGAGAGTTGGATTTGGAAAGCTGGTACTATAAAGGAATGTCAAGAAAGGTGGCGAAAGTATAAATTCTATCAAAGGACAAAGTTTGAAACTTCGCAAACCTTTTCCGGCAGCCATCAAACCTCGGATCCTACGAATCGAGGCATTTATGGAGTAGTGGGAAAAAACCAGCTCATGATCAAGGATTCCAACATTAGAATTGAGTGTTTTGAGTTTTAATACGATAATGCAAAGGCAAGGCACGGATCAATGATCCCACAGAGCACCCATGCAGTCGCCAATCCATGCCGTGTTCGGGAGGGTTTCATACCTTGAAACTTGATCCCGAAAGTACTACCAAAGCATTTACTCCATCGAGTATGGAATATTTATTTATCTTTTGTTTATGCACGGAAGTACTACATGGTACTACGGTCCCAAACACATCGGAGTCATATCGGAGTAATCCCCAGTCTAAAAAATATCATTCGTTCACCCAAAGAACACCGAGAGATTAATGCATAGGATTTATACGAGAATGGGCTTCGACCCTCTTTCTTTTCGAGAATTTAATGCGCATTTAGTTCTTCACCTACCTTATCCGATCCTCCGGAGCTATAAATTCGTGAAGAAAACTCATTGTAATGGTTGTTGATCAATTATCGGAGACTGCAAGTAGTTTTCTTTGGAGACAGTCTCTCGTAAATATTGTAAGATAGGTGGAAGGATATATTTTCGATTGGTATTCGAGTATTGGAAATATTGTACTTGATTGGTATTGTTATTTAATATGACAAGCACATTTATTTGGACCTTTGATCCGACGACGGTGATGTTTTCCTATCTACTGTGTTTACATTCATTTCATTTCGTTTTCCTGCTGGCTTGCATCGAATATTGACATAGGATTTGCCCTTGTTAGGTACCCTATGTTCGCTCTCCTTGCCATTAATGTTTCTCTTACGAACGTTTTATCTAAGGAATGATTTCAGGTTGGTTTAACCCGATGTAGTGGATGTTATTTCCTACTCTCTAATGTATGAATTAAATGAATTTAGTTCTTAGATGTTTCTTGTTATCAGATCCGGTTGGAAGATTTGGGAACAATGGGGATTAGAGTTAGCCCTTGTCCACTAGGATCCTTGTGTGACACTGCTAATCTATAGATTTGTGCTCTAAAACTATGTTATCTCTTCTCCTTCCACTTTTCCACACCACATGATCATCTTGAAGATCCTATGTTTCGGATGACTAGCCTAATTGAAAGCTTGCCTATTGAGTAGTAAGAAAATCCTTTCCCCGACTCCATTTCCCAATGGTTTTGAGTATTTCTGGAATGTGTCACCTCTGTGTTTATCCCTCTTTACTCATATTAGTCTCACATTGAATCCCTCATTCCCGATAACCAGACAACCAAAACTCAACAAATCAAACAAATAAACCTTGTACCTATAACTAGCCTAACCTCACTAACATTTGAGATCTCATAAGTAAAACCTTGGCTCATATAGAGAGATCCTCTACCCCGGACCCAAGAGGGACTAGATCACGAGGTACGAAAGTGGTTTTGATGTTGTCTCATCTTTTGGTCTTGCCAATCGGCAAAAATGGGAACCCCCAATAGAACCAAGTCTTAACATTTCCTTGTAATGACAAGGAAAACATTCTAATCATGTTAGTCATCAATATTTTTCACTTGTTGATGATGAATAGCTCGACAGATATTTTTCTAACGGTTGATCCAAAAATTTGTCATATTTTCCAGCTTGGAAAAACACCCTATAAAACTTTTTCACCCTCCTACTTTTTCGGTCCGCCCATGACGAGATGAAAACTCATTATTAAATCTGCCACCGCCTCATCCATACTAGTCTCGTCCATCGGCTCTAAAAGGACAATCCAAATCTATTCAAACAACCTCCCATAAGTTAGGAAGTGGCGCTTTAAGGCATTTCTCCCTTGGCAGCTATCAAAAATCCAAAAACCTCCATCCGATATATACCGGTCATAACGAGACCTTCCCTGCTTCTCGCTAATGATGTAGGGCATAACCCCCGCCATTCCCACACTTTGCTCTAGATATAAAAATGCACCTCAATTTCTAAGTTGCTTCTGAATCTGAGGTTTCCAACACATTAAAAGTCCAGCGCTGGCTCAGATCTTCAGTTTGCTGCTTCAAACTGGAAATTGGATCCAGCGAACAAAACGAAAGGCTATCTTTCAACCACACTTCTCTCTGCGCTGAAGAATTAAATCGATTTCTATTTATATCGGAATCGATTCATTTTGCTGTAGTGATTTATTCAACAGTGGTTATACACAACAGAATTGGTCACACTTCAGATATAACCCTCTTATTAAAACATTCAAATAGTGTTTTATGCTCCACAGATCTGGTCAATCAACGCTTAAACCAATTTCACTAATCGACAATCTCCAGTCCCTTTTTAAACTCTCAATATTCATCATAGCCCGATGCAGTGCCATCGGAAATCTCAATTCACAAATTAGGAGATCGCAAAGATTGAATGCCAAACCTGTTGGTCGCTCACAATTTCAATTCGATCCAATCGGAAATCGGAGATTGCATATTCCAATGTCACTTTTCCTTTCGGCTTTCCAAATTCCGATCCGATTGCTTGACTAGAACCGATTTCACTTTAACCAAATCTTATAAAATTCCTCTCATCCATTTCTATTGTTTATGTCATGTGATGTGACAATATTTCTCCAATTCGAACTAGTGGCCATACACGGGACCGATACATCAATAAAATCGACTGATATAACTCTTAAATCCGTTTAAAAGCTCCAACAGATGATTACGCCAATCCTCTGTGTTAATAGCTATCGCAACACGCAAATTCCAACTATGCCAGAATTAATTTAATCACGGAATTCTTACTGTTGAAATGAAAACACAGGTTTTCCCCACTTCATCAATTTCACAGTCATACGATACTCATATTCCACCATTTGTCATTCGATGTGCACAAAACACAATTGAATTCAAAGAATGAAATAGAGTCTCGCTTTTTTTTGCCCTAATCACACAAGGAATTATATGATTGCAATTACAGTACGCACGGAATCGTGACTAGATCCATTAATTACACAGTCAAGAAATTATAGTGTTTTCACAATTCATCATTCAGCAATGCATAAATTATAATTGCATTCATAATATTCAGAACAATAAAACAGAACCTGTGTTACACAAAATTATACAGAGAATGGTCTCTGTTCTCCCCAAAATACAGTTCTTCTCTCCTTCTGAGCTTTCGCTCTTCACCAAGACCTATCCTAATCTACTCGTTCTACCCAAAATTCTCACTAACTCTAACTAAATATACCTCTCTGAAAGAATCCCTCGCTCTCTCCTTTTTAAAACAAAGGAAATATATATCTAAATTAACCATATCCTCCACATTTTGAGGAATAATGTATATATTTAGAATTCACACCCTATCCTAATCTAAACAAACTAGACTACTTGGCTTGATCTCCACGCAGGGAGGATCACTTGCCATTTATTCCCAATTTCTGTTCTTAATTAGGCCACTCTTAACTACTTACATTTAATTGAAATTAATACAAAATTAACACCCAAGTCTTCCTCCAAACTTTTATTAGCCACAACATGTGACCATTCCATCACATTGCTGGCTAGGTCTAGATGCTCCTGCATCAGACTCCCAAAGTTTAATTTTTACCATGATCTCTTGATCATGCACTTCTGGTTTGCGTCCTCCTGGATCCCATACTTGTTTTGATAGTCTGTCCTTGGTTACTGCTGTTGTTGTTTGTATCTCAAGTCTCCCACCTTTGTGCTGTAATGCCTCACTATCTGCTGCTATCCTTTTCACACATTTCGCTACTTTTTTTCTCACTCTAATTTGCAATTTTCCATTCCCTTCACCTGTACCATTTCTTCTAGTAAATATTCCTTTCTTCTTTTGTCCTGTATTTGTTTTACTGGAATGCTGTAGTATGAGTTTCCAGAACTCATTCAATTCTTTGTCCATTTTACTTCTCATGTGCTGAATACTATTTTGTTGCAACTGATTGTGTCCTTGAATTAGAACATCATAATCTTTGTGCCAATAATCTTCTATGTACAAATTCCTTTTCCTAGGTTCTTCTTCTGGTTTTTCATTTATGACTTCCTCATTTCTTACTTCGAATTCCAGCATACCTGTATCTCCACAAATTTCTTGAAAAATCATCTCTAGTTCAGCAGTTTCATACCATAAATTCACCACCATTTCCTCATTTTGAGGCTCTTAGATCGCACCCTCCATTAATCTGATATGTTCTTCTGAATTAATTTCTTGGTTCAGATTGACTTCACATTTTCTTTTCCTTGTATGTAAACCTTCATCAAAATTAATCAGCTCAATAAACTCAAATTCTTTACCTGGCTTCATCATCAAAAGATTTGACTTATACCACAAATCTGCCATCTCATCTAGAAGTTCTCTCAAAAGTTCTGCACCATATTTACTAACTGCTTTGTCCGCAATATCTGTCTTTAATCCTTCTTCACTCTGGCTTTCTTCAAGGTCAATGATCTTCAATGACTGCTCAATATTCAATAGATGTCCTCTTTTAGCTGAAGTTTTAAACAGTTGTCCAATATCTACATAATTTACTACAATTATGTTTAACAGCTGCTTTTCCCTCTACATCACATAATTATGTGAGTTTCCTTTACTTATGACAACACTAAACAGTCGCCTTACCTCAGTGTATCCTTTGATTTCAATAATTCCTTTGCCATCCTCCTTTTGACTTCTTCTTTGAATGTCATCTGATTGGACATCTTCCAACACTTGGTTGCAACTTCCCTCCTTATTCTGCATATGACTATGAGTAGTCATCTCTTCATATGTTAATACAATAGTCTCCAATAACTGTTTGTCTTTCCTCAAGTCGATATAACCTGCAAACACACAACAACCTTCGGTTTTCAAAATACGATAGCTTCCATTTTCTTTTGATGCTTCCAGCACCAATCCTCCATCATAGATCTTTTGGATTTCAGCGGATCCTTCTTGCGGTGACTTCAAATCAATATGAATTTGTTCAAGTTCCCTGAACTCGTTCATCAGCTTGCCATTCAACCTCTATTGCAATAGCTTCCACTTCACCCTTTTCTTCAGTCTCCATCTGTATCTTCAGTCTTCACTTATCTTTCATTGTACTTCCAGATCAATTTCTGGTTCTTCATTCTGCTGCCAGTTTCTATACTTCTGCAATTTAATGCCTTCCTCAAATTCATTCTCATGTAGCTGGTCATTCTTTCCAAATTTCTGGTTACTTCCATATTCATCTTGCTGAGTTAATATTTCTGTCTCCTTCATGCCTCTGAGGACATAACTTCCTTGTTGCTCCTGATCTTTCATCTCACCTTCATATAATCGCTGCTCAATTTCTCTGATTTCAGCATCATATTTATTAATGTTGTCTTCCACACCTTTTCCTCCATCAGGTTCTGTAAGCTTCGTTTCTCCTTTAGGTTCCTCTGAGTAATCTCTCCAAGAATTCTATCTCCTTATGAAATCTCTCCAGCAGTTCATCACAATTTCCATTCTCAGCTTCATTTTTTTTCTGGCAATCCTCCTGAGTTGACCTGTTTTCTACATTATCATGTTGCAAGCATCTTTCATCAATTCCATTAAAAAAATTCATTGGTTTACCTTCTTGTAGTACCACTATGGAATTGTCATTAAACTGCTGGTCTATATCAACCTCATCTGACTGTTTCATACCAAACAAGATTTCATTTATGAACTCCTTCTATTGCAATAGATCAACGCCTTCTTCCTCTAAAAGGGATTCACAATCATACTTCACCTCAAGAGCTTCATTCATGTTTGTGACAATTTCATCCGAATGTCCATCATCCTCTGCATATCCTGCAAACATACACAAACTATAAGAATAAAAATCACAAGGCTTCATTGCCTCATCTGCTTCCTTTGTCAACATATCTTCGAATTGTTATGAACTCTGCCAATATTCCATGAGATCTTTAGCTGACCTCTCATTATCCTCTTCCCCTAACATCTCACCTTGTTCTGGTCTACAAATGGAAACTTCCAATTCTACCTCTGCTTCTCTGAGTTTCTCTGATTCCTCTTGAGCACTCAATATCTGCTCAATATTTCTCAATTCTTCTACTATCTCTAACTTCACTTGCTGATTTCTCCTTTCTCGTAGCCTTGGCCACTTTACTCTTTTCCTCATGGTTCACCCATTCTTCTGGTCTTTAACATTTCTCTGCAGCATCTTCATCAATATTCCAATCTGGAAATCTATCTCAGCTTTCTCTCTGTCAAACTCTTCTTGACTCATCCTCATGCCATTTGCTTTTACATCTTTCCTTCTACTGTGGCTTCTTTGTGAACTTCTGCTATGACTATCTGTAGTCATTTTCTTTTCCTCTCTTTCCATGAGCTCCTCGCACCTCTGCAACAAGCCTCTGCAACAGTAAGTCCTCCTTACTGCAATCTTACCTCACTAAGCTCTCCTCACTTAGTCTTTTGGTAAGAACGATCCCCTATCTGGAATCTTATCTTGAGTAACACCTTTGCTCCCTCTAGGCTTCTGCAATATCTCACTCTCTCTTTCGAAGACACTTCAATTTTCCTCTCTGTCCAATCTCTTGTTGGATTCTTCAAGTTCACTGCCACTTCTAAGGACTTTCCTTATTCTGCTTTTAAGAACACATTTGGTTCCTCTCTCACAGCTTCTCTTGATTTATATTGCTGCAGTCTTCAATTTCAACAGAGCCAGGCTCTGATACCAAAAATGATGCAGGGCATAACCCCGCCAAACCCACACTTTGCTCTGGATATAAAATGCACCTCAATTTCTAAGTTGCTTCTGAATCTGAGGTTTCCAACACATTAAAACTCCAGCGCTGGCTCAGATCTTCAGTTTGCTGCTTCAAACTGGAAATTGGATCCAGCGAACAAAACAAAAGGCTATCTTTCAACCACACTTCTCTCTGCGCTGAAGAATTAAATCGATTTCTATTTATATCGGAATCGATTCATTTTGCTGTAGTGATTTATTCAACAGTGGTTATACACAACAGAATTGGTCACACTTCAAATATAACCCTCTTATTATAACATTCAAACAGTGTTTTATGCTCCAAAGATCTGGTCAATAAACGCTTAAACCAATTTCACTAATCGACAATCTCCAGTCCCTTTTTAAACTCTCAATATTCATCACAGCCCGACGCAGTGCCATCAGAAATCTCAATTCACAAATTAGGAGATCGCAAAGATTGAATGCCAAACCTGTTGGTCGCTCACAATTTTGATCAGATCCAATCGGAAATCGGAGATCGCATATTCCATTGTCACTTTTCATTTCGGCTTTCCAAAGTCCGATCCGATTGCTTCACTAAAACCGATCTCACTTTAACCAAATCTTATAAAATTCCTCTCGTCCATTTCTATTGTTTATGTGATGTGATATGACAATATTTCTCTGATTCGAACTGCTGGCCATACACGGGACCGATACATCAATAAAATCGACTGATATAACTCTTAAATCCATTTAAAAGCTCCAACAGATGATTACGCCAATCCTCTGTGTTAATAGCTATCGCAACATGCAAATTCCAACTATGCCAGAATTAATTTAATCACGGAATTCTTACTGTTGAAATGAAAACACAGGTTTTCCCCACTTCATCAATTTCACGGTCATACGATACTCATATTCCACCATTTGTCATTCGATGTGCACAAACCACAATTGCATTCAAAGAATATAACAGAGTCTCGGTTTTTTTTGCCCCAATCACACAAGGAATTATATGATTGCAATTACACTACGCATAGAATCGTGACTAGATCCATTAATTACACAGTCAAGAAATTATATTTTTTTCACAATTCATCATTCGGCAATGCATAAATTATAATTGCATTCATAATATTCAGAAAAATAAAACAGAACCTGTGTTACACAAAATTATACAGAGAATGGTCTCTGTTCTCCCCAAAACACAGTTCTTCTCTCCTTCTGAGCTTTCGCTCTTCACCAAGACTTATCCTAATCTACTCGTTCTACCCAAACTTCACACAAACTCTAACTAAATCTACCTCTCTGAAAGAATCCCTCGCTCTCTCCTTTTTAAAACAAAGGAAATATATATCTAAATTAACCATCTCCTCCACATTTGGAGGAATAATTTATATATTTAGAATTCACACCCTATCGTAATCTAAACAAACTAGACTACTTGGCTTGATCTCCACGCAGGGAGGATCACTTGCCATTTATTCCCAATTTCTGTTCTTAATTAGGCCACTCTTAACTACTTACATTTAATTGAAATTAATACAAAATTAACACCCAAGTCTTCCTCCAAACTTGTATTAGCCACAACATGTGACCATTCCATCACATTGCTGGCTAGGTCTAGATGCTCCTGCATCAGCCTCTCTCTCCTCCATATACTCATCCTTATCTGTGCAGAAGCTTGCAAAAAATTCTAGAGTGTACATAGGCCCCCCTCCTCTATGTGGTGTTAGGCCCCCCTTGACTCCCACTTAAGTCACAACATTGTGCTACTAGGTGGATGTCTTATTTCACTTAAGTGAGTTAGACCTTCCTCACTCACTTTTATTTATTTATTTACAAACTATAGACGAAAAACTAACAAAATTGAATATTAGCTGTCGCTAATTAGGAATATTACAATATCCCCCGGAAAAATGTTGCTTGTACTCAAGCAACTAAAGTGATGGGTACTGCAAAATCTTCTCGCTCTCCCATGTGGCATCCTCATCCGGAAAATTCTTCCACCTCACCAAGAATTCTCGGACCGTCCTGCTCTGTAACCGCCTCTCCCTGGTATCAATAATGGCCTCCGGCTGCAACACCAAGTGCCCCTCATCATCCGTAGGTCGTAGCTCCTCTGTCACTGTCACCTACTGCCCCAGTGCTTTCTTCAGGCATGATACATGGAAAATGTTATGGATCTTGCTGCCTTGGGGCAGCTCCAACTCATATGCAAGCTGCCTAATCCTGCATATTACCCTATATGGCCCGTAAAAGCGAGGCTTGAGCTTCTCAGCCCCTTTCTGCTTCAGCGATGGCTATCGGTATGGATGTAACCATAGGTAGACCAAGTCCCCTACCTCAAACTGTCTCTCCAACCAACCTCTGTCAGCATACAACTTCTGCTAGTTCTGTGGTGTAGCCAAATTGTCCTTGAGAGATCGGAGGATGTCCTAACTCTCTTGGATCCAAATCTTGGCTCTAGGAGCCTGTTGTAGTAAAACACAACCCCCCTATTTTTGACTTTTTCACTTCAAATAATGGGGACCCTTTCTATAAATTTTTGACTAAACGCCTTTTCAGATTTTTATTTTATTTGATTATCCTACACGATTGTTAATTTTTCATTTTCTTTGGATTCTTGTTTCGATTGCTTTGTTAAAATTGATTTTTTATAAGCTTCTCATTGACGCTTGTTTTACCTCATTTAGTCAACTGGTTTAAAAATGGTACTCCTTTGAAGTCCCATCATTTATCTAAGTCTGGGTTAAAAATGCTATTTTTATTCTTTTTATTTATTTTCAGAGTAGCTGTAGTTTAGAAAAATTTAATATTAAAAAATATATATTATTAAAGGAAAAAAGAAAAAAAAATTTCGGATCCATCGCAGATCCCAAATCGCAAATTTTAGATTCGTCGCAGATCGTAGATCACAAATTTCAGAATCCGTCGCAGATCGCAGATTGCAAATTTCAGAATCCGTCGCAAATCGCATATCACAAATTTCAGATTCGTCGCAAATCGTAGATCACAAATTTTAGAATCTGTCGCAGATCGCAAATTTCAGAATCCGTCGCAGATCGCAGATCGCAATATCGCAAGATCGCAATTTTTCAATTTTGGATCCATCGCAATATCGCAATATCGCAAGATCGCACTTTTGCAATTTCGGATCCATCGCATATCGCAATATCGCAATTTTGGATCCATCACAATTTTTAGAACATGCACATTTAAAAAACCGTGATCCAAGGTTCTTGCGATATGCGATGTGTTAAAATTTTTTTTATAAAGTTTGTTTTTTTTTCTTTTTTTTGTTTCATCCTTTATGCCTCTCGTATCTCCACCTCATACTCCACTCACCATATCCCTCCATAATCTCACGTGGATGAATTAATGGGTTTAGATTGATTTCAATGGTTAGTTTTATGGGTTTTGGGTTTGGATTGATTCCAATGGTTTGTAAATTAATTTTTATATTTTTTATATTATAATAATTATATTATAATTATAATGTTTATTATAATTTTAATATAATTTGAACTATAATATTAATCATATTTAAATTAACTTTTTTCAAATCATTTGTATATTAATTTAATTTTGTAACTGAATTAATTGTTAGTTAGATAATAATTAATTTAAAATTAATTATTAGATAATTAGAATCTAATTTAGGATTAAATTTCTACTTAAAAATTTTGATTTTTAGCCCAACAAACAGAATTTCCAGATTTGACTCATCAACTTTGGAAGCTCATAGATTGAGTTATACTTGACCAAATGAGGCCCAGGACGGCTCATTGGAAAGACAAAATCAAGGAGAACATTTCTGAGGAGGTTCCAATAACAAATTTGATCATTTATTGGGTCAAAAATCAGGCAGAAGATCAAGCTCCGAATTTCTAAAAATAAAATCAATTTTCTGAGTTTTGTTTTCTTCATTTTTCATTTGCCCAGCCTCTTCTAATTGCAGATTCATGCATCAATATTGTCCTTGGTGAATTAAGATCGTTATGAGTATCAATAAGAAGATCAAATTTCCTTTTTATTTATTTAAATAGAATTTGATTGGATTTGTTTTAATGTTAGAAATAATATTTGGATTTTATTGTTGCATCTTAATTCATTTTAATTTCTTTTTGCAAGAAAAAACAATAGAAGGGATATTGAGGAAAAAGATTTCAATCAATGAGAAGACTCCAACAATTAAAGATTGGAATTTTTTGAGCAATTAAAGTTGGATTGGGCAGATTTTTCTTCAACAAACTCTCTTCTAAAAATACTTTTGGGAGGGTTATAAATTGCAAATGGCAAAATGTAAAAATGGGGGTTGCTCTCCTCTGCAATTCCATATTTCTAAAAGCATTTCTGTTATAGGGATTTAGAGTTGTAGATGGGAAGGAGAGAAAATTTCAGATCTGAACATTAATGATGGTTTATTCTTTATATCTTGAATTATGCATGATGGGCAGAGTTTGCATTTCTGCAGCTCTAGTCTTGAAAGCAGAAATTCAAGTAATGTAAAGTACTGTTAGAGACCAGGATCAGAGAAGCAGATTCAATTAACTGGTATTTTTGGCATTTTTGTATCAAATACCAGTTTCATTTTTATTTTAATAAAATTGTTGTTTCATTTTATTCATGTTTTGGCATTTCTGTTGATATGGATAATTTGTCTCAAATTGTTATGTATCTCTGTTCTTATGGATTTAACTCTGATTTCTGAGTAACGATTTGCTCAGAAATCTGTCTTACAAAACTGATTTTTTAAATAATAATATGTTGTGAATTTCTTCCACATATTATTGTTTAATTATTGGCTTGGTTGATTTGATAATTAATATCATTTTTGTGAATTTCTTCCGGAGTGTTGTTGATTTATTATTTCAGTCAAATGGTCTCAATAGAATATGTTTTGGTACTCACAAATGTGAGCTAAATTGAATTTCTTCGTTAGCTTGACATTAATTTAAAGCCAAACATATTTTAATCCTCATTACTTAATTATCTTGCTCTTAGTTGGGATAGATTTATATCTACCTAATTGAGATAGGATTTAGATTAGTTTCTTTTTGCTTGCATTATAGAATAAGTTTGCAATTAGATTAAATTTACATTCTTTTAAGTCCTCTTCTCAAAGAGGCAAAATCTTAGTTGTGGTTTGGCTGAACCCAAATCAGCTTAAGGGTCATTCTCTTGCCTGATCAGCAAGAAGAATTGATCTGATATTCCTGTCTATTGGTATTTAAGGAAACATCATAAACCAATAGAGATAGGGAAAAGGTAACTAGACCTAGTTAAACCAGTCGGAGCCACTATCATAAACGGAAAAAGAGTTGTATTAAGGTCCGGACCGGGTGGTTATCCCCCAATGTTGTAGCAGCGATTTTCGAGGCTTCAACATTTTTGGCGCTAGAAGGAGGGCCTGAAACTTGTTGTCTGTTGGAGTCTTTTCAATTTTAACATTTTATTTAATCACGATGGCTCCTCTTAAACTTCCAATTTGGAGTTGTATCCATGGACTTGCATCTTCCAATACTCCACCCGAAGTGGTAAGACTCTTGTCTCAGGTAAAATTCAATGGTAAGAAAAATTCTTTTGCCTTTAATCATGTCCTTCAATTTATTCAAAATGTTTCAAATTATGATTTTCAAGGAATTGATGAAGGCATTTTATGCAGAATTTTTACTCTCACATTTGCGGCAGAAGCCAGAAATTGGTGTAGTACTCTTCCGGTTGCCTCAATTCACATCTGGGATCAATTTGTTACAAGTTTCATTTTTAAATTTGACCGCTATGATTATGATCAGGTATGTGATGAAATTGAATATCTACGAAATGAAAATGAATCCGTTAGAGATTTTAATATTCGATTTCATTTGAATTGTTTAAAATTTAATGTCGAAGATGAACCTATGAAAGAAGAATCATTAGATTGGTTTGAACATAATTATTCTCTTCCTCCTATTCCCGATTCATATGGAATTAGTTCAAGCTTTGTTCCATCCCCTTCCAATATAGATGTGAAACCCAATTTGGGTGTGCAAATAAATTGTGATGAAGAGGTTTCACAAAGCTTGGAAAATATTTCTAATCAAATGCAAGAAGACAACAACAATTTTGGAGAAAGAACTGCATTGGAATCAGAAAGTTACTCTCTATTAAATTCAGAAAATCAGATTGCAAATCAGCAAGTGCAAGCAACAATCAAAGTAACTAATAAAATGCAAACTGCTGTACAAATTTCTGAATCTTTTCATAATGAGCAAATGCTGAAATCAGAGCAGCAAAATAGCCTTCTTCAAGAAAGCATGCACACGCAAAGGAATGATCTAGAATCTGAAATTTACAATTATCACAATGCACAAGAGTTCTCAAACCGAAACATTTTTAAATGCATTATTTCAGATTCACATTTTTCCCTTTATCATGATATTTTTAATGGTGGTAATTTTTTCCCTCTTGGTGTTAATGATATTTTAGAAAATACAGAGGCTGATCTAAATGAATTACCATTAAATTTTTATCAAGATAGAGAAGCAATTAATGATCATTCTTTTGCCATTAATGAACATGAAATTCTTGTTCCTCCTTATTTCGATATATTGGATGAGATTGAAGGAAATTCTAAAGAATCTTGTGAAGTCATTTATGATAATTACTCTGACATAGAAGATGTTGATTTCTATTTTTCTCAAGAGAATTCTAATAAGAAAATTCTAATAACATCTGGGAATGAGGAACATTTCAATTTAGAAATTATTTCAACTAATCTTCATTTTAAAGCAGATAATCATCTTCATGATTTCACTATTCGAGAAAATATTCCAATTTATGATTCATATCATGATCAAGCTTTCATTCCTGTTCATAATCATAAATGTCTTTCTAATTCACAAGTTGGAATTCAAAATTACTCAAATTCCATAATTCTGGCTAATCTTTGTGAAAAAGAAATTATTTCAAAACAATCCCAATTGTGCTGTAACATTAGTTGTAACAATAGTGATTTCATTTTATTTTTGTTTCCTCAATTATTTTGTATTAAATCAGATTTATTTTCAGATTTTATTTTTCAGATTTTTGATATATTACGCTGGCATATTGAGCACTTTACTATCAAACATTCAATTGATGCATTGTCCTATTGGAAAATTGAAATTTTATATTATAATCAAGAGCATCAAAAACTATTTCAATTTCAATTTCAATCAATGTTAATGTTTTATCAAAAGCTTCTATCTCCTCAAAGGCAATATCAACAAGAGAATGTATTTTTGGAAGTTTGCCAGCAATCCAATTTAATTAATAATTTTCCATTTCATTTAAAAGATTTCCATCCATTTTTCATTAATTCATTTGAAAAATATTTGGAATTTTTTCCTTCATGGAAGATTGTCAATAGCTTAACATTTACACATAATACTAACAGTTTTTTCCAGGCCTTTGAATCTAAAAGCTCACATCTACAATATGGCTTGTTATCTCTTTCTTTGAATATTTCTCAATCCTTAAAAGAAATTCATCCGGATTTCTATGATCCAATTGGTATTCAATTGGAAAGAAAATTTCATGAGAAAGAGATTTTAGATAATCTTCTAACAATAATTGTACATTCTAATTTCAGATTTAATTTTCTTAGTTCAATAAGATTTCTATTTTTATTACTAACATTTGAATTGTACATACATGCAGGGATTAAAATGAGAAAATGGTTACACTGGAAATATGACTATACCTAGTCATTTTTCATGTATATGGTTAGAATAGGAGTAGATTTAATGTAGTTAATTTATTTTCAACAGTTCTGTAGATTGAAAATAAAACAAAGCAATCAGCCATTTTCATACATGTTCAGTGAAAACATTTTCTCCCAATCAGAAAATTTTAATTCTTGCTTTCCTTTTTAAATTTCTTACAGCAATACCTCTACTCTGTCTATTTTGAATAATGTCTTGATTAAATTCAATTAAGGTTGCACTTGGCATCAATCGCCTCAAAGCCACTTTTCTTAATTTCGGGATTTCCTTCTAAGATTTTCTTTTAAAATTTATATGATAAAGGTTTTGAGGATATTAAAGCTTCATGATCTCATTATCCCATGAAATGTATGACTGTCTATGATAAGCTTATCTCTGACTCAATCATTATTAGTCAGTCTAACCTTTCGTGGGAATCATATGAAGTTCATACTATCTTCCTCGAAATTTGTTAAGCCGACCTTTAGGATGTCCATTTTGCTGTGTGCACACATTCAAATCTGTTTTGACATTTTTCCACAATTAGTGGCTTTATCCCATTTGGACCTTTAGTTTATTATCTGATGTTTTAATACACATCATATTCATTTACTAAAGGCATTATTGAATAGTCACTATAACAATACATATCTTTCTCAAGTTAATTTGGAATGTGCAGAGGTAATAAATTGTTGTTGCAATTCAAAAAGGAAGCATAGTTTCATATTTATTTCTGGTAAATTTTATATTTCCTGAACATGAATAAACATATTTTATTTAGGCTGGTTGCTCACTCTGATTTAGAATAAATAATAAGATGATTTTGAACAAAGTCAGAATTTTGATAAATCCAAGGAAGAATTTGAAGATTCATGAGGTAAAATCTACAGACAATTTCCTTCCAGGTACGCATTTACAAATTCATTTTCATCTATTATTAGTTTATCTTTTCTTTAGTTTATTTTTTGATACTTTTTCTGTTTTAATTGCAGGTTTTCATTTGTTTTCAAAACTTGAAGTAAGCAGCAAACCCATTTTAAAATTTGTAACAGATTCAAGGAAATTTTATTTGAGATTCATTAGAATTTGAGCATTATTTAACTTTGTTTTTATTCATTTGGGAAACCCAATCGAAATTAAAAACAATATCATAAGATTTCATCGGAAGTAGCTCTTAGCAGTTTTGATAAAAAATTGTTCATAAAAGATCTTTGATATATTACCTCACTCATATGCCATTGCAATCTCCGGTGTGATATTTTTCAATGCATGCCTCTAACCCATTAACACTTAATCGATATATGGCATAGCAACAAAGGTGAAGTCTTGCATAATGAAGAAACGTGTGATGCGAATCATCCAATACGGCGATGTGTTATTTTAAAAGCGAGCTTGGGTAACCACTATGGTAAGAAAGCTATTAATGACAAATTTGCGGAATATTAAAATCATTCCAATTTTTCATA
The DNA here is from genome assembly GCA_034641835.2 of Pinus albicaulis. NCBI lineage: Eukaryota > Viridiplantae > Streptophyta > Pinopsida > Pinales > Pinaceae > Pinus > Pinus albicaulis. The sequence continues at coordinate 344,141,228 of CM076581.1, read as the reverse complement.
TATTTCAGTTTTAAATATATAATTCCATAATTAAAAAGAAATTCAAGACATCTCTATTTTCATATTTTAATTTTATTATTTTGGATTTGGTCTTGATTCTGGACAATTTATAAAATCATGGAGTTTATATGAAACTTATAATATATTGAGAAACAGTCATTACTGCAAATTTTCATTCTCATTTCTGATGCATTTATTTTCCCTTAAACATTAAGCATTCCATTTTTGCATTTTACTGCTTGCTTTAGTTTAGATAAAATAAATAATGATTTTGGGTTATAGGATTTTGGTTAGTTTGACTTCTTCATGTTTTTAATGTTAATTAAAATAAGAAGTCAGATAGTTTGGAGAAACTGATATCTTTCAGGTAAGATCAAAAGCAATCATCCAATGGTAAGATTCACGTACCCACTTTCATTTATTTCCATTTCGTTACTTTAGTTTCAGTTTTGTTTTTCTGATATATAAATCTGTTTTGCAGCTCTTCATAAAAAGTTTCCAATCCTCCGCCAGATCATATTTTCGAAGTCCATACTCTTATCCTGGCTTAATTTCAAGAAGCAGCGATAATCCTCATTGAAATAGCTACATCAGGAAGTTTCTGAACCTTTAATATGTTTCTTTAAGCATTCATTTTTATTAGAAAATGATTAAGATGATGCTGGGAAACAAAAAGATTGAAATCAGACAGAAAGTTTTCATTGTGGCTGAATTTTATTGTCACTGCTATCTTAAAAGCCTAAAACACTACAACCCTGCAAGGTATGATTTTTCTAAATATCTACATAAGAAGGATTGATTACACGATTATTTCTTTCTTCATATTGTTGAGACATTTTTATAAACATTCTTGTTTGAGTTTATCTTACGAAAATTGAATTTTCCTTTCCACTTTTAGATTTCTTCATTTTTATTTTTGTTCGTTAGTTTCTTTCTTATTTTAGAATAAGAATTATTTTCCTTTGATTCTCAGTTTTGATTTTGGTGACTTTGCCATGATTTATATGGAAGGCCTTCTTGTTACCTAACTATGGTCAGCATACATGGAGAAAAATTGTTAATAGTCATCTATTAACTTTTTCTTAAATCTCTTAGTAAAGTTTGATTTTCTTATTATAAAGGTAGGCATACTTAAGGAAGAGATTACCAATTTAGAGAAGTTGACAAAGTATCATAAAATCTGGAGAAATTTCTTTTTCATCAAAATTGTAATCATTTTGAGATTTCAATATTTTATTAAGATCTTTCAAAATTCTATTATCAGTCAAGAAAAGTTATTTTTAACCAAGTAAAGACACTTTACAGCAAAGCACCTTTTAACTCTGAAATTGTCATTCTTAACTCTTAAGGAGTCAATGATTCTCCCTGTCCCGAAGAGTCTTATTTTTCTAGAGTATAATCTAGAGATATTTTTAAACTTAAAAGATAAGAGGTCTCATCATAAGCCTGCTTACCATGATCATAGGGGAAAAATAGGCTGACATTACCAACACTGCTAAACAAATCAGGGTAATGGCTTATGATTGCAAACAATTATAAGACAAGGGGTCTCATCACGAGCCAGCTTGTTCACTTTAATTATAACCAGTGAATGGCATTGTCAACTATCTGGCTACCAAACCAGGACAATGACTTTTAAGATTTATAATAATAATAAAATAATAATAATAATAATAATATAAATGGATTTATCTCTAGGTCAATAATTCTTAAAGAGATGGGATTCTGAATCATTGGTGATTAAAAGGTAACCCTGTCGAGACTATAGATGTTTGCTGGCAACAGTGGCTCTATCTGTGACAAATAAGTATATTTTAAAAGCTAAGCTGTAAAGTGACCCCTGCTTTATCTCTACAACTAATTAAGGACTGATATAGAGTTTTGAAATATTTTAATTTATGAGGAATTTTAAGAAAAATTACAGTTAGATGATTCTTTCTTTTATTCAGACTAATGAACCTAGTCAAGCATTTTAAGTATAATTCTATTTTCTTTAATTATTTTTACTTGAATTTTAGGAAAATCTCATTCATATCAAACAGAGATAACTGGTTCTTCTCCCGTGTGTCGCCATTGTTGTAGTAAAACACAACCCCCCTATTTTTGACTTTTTCACTTCAAATAATGGGGACCCTTTCTATAAATTTTTGACTAAACGCATTTTCAGATTTTTATTTTATTTGATTATCCTACACGATTGTTAATTTTTCATTTTCTTTGGATTCTTGTTTCAATTGCTTTGTTAAAATTGATTTTTTATAAGCTTCTCATTGACGCTTGTTTTACCTCATTTAGTCAATTGGTTTAAAAATGGTACTCCTTTGAAGTCCCATCATTTATCTAAGTCTGGGTTAAAAATGCTATTTTTATTCTTTTTATTTATTTTCAAAGTAGCTGTAGTTTAGAAAAAATTAATATTAAAAAATATATATTATTAAAAAAGAAAAAAAAAATATTTGGATCCGTCGTAGATCGCAAATCGCAAATTTCAGATTCGTCGCAGATCGCAGATCGCAAATTTCAGAATCCGTCGCAAATCGCAGATCACAAATTTCAGGTTCGTTGCAGATCGCAGATCACAAATTTCCGAATCCATCGCAGATCGCAAATTTCAGAATCCGTCGCAGATCGCAGTTCGCAATATCGCAAGATCGCAATTTTGCAATTTTGGATCCATTGCAATATCGCAATATCGCAAGATCGCACTTTTGCAATTTCGGATCCATCGCATATCGCAATATCGCAATTTTGGATCCATCGCAATTTTTAGAACATGCACATTTAAAAAACCCTGATCCAAGGTTCTTGCGATATGCGATGTGTTAAAATTGTTTTTATAAAGTTTGTTTTTTTCTCTTTTTTTTGTTTCATCCTTTATGCCTCCCGTATCTCCACCTCACACTCCACTCACCATATCCCTCCATAATCTCACGTGGATGAATTAATGGGTTTAAATTGATTTCAATGGTTATTTTTAGGGGTTTTGGGTTTGGATTGATTCCAATGGTTTGTAAATTAATTTTTATATTTTTTATATTATAATAATTATATTATAATTATAATGTTTATTATAATTTTAATATAATTTGAACTATAATATTAATCATATTTAAATTAACGTTTTCAAATCATTTGTATATTAATTTAATTTTGTAACCGAATTAATTGTTAGTTAGTTAATAATTAATTTAGAATTAATTATTAGATAATTAGAATCTAATTTAGGATTAAATTTCTAATTAAAAATTCTGATTTTTAGCCCAGCAAACAGAATTTCCAGATTTATGCCAGATTTGACTCATCAACTTTGGAAGCTCATAGATTGAGTTATACTTGACCAAATGAGGCCCATGACGGCTCATTGGAAAGATAAAATCAAGGAGAACATTTATGAGGAGGTTTCACTAACAGATTTGATGATTTATTGGGTCAAAAATCAGGCAGAAGATCAAGCTCCGAATTTCTAAAAATAAAATCAATTTTCTGAGTTTTGTTTTCTTCATTTTATTTGCCCAGCCTCTTCTAATTGCAGATTCATGCATCAATATTATCCATGGTTAATTAAGATCGTTATGAGTATCAATAAGAAGCTCAAATTTCCTTTTTATTTATTTAAATAGAATTTGATTGGATTTGTTTTAAATGTTAGAAATAATATTTGGATTTTATTGTTGCATCTTAATTCATTTTAATTTATTTTTGCAGGAAAAAACAATAGAAGGGATATTGAGGAAAAATATTTCAATCAATGAGAAGACTCCAACAATTAAAGATTGAAATTTTTTGAGCAATTAAAGTTGGATTGGGCAGATTTTTCTTCAACAAACTCTCTTCTAAAAATACTTTTGGGAGGATTATAAATTGCAGATGGCAATATGTAAAAATGGGGGTTGATCTCCTCTGCAATTCCATATTTCTAAAAGCATTTCTGTTATATGGATTTAGAGTTGTAGATGGGGAGGAGAGAAAATTTCAGATCTGAACATTAATGAGGGTTTATTCTTTATATCTTGAATTATGCATGATGGACAGAGTTTGCATTTCTGTAGCTCTAGTCTTGAAAGCAGAAATTCAAGTAATGTAAAGTACTGTTAGAGATTAGGATCAGAGAAGCAGATTCAATTAAATGGTATTTTTGGCATTTCTGTATCAAATACCAGTTTCATTTTTATGTTAATAAAATTGTTGTTTCATTTTATTCATGTTTATGCATTTCTATTGATATGGATAATTTGTCTCAAATTGTTATGTATCTATGTTCTTATGGATTTAAATCTGATTTCTGAGTAACGATTTGCTCAGAAATGTTTCTTACAAAACTAATTTTTTAAATAATAATATGTTGTGAATTTCTTCCACATATTATTGTTTAATTATTGGCTTGATTGATTTGATAATTAATATCATTTTTGTGAATTTCTTCCGGAGTGTTGTTGATTTATTATTTAAGTCAAATGGTCTCAATAGAATATGTTTTGGTACTAAAAAATGTGAGCTAAATTGAATTTCTTCGTTAGATTGACATTAATTTAAAGCCAAACATATTTTAATCCTCATTACTTAATTATCTTGCTCTTAGTTGGGTTAGATTTTCATCTACCTGATTGAGATAGGATTTAGATTAGTTTATTTTTGCTTGCATTATAGAATAAGTTTGCAATTATATTAAATTCACATTCTTTTAAGTCCTCTTCTCAAAGAGGCAAAATCTTAGTTGTGGTTTGGCTGAACCCAAATCAGCTTAAGGGTCATTCTCTTGCCTGATCAGCAAGAAGAATTGATCTGATATCGCTGGCTATTGGTATTTAAGGAAACATCATAAACCAATAGCGATAGGGAAAAGGTAACTGGACCTAGTTAAACCAGTCGGAGCCACTATCATAAACGGAAAAGGAGCTGTATTAAGGTCTGGACCGAGTGGTTATCCCCCAATGTTGTAGCAGCGATTTTCGAGGCTTCAACAGAGCCTTACTAGCACCGAACATCACATCAGTTAAAGATAAAGGATGGTACCCATACAAAGTATAAAATGGTGACATACCAATAGACATGTGATGTGTCGTGTTATAGCAGTACTCCCCCAGATGCAACCATCTCAACCACGCTCGCTATTGTCCACTGACATAGTTACACAAGTAGCCCTCCAGCCACTTGTTAACTATCTCCGTCTGTCCATCCGTCTGTGGGTGGTAACTAGTACTTGGTGCCAACTATGTCCCCACTAGTCGGAAAAGCTCCTACCCCAATCCGCCCATGAAACAGTTGTCCCTGTCACTGATGATGGTCTTAGGAAGACCATGCAACCTAAAAACATCTCTGAAGAACAACTCAGCCACCTGTGCTGCTGTGTAATGCACGGATATGGTGAAAAAGTGTGCATACTTTGTCAATCTATCAACGACGACAAAGATATAATCCTTCATTTGCACCATGGGAAACCCTGCGATGAAGCCCATCGAAATTCTCTCCCATTTCCCCTCCGGAATGGGAATAGGCTGCAACAGTCCTGCGAGATGGCTCATCTACCCCTGATTCCTCTGACAAACATTGCACTCCCTGACGTGCTGGAGTACGTCCTCCTTGAGGCCCTTCCATGAGAACCTCTCCCTAATGGACCCGTAGGTTTTGGTAAACCCCTGATGGCCTGCTAATAGAGAATCATGTGATGCCTGGAGTATATTCTTCTTAAGCTGAGATCCCTGAGTCAAGAAGATCTTGTCCCTGTAATAGATGATCTCATAAACCACCCTGTACCTGTCATCCGCCACCTGTCCATCCAGCACCTCACATGCAAATCTATCCTTGGAGTACTCAACTAAAAGTCGAGCCCTCCAATCTGTATCCAAGCTCATAAGAGATAATGTGTCTGGTCTACGTGAAAGGGCATCTGCTACCATTTTATTCTTACTCTTGACATACTCAATGTCAAAGTCATATGCTTGGATCTTGCAGATCCACTTATGTTGCCTCTCCTATAGCTGCTTCTGCTCCAAAAATAACTTGAGGCTGTTGTGATCATTCCTCACCCTGAACCTGTTCCCTACCAAATACTTCCAGAATTTGGCCAAAGCATGCATGATGGCCAACATATCCTTGTCGTATATAGAATACAACCTCTCATGCGAAAGGAGCTTCCAGCTCAATAGGGTGTCCCCCCTGTATCAATACTGTGACGATCCCCTCTCCCAACGCATCACACTCCAAGACAAATGGCAGCGTAAAATCTGGCAATGAAAATATTGGGTAGCTACTCATCACCTCCTTGAGCCTATCAAAGGCTCGCTGCACTGTATCTAACTAGCCAAATGCCCCCTTCTTTGTCAAATCTGTAAGGGGTGCAGCAAGCTATGAGAATCCTCTGACGAACTTCCTGTAATAGGTACATATCCCAATGAACCCTCGAAGTTCTGTCACATTCTTCGGCTCCAGCCAATCTCTGATGGCTCTAATCTTCTCCTCGTGGAGCCTCACTCCGTCCACTCCAATAATGTGACCCAAATATAACATCTCTGTCATCCTGTTGTAGCCCCTACAACACCCTCCAAAAAGACCACCATTTCAAATTTTTGGAGCCCCTTAAAACTAAAGAGAAACTATTTAAGTCGCCAAGTCGCAAAGTTAAACTATTAATGAAAACCGCGACCTCGCAACCTTGCGACCCCGCGACCCTAGGTCGCCAGGTCGCCAGGTCGCAAATCCCCAAATTTAACGAAAAGTGCGACCCAACGACCTAGCGACCCCGCGACTCCAGGTCAAGTCACCAGGTCGCCATGTCGCAATTATCCAATTTTAATGAAAAGTGCGACCCAGCGACCTAGTGACCCCGCGACCCCAGGTCGTCCAGGTCGCAAGGTTGCCAGGTCGCAAAACTCTGGAATTAATAGATTTGCGACCCAGCGACCCGCATTAATTTCCCGCACGTGTGATCTTCTATATAAGGGAGGTCGCCAGGTCACATTTTACACATTCAACGATTTGAAAGAAAACACCTCTGACAGCTCGACTGGCGCGTTTTTCCTGGGTAAGTTGCCATTTCCTCCTGCACTTCCATTATGATGCATTTCTTACCAAACCCATGTCCCCTTAGGCCTTTAAATTGCCCTTTGTCTGAGCTTTTACATTTTGAATGTTTTGTAACGCTGTTTTCTCCACAAATGTCCAACCTCACCACATTTCCGGTTCAAACTCTCATAGCCTTTTCCCTTGCTCTTAAAACCATCCCTCAGCTCTGCCTGGACCCAACTAGTGTTTAATTTCTCAGGAGGAGGGAGAAAAAGAAACTTATGGCCGCGCGTGCGCGAAAAAACCCCTCGGCAAGCTTTATCGCGACCCAGCGACCCAGCGACCTAGTCGCCAGGTCGCAAGGTCGCATTTTTCCTCTGTGTTCGTAATTTGCGACCCAGCGACTCTGCGACCTAGTCACGAGGTCGCAAAGTCGCGCCTAGAACTCTTCTTGCAATCTGCGACCCTGCGACCGAGTAAACCAGTAACCCAGTTTTACATGTGTCTCAGCTAAATTTCATCACTAAACTGTAACTGGTTTTATATCATCATGTCGTTCTTATCTTGGGATTCCTTTATGAATTTGACAGGTGAACTTCAAGAAGACATAGAGTACATACCTGTTTTATCAGATTCTAGTGACATGGCGCCCCCACTATCCCGAAAGAAGGACAAGCAAGTGGTGGAAGAAATTGATGAGCTGGTCATGGTGTCCCCACCCCCAATATACATGGACACACTAGGTACATTTGCAAAAGAAGACAGCATGCGATGGTACCAAGTGTATCATGAGTTCGCCATGCTGGAAGAGGAATTTCCAGAAGATCTCCCAGACCGGGAAATATACTTGGCAGTCAAAAAGTCTAAATTACATCTGGCAGGGGCACATCCAGCCATATTTCCGTGTCCAGAGGTTATATATTGGATCATAGAGAAGACGGATCCCAAGAAGTTTGTGATCCGAGACAACGAAGGCAGGGCTTTCGCTACGCTCATAGGCGCGGATGCTCACCTTTACTACTCGTTGCCTCGCCCAGATGAGAATTTCACTCCAGAATGGGCTACTGCTCACGTTGTTCCGATAGTTGATACTATTAGAAAATGGTGGGAGGAGCCCGAGAAGTTTAAGGTCAAGAAAGACCAAGAATATCCGGTGGCTAGCCTGAGAAAGGTTTATAAATTGGTTGCCGCCATGCTTTGTAGGCTTTACGGGCGCCTGGATTGCTCCACTTTCAGCGGTAGTTGGGCTACTATCATGGAGTACGTGACAACACATGGCACCCGTTTCAACTGGGCTGGCATATTGATGACTTCGATGCAGACTAACTTGAACGCGGCATTGGCCCTAGATGAAGGAATGCCTGCCGAATTTTACATGGCCTCTTACCTACTGGATGTTGTCTGCGCAATAGTACACTTTGAGGGATGGGCACACAACTGGGATCCCGAGTAGTCGCATGCAATTCATCTGCAAATCAGGGTTTTTTGGGAGTCCAAATACAAACAGGATATAGATCAGATCTCCCAAATATTTATCCCCTCTCTATATAGACACTTATTTGGCCAAGACGCCCCCTGCATGTCTTGGCGGGCCAAGGAGACTCTAGTCAAAGTGGCACATTGGTTCCCTTTCCCCAGATATACCTTCATCCGAGTCTTTGGAGCTTACAGGGCACCACATGCTATGCCTCGCTTTGTGACAGACAAAAAGCTCCTTCAGGAGGTATGCTTCCAAATGTCTCAAGGCTTCTCCAGCGTCGTGTCTAAAGGCAAAAAGAAGCCGTGGCCCACGCTACCCCTCACCATTGGCGCGTGCATAGTAAAAGAGGAGAGGGAGAAGCAATGAAAAGTTATCAGCTTGGGGCGTTAGAACACCGAACATATGACCCGGAGAGAATAGTTCCTGAACACTGCCTGAAAGCTAAATTCAAGTGGACTTATCAGCATATTGAGTGCCCGGCAGAAGATGAGAGAAGGAACTGGTATAACGCTGAGAGACAATTTTCCCCAGGAGTAGACGTGGTCCAAGAAGATCCAGATGATCAGAGCCTAGAAGACAGAAGTCGTCAGTTGGGAGGTTCCCCTTCTTCTTTACCCAAGAAATCTAGGACCAACACAGGGCTTACTACATCTATCCAACAGAAAGAAGCAGAAGCAAAAGCCCAGCAAGAAAGGGAAAAGAAGATAAAAGAGGATGAGGAAGCACACCAGAAGAGTGCAACGACAACACAAAAGAAGAGGCAGGCCAAGGAAGCCAGGAAAGAAAAGGAGGAAAAGGAGGCACAGGCCGCAGCAGAACGGACACTCAAGGCAGAGTTGGACAAAGCAGAAGCTGAGTGCCAAAAGAAGGCTGAAAAGGCTGCTACAGCTGAGTGGAAGAGGAAGGCCGAAATAGAAGCAGTAGCGGAAGCTGAACGTCGGCGAAAGGAAGAAGAGGAAAAGAACACAGAAGAAAGGGAAGATGACATGCTGGAGGACATCGAGGTAACTCCCCTCGAGATACCTCTGGGCAGTACCAAGATTTCTGATGTTAGATCCCCCCAGGGGCAGGAAGAGGATGTATTTGACCTTACCAGACTCACATTCGACCAATTCTCTTTCAAAATCCGACAAGAGAAAAGAAGGTCACTGGCGCAAAGTCCCTCTACCACATCCACAGTTGCAACAGGCAAAGACATAGTCCTTGATACCAGGACTAATCCTGTAATGATAGCATCGGCGGGTACTGCTTTCGCCACAGCCACGGAAGAGAACGTGATGAGGATGAGTAGAGAAATAGTCTCTCTGCAAAATAGACTGCAAGCAGCTGAGCAGCGTGAGAAAAGAGCAGAGCAGGAGAAAGCAGAGTTGAGAGCACAAGTTCAACAACTCCAAAACCAGACTCCACCGGTAAATGAATTCCCACTGGCCATTTTCAACGAGTGTGAAGTATTAGAAGCAACCATGAGGCAGGTGTATGGAGAGATGTTCACCATCAAACAAACAGTCACCCCACTGGCAAGAGCACGAGCAGAAACCAGAAAAAAGCATGAGCAGCTCAGGGAGGCCTCACAGGCCTTAGACAGGATGATGGGCTGGACAGTACAATACCCTCAGGCACCTGAAAATTTTCCCAAGAGGGATTGGATTCACACATAGGATGCTAAGGTTCAGCTCCGTATGGCAATACAATCTAAGGACAAACTATCTAAGGACCTGGACAAGGTAATGTCTTCATACAATCACCTGATCAGCGGTATCGACTCGATGCACACTTTGCACCACATTCCGTCTCTTGGGGCATTGGACGAAGAGAAAGCCTAGGAGCAAGTGGATCAGGACATCCAGTCATTTCTGCAGCCTATCAAGCAAGCCGCTGCTGCGTCCGAGCCCTCAGCATCTCAAGAACATCTGAGTCAGTTCATTGCCACTCCAGCTCGGATTTATACCAAGCTTGCCTCGCTTTCAAACCAGATCTTGCAGAAAAGGGAAACCTTGGTGCCAAATGCTTTGGAATGCATGCATCGGTTGAAGGAGGAAGTTCCTCTGGTTTCCCCCATAGCAGCAGAGTACTAGACATGGCAATATTTTCTCAAGGAGCAGCATATTGACGCCCCTGACCTCAACATTGCGCGTCCATCTCCGCAGCCTGGTAACAGCAAGTCATGAGCAGCAGTTAGAGAGAGGTCGCAGGTCGCACCACTCAGACAAGTCACAGGTTGCACTATCTATCCAGGTTGCAGGTCGCACTGTCTATCCAAATCGCAAGTCGCACATACCAGACAGGTCGCAGGTCGCTACCTCTTCAAGGTCGCGAGGCAACTCAACAGGCAGGCAGGCGAAAAGTCGGGAAGCCCAAAGGGCAAGTTTTGTGCTATAAAACTCCCTACGGGGAAAGTGTAAAGGGGCTTTTTATTTTTGGACTCAAACAAGTTCAAACAGGTTCTTTTGAGACCGGAGGGAAGGCGTCTTAAGCGGTAGCAGGACCCACACCCCGGACGGGATCCCTACTCCAAACGGTTCAAGGTCTAATTGGGACTTTCTACCGGGGAGATCCCCTACTGTTGGCCGGACAAATTTTACCGTCAACAGATTTGGCACTAGAAGGAGGGCCTGATGGTAGCCTCCCAGCATACAACGAACTTTCCATCACAAACTCCCCAAGGGGAGGTCATAAACAATGAAACTGTCCCTCCTCCTCTGGAAAATATTCTAGAGAGGGAGACTCGATATTATGAAATCACCAAGGTGCAGTTGAGAGCCTTGCGCCGAGCTGCCCGTGATCTTATCAGAAACTTACGATTTACTCCAATAATGGAATACCTTGCCCACACTAGAACCCCTCATGAGAACATAACTCGGAATGGTGCCCTCGCAAGTACCATACCCTAGCTCATAAACCTCATGTTGGAAGACCTCGGCCATGCTGTTGAGGAAGATGACCCGATTCTCCAAGAGGGCGAAGAATTTGGCGACACCGAACCTTTCCCCGACTCCTAGCCTAACCAGACTCGGCAAAACAACAACCAGGCACACCCCCCACCCGGGGACGGTGAGGAAGACAAAGGCCGAGGAAATGTAGACGGGGGAAATAGGGCTCGTAGAAATGAAGGAGAAAGGAATAGAGCTCGCAGAAATGAAGAAGAAGGAAATAGAGGCCGAGGGGCTGGAGGTAGAGGAGATAGGGGCCGAGGCCAAGGAAACCAAGCTCGAAACCGTCACCCAAACCCAATGAGGCCTCCTGTCCACAACTTGGGATATCTTAGAGATTTTCTTCACCGTGGGAGACACCAATATGAACACTCCCGTCATGAGTCAGAAGCATCGGTCTCGGGTTCGGGAGGTGAATCTAAACATGAGTTTAGGCAACAACAGCGGGCTAGGAGAGTGCAACCCCTAGCCTGGATGGCTCAATCCCCATTAAATCTTCTGGGCCCACTCCAAGATCTGCCTAGGCATCCGGAGAAACACCTCCCCAAGTTTGACCCTGAGAAAGGCACCCTAGCTGAAGATCATATCAGCAGCTTCTATTTGTCTCTGCAAATCATGAGAGTCCAGTCCGATGATGTCGCGTGTCGACTGTTTCCCCATACTCTTGAAAACAAAGCGGCCACATGGTACCGCTCTCTCCCCAGTGCCTCTATCACTTCATGGGACCAATTCTACCGCGTATTCCTTCAGAAGTTTTCAGAAGATAAAACTCCATCCATGCTTCTCACAGAATTGAGCACTATCAAGTGTCATAAAAAGGAGAAGGTTAAGGATTTTAACCAACGCTTCGCTACCATACTGCAGAAGTTTCCCCCGAACCTGGCGTTGGATGACTCAATCACCATTGACTACTATACCAAGGCTCTCCCTAGAGACATTTCCGTTTTCGTCAAACGTGAAGCCCGCGCCACCCTTACGGCCAATTACGAAGCTGCTCTCGCTGTGGAGAAAGACATGATTTCGATAGGAGCCATCGATCATGAAGGGAGAGATGATCACAAGCCTAACACCAAAAGGGGTCAGTCCTCCACTCCTAAGACCACCGATAGGGATAAAGATGCGTTTTATTTTGAAAGCATGGAAAAAACCCTCAAGCTCTTAACGAATGAAGTCACTGACCTAAGGAGAAAGGGCACATAATCCACAACTAGCACTAAACCAATGAAACCTTTCTTCAGAAAAAGTAATCCCAACACTAACAGACCTCCGTCGAACCTGAATACGGCTCTAAATGTGGAAGAGATAGGGAAAGATAATTTCTGTTCTTTCCATCAAGCTGCCCACTCTGAGAAAACGTGCCCTCAATGGATTGGCAGCATGACAGCAGTAGTTAACCAGCTTTTAGATGACCAAACTCCAGGGGATGTGACGGAGGATGATATTTCAGATCACGACGAGGATCTGCCCTCGAACGAAGAACCAGGATCCTCCATCCTTGCTTTTGACATAATCCGAGGTGGGGACTGCCTTACCTCCATTGATATCAACATGGCAGATACTCCCAAAGACCAGCCCGTGCGGAATTATAGTCTAAGGAGCAAAAAACATGTTCCCGAGAAATCTTATGAAGACAAGAAGAGGGCTTTCCTAAGGAAAATTCTGCCCTCAGTAAACGGAAAAAAATCTGCTCCGGAGAAGCCTGCCAACAACATTACCCGAGCAATTCAAAAGGGCAAGCTCCCGACAGAATCCTCAAAGACCTCTACCGATTCTAGCCCTCAACCAGAATCTAGCTATAAAATTGTTGAGGATATGAAGAAAACAAGAGCGAACATTTCTCTCTATGAGCTGGCCCGCATTACTAACCAAAGGGAGCTTATTCTAAAGGCTTTCGCAAATACTTCAGCTACGAAGACTGTGAGCAACACGTCTGCGCAAGCCGGTCCATATGTACAGTCCATAGTAAATGCTATCAATACCAACTCAAGAGGATCCACACCTCCTTTCCTTTTGTCCTTCGAGATTTTTAACTTCAATGTCCACAACTGTCTGGTCGACTCCGGTGCCTCAACAAATGTCATGCCCCTATCTATCTGTAAGAAGCTAAACATTAGCCCGGAGAATACTGACGCAAAGATCATACAGCTTGACAGATCACAAGTGCCAGCCGTAGGAGAGTTGATAAATGTCATCATCCGCCTGTCGTCAGACTCTAGGGTCCATCAATGCATTGAAATTTTGATTGTCGACATCCCTGAAGCATATGGCCTATTGCTTAGCAGGGACTGGTCCAGCAAGTTGCAAGGCTATTTCGCCACCGACTGGTCCCACTTGTGGCTTCCTTACAAGGGGCGGAACAATCAAATCAGGGTCGAAAGTGAACCATACATGAAACACACCGTGACTGATTTGGATGTCGTTAATGAACCCATCAGTTTTGCCCAGGAGGAACTTGGCATGTGTTTTCTGGAAGCTATATTCGGATGTTACCAAACCCCTCAGTCTTCCGTTGGTCCCGAGGTCCAATCTGAACTAGCACTAGTTGCGGAGGAACAAGTCACCCCTGTCTCACCAATAACAGAAACCCCTCCGCAACCTATTACCCTGAAGCAGTCGGAAAGTGACCTGTGGACCTTGTATTATGACGGTTCCAAGACTCATGACGGAGCTGGCGCGGGTTGCATATTGCTTGACCCTCACAAGAATAAGTTCTTAATCTCATGCCGGTTAGAGTTCCAGTGCACCAACAACACTGCTGAGTACGAGGCATTAATCCTTGGACTTAAGAAGGCACTGGATTTGAAGGTAAAATTTTTACAGGTAATTTGAGATTCCGAAATTATCACTCGCCAGGTACGCAACACTATCCACTGTTTATCTCCACATTTAAAGGCGTATCAACAAGAGGTATGGCGATTGATTTCTGCTTTTGATGCATTTGGAATTAAATCTGTTCTTAGAATGCACAATGCAGCAGCTGATACTCTGGCTAATGCTGCTGCTAGATTTACCCCATTAAGGAACAGTTTTTCTATTGAAGTTGTATATAGACCCTCTGTGCCAGACAACATTTCTAATCTACACGTTTTTAACGATGATCAACAGATTTTGGACTTTATGTGCAATGCTGAAGTATTCAAGGATGCGGCGATAGACAAGGAGGAGCATGAGCATGCTTTACAGAGAGAGCATGATGAATGCAAAGAGAACATTATGCCCAAGGGGGTGGTGTCCTTAGAAAATCTCTTTGATCTGCAAAGCCGATTCCGCAGGCCTCCGAACACCAAAGTGCAAAGTTCCATATTGGCACATTGGAAAGTGAACTTGGGATCAGATGAGAACCCGAAGTTCTTTAACCTCGGAAAAGACTGTAGTGATAAGGAGGCACGGGCCTTCACCCATTTATTCCGGAAGTATCGCGATGTATTCGCTTGGACATATGAAGATCTACGTACATACGATACCCGTATCATTCAGCATGTAATACTCGTGAGGGAAGGCGTTAAGCCCTTCCAACAGAAACTCAGAAAAGTGCATCCAGCTTTGGAGCCAATGATTCTAAAGGAACTTAAGAAGCTCTTGGATGCACGCATTATTTTCAAAGTTCGTCACTCCACGTGGGTGTCAAATTTGGTACCCGTACGAAAGAAGTCTGGTGAGATCCGCTTGTGTGTAGATTTCCGTAATCTGAATCGGGCCTCAAACAAAGACAACTACCCGGTGCCCCCCATGGAACAGATATTACAAGCTGTGTCTGGATCTCAGATGTTCTCCCTATTAGATGGCTTCTCTGGCTATAACTAGGTGCTGGTAGCTGAACCAGACAGACTGAAAACCACCTTCCGGACAAAATGGGAAACCTTTGCTTTCAGACGCATGCCCTTTGGCTTGATCAATGCAGCGGCAACTTTCCAATGAGCCATGGATATAGCCTT
Source organism: Pinus albicaulis (assembly GCA_034641835.2). NCBI lineage: Eukaryota > Viridiplantae > Streptophyta > Pinopsida > Pinales > Pinaceae > Pinus > Pinus albicaulis. The sequence continues at coordinate 344,125,881 of CM076581.1, read as the reverse complement.
CCGTGTTTAATAGGGCATAGCGTGGTGGTCTATTACTGTGTTTTCAAAACGCAGGGGCAATCGTTTACGCCACCTCAAGAAAATCTTCGAGAGGTGCAGAAGGTATAGAATATCGCTCAACCCTAAAAAGAGTGTTTTCGCTGTGGCAGAGGGAAACTTGCTAGGCCACATTATCACTAAGCAAGGCATTGTGGTTGATCCAGAATGGGCGAAAGCCATTGCTCAGATTCCTCCCCCGAGCAAGAAGAAAGCGATGCAATCTTTCCTGGGGAAAATCAATTTTGTCCGTAAATTCATCTCAGACTTCACCCAGATAGTCAGGCCACTACAGGGAATGATGAAAAAGAATGTTGTATTCCAATGGAATCCCCCAGAAAGAGAGGCCTTCGATAAAATCAAAAAGGCTATAGCTGAAACTCCTTCCCTCCAAAGTCCAGATTTTGGTAAAGGTTTCATCCTGTACACTTTTGCTTCAGACTCCTCGCTTGCGACTTTCCTAACGCAGAAAGATGGTAACAACGATGAACAGCCCATTTCTTTCATGAGTACTGGTTTACAAGGAGCTGAGTTGAATTACCCAGAAATCAAGAAACAAGCCTATGTGGTCTACAAGGCGGTAAAACATTTTAGGCCCTACATCTTGAAAAATCATGTCACGGTCTTTGTGCCACACCCAGCGGTCCGCTCACTTTTCGTGCAGCAAGAGCTAGGCGAAAGGTGGGGCAACTGGGTGGCATGTTTGCAAGAATACGATTTAGAATTTAAACCGGCACATACAGTTAAAGGACAGGGCTTATGTCAAATGGCCGCGGAGGCTGCAAGTGCTCATGAAACTGAAGAGGAATGTTGGGAACAAGAGATCGAAATGTATCAGAGCGACCATGTACCTCAGCAAAGCATCCCTTCTTGGTATTCTGACATTTCAAGATATTTGGCCCAAGGCACCATGGACCCTGCTCTTACTGCCCAGCTGAAACGTGCAATAAAACTCAAAGCCGCATCTCACCAACTGATCCAAGGTAAGTTGTTCAAGAAACACCACGATGGGGTCCTGTTATGCTGCTTGGAAACTGATGAAGCGCAGAAAATCTTAACTGAGTTACATGAAGGAGCAGCTGGAGGTCATTTTGCCAGAGATACTACTGCCCATAAGATAATGCGCGCAGGATACTATTGGCCTACTCTTTTTAGAGATGCGCATGCATATGTTCAGAAATGCATTCAGTGCCATAAGTTCGCCAACCGAGAAGCACGGCCAGTCGCCCCCTTACTCTCAGTAGCAGTAGAGGAACCTTTCCAGCAGTGGGTTTTGGATGTAATTGGTGAAATCACACCTCACTCTTCTAAACAACATCGGTATATCCTTACAGCCACTGATTACTTCACTAGGTGGGTCGAAGCAACACCTTTATGTCGAATCAACGATCAGGAGGTAATAGAATTCCTCACGCATTCCATCATTACCAGGTTTGGCGTTCCAACTTCTTTATTTTTCGATAATGCGACTTATTTCTCATCTTTTAAATTATATGATTTTGCGCTGGAAAATGGTATTATTCTGAAACATTCTGCAAATTACTATCCCCAGGGAAATGGATTAGCTGAGTCCACTAACAAGAATCTTATCAGTATTATTGAAAAGAGCCTGCTATCCCACCAGCGCAACTCGCACAATGCCCTTCACAATGCACTGTGGGCTGACCGTATCACTCCCAAGTCCTCTTTAGGCACCTCCCCATTTTTCCTCGTGTATGGAAAATAAGCTGTTCTCCCTCCTCATCTATCTCTCCCGGCCCTCCAGCTGTCCCAAGAATGTCATGGTACCCCGTCTCCTACCTTGCAGAATTGAATCGACACCTTGCTGAAATTGGAGGAAGAAAGGCAAAAGACCCGGGAAAAGTTTGCCATCCATCAGAGCCAAATCAAAATATGGTTTGATAAAAAGTCCGCAGGGAACAAAAATTTTGAAGTAGGAGACCTGGTCCTCAAGTGGGATAAAGCCCATGAGGAAACGGGGAAGCATTCCAAGTTCCAAGCACTTTGGACAGGTCCTTTCCAAATTAATGAGAAGATAGGATCCCACACTTTTAGATTGCGAACCCTTGAAGGACGAGTCGAGGTCCTCCCGGTAAACGGGCATGACCTCAAACACTATTTCACTTAGCAGCCCTTAGAGGGCTATCTTATTTTGTACCATAGTTTCTTGTCTCACCTTTGTTTCAAAAAAAAATAATAATAATAATAATAATAATAATATAAAATAAAAGTTTAAGGAAGGATGTGTTAGAGCCACGCAATTGGCACACTACAACAGGTTCTACGCTGATGGAAAGCCTTTTCCAATAGACTCAAAGGTGAAAAAAGCTTTCTTTTTCTCCGCACCTAAAGGTAGCATATCACCGAGCTCGAGGCATCAAGCGGGAAAGCTTACCTCGCCAGTCTGAGAGGGTGTCTGCAAAACAAAATGCAGTGTAAACGGTTACTAGAACAGAAGGGAAAAGAGGTACTCTATGCTACGACAGGGTATCTGGGAAAAACCAAAGTCCTCATACCAGACCAGGAACAACCTCTCTGCAAGCAAAATAAGTCGGGATCCCTCATCTGCCCAAGCTAAATTTCCATCTCAAATAAGTGCCACGAGCACATCTAAATAAGTGCCTCAGGCACATTCGAAATAAGTGCAATAGCACACTAATAAAGGGTAAAGGATTTAGAAAGGCTTCCTGCGCAGAGAGGTGATGTAACGACTCCGCTGGGGTACTGACCAGGCTCGCTGGCAGCGGAGCAAGTTCACGATTCCTAGGCAGTGACTCCGCCGGGACCGAGAGGTTCGCTGGCAGCGGAGAAACACGATGAGGACAAAATAATCGCACCAGACCCTGTAGCCTCCTGGAGTTCTCCAACCCTTCCAGTCCGAAGACCTAAGGAAATGAATTTGGTTGAATGGCACCCGAACAGGCCAGCAGATTAAGCAACCCAGCTAGGTGCCAAAGGTTAGGAAATGTCAACCACAAGGTCAACATAGGCCCCTCCCTCCCCCCGCCAAGCCTAACCATCAGCAAAGACTCTGAGTTCGTCCAGTGAATCACCATTTGTTGTAGCCCCTACAACACCCTCCAAAAAGACCACCATTTCAAATTTTTGGAGCCCCTTAAAACTAAAGAGAAACTATTTAAGTCACCAAGTCGCAAAGTTAAACTATTAATGAAAACCACGACCTCGCGACCTTGCGACCCCGCGACCCCAGGTTGCAAGGTCGCAAGGTTGCAAATCCCCAAATTTAACGAAAAGTGTGACCCAGCGACCTAGCGACCCCGCGACTCCAGGTCGCCAAGTCGGCAGGTCGCCAGGTCGCAATTATCCAATTTTAATCAAAAGTGCGACCCAGGGACCTTGCGACCCCGCGACCCCAGGTCGCCAGGTCACAAGGTTGCCAGGTCGCAAAACTCTGGAATTAATATATTTGCGACCCAGCGACCCACATTAATTGCCCGCACGTGCGACCTTCTATATAAGGGAGGTCGCCAGGTCGCATTTTACACATTCAACGATTTGAAAGAAAATGCCTTTGACAGCTCGAATGGCGCGTTTTTCCTGGGTAAGTTTCCATTTCCTCCTGCTGTTTCCATTATGATGCATTTCTTACCAAACCCATGTCCCCTTAGGCCTTTAAATTGCCCTTTGTCTGAGCTTTTACATTTTGAATGTTTTGTAACCCTGCTTTCTCCACAAATGTCCAACCTCACCACATTTCCGGTTCAAACTCTCATAGCCTTGTCCCTTGCTCTTAAAACCATCCCTCAGCTCTACCTGGACCCAGCTAGTGTTTAATTTCTCAAGAGGAGGGAGAAAAAGAAACTTATGGCTGCGCGCGCGCGAAAAAACCCCCTGGCAAGCTTTATCGCGACCCAGCGACCCAGCGACCTGGTCGCCAGGTCACAAGGTCGCATTTTTCCTCTGTGTTCGTAATTTGCGACCCAGTGACTCTGCGACCTAGTCGCGAGGTCGCAAAGTTGCGCCTAGAACTCTTCTTGCAATCTGCGACCTTGCGACCCAGTAAACCAGTAACCTAGTTTTACATGTGTCTCAGCTAAATTTCATCACTAAACTATAACTGGTTTTATATCATCATGTCGTTCTTATCTTGGGATTCCTTTATGAATTTGACAGGTGAACTTCAAGAAGACATAGAGCGCATACCTGTTTTATCAGATTCTAGTGACATGGCGCCCCCGTTATCCTGGAAGAAGGACAAGCAAGTGGTGGAAGAAATTGATGAGCTGGTCGTGGTGTCCCCACCCCCAATATATAGGGATACACTATGCACATTTGCAAAAGAAGACAGCATGCGATGGTACCAAGTGTATCATGAGTTCACCATGCCGGAAGAGGAATTTCCAGAAGATCTCCCAGACCGGGAAATATACTTGGCAGTCAAAAAGTATAAATTACATCTGGCAGGGGCACATCCAGCCATATTTCCATGTCCAGAGGTTATAGATTGGATCATACAGAAGACGGATCCCAAGACGTTTGTGATCTGAGACAGTGAAGGCAGGGCTTTCGCTACGCTCGTAAGCGTGGATGCTCACCTTTACTACTCGTTGCCTCGCCCAGATGAGAATTTCACTCCAGAATGGGCTACTGCTCATGCTATTCCGATAGTTGATACTATTAGACAATGGTGGGAGGAGCCCGAGAAGTTTAAGGTCAAGAAAGACCAAGAATATCCGGTGGCTAGCCTGAGAAAGGTTTATAAATTGGTTGCCGCCATGCTTTGCAGGCTTTACGGGCGCCCGGATTGCTCCACTTTCAGCGGTAGTTGGGCTACTATCATGGAGTATGTGACAACACATGGCACCCGTTTCAATTGGGCCGGCATATTGATGACTTCGATGCAGACAAACTTGTCCGCGGCATTGGCCCCAGATGAGGGAATGCCTTCCGAATTTTACATGGCCTCTTACCTACTGGATGCTGTCTGCGCAAGAGTACACTTTGAGGGATGGGCACACAACTGGGATTCTGAGCAGTCTCGTGCAATTCATCTGCAAATCAGGGTGTTTTGGGAGTCCAAGTACAAACAGGATATAGATCAGATCTCCCAAGTATTTATCCCCTCTCTATATAGACACTTATTTGGCCAAGACGCCCCCTGCATGTCTTGGCGGGCCAAGGAGACTCTAGTCAAAGTGGCACATTGGTTCCCTTTCCCCGGATATACCTTCATCCGAGTCTTTGGAACTTACAGGGCACCACATGCTATGCCTCGCTTTGTTACAGACAAAATGCTCATTCAGGAGGTATGCTTCCAAATGTCTCAAGGCTTCTCCAGTGTCCTGTCTAAAGGAAAAAAGAAGCCGTGGCCCACGCTACCCCTCACCATTGGCGCGTGCACAGTTAAAGACTTCAAGGAAGTAGCAGCAGAGGGAGAAGCAATGAAAAGTTATCAGCTTGGGGCGCTAGAACACCGAACATATGACCCGGAGAGAATAGTTCCTGAACACTGCCTGAAAGCTAAATTCAAGTGGACTTATCAGCATATTGAGCGCCCGACAGAAGATGAGAGAAGGAACTGGTATAACGCTGAGAGACAATTTGCTCCGGGAGTAGACGTGGGCCAAGAAGATCCAGATGATCAGAGCCTAGAAGATAGAAGTCGTCAGTTAGGAGGTTCCTCTTCCTCTTTACCCAAGAAATCTCGGACCAACACAGGGCTCACTACATCTATCCAACAGAAAGAAGCAGAAGCAAAAGCCCAGCAAGAAAGGGAAAAGAAGATAAAAGAGGATGAGGAAGCATGCCAGAAGAGTGCAACGGCAACACAGAAGAAGAAGCAGGCCAAGGAGGCCAAGAAAGAAAAGGAGGAAAAGGAGGCGCAGGCCACAGCAGAACGGGCACTCAAGGCAGAGCTGGACAAAGCAGAAGCTGAGCGCCAAAAGAAGGCCGAACAGGCTGCTGCAGCTGAGCGGAAGAGGAAGGCCGAAATAGAAGCAGCAGCAGAAGCTGAATGCCGGCAAAAGGAAGAAGAGGAAAAGAACACAGAAGAAAGGGAGGATGACATGCTGGAAGACATCGAGGTAACTCCCCTCGAGATACCTCTGGGCATTACCAAGCTTTCTGATGTTAGATCCCCCCAGGGGCAGGAAGAGGATGTATTTGACCTCACCAGACTCACATTCGACCAATTCTCTTTCAAAATCCGGCAAGAGAAAAGAAGGTCACTGGCGCAAAGTCCCTCTGCCACATCCACAGTTGCAACAGGCAAAGACATAGTCCTTGATACCAGGACTAATCCTGTAATGATAGCATCGGCAGGTACTACTTTCGCCGCAGCCACGGAAGAAAACGTGACCAGGATGAGTAGAGAAATAGTCTCTCTGCAAAATAGACTGCAAGCAGCTGAGCAGCGCGAGAAAAGAGCAGAGCAGGAGAAAGCAAAGTTGAGAGCACAAGTTCAACAACTCCAAAACCAGACTCCACCGGTAAATGAAGTCCCACTGGCCATTTTCAACGAGTGTGAAGTATTAGAAGCAACCATGAGGCAGGTGTATGGAGAGATGTTCACCATCAAACAAACAGTCGCCCCACTGGCAAGAGCACGAGCAGAAACGAAGCAAAAGCATGAGCAGCTCATGGAGGCCTCACAGGCCTTAGACAGGATGATGGGCTGGACAATACAATACCCTCAGGCACCTGAAAATTTTCCGAAGAGGGATTGGATTCACACACAGGATGCTAAGGTTCAGCTCCGTATGGCAATACAATCTAAGGACAAACTATCTAAGGACCTGGACAAGGTAATGTCTTCATACAATCACCTGATCAGCGGTATCGACTCGATGCACACTTTGCACCACATTCCATCTCTTGGGGCATTGGACGAAGAGAAAGCCTGGGAGCAAGTGGATCGGGGCATCCAGTCATTTCTGTAGCCTATCAAGCAAGCCGTTGCTGCGCCCGAGCCCTCAGCATCTCAAGAACATCTGAGTCAGTTCATTGCCACTCCAGCTCGGATTTATACCAAGCTTGCCTCGCTTTCAAACCAGATCTCGCAGAAAAGGGAAACCTTGGTGCCAAATGCTTTGGAATGCATGCATCGGTTGAAGGAGGAAGTTCCTCTGGTTTCCCCCATAGCAGCAGAGTACTAGACATGGCAATATTTTCTCAAGGAGCAGCAGATTGACGCCCCTGACCTCAACATTGCGCGTCCATCTCCGCAGCCCGGTAACAGCAAGTCATGAGCAGCAGTTAGAGAGAGGTCGCAGGTCGCACCACTCGGACAAGTCGCAGGTCACACTGTCTATCCAGGTCGCAGGCCGCACTGTCTATCCAGGTCGCAAGTCGCACACACCAGACAGGTCGCAGGTCGCTACCTCTTCAAGGTCACGAGGCAACTCAACAAGCAGGCAGGCGAAAAGTCGGGAAGCCCAAAGGGAAAGTTTTGTGCTATAAAACTCCCTACGGGGAAAGTGTAAAGGGGCTTTTTCTTTTTGGAAACTCAAGAGCTACATGGCATTGTATTGAAATATTATACACTTGTGCATATGAATATAGATTCTTGTTAAAACACCCTATGGTTATGATGTGTTTTGCTGTGCGAACACTATGTGTATTCCTTGTACAGTTTCAGAACATCCTATGATTAATGAAGCTGCACTCTTTATGTCATCATTTATGTGTCATGGCTATCTGTGTTGTATCAATGATGTTCATTTTATCATCTGCTCTATTAATGAATGTTAATGAACCATTTTGTTAGCATTTTGTTTTATCTTTCAGGAAGTAAAGGGGTATCTTATCATAAAGAACTATTTCTTTTGTGATCAGACTACCTTATAAGCATTACCCCCAAAGATGTGTTGCTAATGACATCTCTTGAGGTGTACGTGCTTTATCTATAATCTTGCTATGCATAGTGTTTGATTCGTGTTTAATACATCAATCCTGTATTCTGTATCATGTGAATAAGTGTATGTCCGCAGGTTCAAACAGGTTCTTTTGAGACCGGAGGGAAGGCGTCTTAAGCGGTAGCCAGACCCACACCCCAGACGGGATCCCTACTCCAAACGGTTCAAGGTCTAATTGGGACTTTCTACTGGGGAGATCCCCTACTGTTGGCCGGACAAATTTTACCGTCAACACATCCCAAACTCAAACTTGGAGAGCTAGGCATAGAACTGTTGCTCTTCCAAGATGCGTAGCACTGCCTCTATATGCTGGAGATGCTCCTCCCAAGTCCTGCTATATATGAGTATATCATCGAAGAAGACCAATACAAACTTCCTCAGATGACTGCGAAAGATATGGTTCATGCAAGACTGAAAAGTGGCTGGTGCATTGGTCATCCCAAAAGGCATAACCAAAAACTGAAAGTGCCCATAATGACACATGAAGGCGGTCTTGGGAATGTCCTGTTCCCTCACGCGAATCTGGTGGTACCCTGATCTCAAATCAATGTTCGAGAAGAACTTAACTCCTCTCAGCTCATCCATCAGCTCATCAATCCTAGGTATAGGGTACCTATTCTTCAGATTCTTCTTGTTCAGGGCCCTGTAGTCAATGCACATCCTCAAGGTGCCATTTTTCTTCTTCACCAGCACTACAGAAGAAGCAAACGGGCTCGTGCTCAGTCTGATGTGTCCAAGAGCCAACAAATCCTAGATGGCCCACTCAATCTCATCCTGATAGGCTTTGGGATGCCTATAAGGTGTAGTGATCACCGCCTGAATACCCTGCTCAAGCTCGATGGTATGCTCGAATCCTCTATCTAGTGGCCGACCTAGTGGTATATCCCCAAACACTACCTCATGCCTGTCAAGGATGGCCTGTTTATCTGGACGAACTGCTCGACTAGTGGTCTCTACCTCTGATGCCCGCAACTCAATCGCCCACTCTATGTCTCCCTTGCGGAAGTCCGCCTCCATCCAGTGTGCCAAAAATATCTGAGGTGGGTAAGTGTGCATCTCGCGAATCTTCTCATGCTTCTCGGTCTTCTTGTCATCCCACTCCATCTCTAAGGCATCCCAATCCGTGGTGACCTTCCCCAGAGTAATCAGCCACTGAACACCTAGTACCACATTGGTATCTGGTATGTTGACCATGAAAAAGTGATCAGTCACGGTGTAAGTACCCATCGTCACTGCTAACTCTGGAACATACCAAGCACACTGCATTGTGTGGGCTCCTGGGACCAAGACTGAAAACCCGTCAAAACTCTCGGTCGGTACACCCCTCCTCTCGACCATATGTGCATCAATGAAGCTGTGGGTCACCCCACTGTCAACCAAAACTGATACTCGCTGGCCACGTACTATCCCTCATACGTGCAACGTAAAATACTTAGGAAGTCCTTGCAAAGCTGCAAGGGCCCCTCCTGTGGATGCAAAAGCTGCACCACCTATCCCTGGAGGTGGAGGCAACAACTGATCCTGGGCCGTCTGAATATCTCCTACCTCCTCATCATCCTCCTCATCCTCTTCCCTGCTACCATCAGAGAAGACCTCAATGAAGTGTGCTTTTCCAGCAGCACACCTATGCCCTGGTGCCCACAGCTCCTGACACGTGAAGCACAACCGCTTCTTCCTCAACTCCCTCCTAGCATCATCATCTATCTGTGCTTGTCTCGGATTCCCCTTTGGAGGAGGAACCCTCACATCCTTCCCCTTAGGCTGGAAGCCCTGTCTCTAGGGGTAAGGTGTCCGCGTCCTGGGCAATGCATCTTGTAAATCCCTGGTCCTACTGATAGCATCCTGGAGTGTAGCTGGTCTAGTAGATTTGACTAGACCTCAAAGTGGCTATGCCAATCCCTCCACAAACATATAGATCATCTGTGTCGCGGATATATCTGGCACCATCACCGAAACCCTCAAGAAATATGCAATGTATGTCTTGGGGCTCCCTGTCTGCTTGAGCTTTCTCAGCTCAACAAAATGTTGTTTCAGATCCCTCTGGTCAAAACGCTCCATCAACCTCCTGGTAAACTCAGCATATGTCGTCACTGTAGAGTGTCCGAGTGTAACCTTCCCATGGAACCACCAGTCCTGGGCCTCACCATCCAAATGTAATGTTGCCACCTTGATGGCCTCCGTCTCCGACATATATTTAAGCTGGAAATAGATATCCAGCTTCTCCACCCAAGACTTTGCCGAACTATTTGATGATCCATCAAATGTAGGCAAATGAAATCTACTAGAGGCACGGTGGGAATCTCCATCATGATAATTCTGGTGCCCTCTATGATGGTCGCAGAGTCTACTCTCTCACTGGAGCTGCACAAAATCTCTGAATGTGAGAGCATCCTTGAACTCCTTCCCGTAGGACTGATACTCTGCAAAATACTCATCTAAGTGTCTAGGCTCTGCCTCTTGCTGGGCTCCTGCCCCAGTATCTGCTCCCAAGAAATTGGGCATGGTAGAGTGGGTAGGTGCATGGAAAGGCATCGGCTGAGGAGTATCACGCTGAGCAGCACCCTGCTCTGACAAATGGTGGGATGTACCTGATCCCTCTCTGACCTGGAAAATCCGTGGAGTCTCACACTGCCTAGCCTCCACAGTTGTGAAAATCTGTCCCATCACCTCAATCTGTCTAACTAAATCCTGCACAGACTTGAGGAGTGCCTCTCCAAACTTTTTAGCCTCTGTGTCATATTCCATCCGCTCTTTCTCTCTTAAATCTACTACAAGCTCCACTTATTCTGTGTCCGTCACAAGTTCTCTCTCCTGATATGCATCCTCTACCCAGGCATAGTCTTCCTCTTCGTAGGTGGTCTCCAACCTATGGTCACAGTCTCTATACTTCCTACCTCTGTATGGTCTCTTTCCTGATGTCATAGACCATAGGCTGAGCCAGAACTATGCTCTGATACCACTATAATATCATGTTTCTGGGATGTATCTAAAACATAGGAAACTCCAACCAGAGATAGACTGGGAGGGCATTTACCAGATATTTCACCTTTGAAAAGAGGACGAGATCTAGAGGCTACCTGGCCCTTTCCAGACTCTGTCTAAGAGTGAAAGATAAACGCACCAGGTGGTATAGAACTAGAACGCTCAAAACAATAATAGTGCAACAGACATATAATATCATAGAAAGAGAATACGACAACTACGACAACTCATCCAGAAAACATAGAGAGGAAAAGCTGAGCCATTTTATTAATTTGAGAAATTTAATGAAGTACAATAGGCTAATCTTGCTCAAGGCAAGTGAGAAAACACTCTGAGAGAATATCGGAAATGCCTGCTCTATGAACTGCGTCCTAGCTGCTAGAAAACTGCCATGTAGCTGCTACTACTGGAATGGATTGAAGACTAGGGGCTGATCCCCTTGCCGAAATGAGTTGAAAATCGGCAAACCTCCTCTCCTCAACAACCCGGACAAAATCCAAAAACCATTCCAAGAATGGCCAACCCTGGAAATCACCAGAAACTGCCTCCCCGGTGAATTACGCTGGCCTCCAAGGCACTGCATAGATGCTAGATGGAAATAGTTGGAATTATGCCTCAAACTCAGCCAAAAGCCTCCTATGGGCAAAGGCTGACACTCTGCTCAAGATCCCAGCTAAATCACCTGCAGAAACCCCAATCCGAAGCTCCTCCACAATGGACTGTGTCCTCTCTCCTAGTGACTGCACAGTCTCTATAAGCTCCAGCTCCGCAACAAACCCAAACAATAAAACAACTCACAAAATGCTGAAAAACCAACCTTGCCCGAGTAGGCACTCGAAGTCCCCCGGGGCTAAGGGCGAGATCTCTGACCGGAGACACTCAATGCACTAAACAGTGCTACAGACAGGCTAAATAGCTAGCGTGCTCAAGAAGACAAATGTCTCACTCAAAAATCATCAACTCCAGAATGAATGAAATGAGGAGGCTCCTCCATCTTTTATAGCGTTGGTTTCCCTCGTAGCCTCTCTCTCCTCCACATTCTCATCCTTATCTGCGCAGAAGCTTGCATAAACTTCTAGAGTGTACGTAGGCCCCCCTCCTCTACATGGTGTTAGGCCCCCCTTGACTCCCACTTAAGTCGCAACGTTGTGCTACTAGGTGGATGTCTTATTTCACTTAAGTGAGTTAGACCCTCCTCACTCACATTTATTTATTTATTTACAAACTATAGACGGAAAACTAACAAAATTGAATATTCCAATTAGCTGTCGCTAATTAGGAATATAACATTTGGGTTGTTGTTTTCTTTACTCATAGTTTACTAATTTATCTCTTTTGTTGCTGTACGCTGGCTTCCTTTAACTGTCTTTTACGCTTCCTGTCTTTTAACTCTGTATTTTGACTTTAAACTGTCATGTTTTCACCTTTAACCTGACTGATCTATAAACTCTTCTTTTCACTTTTATCTGAATGCTTTGATACTCTTTAACATTGACTGCTCTATTATCTACTTTTACTTTTCACCATCATAGTAAATCATATAAATTTTGCCAAGTATCTTCATCTAGGATTTTAATCTTCACCATCCTTCTTTAAATTTCATCATCTTCAGTGTACTTGGTGAAAGTAGGTTTGTTCACAAAGAGGTGATTTACCTCATGCTGGAGGTAAAACATATTTTCAAATATCTGGTAGAGTACCTTCCCTGTTGGAATTCCTTTCAAGGATGAATTTTTGGACTATTATTTGTCCATTTCTCTGGTTTTCTTGTCATAGTATTCATGCTTCATTAATATTTCATTGATGACCAAAGGATTAGGTAGACCTTTCTACCTCAAAACATCAAATTTGACCATAAATCTGGTTATTGCTAACTCCATAGCTTGGCACTTGTCTTCAAGTTGTACCATTAAGTTTCTTTTTGAAATTACCTTTTTAACCTCTAGAATTGTTTCAGTCCTATCACTTACTCCAATTTATTCTAACTCATGCTTGTTTTTATAGTTTAGAAACTTAATTATCTCTATGGCTTCTTTTAGTTTTTTGGCAAGTTCTTCTTTCAAATTTTGGATGGCTTCAGTAGCTTCTTTAATCAAGTCTTTTTTCTCAAAGATGACTTGGATGGATGGCCAAATACCATTAACAGAGTTAATGATATTTGCCCATAATTGTTGTTTATCTTGGGCCAAAGTTTTTTCCAATGTCAACTCTCTTTATAGCTTCTAAACTCTATCAATCAATCTACTTGACTTCTGTGCTTCCGTTGTATGCCTCATTTGTGCCAATTTATTCTCATCTTCAAGATTCTTTACATGTTCTTTCAGTTTATTAATTTTAGTAGTCTGTGTTGACATGTCTTTCATAGCTTTAACTAATTTACCTGCTTCGTCACTAGGATGAGCTGCTGCTGTAGCTTAAGTAGTAACTGTTGTTGTTCAAATTATTGTAGTCACTGGAACTATTGTTGCCAATGGAGCTGATGAAGTAGAGGGAACTACTGTAGTAACTGTAGGAATAACAGTGACAGGAATTTCTTCCATGCTGTCCTTCTTCTCCTGCACTAAATTATCCATTTCATCCTTCATCTCTTTCAGTTGAGATGTCAACTAAATGATGAGATCATCATTTCATATTTTTGTCCTTCATTTTATAAAAATTATTTTACTTGTGGATGTTCAGTGGGATTGAAATCAGTGACTGTGCCACTGATTTTGAAGTCTTTGTCTGCAAGGGGGGTATGTTCAACATCAACCACAGGAGGTTTTAGGGGATTAACAGTCACAATACCCTTGGATGCCATTTATTTGTTTATTTTAATCAATTAATTACTTTCTCTCTTAAGAAACGGTCTTAGGTACTTAGGAATACCTATGAAAAGGTGATTTCAGTCTGTAGAATGATTTTGGAGGAAACAAGGGATTTCCTTTGGTCTCCAAAGCTTTTAAACTTGTTCTGCATAGGTTCTAGTAGAAAAATACTTTCAATTCCGGTCTAGAATAGCTTGAAAATAGCTCGGCAAAGGCTCTTTTGGCTTGAAGATAGGTCGGCAAGTCTTCTTCTCTGTAGACTTCAATAGAAATGGTGAATAAATGGTAAAGGGTGGCTTTTATTATTTTTAAACAATAGTGTTTAAACTTATTGCGCAGGGTTAAATTCAAATAGAGGGATGGTTTCATCATACAACTCAAACGATGGATTGGCAGTTATCGCATTGTGAAAAGCGGGTTAGCAGTTTTGGATTGGAGGATGCGATAAACGGTAGGATTTATGTGTGGGAGGGGAGCAGGGTTGCGAAACCACCCATTTCGCACCCCTCCAATGGTGTTAAACATTGGCTTCTTGTATATGTGAAATGGGTCGGAATGGTCAGATCAGGATTGAGCCAATTGGACGGTTAGATGAAATGGTGAAATTTGATAGGTGGGGTCAGGTATTATGAATGTGGAAATGATAATACATATGCGAAATGAAATATGTGGGTTGGGAATTATATGAAAATGTGGTTTTAAAATGAAGTGGGACCCGTGATATATAACAGGAGGATTAATATGTGCAATGGGTTATGAATATACAATAAGCGGGGTTAATATCATACGGGACCTGAGATCTATATATATGTAGGAGTTAAGAAATGTATAAAGCGGGATAGGTTAAAAAACTATATGCTATAATACAACAAGGAGTTTGTAATATAATTTAAATGGGGTTAATATGGATGGGGGATTAATGAATATGATGCGTGATATAAAAATACAATAGGGATAGGTTAAAAATCATATTGAGGAAGGATTGTTACAATGGGGCTCGACACATTCTTTTAACTAATTAAACAATGCAAAGTGTGTTTTTGCATGTTTTAAATAAAAAATGGAAAATTAGTAAAGGGGAAGTTATTTTCAAGGGGAAATTAATTTAGAAGGAAATTAGTAATATGAAATGAGCCAATTTATGTTTTCCATGCCTTGTAACAGTCTTCTAGCTACCCATCAATTACTCTAACATTTTTTCTTCATTTATTGGGTGCATTTGAGCTTGTTGACCCTTTTTATTTTTCTTTTATAAGAAAACTATCTAATTTTAACCTTATGACTTCCAATGGCTCAGATTAAACTAATGAGCTCATTCTTATTCTCTACCTAACTATTGATCTGCCAAGACTAAATGGTTTGGCTAGATCTTTATTCACTAACTATCATCATGAAATTTAAAGCATGAATGAATCAAGATTAAACTATTTGATCATCATGGATTGTGGCATTTTTGACAAGCTGCACATAATCTTATTTGCAAAGTAAAGTAAAAAGTAGTGGAATTTGAATTTGCAGCACTTTCAGGATCTATTTCTATCTCTTTCTGGTGGGGTTCATAATTTATATTCTTTTTTTATTTTTTTCTTTCAGTCTTTTGATTTTTATTTTAGGACTTACCCTCTTTTCATTTTTTAATATGGGAACACATTTGCAGAAAGCAAATTATGTACAATATTACAAGACTAAAACATATTCAATTCAAAATTATGATCCCTATTATTATAGGACCCTAAAAGTGGCTCCACTTGGGGATGTCATCTCCTTGTGAGATGTCAAGAACTTTAAGATCAGTAGCCTTGGAACTTTGACTGTGCTTGCCTTGCAACTGATTTCTGAACTCTCTTTTATTCACTCACATGATGTTATATCTTTCAAAGCTTAGGGCCTCCTCTTCGAACTTAAACTTCAAAAGATAATAATCCAATCCAAACTAAAATTTGCAATGTTATTTACAATGAGAAAGTAAATAAATGAACTAATGTTAATCTGAGGAAAAGTAATGCTCAACATCCTACCATTGACTGGTCCTCCTGGTAGATCTGATCTATCTATTTCGCTCAAGAAGAATGCATTGTTACCTCTGTAACCATAAATGATATATGGACCTTTCCATAGAAAATCAAATTTACCATGTTTACCTTTTTCTTCTCTTCCGAAATCCCACTTAAGTAATTTTTCACCTATGTAAAAATCATCAGCTTTGGTTTTCTTATCGAATATCTTTTTTATTTTATCTTGGATCACTTGTGATTTGATGTAAACCTCTTGCCTGGTTTGTTGGAAATGAATTGTCTGATTTATCCTTATTTGGATATCATTTGGTTCTACATGCAGTTCTTGAATCATTTTCATCAATGGCACTCCCAATGAGGATGGAAAAACAATATCCATCCCATATACCAGTTGGTAGGGAGATGTACTAATAGAATTTTTGGTGGTTAGTCTGTCTACCCATAAGGCATTAACTAGCCTTTATTTCCAGGATTTCTTGCTGTCTTTTAACAGTTTCTTGATGATACTTACTAGGCTTTTGTTTGAGGATTATGCAAGTTCGTTACCTCTAGGGTAATAGGCAGTGGAATGCCCAAGATTGATGTGGTATTTGTTACAAAAGTCTACCATTTTCTTGGATTTGAAGGCAGGTGCATTATCGGTAATGAGCTTCTGAGGGCATCGAAATCTAGAAAGAATATCATTTTCAAGGAATGAGATGATGACAAAATGAGTGGCTTGTCTAGAAAGAATGGATTCTATCCATTTGGTAAAATAATCAATGGCTGTCAAAATCCATTTATGCTAGGCTAAGGAGGGTGGGTGAATTTGACCAATGAAGTCTAAACCCCATTGATGAAATGGAATTTCAACAGATATCGGTTTGAGGGGCAATGGTAGTAGTTTCTTCTTCCCCTAAAATATCTAACACTTGTGACAGGAGGTTACATACTTTCTTACATCTGCAAAAAGAGTGGGCCAGTAAAAACCCGCCCTCAAGATTTTATCATCAGTTGTCTTCTAGTAAAGGTGTCCTCCACAGTCACCTGCATGAAACTCCTGCATTACTTTATCAACTTCATCTTTCAATAAATAGTTCAGTAGTATACCACCATGATCCTTCCAAAACAAAGCATTATCTATGATACAATATTTGGAATTGATGGGGTGTCTTCCATTAGTAATTTTACTTCTTGGTAGAAAGGATTCACTTGTTTTTCATTGGGTCCCTTCCTCTGTGCTTAAATTTTCTTAATCTGCCAATGATTATAAGCTATTCTTAGTGGAGATCTTTGGATCTTCCTTCACAATTGACTAAGAGTGATGGTTTTTTCTTTATTGATTCAACTGAATGAATCCATCTATTCCTGTTGGTTTTCCTTGCTTCTTGGGTAGTTCTTATTTCAAGAGAGGGAAATATATAAGTAAAGGGACAAATTCATAGCATCTCCTACATCTAAAAGCGATTTTTTGTAGTCTAGAGGTTTCTTCTAAACTATATTGATCATAAATGTCGAAGGGATTGGGAGGGGCTAGTATATATCCATGTAAACAGAAATCCAGACATAGGAGGTTTGGTGGCCACATCTTGTTACCTCCGACACCTTGAAAAAATGCCCGAACACTTGTCAAATGCCTTTAAGCATTTGTTCTTCGCATAATTCTCTAGGGAGGGAAACTAACCAAACTTGGACAAGTTCTTTCTTGAAGTCTTCCTTATCTAGGATAAAACCTTTCAATCTAAAATCTGATGTATAAGCCTACATAACTAAAAAAGTAAGGGTTATTTTCAAAGATACTTGTGCAATCCTCCATATTGGAAAAAAATGATTGTGAAGAATAACTTAATGCTCAGTTTCATATCGAATTTCCCTTCCAACTTCCACTTGTTTTGAATGTAGATTACCAAGGATTTTCATGTAGGCCAAAATCCTGAAATAATTTCAATGAGAATATGATCTTGCATAAATTGGATATATGCCCCCATTCGATTGGGTTTGGCCTTGAATTTAGAGTCGAAGGTCGCTTTGGGTATGCAAGATTCCCAAGCAACATTCCAATCTACACATTTCCATGCTTCCCCTCTCCGCACCTATTAAAGTGACCGTCCTATGCAAAGTGACTAGTGTTTCCCCTCCCGTCCCCTTCCGCACTCTTGGAACTTAGATTAGAAGAGGTACCATAATTGGCTATTTGATTCGCTGCATATGCATGGCTAAAGGTGATGTTTCGATACGAGGAGCAGGCTCTCCTCCCTTGTGCATCTTGTGATCTTCTCATAAACCCTTGGTTGCATAACTTTCTACTAAAAAAACCTTAGATTTTAATAGAACTGTTTTGTAGAATAAAGCATCTTAAAGAATAGTTCAGTGTCAAATTTATATCTCTGTCAAATATACGACAGAATATATATTAAAAATAATAATAATATAAAAATGTTTTTCAAATTTCCATTGAACATCTTATTAAACATGTTTTTTTAAATTTCGAAAATGTAATTAATTTCCGCTTTTATAAAATGTAAGTAATAACTTACACCTTTCTTACCCCACATAAAAGATTGACCATAATCTCTTTAATGATTACCTACTGAGAAATTTAACACACGACTATGATTTTTCAATAACAGAACGTGTAAAGGAAACGCAAAACATTCCAAAATGGCATTGTCAATTAAACAGTGGAATCCGAGGATTAGCATCTCATACCTATCCCATCGTTATTGGAGGAAGTTTGTTTTGGTTTATTAACATTGGACAGATTAAGAATCGAACAGGGATCGGTGTTTTATCCTCGATGAGAGAGTCCAAGTTCATGTTATTACCATTTTCTGAGACAAGATCTATCCACCACACCAGTTCAAAAGTTGCATAAGAAGATTTTGACAGGCGTTTCAGAGATTAGCCCTTCCTTTTCTTAATTATTATGACAATGGTAGTCCAAGCTGATGCTACAGCTGGAGCCCTGCCTGCCCCACGTTTATTTTGGCTTCCAAAAACAGTGAGTAATCAGGGCGCCATATGGGTTCAGAAGGGTTGGATTTGGCAACGGTTGCTGATGGAGAATGAAGATGGCTCGAAGAATTTGCCAGTCAGAATTTGTTTGGTCAAAAGCCGGTTGGCCTGGTCTGTTAGGTGGATTCCATCCCAAATGATATAAGAGGCGGGATCTGGACATGAGCCCACCGTCACAGACCTGCCATCAACAGTGCCCGTGAGTCCACATTGTGCCCCCCAGGTGAAGCTGTATTTTCCTCCTGTTCCACAGCAAGCTTGAGTGGTGGCCTTAAATCCTACAGATACAGAAACCATTGAACAGTATTAAAAGGCTGAAAATAGAAAATTTACAGATATAAACTAAATTAAATTCAAATTTGAAAATGTTGGGTTAGAATAGCTAAAATTGCAAAATCAATATTAAAGTAAATTGGTAATTTAACTTTTAAAGTAAATATATAGATCTATCTTTATCTTAACCATAGATCTATAGCTATCCAGAACCTAGAAGAACCTAAACTCATTATATGCAAACCTCTATATCTCTATAGATCTATCTCTATCCAGAACCTAGAAGAATCTAAATTAAATTGAAAATTGAAAATGTTAACGATAGATCTATAGCTATCCAGATTCTAGAAGAATCTAAACTCATTATATGCAAACCTCTATTGATCTATCTCTATTCAGAACCTAGAAGAATCTAAATTAAATTGAAAATTGAAAATGTTAGAATAACCAAAATTGCAAAATCAATATTAAAATAAATTAGTAATTTAACTTTTAAAATAAATATATAAATCTATCTTAACCATAAATCTATAACTATCTAAAACTTAAAAAAATCTAAACTCATTATAGAAATACCTCCATAGATCTATCTCTATCCAGAACCTAGAAAAATCTAAACTCATTATATACAAACCCCATAGATGTATCGCTATCAAAAACCTAGAAAAACCTAAACCACTAAACCACATAGATGTATCACTATAACTATCAAAAACCTAGAAAAACCTAAAATCATTATATTAAAATCCCTTTTAAAATGCAAAACTTTCAAAAAAAAAAAAAAATCCCAGCCCTTTAGTGCTTGATAAATCCGTGACTCAGTTGTATTTACACTAATTTTACTTACTGGGCTGCTCAATAATTGAATTTATACAACTAAATTCCAAATGGAATTAATGGGAATTATTGGATACCATAGTTGGAAGGGTTGGCGAAGAAATCGTAGACTATGTCGTATTGATTGACGTAGACAATGTCGGCTCCCGGGAGCTGCTTGCGCAGAGCAGAGAGTTGTTCTCGAAGTTGTGTGTTGTAGAATGTCACTGCATCATTGTATGAAATCGAGCAACCAATTTTATCGAAATCGTTGGGTCCGTGACTGAAGTAAGTGAGCCAGAAAGGTCCGCAGCCTTGAGGCCCAACGCCCTTCACGAGAATCGTCCTCGCCCCATCATTATACAGCTCCTGTTCATGCAATATTCAAAGGAAATTTAATCATCCATCAATTCATTACATTCCAGCAAGGAATTAACAATTCATTGATAGTACCTGCACAGCCGCTGCAACAGACTGGGCAACCTGGGGAAGAATTGTCTGCTTGACCTGGGCGGGGGAGAGGTTGAGTTTCCTGTATGCATAGTCGAAGTCGTTGCCTCCGATCTCTATGGTGTAAATTGCCGTTTGGAAGGATTGTGCGCTTGGCAGAGAGGTAAAAGACGCTGTAAAAACAGTTATAAATGGTACTCACATTTCTCATTCATTCCCAGATAGAACCAAAACCATTGTTAAAGGTCTCCACAATTATGTTATAATTAGCTACCAACAATTCTAAACACTTGTAAATCGAGCCATCTTAAATTATGCCTATACCATGCCCTTTCTTTGTTGAACAGGTCAAAGCTAGCTCAGTTCTTTCTTGAATAGATCGGGCTTTATTTATTAGTTTAATTTAAATAGCCATAAAATGTTGGAGAAATTCTCCAATTTACTTCATTTGAAATCAATTATTTAGTCGAAGAGCTACTTTGGAACCTGGGACTAACTATCAATCAAATATTTAGGCTAACCCTTATTCTGGGATATGGTTTGGAATTTTACTGACATTTACTAATTTTAATTTAGTTCAGTTTAAAGTAATTACAAATTAGTTTGGAAAATAATGAAAATTTTAGCAAAATTATTATAAAATGGTGCAGATTTTTTTTAAAATTTGGGTTAGATCTATCAAACTTCAGAATTTTGGGTACCTTTACTATTTTTGATGGTGCTAAATCCATCTCTACCATTAAAAAAACAATTCAAACACTCAAGCATTCAACCTTCTTTTATTTTTTTTACTAGATTCCAAAAAAAAATTTTACCATAAAAACAAATTTAAAATTTCCATAAACATCTTAACATAACTAAAACCCAACATAATATCAAAACCTTAACCCAAATTTAATTAACCAAATTAATTCCTTGTTCAAACACTCTACCACTGTTAATATTTACCTTTATTTCAATATACATATCACCTATCAAAATTAAGTTTGAAAATGAATCACAACCATATAAACCTATTTTTCCAACAAAACTTGACACAACACCCTCATTTTATACCTCACGTAACTACATGTACGGCTTTATGCACAGCTACAAATTTATCAGCAATGCCAAAAATTACAGTAATCTTCTAAATTTTTGTTTCACAAAATTTGGCTGTTAAATTGTGTTTTTAATAGTAGAAAAATATTCAAGGCCATCAAAAATCTCTACCACCCAAATCTTGAAATTTAAAATATAATTTTACAAAAAAATCATGCTAGACTTTATCAAAATCATACCAAAATACTAAATTTGAAACCTTGTTAGAAATTTATTTACAAGGGATTTGATCTGTTACTTTCTTCTAAGCATTACAGGGGGATTCATATGCTCCAGTTAAACAACAATTATAGGATATAGAATAAACGCATCTTAATCGTTGATGCTAAATTAAAAATGATATAAAATACCCTTTGAGCTGACCGGGTCGAGAACCAGTTGCTTGAAGATCTTGAATTCATTAAGCTGAACAGTAAGAGATATGGGAGCATTAAAATCGGTCGAGGTCTTTCGAACAGCAGCATTAGAAGCAGCAAAGTTAGCTCCATGTTGGTAACTCGACCCAACCGACTGCAAATATGGACTCAGAAACGGCAATCCTAACGCCTGTGCTGCAAAATTTATACACCATAAAGCACACGAATTACTCACTTTCTTCATTAAATTAACTTTAATGCATGCTATTCGTCAAATAAATGAACTCTAAAGCATGATCCGTCCTGTAACAAAACCCTCAATCAATTTAAACAACTTGAATACTGTTCAGTGCCAAGAGATATTAAATTTTCTGAATTTTGATCAGCGTCTAGAGGAATTAAAACCTTTTTAATCAGCGTCTAAAGATATTCAGTCCATTTAAATTTAACCCACAAAACCCTGTAAATTTAGAACCTAAGAAGCTAATCAGGGATCAGGGATTTAGGGAAGATCATGAATATGGGTATATGGGTATTGGGGAGTTGTTGTCTTTTAAGTTTAAATATCTAGACGCTAAGTTTGTAAGTATGTAAGCGGATATAAGCTATACGAATGCAAGTCTCATGAATATGAATATGGGTATATGGATATTGGGGCATTATTGTCTTTTAAGTTTAAATATCTAAAAGCTAAACTTATAAGCATGTAAGAAGATATAAGCAATAAGAAAATGTAAACAACATGAATGCAAATCTCATCGAGCAACTCCGACCTCTGAAATTTTGGTATTTGAAATTGATTTTCAAATAGTCACACCCTTGTTGCTACAGTGATCAGAAATTTTGGGAAGAAAATGTTATAATTACTTACCCAAGAAATCAATTGAAAGCCTTCCGTCACTGTAACGAAACGAAGGCTTCCCGAAATATGTTCTTCCATAGGGAGCATTATCCGGAAGCATTTGATAAGGGAATGCAAAGTGCCATCCACCCGTGTCAGAGTTGGAGTCCCCAAAATTAAATATGGCAGGGAAATCACAGCTGCCATAAGCCATGACAGGCAGTAGGGCTGTCAGTACGAGCGCCTGCAAAAGCAAACACGAACCCATCCTCTATAGATACAGACTGGAACGTGAAAACTCTGACTCTCCAGTAATGGATCCTCAAAAACTCTACAATGGCGATAAAGCTCATAAAGGTTCAGTACAGTATATAACAGAGATTGCATATTCTAAATTGGAGTGGCAGTCGCATCTAATCTAGCTGGTTGGATACATGACATTGTACGTAGCGATGGAGGCGTCAGAAAGGGAACATGGTGGGGTAACCGTTGGGTGTATTTTAATAAGACATTATTATTTGGATTTAACTGTCAGACATTGTTTCAATGAAATTACTTACCATCGTAAATGTCTGACAGAGAACAGACAATTACACATTATTCGTTTGAATTCTGTGAGCATGAAGACAGATTTCAAACAATGCAAGGAAACTCTGGCCAGCTAAGAATCAGAATACGTTCCATCTCTCTGATAGAAAATTGGTAAATGTCAATGTTATCCTTTCTTTATTTATTCCAGTTAGAACTTTACAATTCCTGCCTCAATTCAATGTATATCAATGCTGTGATCTTTTCAATTAGCCCAATGATAACATTACAATTCATAGTTACGCCGATAGGCGTAACCCCCTATCGGAAGGAGCATGTTTTGTGATTAGGCTAATTAATCTTTTCGATCTGATGGTCTAGATTGAAAGATGCCGGTATATTCTTGTCGTCGCCACTCAATCAATGGATCAAATCTACCCCACTAACTTCCTTGCATATCTAAATCACATGTTTAAACCGTACTTAAATTAATTTTTTACAAATCTTGATTAAAAATTTACTGTGCCATTTATTAATTGCCACCTATCAAGATTAACATTTCAAATGAAACTGAAAAGTTAACCCTTGTCCAAGTGTGTGAAACGGTTATGCAAGGTGTCGGACAGGAACAGGTCGTGAGAAGAAATGTTGTGGGCGCGCTGGTCGGTCGTTTCAAAGTGGATAACGGTTATGCCAAGTGTTTGAAGGCGTCGTGAGAGGAAACTTTATGCTGTGCATGTAAACCTACCAGTTTCCTTTGCCGTTCTGGTCGAGTGAATTCTGTGTTGATATTCGTAACCAGACTCCAGAATGTTAGCCAGAGTCTTATGTGAATAAATAACAGGTTTCTTGAACATAAGTTCCATTAATTCGGCAATCTTTATGCAAAAGGGAAGCGGAAGACCGTTTTCCTGTATTGAAGAGCCTTTGAGCACAGAAATTACAGTTCGGGGTTCAGAATTAAGTTAACAAGGTATAGATATAATTCATAAGCTTCTTCACACAGCGTTTTGGAAGAGCTTTATGAACTTGAAATTTAAGTAGAGATTAGATAAATTTCCATCAGAATATTTTACTGATCAGACTACCTTTAAAATCAGTAGCATTACCCGTTGGCTTAAGCACGAACGGGCACTCAATGACTACATCAATGCACTCTCTTGACAAATTAAGGAATTTTGTTTAGCAGCTTCACAGATTCTTGATTTCATCTTTCCTCTTTCATTGTTATACTCCTGAAACGATTCAGAAAAGCTTGCATGTTCTCATCACTAATTTTATGAATCTTATATTTAAATTGCCATTATTTTTTCCTTTTCCCGTTATAGAAGATGCAGGTCTAAGGTTTAAGCTTTTCCTAACGGAACTTTGAGAAATTTGTAGATGTATCATATTCATGAAATTGTCGACTTACCTTTTATAGCCCCTGACAATTTAACACTAATTCTTATATGTATAGTCTATATGTCTAGAAAGTTAGAAACGCTTCGATTCAAGAGAAGGTGAAGGATCTAGCTTTTGTCAGATTTGCAGCTACTTGCAGTGCGGAAGTTTACAAAGCAGCTGGAAACCGTTTCCTTTGCATCGTTTTCCCTGTAAGTTTGAATCTCTTTCTTTCCTTCATCTCCTCTGTAATTTTGTTTTAGTTGGACTTGAACATGCATTATGGTGTTCAAAGGCAAAAACAAGATGAATATAAAACTGTATATTAGATCAGTCGTTTCTCAATGTTTTTTTCCGTTCAAGCCATTGTCGGATGTAAATCTATTTATCTATTTTATATACGCCTATCGGCGTATATCAACCACATTAGTTTACCACTGGTCGTGCTAGGTCTAATATATTACATATTTTTTATTTTTATTTTTCACTAGGTTAAGGTTATGCTGAGGTTAATTCTTATATTTGGTGGAAGAAGATGGATCCATCTATAATGGGATGCACTGTGTGATGTAAAGGCTTAGTAAAATTAGAACTTATTTGTATTAAAAAATTGTATTTTTCTATAAAATTAAATTTAAAAATTTAAATTTATAATATTTTTTTTTCAACCTCTAAATGATTTTTATGATTTTAAATTCTAAAAATAGTTTTTTTTTATGATTTTAAATTCTAAAAAGTAGTTATATTGTAAAGCGTTTTTATTGAAAACAACTTACCTCAATTGTTACTTGTACCATTGTGGACTGTTGATTTTGATGTTAGACAATTGAAATAATATCTACCTTAGAATTAAATATTGTTATTAATCAATTACAAAAAACTGAATAATTCTAACCTAAAAATTCAGATCACTGCTAAGAGAAAACTTCAATGTATTTACACATTGTCTCTGCTGAGATGATCATTCAACAAGAATCACCTTAATTTGTAAGAGCAACGAATTCCTGCTTCTGCGCTTCGTGAAAACTATTATCACTGTAATTAACAGATTTTCTTTTTATGTTCCTCCCATATGTGGAATCTATGTTGTGGCATGGATATGTGAAAGAAATGAGCTCTTTTTCCTTTCCTTCAACCATTGAACATGAGGCTTTTGCCTCTAAGTAATTTCTTTTTGTTTGTATCTTTCCTACGGTAGGATTGAATTGTCCATCCTTGTTTTGTTAAAGGTGGCGTTTTTCTTTCTTGAATCATTTGGTCTTGGATTTGGAGCTAGAATTGAATTGTCGATTTTTGTTTTGTTAAGGGTGGAGTTCTTCTTTCCCAAATCATTTGGACTTGGATTTGTTCCACTTTGGAGGAGAGCTCGACTTGGGCTTTAAGTCTCTTGCGTGTGGGATCAAGAGGGAAATGCAATATATGCAGATTTAACAGTGAGAAAGTGTTGCAGTTGATTGTGAAGGTGGGAAACACCACTCTGTCCATGTCCCAGTGACTTTAACAGTCGAGATTGAGGTTTTAAGCATACCTGGAAAATGAAAAAAAAGGGTGAGGACTGCCCTCCAATTGAAAATGTGATTTATGCCTTTAACTTGTAAACTATTTAATTTTGAATAAACTTGGGGAAAGCGATCCTCCAATGGTGTTTATTCCATCCAACCCATGATAATATAGAAAGTAATGGATAAAATTATCTCTTGAAAATACCAGAAATGTGTGAGAGGCAGAGCAATTACTTCATCCATCTTTGCCGCTATTGACAAACATCGGATTGATAACAATTCCATCATCCAAGACTACCCTCTCTGTGAGACACTTGACAATCTTAGACCAAATCTAACTAAAACCTTCAGTTCCCGAAATTGAGTATACAATCTGTAAAAATATTTATTTGTTTAAAACAACAAATAGATCCTTATTGTTCAGATATAGCCACGATTGACTCCAACCAATAAAAACTAAGCCGAAATAGAAGCCACACTCTTCTAATATAGAGAATTTCCAAGAAAAGAAAATTTAGAGAAATTTCTTTAAAATTTAATAATAAATCTACTCAATAATAATGAAGATTCAGAAAACTCGCCAAACAAGCCATAAATGATGTAAAACTCTCAGACACATTAGTCCCCTCACATGTTGTGAAGCTTTAGAAAATTTTCCCACAAAGGCCCGGGTAAGTTAGAAAAAGTTAGGGTATATGTCATATGATACAATATTAGCAATGTGAAAAATAAAATCAGACATCATGCTTTTCCTCGAGCATCTCACACGGAGCTATAACCTGTATCGTTAGCAATGATGAATGTTCTTGTCAGGCAAATGTTTTGGAAAACATCTAATACTTTAGGAAGCATGCACTTAGAGACGTGTCTGTCTTCTTTGTTGAGTAATGAGATTGTTTCTTATGTTTGCAATAATTCTAGTTCGAGAATGGTTGAAGCCCTACCCAAGAAGATTGTTAAGTTATGAAAACATTTTATATGCTTTCACACATCTTCCCTCCGAAAGTTTAAATAGACCTACGGCAACAAATTATTACGTGATGCTCGTAAAAGACCACGAAAAAGAAGGAGACCAACAAATTCCTTTGGAACCTGGGTTGTTCTGGCTGACGAGAACCTTGGTGGTGCAATACATAGAAGATGCTTCTACTCTTGGACCACTAATGGATGGTTATGGGAGTGGGCATGGATATATAGATCTATATTAACTCGATCCGGTAGTATGCTTAAAACTTCATTCATAAGGTATTCTAATATCTAGATCATGTATCTCTATGTAGAGGGTCCCATTAAGGGAGAGGCAAGTTCCCCCAAGTCAAAAGAAATGAGAGAAACAAGATGTTCTCTTAAGGCCATCGAATAGCATTCGACTCTTCGATTTCTTATCGGTCCTCAATTTCATCCCTCATAATCCATACAAGGTACTCTCATTGACACGAGAATTTATCTTCCACAGTAAGTAGGCTGTAGTGTCAGGGACAAGTCTACGGTTAATATGATTAATTATGTGTAGGATAAACAACACTCAAAGCACCCCTCTTTTACTGTGAATGTTCATGTCCTTCCTTTTGTAAAAAAAATGTTCAAGGTAAGCTATCTACATAGAGAATAAAACCAGGAGGCTACAAATTGCTTTGGTACCTCTCTTCTTGAGGAACAACCTGGTGCCCCGGGAGGCTAGAAATTGCTTTGGTGCCTCTTTTCTTGAGGAACAACCTGGTTCCTATATGAATTATATGCTACCATCAAATGAAAGGCTGGTTTTTGGTTATGATACTTTCATTTTATAATAAAAATCCCTTTACATTGATCGAGCTGAAGATAAGAAATAACTTTCATACATCAATGTTCCACCCACTTCGAAAGCAACAGAAGAGGATAAATATTATAGCTAGACATATCTGGTTATGGGGATGTTTCTTTTTTAAGTACTGTAATGGAGCATCTATGGCTAACATTGTTGTGGCCGAGGACAATTCAAATAGAAAATATGGAAAGGAGAAAGTAGAAAAGTGCTTACCATGGACTAGAAAATTCATATCACTACTAAGAGAAAACTTCAATGCATTTACTCAATGACTTTGTTGAGATAACAGACTCTGTTGAGATCATTCATTCTCTTCAGTGTGGGCTACTTTATTACCATGCTTTGAGATCTAATGCTTGCTTGGGTGTATTGCAAATCCTTTGGGCTACTTTATTACTGTGCTCTAAGATTTAATGGTCTCTTGGGTGTACTACAAATCATCTTGAATAAATACCTAGATGTATGTTAATTTTTTTTAAATAAAATAATTTATAGTTATAAGTTAAATATTCAATTAAATCACATAACATATCACATATTTTTTTCTTTATACTAATTTATACTAGTTTTTCCTATATTACTGCTTTAAAACGCTTCCTTTGCAATATATGATACAATTTCTCATTTAAGCATTTATATACACTATCGTTATCAATTTACACCAAATATTATACAAAAACAAAATAATCACTCCCCTATATTGTGGGTATGGTTAATTTTACTTGGACATCAACCTTCCATTAAATACACCAATCACATATTTGTTTAACTAGTCAAAGTATACGATTCCAAAGACATGTGAAAATTATGCCATAGTGCCTTTTTATTACAACCCCTCGTTCCTTCCATGGGCATTGTTCATTCCTTTTGATTAAGTGCTCTTTATTGCAAATTCTTTAGAATGGCAATATTTTGTGTTTTTTTATTGCAACCCCTCACCCCTTCCATGGGTATTGTTGATTCCTTTGATTAAGTGCTCTTTATTGCAAGTTCCTTAGAATGACAATATTTTGTGGTTTCATTGTAACTTTCTTTGAATGATAATGTTTTATGCTTTAGCTTTTATTCCGGTGATTAAGTGCTCTTTATTGCAAGTTCTTTAGAATAACAACATTTCATTTTTTCATTGTAATTTTTTCTTAATAATAAAGAGAAGATTTTAATATAACACATTAAGATTTGATCTCGATTTGATAATTTTTTTTTTAAACAACAACGTAAAAAATAATAAATAGTTTGGGAGACAAAAACAAACCAACTTTATGAGAGATTGAATTGTTTGAACAACTTAGCATGTGGATGCATACATGTCTTGAAAATCTATGAAGATTTACCATTAAGATCTCGCACATATATTTAAGGTCTCACACATGAAGATAAGATAAGGTAATGCTCTAGTGGGTGCATAATAATTCTTTTATTAATTAATATATGTTTAACCAATGCCAAATTAAGAATAACAATCTTATTAATTAAAGGTTCAAGCATAATTAAAGTAAGGAAAGTGTTATGTATTTTTTAAGATTAGTATGAATATTGTGTTAAGACATTAACAAGTGGAGAGTAGATTTGTTTTTCTAAATTTTTTTATTTTATTTTTTATTTTTGGGTTAATTGGGGAATTTTTGGATATTGATGCTCATAAGGTTTTATAGTGGTGGAAAGTAATGATGTGTTTGATATTCACTGAGAATCTCTCAATATTTTATGCATTGTCTATTTTTTTGGTCTTTTTCATTTTAGTATTTTTTTCCATCTTTTATTGGGGCATTTCTTATATTTAAAGAAGATGAATTTTTTGAAACTTTTTGAATTGTTTAGGTTAGATATCCATTGCATTTTTCATTACTTCTTTGAAAATTCTCTAAGATTTTATGAGGCATTTATTTGCATTCAAAGTTTTCATCTTCTAAATATACTGAATGATTCCTCCAACAACATTTAAAGTCCAATCTTGAAGCATATTTTAAAATGTCCCATCATTTTATAGAGCTATTTTAAAAAATTTCTATAAACATGTTCCTAATTGTCCCAATAGTGAATATGAGGAATATAAACATTCAAATTCATAGATATTTAGAATTCATCTTGTAGTTCATTGAACCAATTTCAAATTTCCACTTTTTCGTTTAACTAGTCCACCAAGAATTCATTAACATCTTTTCGAATTACATTTTTCTAATTCATGGGACCACTCTCACTTTTCAGGTGAAACATATTTTAAAAATATTTGATAGTTTATCATATCAATTTTTTAGTTTCAGTTTATCATATTTTGAAATTATTCAATAGTTGCTTCTATATTTTCAAAATTCTTGTCATCATATTTCAAAAGGGCCCATTTAGCCAAGTTCAAAATTCTTGTAATGTATATTTCAAAAACTCCCAGTAATTCATTAAATTTAACAGATAATATTTTTAAAGTACCCATTAATTTATTAGATCATTCTTTTTAATGTTAACTTTTGAAATGGTTCATCCCATAAATTTTGAAAATGTGTTATCGTTTTCTAAAAACCTTCAATGTTTCATTCAATCATTCCCAAAATTGTGATTCTAACATTTTTTTTTAAAATGGTCCAATAATTCAATGGACCACTATAAAATTTTCATTGACTTATATATTATAGCCAACGATGGTGTATAATACTTTTTTATAAAAAAATAAAAATAAATTCAAAAAAATGAGAAAAAAAGACGAGTAAAGGAAACTCATATTTTGTGGTGTATAACAACTTTTTTATATAAAATAAAAATAAATTATAAAAAAATAAATAAAAGAAATGGGTAAACGTTCTTGTTATTAATCATATATTTATTTTCTTCATAACAAGGTTTTTAAATATAATCCATAGATTTTATGTTTATTTTTCTTAATAACATGGTTTTTAAATATAATCCATAATGTTTATGTTTATATTATTAATCATATGTTTAATATGTAGAAATTATATAACTAATGCATTATACATCCAAGATTCTCCTGATCACACACTATTTGACTTCATGCACAATACAGAATCTCTTCTACTATTGATCATTACTTGCGGAGATTAAATCAATTGCATGCACACATTAAAACCATAAAAATTCACACATATGAACAAAGTGATTTATGGGGAAGCTTAAAGTTGAAAACCCCCAACTATCTGTATGTTATATTTCATAGAGATCATGTAACAATCATCATACAAAGCTTCTCACAAGCTCTCAGTACAATCTCCAATTGCTACACACTAATAAGGTCCGATCTAGAAAATCCCATACACCAATCTTTGCCACCTGCTAGCCTGCCTCTACTGTGCAATCCTTGCTAAATATGGGCTCTGAATGAACTTGAATCCACCTGGATTTCACTGCGCAATCCTCATTATCATCTCCATCAATGTGTGGTGCAAACTCATGCACCAGTATAGTCACAACTGATAGTCACACTGCTCTTTCACCTACCTCTCCACTGGTCTCCACTGAAACTGTCCATGCACTGTAGTTAAATGATGTATTCTTCAATTGATTAATGAGTTAATAATTAGTGAATTAATTAATAATCAATTCACACCACTCTCACTAGTGTATCAATCAGTTAGACTAGATACAACTAGCTCAACTATGTCTAACTGATTTAAACTGAACACAACTCCATTAACTACTTCTACTAACTCCACCAAACTTTGTCACATGAGTTCTAACCTAAGCTCTGCGTAATAGTCTGATTTAACCTCATTTGCAGAAAATTCCTTCTATCATCTCCAGGCTACATTTGTGCACTTAATGGTGTTTAAGAGGAATAAGATAATGTTTATAGTCCAAATATTATAACAGCTAATAATATTCGGCACATACAAGCATTTTTAGACTCGAATCTACTTTAAAATATTCTCCGCCCAATATGTCTAAAAATAGAAGTCCATATATTTTTCCAACTTGACCAACCATCCACAAATAGCATCCTGCAACTCATAGAATATGATCGACATGTCTAAAAATAGACTGTGCGCCAAAAATAGCCTACGGGCCCACTTAATGAAGGTGACTTCTTTCCACTGAGCTCATCATCTTGTTGCAATCTCAACACTCCCTCTCAACAAGATAGACATTATCTGCCACCCCGATCCTGCCTCTGTGGTATTCGAATTTGCTCTTGGTGAGCGCCTTTGTCAAGATATCAGCATCCTGATCCTCCATAGGAGTGTAAGAAAGTAACATGATCTTATACTGCACATAATCTCTGATATGATGATACCGGATGTCAATGTGTTTAGATCTATCATGAAATACTGGATTAACCAAGAGTTTGATGCAACTTTAATTATCACAATATATCACAGTAGGATGTAAGTGTGAACCGAAAAAATCGACCAAGATCTTCCTCATCCATATAGCCTCGCATGCAACCAAACTCGCTGCCATGTACTTGGCCTCTGCTAAACTGAGTTCTGCGGATCTTTGCTTCCTGCTATACCAAGAAACTGCTGTCGACCCGATACTGATAATCCCTCCAGATGTGCTCTTTCTATCCGTTGGGCTCCCTACCCAATCTGCATCCATGAAGCCACACAAATTCACCTCATTCGATTTTCTGAACCAAAGTCCATATCCCGATGTGCCTCTGAGATATCTCAATACATGCTTCCCCGCCTTCCAAAAGAGCTTGGTAGGCTTAACCATAGCTTGTGAAAGCTGGTTAACAGTGTCGCATATGTCAAGTCATGTATTGACTAGATACATAAGCGACCCCACCAACTGTCAGTAAACACTGGCATCCACTACCTCCGTCGATGTAGCATCCTCTTTCCTTCAACCACCAGGAAGAGGAGTGTCGATAGGCTTGCAGCCTTACATGTTGAACTTCTCCAGTATCTCCCGGGCATACTTGCCTTGAGACACAAAAAATCCATCACTGCGCTGCCAAATTTCCAATCCCGAGAAATAATGAAGGAGGCCCAAGTCCTTCATCTCAAACTCTTTCGCAAGATCAGCCTTGCATGAGAGTATCAACTGTTCATCACTGGTTAGTATCAAATCATCTACATAAAGTACAATGATCATCAACTTACCCTCAACCACTATCTGGTACAGGTTGGGACCCGTCTTGCTCTTGGTAAAACCAAGTCCGGTGAAATAACTGTCTATCCATGTGTACCAAGCACGAGGTGCTTATTTCAACCCATACAGTGCTCTTTTGAGCCTACACACATGTGACTCGCTGCTGAAGATCTTGAAACCTTCAGGCTGCTCTATGTACACCTCCTCCTCAATCACTCCATTGAGGAACGCAGTGTTCACATCCATCTGATGAATATGCCACCCCATCTGCGCTGAGAGAGCTATGATGCTCTGTATGGAAGAATACCTTGCGACAGGTGCAAAGGTTTCCTCATAGTCAATCCTCTCAATCTGTGAGAAGCCCCGGGCAAAACATCTTGCCTTGTACTTCTCGACGCTCCTGTAAGCTGCTTGCTTCACTTTTTAGATCCATCTCGAACCCGTTGTGGATGATTTTGTCACCCCCCTAGAGACAACCTAGAGTTGCCATAGACCAGTGCCTAGGACATCTTAATATAGCAAGGAGCCCTTTATAGTTTGGGTTGTCAGTCCAAGGAGCTCACTTACTATCTCTTGTTTGAAACAAGGAAACTAAATTTGAATGGGACCAATCTCTCTCAGAAGCTGATACAAAGATAAGAGTAATGTAGGGACACTGTGTAAAACTTCAGCATGAAAGCATCAGACAGTTAAGAGACCGCTTACTGTAAAGAGGGCCGATTCAAATAATATATCACAGAAATCAGATATCAGGAAGTGAGTGCAGTGAGGAAACATAAGAAGATATTAGCTGACATATAAGGGCGCACCAATTTACGAATCCTTAAGTCACTAATATAGCAGAAAATATGGAAAGAGTGAACATGGAACAACATATCATGACTAGGCCTATTTAAAGCGCTTGACTAATTCCAGAAAGGGCACCACTTAAGATGAATCCTTACTGCAAACTAGTGAGCCACTCGCATTCTAGAACATGATACAAGAAGACAGTTTGCATGAAATGAGATAATGTATTAACACATGAGAGAAGTTACATACTGTGAGATACCAAAGACCAGAATCCTCAATACAGTCATAACCCCTCCTCACTGAGACCCCACGGGCTCTGAAACTTCATACAGAAATGTTACAAAATGTATACATAAGTCTTTTCGCTGCACAGTTTGCTGATAGAAATCCGGAACCCTTCAAAAATCTTATTTCTGAGTATTTATAGAGAAGACAGAAACTTCTAGAGGAGGAGGGAGAAGAGATACAATTAATGACTCAGTTTGAACCAAAACGGCGGAAAAAATTCGCGCCTTCTCTTATGAATGACTAACTATAAATGAATACAACTAATAGTCCGTCTAAAGAAATAAATGCTGGAAGATAAAAATCTCTTCATATTCAAGACAAGAATAATAAAATATATGCAATATGCCGCCCGCGGCTAAAGGAAAATCTGCTGCCGTAAGAGATCTGAAATAATCTGCGTTTCTGTACTATACTCTCGGCCCTTGGCTATGGATTTGAATCCTGGATCTTTAATGCGAGGCGGACGCATCTGGAGTGTTCTGAGAATCCATATCTATGTCTTCTTTAATGGCGGTCACCTCTCCCACCTACCCTCGGCTTCTTTCCTTAACTTCGCCGGTAGGATATGTCCTTTGGTATGCTTCAGATCTTGGCAATGGAGGCGGCAAGTTAAAGCGCCGACTAAGTCGTATCAAAACCTGCAAAACCCGCAAAACATTAGAGAAAATTGACTCAGGTGTGGACGCGACAGCGGCCATGGACTCGGTGATACGGACTAGGCGAAACGTTGAGATGATGCAGGGTGACAAGAAACGCATGAACATAATGAAGAAATGGAGGGTGACAAGGCAGAAAACGGTGGAGCGACCGCGAATGAATGGGGCAGAGGTTCATAAACTATGAAACGTCACCGGAACATATGAATGGTGGAGGAAGGACACATCGTACATTTGTGAATAATGATGACACGACCATAGGTGGTGGGACCCAAATCGGAAATCGGAATCGGAAGGTGGAGCGGGGAGACAGGGATGGCACATTCTGGAAGTTCCGATCGCGATTGAGGGCAGGACCGCGATGACCTAGGACCGTTCGATCTCGGAACAAGATCAACGTCCGCGCTTGCATCGGAGGGTAATAAATCGGCGGGTCATAAAGGTCTGTTGCGCGCAGGCCCTCCGTAGAGTTGATTTCCGCACTATTGATTTGAGCCAGATCGGACGGCCAGCATTGCGTCCGATCGTTAAAACAATAGGCCCCTTCTTGTTTTGAATTGAGGTTTCCAGGCTCGGGTCATATGGAAGCTGAAGTAGGAGGGCGCTAGACTTCTTCGGGGACTCGGCCCGATTATTTAAATTTGGGTTTTTAACTACTGTAAAGTAGATTTTCGGGCGGGGATGGTAACATCAAGCAGGGTCATAAGATTTTAGGCCACGGCAGAGGTTGAAAATGGATTCGAATACAACAGCGGGGAAAAATTCACAGGCAGGGGAGAATATGTACAACATCGGCTCCATCTGGGGACGACATGTTCATCCTTGAGCATGTCGAGAACACGCAGACCATTAAATATTTCATCTTATTTTGAATTCCCCTACACTTTCACTTCAAGTAATTACCAACATTCTTTTTCTTTATAAAAACAAAAAGCCGAAACAAACTATATACAATATATACAGTCGGGTATTCCTAGCCTGGGTCAGAATTGAAAATAAGGCTTGAGGAACTGGCCGTTCACGGGCGCATCCAATAAATCACCCTGTAGATTTTCTAAAGAAAATGTGTTGTTTCTTCCCAGCTTCACTATTTTGAATGGCCCGAACCACAATGGATCAAATTTAGCATGTTTGCCCTTTTCTGCTCTGCGAACATCCCATCTAAGAACCAGGTCTCCAACTTGAAAATTCCTATCCTTTGCGCGCCGATCGAAGACATTCTTCATTTTTTCTTGGTATTCTATCAGTCTCTGATCTACCTGGTTCCTTGTTTCCTCCAATTCCACCAACTGATTAACTCTTCGGATCATGTCATCTGGTTCTTCCTGGTTCTCCTGCATGAAACGTGCCACTGGCAATGCTAATTGCAAAGGAAACACTGCAGCCCGTCCATACACCAGTTCATAGGGTGACTTCCCTGTTGCTCTTTTGCTGGTTATCCTATTTGCCCATAGAGCAAACTTTAATCGAGAGTCCCAGTTCTTCTGATTTTCAGCTATTGTCTTCTTAAGAGCTCTCACCAGGGTTTTATTGGATGACTCTGCTAGACCATTTCCTTGTGGATAATATGCTGTAGAATGTGTGAGGATGATGTTGTATCTTTGGCAGAATTTCACGAACCTGGCAGACTTGAAAGCCTGTGCATTTTCGGTTACGATCCTTGCAGGACAACCAAACCTAGATATGATATTGTCTTCTATAAAATTCATTATAACAGCATCTGTAGCCTTTCTGGTAGGTATGGCTTCCACCCATTTCGTGAAATAGTCTGTGGCTGTTAATATCCATTTATGTTGGCCACTCGATGGGGGATGTATCTCACCTATAAAATCCAATCCCCATTTCTGAAATGGTTCATTTACATGAATAGGGATCAAGGGCCATGCTGCTAATTTCTGCCTTTCTGCAAACCTTTGACATTTGTCGCATGATCTAACCCAAGCAAAAGTATCTGAATACAATTTTGGCCAGTAAAATCCAGCCTTCAAGATTTTATGAGTGGTATCCCTCCAGCTGTAATGTCCTCCACATATCCCCTCATGAAATTCCGTCATTACATTTTGCACTTCATTTTCTGTGAGGCATAAAAGTAATATGCCTAGGGGGTCTCTCCAATAGAGCTGCCCATTGGCAATTGCATATTTCTGAGATTTCATCCTTACAGCTCTGTATTTCACCTTGTCACATCCTGGAGGACAGCTAAGTGTTAACAGATATTCAACTATTTGCTTATACCAAGGACTAGTCAGATATTTCACATGTATCTTTTGAGTAGCCGTCTCTAGTCCATGTTGCTCTTCTTCTTTTTCTGATTCTTCATTTGCTATCACAGACAGATTAATGCCCAAAGCTTGATGATTTGATTCAGATAACATCTTGGCGAGTCCCTGTCCTTTCACCAATTTAGTAGGCCTTATATCCAAATCATATTCTTGGATTTTTGCAATCCATCTCCCCCTTCTTCCTTCGTTATCTCCCTGAACAAGAATATCTTTGACTGCTGTTGTAGGGACATAAGCTGTAATGTGAGATTGAAAAATATAGACTCTGAAAGCTTTAAGGGACTTTAATAGGGGATATTCTTGCTTCTCCAGTATATTATACTTCAATTCAGCATCATAAAGCACTTGACTGAAGAAATCTATGGGCTGTTCATATCCTTCTTCATTTTTCTGCAATAACACTCCAGCAATTGTATGAGGTGAAGCAAATGAAAATATCATAAATGGCTTACTGTAATCTGGTCCAAATAATACAGGAGCTTCAGCAAAAGCCTGTTTTATCCTTGTAAATGCATTTCTAGACTCCTGGGACCGCTTAACTTCATTGTCCTTTTTCAACATATTGGTTATATGCCTAACTATCTCGGCATAGTTAGGAATGAATCTTCTCAAGAAATTTATTCGGCCCAAAAACACCTGTACTTCCTTTTTATTCCTTGGCAAAGGAATGCTGTTTATTACCTCAACTCTTTTAGGGTCTATTTTGACTCCATCCTTTGTTACAATGTGCCCTAAAAGTTTTCCCTCATCTAATGCAAACAAAGACTTTTGAGGGTTTAGAGACAGGCCATACCTTCTGCATTTCTCAAAATTTCTTTTCAAATGCTCAATATTCTCATCATCATTCTTTGAGAACACTGTGATATCATCAAGATATACCACCAAGAGCTTGTCCTGTTCTGTGACGAAGGCTATGTCCATTTCCCTCTGAAAAGTAGCTCCTGCATTGATTAATCCGAATGGCATCCTTGCATACATAAAGGTTCCCCATGGTGTAGTAAATTCAGTTTTCTTCTCGTCTTCTGGAAATACAGCCACCTGATTGTAG
Source organism: Pinus albicaulis (assembly GCA_034641835.2). NCBI lineage: Eukaryota > Viridiplantae > Streptophyta > Pinopsida > Pinales > Pinaceae > Pinus > Pinus albicaulis. The sequence continues at coordinate 344,088,004 of CM076581.1, read as the reverse complement.
CCTGAAAATCCATCCATCATTGACATTCTGGATGCACCGACTACTTTCTGCAGGATATGATCCATCTTAGGCAGTGGATAGTTATCTTTGAGAGATGCTCTGTTCAAATTCCTGAAGTCTACACACAACCTTATTTCTCCATTCTTCTTCCTAACAGGAACAAGATTTGCTACCCACTCGGAGTATCTTAGTGGTACAATTATCTTGGCCTTCAGTAACTTCTTAATTTCTTTTTCAATTGAGGGAAGCAGCAAGGGGTTTATCTGTCTGAGCTTCTGCTTGTATGGCTTTGCATCTTCCCTCAGTGGAATCTTATGCTGTATAATATTTACATCAAAAGTTTTAAGGTCCTCATAGGACCAAGCAAATACATCTTTGTAAGATTGAAACAACTTTAAATACTTTTGTTTGTATCCTTCTGGGACTCTTTTAGATAATTTAACAATTTTGAGGTCAGTGGGAGTACCCAGATTCAAATCTCCCACTTGATCTTCTTCTACTACTTTATTTGGCTGCACTAGAACATCGTCTTTATTGAATAACCTTTCTAGAGGTACCAATCCTCTGGGTATCACATTGCCTTTCAGTTGCAGCACCTTATTACCTGCTATTCTTTCTTCCCATTTGTGTTCAGCGACATTTTCAACTTCTTCCTCTTCATCACCATCAATCTCCATGTTGGAGAATTCTCCCACAGTCTCCATAAATCTTTTCATTTGTTCATCATCTTCGAATACCTGCCAATGCTTTATATTATCTGGAATGGATGGTCTGTACCATACCTCCACTTCATATCTTAGGAGTGGATTCTGAGGAGGACGAAAGGTACTGGCAGCTACAGCGAGAGAGTCTGCTATTCTGTTTTGCTCCCGGGGCATGAACTGTATGTTAAACACTAAGAAGAAATTCTCTATCATGTCCCATACTTCATTTCTATATGCTCTGAGCCGTGGATGCTTAGTTTGACATTCATTTTTGATCTGCCTTACCACCAGCTCAGAGTCTCCAAACACTTTTAAACACTGGATGCCCATATCCTTGGCTGTCTGGAGTCCCAATAATAGTGCTTCATATTCAGCTACATTGTTTGTAGCTTCATACTCAAGTTTAAAAGAGAACGACACCCATTTTCCTGCAGGGGAAATCAATAATACCCCAGCTCCATTACCTTCCCTGGAATTGGCTCCATCAAAATGCAAAGTCCAAATATCAGATTCCTGATCCTCTTTAGGCTGCTCAGCTTGAATCTGGCCAAAAAGGGGCTCATGTGCATAATCCTGACTTTCTTCCAACATTAAACATGAAAAGTCTCCCTCTTTGTTATAAACTGGGGAATTATCTGAGCAGTCAGCCTTAGTTACCATCTTGACAAATCTAGTTTCTCTGTATAACCTCCTTTCTTGACCTCCAAAGACTGGGACAGTAGCATATGTTAAATCCAATTTAATTGACCCCCCAATCTTTGTACCCCAGGACCTTGACAGCAGCATGCCAAAGCGAGCTGGGATATCGGCAACCACAATGTCCATGACCACACTCTTTGCTGGGATTTGGGCCAAATTGACCACTAAATCTTTAATCATTCCCAAGCACTTAACCCTTTTAGAATCAAATGAATATAAATCTTTGTATGGTCTTGTAATTTGCAGTCCTAGTTGCTCCATGACAGACAAAGGCATAAGATTATGGGAAGCCCCAGAATCTAACATGCAGTTATGTAACAGCAGGTCATGAATGACTAGGGATACATAAAAAGGAGGAGTAGAAGGGTCTATCTCCTCGACATGTGGGCCAAAGACTACCATGGGTCTTTCTTCTTGAAGATTTAAACTATCAGGTACAATTGGTAGCTCAGGAGGAAGAATGAAAGAGGTAACTTGAGACTGATATGCAGGTTGTTTTAATAACTCAGTCAGAGGGACAGGAATCTTAATCTTCTCAAGTTCTTTTTGCAAATTGAAAGCAGACGTGGGCTTTTCTATCACTACTTCTTTTGACTCCTTATTCTCAACTGAAGACTTGACTTCTTTTGACGCTGGCTCAGCATTAGGAGGACCAACTAGTTTAGAAGAGGAGGGAATCTGATCATTAGACTGCAAGGGGTTATTTAAAGGATTCTTACCTTTTTCAGTGTTCTTCTTTGTTGCTGATTCCTTCTGAGCAGATGCTTCTTTCTGAGGTGGTTCTTCTTCTTGCTCCTGAGTTCTGGTCCTCTTCCTTGAGGATCTGAGATCATATTTGACGTTGAATTGTGCTTCCATGAAATCAACAAATTGCTTGCAGTAATGGTCAATCTCTGCTTCTTCGTCTTCTTCTTGTAGGGGGCACTCCATATCATCATTATTTGAAAAAGCCAGATTTGAATCTTCTAGTCTATAAGCTGCATCTCCAGCGGAGTCATCTGCTGGTCCTTCCAGGTACAAGGGATGGGGTACCTGATCTTGCTGTTCTTTCGCTTCCCTTGGCAATATTTGCAATGGGGGCTTTCTATACTGAGGATTATATCCTCTGTTTGGAGCATTGTAATAGTTTTTGGGAGCTGCGTTTTTAGCTTCCAGTTCTAGCTTGACCATCTTCTTTATCATCTTGCTTATTTCATCCATTTTATCTGAATCCTTCTCTTGATTAGAGGTAGAAACCTCTTCTTTGCCTCTTCTTCTAGTTTCTTGTTCTATTTTTCCTTTTAACTTTCCAGTGGCAGCAAAATTTGCCTCCAACTCTAGAGCATCTGTCTGAGCATCATCCAGGGTGACAGGCATTCTTTCCCGCAGAGAGAAACCGAAATCGGAATCAAAAGCTGCTATAAAAACAACTTTGGCTGCAGCTTGTTGAGGTTTCATATCGGCAGGAAGGTTCAGATATAATTTATTAAACCTTTTGATAAATTCTGCCACTCCCTCATTGTGTTTCTTCTTTAGCGTGTTGAATTCAACGAGGCACTGCCCTTGGTCTTTCTTTTCTCCCCACTTCCTGAGAAAAGCATTCTCCATCTGGTCCCAGGTGGTGATTGAATGGTTTGCCAATGTCTTGAACCATTTTCGGGCTTCACCTTCCAAGGATTGCACGAATAACCTCAGGACCACATCCAGATGTTCAACATTTAAGTTCTCTGCAAAAGAGCAGAAGGTCTCGAGGTGCTTCTGAGCATCAACTTCATTCTCACCATTAAATCTCGGCAGAATCTTCAAATAGTCTTGTGGCATATCATTTAGCACTTGGGGCAAGGCCAGAGGAGCATATTTGTTTAATAGAAAAGCAGGAACATTAGCCATTGGAGGAGGAGGGGGTTGTACAACAATTTGAGACACAGATGAAGGGAGAGGAGTAGGAGGAAGTGGAGTATGAATAACAATGGGAATATATTGCACAGAAGCCTGAGGTGTAGATGGGAATAACTCACGGTTAACAGCAGCTACTTCTGTGACCTCTTTAATTTCTTCAGCCTCGAAAGCAGGATGAGATTCTCCTTCAATCCAGGTAATTCCTCTACGTGGAGTTTCTGAGTAAAACTCGGGTTTTTCTGTTCTAACTTCTTGAGAAGAAGAGGGCGGATGATCTTCAACGGAATATTCAGGATTTTCGGAACGAACTGACTTCTTCTCTTTCCAAGCTCTTTTATGAATAATCTTTTCCGGGTCAGACACGGGTGTTTTCGGCTGGGAGGTATCCGACCTCAAATGGGGCTTCCGGGAAGCCAGGACTTCCAATAAAATTTATCAATCAAAGACCAGTGGAGTCGCCAAGGTGAGAAATCTGCAACTCTTCACCTCTCTGTGCTCACCTGATTAGAGAGTGAATATGAGATGTCGAACCCAGGGAAACAGATATTCTTGAATTCGATCCCCGACAACGGCGCCAAAAAGATGTTGTGGATGATTTTGTCACCCTCCTAGAGACATCCTAGAGTTGCCATAGACCAGTGCCTAGGACATCTTAATATAGCAAGGAGCCCTTTTAGTTTGGGTTGTCAGTCCAAGAACTCGCTTACTATCTCTTGTTCTAAACAAGGAAATTAGTTTTGAATGGGACCAATCTCTTTCGTGTTTACACAATGATAAGAACACTGTAGAAATGATGATGTAAACTTCAAGATGAAAGCACGGATGCTTAAGAGACCGTTTATCGTAAAGAGGGCCGATTCGAATAATATATCACAAATCGAGATCAGAAATGGAGTGCACACATAAAACATAAGAAGATATTATTAGCAGGCATAAGGCGCACCAATTTACGAATCCTTAAGTTTCAAATGCTAATATAGTAGAAAATATGGAAGAGATGAACATGGAACAGTATATCATGACTAGGCCTATTTAAAGCGCTGATGGGTCTTCTCGTGACCACTTAGATAATCTTCATTGAAACTCTATGAGTTACCTTGAGTCTTTAGAATATACAAGAAGACAATTTGCATGAAAAGAGATATTGTATTAACACATGAGAGAAATTACATACTGTGAAATACCAAAGACCAGAATCTCTAACACAATGAGAATCCTCTTGGCACACCGAGACCCCATGCTCTCCGTACAAAAGTACAAAAATGTTATAAAATGTATACAGTAAGTCTGTCGCACAGGCTTTCTCTTCGATAGAAATCCGGAACCCTTCAAAAATCTTATTTCTGAGTATTTATAGAGAAGACAGAAACTTCTAGAGGAGGAGGGAGAAGAGATACAATTAATGACTCAGTTTGAACCAAAACGGCGGAAAAAATTCGCGCCTTCTCTTATGAATGACTAACTATAAATGAATACAACTAATAGTCCGTCTAAAGAAATAAATGCTGGAAGATAAAAATCTCTTCATATACAAGACAGGAATAATAAAATATATGCAATATGCCGCTCGCGGCTGAGGGGAGATCTGCTGCCGTAAGAGATTTGGATCAATCTGTACTCAGGTACTGTACTTTCGGCCCTTGGCTTTGGATTTGAGTCCTGGATCTTTAATGCGAGGCGGACGCATCTGGAGTGTTCTGAGAATCCATATCTATGTCTTCTTTAATGGCAGTCACCTATCCCACCTACCCTCGGCTTCTTTCCTTAACTTCGCCGGTAGGATATGTCTTTTGGTATGCTTCAGATCTTTGCAATGGAGGCGGCAAGTTAAAGCGCCGACTAAGTCGTATCAAAACCTGCAAAACCCGCAAAACATTAGAGAAAATTGGCTCAGGTGTGGACGCGACAGCGGCCATGGACTCGGTGATACGGACTAGGCGAAACGTTGAGATGATGCAGGGTGACAAGAAACGCATGAACATAATGAAGAAATGGAGGGTGACAAGGCAGAAAACGGTGGAGCGACCGCGAATGAATGGGGCAGAGGTTCATAAACTATGAAACGTCACCGGAACATATGAATGGTGGAGGAAGGACACATCGTACATTTGTGAATAATGATGACACGACCATAGGTGGTGGGACCCAAATCGGAAATCGGAATCGGAAGGTGGAGCGGGGAGACAGGGATGGCACATTCTGGAAGTTCCGATCGCGATTGAGGGCAGGACCGCGATGACCTAGGACCGTTCGATCTCGGAACAAGATCAACGTCCGCGCTTGCATCGGAGGGTAATAAATCGGCGGGTCATAAAGGTCTGTTGCGCGCAGGCCCTCCGTAGAGTTGATTTCCGCACTATTGATTTGAGCCAGATCGGACGGCCAGCATTGCGTCCGATCGTTAAAACAATAGGCCCCTTCTTGTTTTGAATTGAGGTTTCCAGGCTCGGGTCATATGGAAGCTGAAGTAGGAGGGCGCTAGACTTCTTCGGGGACTCGGCCCGATTATTTAAATTTGGGTTTTAATCATCGAAAGTAAATTTCTGTTAGAGATGGTAGTATTTAGTGTGAATCATGAGATTTAGTCAATTAGTCACACAGGTTAAAAAAAGATTCGAATACAACAATGGGCAAAATTCACAGCAGGAGATATGTACAATAGAACCTACCACCATTTTCTTCCGGGCCTTGGGACAATCTCCCATGCACTGTTTCTGACAATCGAATCATACTCTTCCACCATGGCATCTACCCATGCGGGATCCTCCACAGCTTCCTCGAAAGAGGATGCCTCTGTCACGATACACTTTCTCCTAAGAGCCATGTATCCAGTATACCAGTCAGGTGACTGTCTCTATCTGTGCTGTGATGTAGGTGCTTCTACAACCCTCTCTGCATCTTGAGCTAGTCGCTTAGCTTCTGTAGTGCGCTTCCGCCCTCTGATGGTTGGCGCTGCATGAGTGGTCTCTTCCACTCCATGAACTTCCTCTTGTGGTTGATCCACATCCTGAAGCTCATCCTTAGGAACTAATAGCTCCTCATCTGCATGCAAGTGTGGCTCCCTCTCAAGCAAACACTTCATGGCTTTCTCCTCATGAAATTTGATATCCCGTCGCACAACAATCTTCCGACTGTCTGGAAAATACACACGATAGTTGTGGGGTGTTTCTGTGTACCCCACAAATATCCCAACCTCTGCGGTCGACTCCAGCTTCTTCCTAGCATCCTTCGTCACATGAATGTAAACAGGTGAGCCAAAAATCTTCAAATGAGAAATATCAGGCTTCTTACCAGAAAACGCCTCTTCGGGTGTACTCATGCCAAGTATTGTATGAGGACAATGGTTTTGCACATAAAATGCAGTGTTACATGCCTCAGCCCATAAGTGTATGGGAAGGCCCTAATCATGCAACATCGCCCGTGCAACACCCATGATCGTTCTGTTCTTTCTCTCCACGACCCCATTCTCGCTTTGGGTTATGAGGCGCTATGAGCCTTCGAATTCCTTCGCACCGCAAATCTTGAATTCACCGTAGATGAATCTCACCACCATTAAGTCGCTCCTAAGAGCCTTCACCGCTTCCCCGACCTTTCTCCACCAAAGGCCTTGAACTCGTCGTAACTTCGAGGCATAAGCTCGCCTCTTCTTATGCATGAAGAAGATCCACATTTCCTGAAAATTCTATCAACAAATATCACATAGTACATGTGCTTTATTGCCGGGTTACCGAGGAAAGGTCCACACACTGTTCATAGAATTTTTTGAAGGATCGCTTTACATGACTATCCTTCTCGTGAAAGGTGGCTTTCACAAATTTTCCCAAAGTACATCCCTTGCACTGATCTGACTACGCAAGTGTACCTTTGGGAAGCCCGGTAGAAATCTGCTACAAAATTTTCAAAGCACCATGGTGAAGATGGCCCAATCTCCTGTGCCATAGCTCGCCCTCATCCCGGCTCACCACTCCTTCTGCCTTGCCTGCCATTGCTGCGCAGCCATCTACCTACAATTGATAAAGGTTCTTAACTTGAACCCCTATCCTCCGGGTTTCACCAGTTGCCTTACTGCGCAGGAAAGCCTTTCCCTCGCTAAAGACAACATCATATCCCTTGTCTTCCAACATCGCCACAGAGATCAGATTCTTCTTCAATCCTGGAACATGCATGACATCCTTTAATATGAAGGGTTTACCAGACTCCCTCTCAAAGGAAATGGTCCCAATATTGGTCGCACTGTATCTACCATCATCGCCCATCTCAATGTGCACTCCAAGATCCTTCTCATCCGCATGTCCGAACCAATCATACGAAAGGGTTCACACCGCCAAGAAACACACTCAACCCATCACACTTGAGACTTCAAGAATGCGATCAATGAAAACCACTGAATCATGCAGAAGCAGTTATGTCTTCCACCGCAGATCCAACAACTCTCCGTTTATTTTTCTTTCTTCTGGGACATTTATGGGCGCAATGTCCATGTTGGTGACAGTGAGCACTTCACCTTGAATATTCCCTCGTTTCTGCCTTTTGCACCGGATTGAGAAGGATTGTTCTTGCCCTTCCCTTTCCTTGCTTTGGCAGCCAAAGCAAAATTTTCTTCATCTTCATTCTTCGATGAAGATCCATCCCTGGTACTCCGCCTTATCTCCTCCTGCACAAGATCCGACCAAAGTAGCTCCCATCCCGGCAGTTTCTCCCGACCATTAACAGAGTCCTCATAGGAATGCAAACTCTTTGGAAGCCCAAGGAGAACCAAGCTCACCAAGTCCTCTTCATCTACAGTAACCCCCACTGTGTGGGAAAATTTTAAGGATGGAAAATTATCTCTCAAGTTTAAAAAATTGGCGAATCTCACTAGTCCCTACTATGCAAACTATAAAATGTTTATTGATGTATTTATAAAATTATTCAAATTTATAATGATATTATATATATTGTCTATATAATTTTGGCGATTTTCAACATAAAATAATTTTATACTGTAAAATTTGGGCGAATCATTTTTATAAAAAAATGGAAATTGGCGAATATTTTTTTTGGAAAAACCATGAAAAATTAGCCCACCTGCGAATATTAGCCTTCCATAAATTCATCCATGATCCCCACACTTCCCAGCTCATCCCTGCATTGGACAAACTTTGTGAGGTACTTGGGTATACTGTCGCCTTTCTCCATTTTTATCTTCCTGAGTTTATCCTTGAGCGCCAACTTCCTCTGGTCGCTCTTGCTTTGGAACAAGTCTGTCAAAGCTTTCCACATCAAGAATGGAGAAGCTTTACCATGAAGGATGGACACTATGTGATCCTTCACACCTTCCAACAGAATCCTTTGACATTTTGTTGTCTTCTTTTGCCATGCGTCAAGTGTGGCAGCATCGCTAGAAGCAGGTTTTGGAATTTCTGCATCTATGAACTCCTTCAACCCATTATCCTCCAACACCACCTCCATCCTGTCCTTCCATGCAATATAATTTGAGCTTCCCTCAAGGGCATACTCCAATCGCAATCCGTTGAAAGACATCGCAACTTTGACACCAAGAAAACACTGCTGCAAATTCGAATTCCACCAGCACAAAACTCAACCGCTTCAATGATTTGCAATTGCTCCAATGATCAATATAGCTCCGATACCATGTAGAAATTATATAACTAATGCGTTATACATCCAAGATTCTCCTGATCACACACTATTTTAACTTCATGCACAATACAAAATTTCTTCTACCATTGATCATTACTTGCGGAAATTAAATCAATTGCATGCACACATTAAAACCATAAAAATTCACACATATGAACACAGTAATTTATGGGAAAGCTTAAAGCTGAAAACCCCCAACTATCTGTATATTATATGTCACAGAGATCATGTAAAAATCATCATACAAAGCTCCTCACAAGCTCTCAGTACAATCTGCAATTGCTACACACTAATCAGGCCCTGATCTTGCAAATCCATGCACCGATCTTTGCTAGCCTTTAGCCTGCCTCTACTACACAATCCCTGCTAAAGAATGAATCATAATGAACTTGAATCCATCCTATATTGACCACGCAATCCTCATTGGAATCTCCATCATTGTGTGGTGCAAACTCATGCAACCAAGATAGTCACAACCGATATTCACACTTCTCTTCTTCACCCACTTCATTGGTCTCCATCAACCGTCCATGGCCTATAGTTAACTCTGGATGTATTCTTCGCCCTGATCCTTGAGTGACACTAGTGAATTAATTAATAATTAATTCACACCACTCTCACTAGTGTATCAATCAGTTAGACTAGACACAACTAGCTCAACTGTGTCTAACCGAGTTAAACTGAACACACCTCCATTAACTACTTCAATAACTCCACCAAAATTTGTCACATGAGTTCTAACTGAATTCTCCATGCTATAGCTCCACTTAACCCTCAGGAATAGCGTAATTCCTTTTGTTAGCTCCTGTGCCACATCTGTGCACTTAACTGAAGTGCTCCAAGAGAATAAGATAATGTTTATAGTCCAAATATTATTAAGAGCTAATAATATTCGACATATCTATTTTTAGACTAGTAATCTTAAAAATAGATTCCGCCCAATATGTTTAAAAATGGAAGTCCATCTATTTTTCCAACTTTACCAACCATCCACAAATATCAGCATCCTGTAACTCATAGAATATGATCGACATGTCTAAAATAGACCTGCAAGGTCAGAAACTAGCTCTGCGGGACACACTTAGTGAAGGCGACTTCTTTCCACTAAGCTCATCATCTTGTTGCAATCTCAACATAATATGTTCATGTTTATTTTTATTAATGACAAGATTTTTAAAATATAATTCATGTTTATTTTTTCTTAATAACATGGTTTTTAAATATAATTCATAATGATCATGTTTATATTTCTTGATAACAAGGTTATTAAATATAATTCATATGTTAATGTTCATGCTTATTTTTCTATAATAAATAAGGTTTTTAAATATAATCTATATGTTTGAAGCTAATGAAACTATACATACTTATAAAACAAATCATAAGTTCAATATGTTCCCCGTTTATTTTGCTTATTGACAACATTTTTAAATATTATCCATATGTTTGAAGCTAATGAAATTATACATACTTATAAAAAATGTTTAATATGTTCATGTTTGTTTTTCATAATGACAAGGTTTTTTTAATATAATCCATATTTTTGAAGTTAAAAAAATTATACACACACATATATAATAAGGCTACATCTAGGTGATTTGAACCTCTAGTCTCTCAAGTTTTCTACGAGCATTTCAGCATTACTTCCATCACTAAATTTCCCCCATTTCCGATGCACTTAAATTATATTCATGTCCCCAAAAATATATTATTTTATATCATTTACTCCTCACATATAATTCTCAAATACAAAGTAATTTATATGGTACACATGTATAGAGACCTTACATACTTGGAGATTCATTATTTTTCTTAAGCTTGTTGTTTTTTTTATTTTATTAAGTTTTAAAATATATAAAATTAATATTATAAAATACGTAGAAGATATTAGTAGGGAAAAACTAATTATGATTGTTTTGAGAGACTCTCTACAATAGAATATGGGGGAGATGTTGTAGTGTCTTTAAAATGAAGAATTAGATCAAATAATAATAATAATCCAAGTTATATATATATATATATATATATATATATATATATATACACACACACACACACACACACTACACACACGATGATATATATGGTAGCTATGTCCATTCATGTGGAAGCTTTCTAGGTAGATCCACCTGAAGGGACCACTGTGACCTAACTCTATTAGTAGAGCTTAACCCCTCATAGTCACTGCTTAGGATAATACTCAGTGAGTCCATTTGTGGAAACTCTCTAGGAGAAATACACTTGAAGGGAACACTTCCCCACCTCATTACTAGAGCTTAACCCTTATAGTATCGAGGGAGATGGACCCCTCCATCAATGGAAACTCTCTAGGGTAGATATACCTAAAAGGATTACTTCACCTGGGCTCATTAGTAGAGCTTAACTCGTGACAATATTGAGGAGAATGGACCTTGTGGTCTCTCATTAGTTAGGTGATTTTAATGACAAGAACTCAATTAATTGAGGTAACCCCTTGGGAATTCCTGCACACCGCAACATTAATGTAGCACCTAGACTAACTCAAGCACCTCATTAACAATATTATGCATATCACATTGAACAATTAAATTAAAAAAATTATAGAACATGTAGCCATAGTGGTTATTAAGTTTTCTCAAGTTTTGTACTTAAAATGACATTAACATATGGAGATAATTGATTCCTCTCAGTAAGCTTGATAAATCTAGAACCAAGATTAATCTATGTTGGTGCTATAACGATACAAATTTGAAACCAGAAATTCAAACATTTGGAGGGGTAAATTAACATTTTAACTCATATAGATCATTAGGGAAATTTAACTCGTTGTTAAAAATGAATAATCATTTAAAAGTTTAAATTAACATTTTAACTCAAACACTTCATTTTATATTTTAGGAAAAAATAACTTCCTATGATTAAAAAAAAGTTAAAAAAATATTAATGGTTATAAACTATATGAAGTTTCCATAAATAAAAATTGTATATACTAAAATTTGGTTTGCTTTATTAAATTACCCATAATAAACCTCTCAGTGCAGTCTTTATCTATCTGGGTTTTATTTCCATTCATGACTGTCATGATCATGACCATGAATCATTATCTTGCTTAAACCCCATAATTTGAAAATAGATTGCAATCCAATAATAAGCTATTTAGGAAGAAAAATACTGAGTTATTGATTATCACGTTGATGAGAAAATGATAAACATGATAATTTCATCTTGAATAGTATCAAAGATAGCATCTAATCGTCTCTTTATAGGGTTCTTTCCTCAATTAGCGCATTATCTTCTGTTCGGTAAATTCGACAACACAACAACCTATGATAACCACCTTGTTCAGAAAACCTATAAAAAAAGAAAGAGAATTTCACCTTGAAAGAGTAACAAAAAGATGGGCTCTAATCCTCTATTTATAGGGTTCTTTTTCCTCAATTAGTGCATTATCTTCTATTCCTTTACTAAATTCGACAACACAACAACCTATGAAACCGAAAATGGAGGAAATACTGAAAACTTAACAATATGAGAGGCTAGAAGAAAAAAATTTATCTCGTAGAAAATGGACGGAGGATGGAGACATAATTTTATAGATAAATTGGGAGCTTTCTTAGAATTCGTCTTCCCATTTAAATGGATATCATTGACCAGGAGTCATCATGAGGCATTTGTCAAAAGGATTTCTTTAATCTTATGTTTTTCACGATATGAATAGGGTTATTGAGGTCAAAAATATTTCTTTTTTTAGTGAACATCATGGTCAACCTGAGTCTAGTCATGAAGCATTTGTCTTTTAAATGGCACATAAAATTTTTCTATATTCATGCGTTTCAAATTAGGACCGAATGAATTTTTTGAAGGTTTTAGTGTCGGGGTATGTGCATAGATACAGAAGATAACTTGTTATCCTTTGTTACTCAAAAGGATTAATTTTTAATCTTATAGCTTTTCAATGATAGTGAATAGGGTTATTGAGTTAAAAAATATCTCTCTTTAGTGATTTTGGCATGCATTCAATGAAGGGAATGAAGTGCCATAAAAGGAAAAAAGTGGCACACTACTCCCTTTTAAGAAGACATTTCTTCAAAATGAAGAGAATTAACTCGCTACAAAAAAAATCAATCAAGGCCAATTAACACATTTGTATGGATGGTTCAATAAAAAGCAAAGATGATCAGCTTTATGCAAAAAATATTTCTCTCTCTCTTCTAAGTTTTCGGGAGTAATATTTTACGATGATTTTTCAAAGAATAGATAAATGGATTAGGTAATTAAACTAGCTAGAGGTAGTGATTTAAATTGGATAATTATATTATTTTTCATATATCTCAATGTTTTCAAAAGTGGAATCAATTGGAGAATTAGCTTGTGGATTCATTATAATACTAGATCATGGTTTGGAGAATTGCACTTTTGAAACATTTGGGATCCATTTTGATCCATTAAATGATGTTTCTTAGGGTAAAAAAATATCTCACTTTTATTATACCCATGAGAATTATTCTACACTCACATACCCTTTGAAATGGTGCAAGAATCACATTAAATGGAGTTCATATGCAACCATTATTCATGCATATGTGGCTAGTCACATGTGGAATTTAAAGAAGACTCTAGAAGGTTCAAAAATGTAACTCTAGTGTTGAGGAATGTGGAAATCAAATCTTACATGTCGTTGGTATCAAGATTTGTGTAAATATTACGCCACTAGAAGCATATTCGTTCAATTCCCGTGTTCAATGTGTGCTTGGAGTCTGCAGTCATTACTAAATTTGGTCATTTCTATCACCACAAACTAAGGGAAGCTATTGAAAATATCTTATGTCGTTGAATCCCAGAATGATAGAATCTGCATATTAGTACAGTGTTGGATCCTTTCGCTTTATTCACTTTTTTTTCTCTTCGTTATTTTATTTTTTTTATATATTTATAAAAACTTATTTATTTCAATATATATATATATATATATATATCTGGATGTGCAATAAAAAATTGTTAAATATTTTATAATTCATATTTTTATTATTATTTATTTTATTTTATTTTATTTATTTATTTTTTATCTTCCGTAGTTGATTGTTTTTACTATTACTTTTATTAATTCCTAGTATCACGGGTTTTTGATCGTTGTCATCTCTGCTATACTATTTAGGGTAAAGGATCAACCAAATCCTCACTTTCTTGATGATGAAGCGCACTTGGATAGTTCTAAACAGTATCAGGTTCTATAATTTTCTATGTGATTACTCGTAAAATTTATATCAATTATATGATATGAACTGCTGAAGTTTACACTTTCGATTCTATGTTATTGTATTGTGTTTCATAATTTAGTGGACAAACTTAGTGAGTGAGAAACTCTAAGAATAAAATTGAGTAGATTAAAGTTTTATTGTAGCCTTAGTAGGCTATATATCTAAGTAACCCCATAGAGAGTACTCTCTTCAATTACATTTCCATGTTTTAATACTAGAGAAAAACTAGTAGAGTAGCCTCACTTTCCACTTAGGTTTCTCTTATGAAGTTTATAAAGGAAAGTATTGTGCCTACTATTATAAATGTGTCATATGTGTAGTATTTCTTTCTATTTTCTACTTTCTCTCATTTCATCTACTTCATTTAATTAAAAAGAAAAATAGCTGAATCTAAAAAATATGAATATAAATGGGAAATTTATCTTCATAATATAAATTTTAGTAATTATCAAAATTGTTGTGATAAAATATTCTAATTGAATATCAAATAAATGTGATACCAAACATAAACATACATGAAACTACATGAATGGTATGATCACAAGTAATTATGGACTTATGAGAGTTGGCATAATATGATACCAAGCATAAACATAGGAAACTACATGAATGGTATGCTCATAAGTAATTATGGACTAGGGAGAGTTGAGATGGGATTCTGGAATTGATGACTAGGTTCTTTTATATATTAAAAAATCTTACTACCATGATAACCATATATGTTTTATTTTCAAAATTTTTATTTATTTTTTAATTCTGAGCATATAAGGATAGAATGTCTAGAGGGGAGTATTAATGATCCGTCCCAAAAGGAAATTTGAAGAAAAAAATTCTGAGAATTATAATGTTTTTCATTTACAATAAGGTATAGATAATGTTTAATTATTTTGTTTTAAAGAGGATCAAGAGACAAGAGTAGAGATAATGGTTTATTATTGAGTTTTCAAAGAGGTTTAAGTAGATAATAGTAGAGATAATGGTTTACTATGGAGTTTTCAAGAAGCTAAAGAGATAAAAGATAAGATAAGAGTTAAAAAAGAAATAATAAATGATACAATAATAGATAACTCAAGTCTGGTCTAGATATTAATCTCTTCTAAAACCTTATATATATTTCACCTTTTCCATGTGTTGTTAACTCACATCCACAACAAGTGAATGGGTAGTTTAATTTGTTTAAATAAAAATAAAATTGTATCAAATAATGTAAAGACTATACCATCCATCTTTATCCCTCAATATTCTTATACCTATTACGAGATACACTTTGGATGTCTGTCATCTATAACTCTTAAAATGGTAATTTACTTCTCTAAATCCCATATTTTTATGCTCTCTCCATGAACATATGAGTTAACAATAAATACTATGGATCATCCTTAATCCTTTAGATATTCATTATTTTCATGTAGATGCTTCTTACCCTCCCCACACTCAACCTCTACTACGTCAACGAAGCAAAGGCAGGCGATACTTTTGAGTACCAATAAGAAATTGAAAAAGGGGTTCACTTAAGTATTTGTAAGAAATTTAAAAGGGGTTCACTTTCGATATTCGGAGTGATGCGATCTATTACATTTCTAGGTGAAAACATGACAATTCCGGGTAGTAATGGCACATAGTGAAGAGCTAAGTCTCTGTGTTGTACAAGTTAGTTAAGATGCAATTTAGTATTAAAAGGTGTGATCATTGGGCGGTAGGAGTTCACAAGCTCATGGTGTGCTTTTTATTTGCAATAAATTCATTAGCATAAAGAATAAAAAAGGGAAACTCTCACTCGAACTTTTGAAGAAATATTATTTTGACATTGATACCATTATCATGTTGAGAGTGTTGGATACCATTATCATGTTGAGAGTGTTGGAGGACGTGGAAAGGAAATGTGAGTTTTCTTGCCATTGAAATATTGTAACTACTTCCTGCTTGTGTAGAGAAAACGTGATAAAATTGATCTTAGTTATATGTTTATACCATTATCATGTTGAGAGTGTTGGAGGACGCGTGGAAAGGAAATGTGAGTTTTCTTTTGCCATTGAAATAAATGGCAAACTTCTACTCTTGCTAGTGGTAGAAAAACTGTATAAAACTGTCTTTAGTTATATGTAGAGTAAACATAGATTTTTTTAGTGTAAAAATATTTTTAATAATTTAGTTGTTTAAAAATAAGTTATATTCTTATCAGATTTTTTTTGTATAAAAATATTTATAATAATTTAGTTGGCTAAAAGTAAGTTATATATTCTTGAAAGAATTTTTTTTAAGATCTTTTGGGAAGTTTTTCGATGATAAATGGCACGTGCACTTATCACATTTGTAAAGCAATGCTAAAAATTTGAGAAAATGTGTGTAATTTTTTGTATACCTTGGTTGTCTATAATTTCTATTATTGAGAAATTATGTTTTACAAACATAAATTATGTTTTTTACAAAACATCTTCCCTATATCTTTATTGGAGAATTTCTTTTCACGCATAAACTGTATTTATATATATTTTATTGGTAAAATCCAGTGAATGCAATGAAGTTTGGAATAAAAAGTTTGTTTGTGAGCTGTATATCAGTGTATAATTTCTATGTCTATGTGTTTATTAAGATGTACCCCTAAAGCATTGTCTACTTTGCCATAAGTAAAAAAATTCTTTTAGATAAGAGTTGTCATGTTTTCGTCTTAATCACTTTCTTGCAGGTTATTTTTGACACATTCAAATTCATCTCTTTTCAACTTTTAAATATAATGCAATCTCCTCCTCTTTTAAAAAACTTTTCTGCAAGTTAGGATTGAAGGTGAAGAATCGAAATATCGGGTGTGTGGTCGAAAACTAGAATTATTGGCAATGGAGCACTTTAGTTGTCGAATAATTTGCTCTCGTCCAATGACATTAATGAAGGGAGAATCCAACAAAAATATCTTGGTGTTAAGATATTCACTTCATAGCATGTATTTTAAGGAATGCAATAAAGATATTTAGGAGTTAAAAGATACATTTCATAGCATGTATTTTAATTAAGTTATAGGCATGTTTATTTTAGAAATAAGGTTTTGAGAATTATATATTTATTTATACGATAATTATTAGTGTGGATGGTAGAGATTTAATATGCATAGAATATTTTAAAATTGAGATCTATCTCTAAAATTAGTTATGTCATTTCTACACTTCTCTTTGATTGAATCGATTAAGTTGAGATATATATATATATATATATATATATATATATATATATATATATATATATATATATATAAACAGCTGTGTCATATGAAAATGAGTTATGGTTTTTGTGGGATATAGTATTGATAATTCATAATATTGTCCATCGTATTTCGTGACAAAACGTACTTATAAGTTTAGAATATCCATAATAATCTGAGGTTAAATGTCCATAGTTGAGAAACCTTGTTATATATTTTTATATGTTAGACGCATATATTAATTATTTTTAATAATTATTATTAATAATAATGATAACTATAATAATTTAAAATAAAATTAGTAATTTAGTTAATTAAAATTATAATTGTGAGTTAATTAATATAGATTTCTTTTTAATCTTGGAAATGTGAAATGTATCATATAAGTAAGTTTTTTATGATGTATATTACTTGTGGATTATATACTTATATGTATTTATCATCCTATTTAATCTATATGACTATATTAGTTTATGTTGTTTCATATAGTTTGTTATAAAATTATATTTCTTTTAAAAATACACAATATATTTACCAATGAAAAGTTTTTTACATATATTTAACATTTATTAGAATGACTAAAATTAATTAGATATTTCAATGAATAATTTAATTAGATTAGTAGTTAATAAAATTGGTGATTTTGTTATGTATTGTTCTCCTATTTTATTCTGTAATAAAATGTTATAAGCAAATTTTTCATTTAAAATTGGAAAAGAAAAGAACAATTTCACTTTCACAAGCCATATTAATATTATTTCTCAATAAAAAAAATTGTCACTTTCTCAAAATAGTTAAAAAGATACTAAATCTTAGACTTATGTGATCCATATTAGATAATGGAGATTGCCATTAGGATTAATCATATTAGTAATCAAAACTTTATTTAAATTATATTTTATTTTAAACCATTAACCATATTAACATTATTTCCAGAATGAAAAAATTATCACTTTTCTCAAAACTTAGGTTAAAAAGATGCTAGATGTTAGACTTTTGTGATCCATATTGATAATATTGAAACTTTGTGATTCATATTGATAATGGAAATTGTCGTGATCGTGATTAATAACATCATTAATCCAAACTTTATTTTAAATTATATTTTCTTTTAACTATTCATAGAAATCCACTTCTTCAACCCCTCCACCTATGCAACTCCTACACCCGTTATGGCTAGTTGAAAAAAAACATGTGTAGCCTATGTAACTCTTTTGCATCTCAAAATTTTTCAAAAAATATTAAACTCATCACACCTAGTCAACACCATATTAAACTATCACACCTAGTCAACACACTCCTCGCCATCTTTTTTTTGTCTTTTAATATAAATTTCGTAGTGCCTTACCATTTTCATTTATCAAAGAAGAGAGCAAGTTGCTAACATATACAAATTTGGGAAGGAAACCAGTGTTTGTTGGCCACCTTAAAGCTTTTAGAAACAAGATTTGTTGGCCACCTTAAAGCGTTGAATGCCATCTAGTACTGAAATAATTTCTTTCTGTCTACTATGCAGCTATGTCCATTTTACTATAAAAAGAAAAATATAACTGAAAACATGAAAAGTAAAAGCTAGCTGCAAAAATTTATCTTTTCAAATACCTAGAAATAGCTGTTATCAACATCCGCCATGTCTAATCATATACTATAGGAGTAGCCGTTGTCAGCCTCTTTTATGCTGGAAAGTAATTTAACAGATAAAAAGCATAAGTTCTTTTCTATTAAATTTAAAAACTAATCAGCCATGTGAAGCTCTTCGCAATGGTGATGTATAAATAAAAATAAAAATAAAATCATACAAAAATGAACACATTCCTCCAGCACTATTAGTACCTCATTAGCTGCTCTTAGTTTCTGTTAAAAGATACTTGAGAGTCAGTCAGTTTTAAATCATCGTATATAAAACTATGTTCATGAGATATGTGGAAAAAATGTTGATGCTAAGCCCCACTAAATAATCTTGGTGGCCAACCTATGCTTTATACTGTAGGCATCTTGTTTTGATAATAATTGCTAATTTCCATCATGCATTTTAGAGTGAAAAAAAATATAATAGTACATGTTCTAAGTTGCAAATTGCATTACATTATTAGTGGGCAGAATCTTTCGTCTATTGTGTCAAACTTTTTTTTCCTAAATAATTGTTATTTGTCATGTCACGACGCTTATTCCTAAATAATTGTTATTTCTCATGTCAATTTATCGACTATAACGTGGAGTTTGAAAGTTCCCTGTTCACCTTTCAACGAATAATGCAGTGCAGCTGTCTGTCGGGAATCCCAGCGATGAAGCATTATACATATATGGAACCAAACATTATACATATATGTTAAAATAACTATAATCTAACTATCATATGCGAGAGTGGTTTAGTTGCTATCATAGCCAAACTTTATACATATATATGAAAATCAGTACAATGTGGTCATCATTTGCAAGAGATGTTTAGTTGTTATCATATCGAAACTTTTTTAAAATCATCATTACAATGTAGCCATCTTGTGTAAGAGATATTTAGCTGTTATTATACGTTCATCATAAAAAGGGACGAGTCATTTATTAGAAAATGGAAAGAAAGGACAAATCAATGGATTAGAAGTTAAGGAAAAGCTTTAAAAGTTATAAGAGTTGTCGATAAATAATCATCATACTAGTTGTTTTTTTCTTCGGTACTTTTATAAATGCAATTAAAAAAAACAATTATTATTAATTTGCAATCTTAATCTTCATAAATAACGATCTTAAAATAATATGTCATTTCCCAATCTACTCATATGATTGAAATGATGTATTAAATTTATAAATTATGTTTTTTAATTCCTATTAATCCGGAGCTCGACAGTTCCTAGTGTCGCAACGTGAAAGCCATTAAAAACATATCATTATAAAAATGTAAGCGTTTTAATCATATAACTAAAGCTTTTGGAGGATTTTTTTTTTTTTTTCTCAATGATGGTACACTTGATAAGTAAAATAGACAATGGGAGTATTTTGCATATTTTTTAGTTGAAAAAATAATTTACTTTATGAAATTTGTTTATAGGGTAATTTGCAAAACAAAATTTATTTTAAAATATCAATTTTTTTTACTAAAAAGCTGCTATAGAAATTTTAAAAATTATTAAAAATGTCTCCCTAAAACCATGTAATAATTATTTAAATTGTCTTCACATAATCCCAAATGATATTCATGGTAATTTGGATGAGTATTTGTTTTCCCAAAAAATAATAATAATTATGATGAATTATTTTGAATAAAAATTATACATATTATCACATTATACAATTAAATCATGGAAAGTATACATAACATCACATGAAACATTATACAGTACTATATTTCCAACTATAATTAAAATATAATTTTGATATGTAGGGAACCTCACCCCCTAGCTATTTTTCACTATCAACACAAATACCCAAACCAAATTACAAAAGTAAACAAGAGAGAACAATAGGTTATGAAGTTCACTTGAGACACACAAAACATTTAAAACATCACATAAGATAGCAAAAATTTACTTCAAAAAAGTTGTCTTAATAACTTTTACATTAACTTTGTAAATTTTACAAAATTTGCATAACATTCCAATCTGGTTTTTCTCCTTCAAAATTTACATGTGAGCTCTTAGCCTCTTGGTCTCATTCTTCTCGAAAAGGAATATAAGCTTAACTACAATTTCTAAAAACAAATGTATTTTACCTATATTTGATACCTTTTCACCACTAAGTTAACTCCTTTGACCACTCAGTTGACTACTCAACCACTCAATCAACATGTTGACCACATAGTCAATTTCTCCACTAGTCAATCACTTGACATAATATATCTTTCTATTCAATCCTTTGATCAACTCTTTCCAAAGCTCCAAAGTTCTCGTGAATAGCATAAACTTAGGTTCCAACAAAAGGCTTTTCTATCAAGGTAATATTCAACTGTCATTTCTCCAATTTTGTTTCCAATAACTACCTTAGTAATTAGTTATCAATGTGATTAAATACTTTGTATCTTTCTTTACAATGTGTTACATCCTAAATCCACTTTTTGTGATTTTAACTTTAATCATTTGGAAAAAAATATCCTTAAACAACAACAATTATATGCAAATCCTTCCATGTATGCCTTTCACTTGAGGAAGTGGAATATTTTGTTCATATTTCATCTCATGAAGGCATCAAAGTAGACCCAGAAAAAATAAAGCTATGATGGGATTGCCAATTCCCAAAACCTTAGGCCAATAATTCTCCTAAAAATAACTAAACCTTTACAAGGCCAAAAATAGATGACATTAACATGCATCATTTTTTAATTATGAGTCTTTAATATAATTTTTGCAATCAATAGTTAATTTATATTGCACACCTTTGAGGATGGATAGATTACTTTTATCTAGATGAAAATCTCTACAAGTTATTCATCATGCACTAGATAGATAAGGTTGGAAAGGTGGACCATTAGTTTAACACCCACCACCATGACATAGCGTAATTCACTAGAAGGTAAATGAATTTCAATCATATAATAGTAAATATTTGGATTTTAAAGGACATATCAATGCTTGGTATGATAAATGTTTAATGATTCATCATGAGCTTGCATCACAAGATCCTCTTGATTGAAATTTCAATCAAAATTCATTGCTATAAATCCTCCCTCTATGTATTCAACGTCTTGCAAAATATCCATGTCTTCTTCAACTAAAACATGAAGTTGAATTCATGTTGGAATTAGAATTTCCTCCCCATTGGATGCATACACTTCACTGATAGCAATGAATTAGAGCTCACCTTAACATCCATTATGAAGGAACTAAAATCCCATGAATAGATGCATATTTTTTTCCATGCACAACTTTTCATTTTCTCCTAGTTCAT
Source organism: Pinus albicaulis (assembly GCA_034641835.2). Taxonomy (NCBI): domain Eukaryota; kingdom Viridiplantae; phylum Streptophyta; class Pinopsida; order Pinales; family Pinaceae; genus Pinus; species Pinus albicaulis. Next base: position 344,065,775 of record CM076581.1, on the reverse strand, counting down.
TCGCGTTTTCAAGGTTTTTCTCCTTCTTATTACATTATAACATCGCTTGGTTGCATATATTTACCATATTCACAAGGATCAAATAAAAATAAGAACATGAAATTTTTTTTCTTCCCTATGACACAAAACATTAAAAAAGTGTTGTAATAGTAGTATTTCTTGAAAATATCTATGTTATTGTTGATAATCCAAACTTTTCAAATAAAATAAGGATGTGATTTGTGGTTTTTTTCCTTATATCGAAAAAAGTGCACACAATATCAATATATGTGTGGTATTAACACATGAATGTTCAAATTACAATGGTTGGTATATCCACCATCACAATATTGGTTACTTATGGGTACCAATAGGGAGAGTCCCAAATCAAACGTAAGCAATGCCAATGGGGTAAATGAAGACCTATATTTGAAATTTGTTTAGATGCCCAAACATGGTAAGGCATTAAGACAAATACATTAATCGCTAATTGAATGTTCTAGAGCTAAAGTATCATGAAAAACCCCGAGACATAATGGCATGAACCATCGCAATGGGATTTTCCCTAGGACTTGAACACAAGTTCCACTAAAATGTTTCAATCACCGTGTATATTTATTGAAGCCTTAATTATAGCCATGGTATAGAAACAACATCTGCAAGCCCATATTAGTGCTTTGAGATGGGAAACAACATCCTTAACATATGGGCCTTAAGTCATAGAAACTACTTCTCTGAAACAATTACCATGAACAATAGTTGCAAAACCACAACACAAAGCCTATATAAGAGATGTTCTTCCTCAAGGTTGGATATCAATTAAATTAGGATATTTTCCACAGCAAAGATGAGTTGCAGTGTTAGGTCCCTATATTACTAGTGTAGCCCCTTTTTGGTTATTGTTGTACCCTTGTAGTCCCCATATTGTTGTTATTGTGCCCCATAAAACCCCACTATTTCTATTGTTGGCCCTTAGTCTATTATTGTTAGGTCGGCTAGGATTATATTGTCACCCCATGGACTCCTATATATAGAAAGGAGGTTTCCCTCTCAAAGTGGATGATTTCTAAGGCATTGATCTCTCTTTTCTTCTATTTTTGGAGATGGTTTCATAACATTTGGTATTAGAGCTTTGGATTCTAGGGTTTCGCTACTTTAAACATGTCATCATGGAATTTTCGCTGTAAATTTTTTCTAGGAAGGTTATGATACTTAAAAAAAAAAAAACCCATTTGCACAAAAACCTCAGGAATTTTGTGTAAAAATTTCAGATCTTGGTTCACAATAGTTTCAGAGATATTATCTATAGAAGTAGAGTTTGTGTAGGCTGCAAAACTTCATCACAGAGAGGTGACCTTGGGGAAATCATCATAACTCTCTCTTTGAGCATCAAATTGGAATTCAGTAAAAAGTGACTGAAATTAAATGGATCGTAGTTTTCAGTATATCAATTTCAGAGCCGAAGGAGGAAATAGTTACATGTGGGACGTCGTACAATTTCTCTCTACTAAACCAGTCCATAATTATGTTGTTGTGGGATATTGGGCATAACTTTATCTTGAAGAATCCAAATCATGTCAGACCTATGGCATTGGAAAGAAGACTCAAAGGGATATTACAAGACCAAATATTAAACCTCGTGGATCCTAAATTACACAGATACATCAGTTTCAATATCGAGCTGCTCAAAAGAAAGAAAAAGGTGTGTAATTTTTTTCAAATTTCATAAGTCATGTTTAAAAAATCAGTTCTAAGTTATTCCAAGGGCATATTGAAACATAGAGATCACTATTGGTTTCTAAAATCCACCCTAAAAAAATTCAACACCCATTAAGCCTTAAGAAGGCTCTACTATGAATCATGAAGAGGAAGAAGTGCAACCTGACATATTAAAATTACAAGAGCAAGTGCACCAAATTTCTCTCTCGTAAAGAGCAACAAAAAATGAAATGGAAGTTTTGAAGAAAGGCATGGAAGCTAAGATGGATGGCTTGAAGAAAGGCATGGAAGCTAAGACAGAAGGTTTGAATAATGGCATGGAAGCTAAGATGGATGACATTGACGAAAAAATGAAAGGCAACATGGAAGACATGAAGAATGATCTAAAAAAAGACATGGAAGGTTTGAAGGAATGTTTGACAACATTGATACAAAAATGATTCCCAATGGTGAAAATATAGTAGAGGAAACTCGTGATGAGAAGAAAATAAATGTTAACTGTGATTTCATAAACTCTAATGTTGGATTGAAGACCCACCATATTCCAAAGATAGATATGAGGAATTTTGATGGCAATGATCCTGTAACATGGATACTGCATATGGAGCAATATTTTGATATCAATAATGTGAAAAACACACAAAAGGTACACATTGAAACTTTACATTTAGAACAAAATACATTTGTATGGTATCGATGGCTTTGCTCTCGAAAACAAATTGTCACTTGGTCAATTTTTATGGAGGAAATGATAGAACGTTATGAGGGTACAAAGAGCAACACCTTCTTTAGCCAATTGATAAATCTCAAACAAAAGGGTTCAATGGTGGAGCACATTGAGGACTTCCCAAAGTTGAATATAAGGGTAACTGATATTCTAGAGGAACACAAGATTGATGTCTTCATAGGGACTTTAAAGGATAACATCCAACATGAGGTTCGCCTTTGGGAACCTGATTCATTGGAGAAGGAATTCAAGTTGGAAAGAAAAATTGAAAGTAAATTAATGGCGACAATGAATCCCACCACTAACATCTATAAATACGGAAGTGTTTGTACTCCTATACTTCCACAGACTACAAGGTTGACACCACAACAATTTCAAGAAAAAAGAGAAAAATGTATTTGATATAGTTGTGATAGCAAATACACTAAAGGTCATAAGTGTGCCGAGAAGAAATTATTTTTCATAAATTGTGAAGAGGAGGAAGAAAATGAACAAGAAACTTCAAAAGAAGAGGATATAAACCAGGAATTAACCCTATAGAAAGAAAAAATGAGTCCGACCATATCTTGTAATGCATTGGCAAGAATTACCACTCCTTAAACTCTTAAGATAGAAGTACATATCAAGAAGAAAAAGGTAATAGTGTTGATTGATTCAGTTAGTACCCATAATTCTATTCATTGTAAGGTAGCCAAGGAATTGAATTACTTCCTATACCCAACACCAGAGCGTTAAGTGATGGTAGAAAATGTAGGGACTATAAATTTCTCTGGAAAATGACATAATATCAAGCTAACCATGGGGGAATATGTATTAGATAGTGTAATTCTTTCCATTCCAATGGGAGGTGTTGATGTTGTACTAGGAGTACAATGGTTAGATTCTTTGGGGATGGTAGATTTTAATTTTCAAGAACTTTTCTGAAGAAAAAAAATCGAAAGGAAAGGAATTTGAATTACAGGGTATCAAAAGGAAGCTGAGAAAGATAATAAGCTCTAATATCATGACAAAGCTTCTGAATAAAGAACAATGAGGCGTAATTGCACAATTATGCTCACTAGAAGTTCCAACATCAAAATAATCTATTTCTCCATATCTCCAAAGAGTCTTAGAAAATTATTCTAAGGTGTTTGAAACTCCCAAAGGACTCCCACCTATTCATGATCATGATCATGCTATTCATTTTATTGAGGAAATATTCCTTCGAACATCAAGCCTTACAAATATTCTTATGTCCAAAAGAGCGAAATTGAGCATATGATTACAGAAATGTTAGAGGATGGTATAATTCAACCTAGTCAAAGTTATTTCTTCAAGCCCAGTAGTATTGGTGCACAAGAAGGATGGATCATGGCATTTTTCCGATTATGGGAGCTCCATAAGATCACTATTAAATATAAATTTCCCATTCTTGTGATTTACGAATTATTGGATGAATTACATGGAGAAATTTATTTTACTAAGTAGGATCTTTGGATCTTCATTCAGATATCAAAGAAACTAGAATGAAGACTCCAATAAATTTTGAAAACAACTTTTCAAACTCATGAGGGTCATTATGAATTTTGGTCATGCCTGCCTTACCAATGCACCTTCTACATTTCAAGGGTTGATGAATTCCATTTCTAAACCTTTCCTTGGAAAATTTGTGTTAGCATTTTTTGATGATATAATAATCTATAGCAGGTTTTATAAGGATCATGTTCAACATGTTGACATGGTGCTAGAACTATTGGAGGAGAAACAACTATATGCAAAAAACTCCAAATGTTTCTTTGGATTAAAAGAGGTGGAATATATAGGTCATATTGTATCTCAGGAGGGTGTTAAGCTAGACCCTAACAAAATTAAAGCCATTAAGGAATGGAAATTCCCCACAACCATAAAGAAATTGCGAGGATTTCTCAGGTTCACAGGGTATTATCACAAGTTTGTTAAGAATTATGGGAGAATAACAACACCTCTAACAAAATTATTGAAGAAATATGCATTTTCATGGACTCTTGAAGCAACTAAGGGCTTTGAACATCTTAAAGAGGCAATGTGCCTAGTATTGGTCTAAGCTACATTAGACTTCAAAAAGACCTTGGAATGTGATGCCTCATGAAATGGAATTTTTGATGTTTTAATGCAAGAAGACCCATTTATTTTGAAAGTCGTCCAATCAAAGGAAAGTATTTACAGAAATCTATTTATGAGAAGGAAATGTTGGCAATACTAAATGCACTAAAGAAATGAGGATTTACCTAATGGGAAGAAACTTCAAGGTAAAAAATGATCATGATAGTATTAAATAATTTTTGGAACAAAGACTATCTTGAGAAGAGCAGCAAAAATGGGTCAAAAAAATGTTGGGTTACGACTTTGAAATCATTTTAAAAAGAAGGGAAGATAAATGTTGTTGCAGATGCACTCTTAAGAAAGGATGAGGAGGTGGAAGCATTAATTTGTGGCATTTCTATTATCCAACCAGATTTTATAACCAAAGCAAGAGAGGAATGGAAGAATGGAGAAGAAGTGTGGAAACAAATTCAAAATTTGTAGGAAGATCCCAATACATCTGATACATTTAGTTGGAAAAATTATTCCTTATGGTACAAACATCACTTATATATTTGTAAGAATTCCCAGCTAAAACAAAATATTCTTCTAGAATTGCACACTTCTCCCATTGAAGGACATAGCCACCTATAATATTTGTTATAGCAAAAGGTGGCTAAGACTTTTTGAGCCTTCAAAGAACAAATTTTATTACTAAAAAGTGTTGGCTCTTGAAGACTCTTGAAGGCCTCATGCCTCTGTCCAAAATCTTCATTGCTGTTCCCATTTTATACTCAGAAATTCTGCTAATTTCATGAGAAAAGACTGCTGAAAAACCATCATTTTTCCCTTCTCCCACTCAAAACTAACCTTCATTTTCTCCCCCTTTTTCTCCATAAAAACTCCCTTGCTTTCATGATTTCTTTTCTTCCCTTCATGAAAATCACTCTTACAAGGTTAAAGACTCACTCTTTAACCATACCGAAACCCCCAAATCCATTTAAAACCTTGAAAATTTTCATGAAAAATACTTGTTTTTACATAAAGGCTTAAGCCCCTTTGGGCTAAAGTCCTAAACCACTTCCCCCACATGACCACACCCTAGAACCAAGCACTAATCCTGTTCGGCGCTTATCGCATCGGAAATTTTCAAATGCGCAAGTCTTTGCCATGTTTCGGAAAGTTCCGATGTGATTAAGCCTTTGCATCATATAAAATCCGACGTGATTAAACCTTTTCATCGTATAAACTTCGATGCGATTAGCCTTTGTATAAATATCCCGTGGGCCCGCCTCCGGCGCTTAAAAATTTGTAAAATTTTCTTACCTGGTGGACTTTTCCTTTGTAAAACTGAAAACCTATTTATCCAAATTTTTGGTCTAAAAAGTTAGAATCACGTGTTAAATATCAAATGGGTAGATTAAAAAAAAAAAAACCGATCACGCAATTGCATCGAGATATTTCAATGGGTTGATTGAAAAGCCCAGGCCCGAAGGCCCGACCTCGATTAGCCCCTACATATATAAGCCTGAGGCCTATCTGAGGTCTATATAAAACAAAGCCTCGCAACCGGGCACCCTATCGCATCAGCCTTTTTCTCCGATCGCGCAATTGCATCGCTTCACTTCTAACTTCCGATTGTGATTCCCCGATACATCTCCTGTCGTCGATCTGATCCGTAGATCGACGGTTTTCAATTAATCGCATCGCAAATTTTACATCGCACGCACTCATTTTCTCCCACCGATCGGCCATACCCCGATTCTTTTTCCACCATTGATCTGATCCTCAGATCAACGGTCTGTGCCACATCGCATCACAACTTTCGATCGGTGTATTTTCTTGCCACTCCCGATTGCGATCCCCCGATTGCGATCCTCCGATTAGATCTGGACCATCCACATGTCCAGATCAGACGGTCCAAAATCAACCTGTCTCGTTCATTCCCCCGATCTTCTTTGACCTCCTCCAAAATAAATTTGCACCGTTGGATGCTTTCATCCAACGGCTACGCTCCTTCCCTGCCTTCTGAAGCAGTTAAACCTAAAAATGTAGGATTTTCTAATATTTTGTGTATATTTGCAGGGATAAATGGTTTTTCGTTATAACAAAGGAAAAGTCAGAGGCCGGGAAAGACGTTTCCTGTGCCTTTGATTCATCAAAAGAAGCCATTCGCAGGGTTCAAGATCTATGTTTCGTCGATGCTCTATGAGCATTGATCCGTGAAGAGACCTGTGCGGCCTGCACATCGACAAGACACTGTGATTTAAATCACATTCAAAAGAGTATCAATTTTTGAAGACATAGCATAGCAGAATGAAGATTGAAGAAAGATTTTGGAATTATGGCTAAGAATGATTATCAAAAGCCTAATTCCCAGAATTAAAACACAATTAAGAGAAAATCATAAGTGTTTAACAGACAAAAAGGCCTCCACCATCACATTTGAGGCGAATTGATTCCTCTCGGCTACCACAGAGCCACCTATTGCCTCAAACCATTCAAACAGAGGCCGAAGTTATTGATTAAGAAAATATCTGCCTCACAGCGCAGCCAAGCAATTAATTCCGCTAAAAGAAACTAATGCAAACAAATATCAGCGGAGTTATTTTGTCCTGGATAGAACCTAAAAGTCAATAAAGCTCCCACTGAGCTTTGATATTAATTGTAAAACAGTTAATACAGTGAAACACCTGTAAACTTCATCATCGAGCCCTTCAAAGGCCGAGAAGTCATTAAATACGTATTAATATTGTATTTGGAGATCTTTTATCGGATCTCCCTTTGCAATGTCTCAATCTAGTCTCCTAAACTGAGCTCATTTAATTGTCAACCAGGATTTGTAAACTGTTGAAGTGAAGTGTACCATATGTACCTAGGTGCTTGTTTCCTAATGCGTTGTATGTGGTTTTGTGATGTTTTTGGTCTTTTGTGATGATTTGTGATGTTTTTGGTCTTTTGGTGTTTTATGTTCACAATGAAACTTCCTAGAAAACTAATGGAAAGAAGTTGGTGATCAAAACAGAGTTAAATCTAATGTATGGAATGGCAAATGCAATTAGAAATACTTGAAGCAAAATCTGAACTATGACTAAATAGAAACAAAAGCTTGATAATGACTTCTTAGGCAAATGACACAAACTAAACTTGAGAAATGATCACTAAATATGCAAATCCTCTAACTAAACAGTCAAACACTAATGATGTAATACTCTGTCCTAAGCTCTTCTATTCTATGATTAATTCCTAGTTCTATTCTGCAATTTAATTGAATGTCACAGAACCTATACTCAAAGAGTTATTGGTTTCTTTTCAAAGTAGTTCTTTTGAGGAAGAGATCTGTTTATGAAATGAGGAGGAGATTGCAGAGAGATTTCAGACCTTATAGTGATGTTATCTTCTGTTCCTATGGTTATGGATCACTTGTAGTTTTCAGAACAAAAAGATGTTTGTGAATAATGAAGGCTGTCTTGTGAATCCTAACAACTAAATTAATCTATTGTGCAAAGGATGACAATGTGAATATGAGATGCAAGTGCAATGAGTTAATCTAATAATGAACCTAAGATGCCATTAAACTAGAACAATGCTGAACTATAAGTCATCATCAAACTTTGACAGTGCTTGAACTGATTCATTTAAATGGCTTTCAGGTGAAAATAACTACTACATGCATTAATCTAACAATTTACAATCATTTGTATATTAATTACATGAAGTTATTCACAGGAAGAAAGATTATTAATTTATACTTTGTGTGTTCAGCCAAATGGTGAAAACCTAAATGAAAACACAATTATCACATCCATACCCTGTCATTACATGATATCTTGTTGGCATTTAAGAAAGATGAGATGATACTTAATTTTGCTCAATCATTCATTATCACGGTCATATCTTGAACTTATTAAGGATGTATTGGAAGAATTT